>OX336388.2:808633484-809258484 GCA_946902985.2 Meconema thalassinum
GGAGAGTAAGCCATTGTTAACCTACGAACAATACCTTCCTTTTCAAGATAGTTACAAAACTCTGTACTTAAATACTCTCCACCGTTGTCTGAATGGAAAGATTTCAACTTGGTCCCTTGTGCTGTCTCCATTAGGGCCTTAACCTTGAGAAACTCATTAAATGCATCACTCTTATGCTTAAGGAACATTACATATGAGAATCTGGTACAATCATCAGTAAATGTAATAAAATATTTGCTACCTCCAATCGATGGGTGCTCTAGCTGGCATACATCAGAGAACACAACATCTAATGGCTTCTGAGATACATGATCTCTTTCATTAAATTTAAGTCTTTTCATTTTACCTTGTTTACAAGTATCACAATCAAGATTCTTTTCTTTGGGTATAAAATCACGATCTGGAATGTTCAGAGCATGGCCAAAACGCTGATGCCATATTCCGCTAGTTACAGCTTTGTTGTTCTTAGCATACACAACCTCCACCTCGTCATTACAAGCAAATTCTTTCCCTTGTTCTACCATAAAATAATCACAATTTACCTCATACATATTTCCAACGACCTCACCCGTAAGGAATATACCCTCATGATCTGACAATACAACTTTGCTATCTTTAATGGTTACGACTGCACCTTTCCTGTCAAACTGACCTACAGATATTAAATTGTCTTGAAGACCTGGGACATACAACACTCTTTTCAATTTCAGAAAAGAACCTCCACACTTGTCAGATAGCTTCATAAGCACACTTCCCATACCACATACACTAACTACGGATCCATCAGCTGTGTCTACACTACCAGAAACCTTTGGGGTGTAATCATACAGAATATCCTTATAAGGTGTCAGGTGCTCAGTGGCTCCTGAATCTACATACCACCTGCGTACACAATCAGATGCATCATCCTTGCTTTCAGTTGCCACATAAGCCTTTACCTTAACACTACTAGCATTAACCTGAACATATTCGTTTGCCGCCTCATCGTCCTTTACCGTGGCAATAACCTCACGATTCTTAACCTTAACATTTTCCTTGCGTCCATTACTACAATTCCGGGAAGTATGACCTATCTTGGCACAATTAAAACACAAAACTGAACCTTTCTTTCTTGCTTCATGAACTAAATCACTGAACTTCGCAATATGCCCCTGTTCTTGGCACTTGTAGCACATGAATCCACCACTACCTGTTGGCTTGTTGACACTTTTGCTGCTGTTGACGACCCCCTTGGAATTTAAGCGCATGGCTGCCACCATTGCCTTCACGCTTTCACCCTCAGATTCTTCCTTCTTCAGCCTCGCATAAGTCTCCTGTTCTCGCTCCATCTTTAGTTTGTCCAACTTGTTCTTTCTCTCCTCCAACAATAGTTTGGCTCGCACTACCTTTACACTTAAGTTTTTTTCATTGCTTTCCAATGAACGTATCAAATTTTCGTACTCCCGCTTTTCCAGTCCTCTGAGAATAAAAGCAGCTTTGGCCTTATCCGTAAATTTTATACCTACATCGTCCAACCGTGCACACCAAGTAAGCACTTTATCAACAAATGTACGCATGCTAATGTCACTAGTTTTCTTAAAAAGACACAATTCTTCTAACATCGTCACAATTTGAAGGACTCCGGTATCGCAACATGAAGTCAGAAGATTCTGCCATGCTTCCTTAGCTATCTCCGCTTCTTTGATATCACCTAGGAAAGGGTCGGTGACCAAACCTATGAGCAAGTTTTTCGCGTCTTGATCTTTGCCCAGTTGGGCCTCGGAGTATTCTTCAACGGGTGTATCTTCTACCTCTCCTGTATCGGTCTTTCGTGGGAAACCTTGAACCGCGTCCCACAGACGCCTTGTTTGAAGCAATGCCTTTGTTCGGGTGCTCCACGCTTCCCAATTGTCGTCCTGTAACCTCACTATTGCAACTACTCGCTCGCTGCTTCCCGTAGCTGAATCCATGTTAGTATGTATACTTAAAATAAAGCGTACAAATAGTCCTCACAATAGAAAAATCGTCCACAAAATTCACCAAAAACTAGAAAAATCGTCCACAAAATTCACCAAAAACTATCTTGAATGCACACTTGACTGTCCACATGTGCGCCGCACATATCAACACCTTTTAACAACCGACATTCTCCCATCACAAAGTCCACACATTAACAGCAATAAGCGTTTAACTGGGCTCATAACCTGTCATAAAATAATTAGTAAAAAGGGTTTACTAAATACAGTCCTAAACTCCAAATTGATGGGAGAAGAAACAAACACCGACATCCATTGGTCACAACCGGAAACAGACGGTTATATTCAAAAAGTAAATTTGACTTGTACGGTATACAAAAACAAAAGAAGAACACTATGAGAAATACAAAAACAAAAGAAACACACTATGAGAATTTGTGAATGCAAACTCACACCGAACACATGCATTCTGGACTCTTTGTAATTTGATGTTCTGTGTTTCTGGTAAATCATTGTATACAGCAGAGCCATAATCAATGATTGGAAAGATGAGAGTTTGGAGGAAGAGCTTACGTATGTTAGGTGAGGTGTAAGAAACAGTTATTTTCAGGAGATGCATAGTTGATACAACCTTCCTTCCCACATTAGACGTATTCTCTGCCCACGACAGTGTTCTATCAAATATCACTCCGAGATTATTGACAGTGTTTCTATATTTAATATTATTATCTAGTATCTTGATGGGTGGTAGTGAATTAAAATCTACTGAATTTAGAAGTTTTGTATATCCAATGGATATAAGTTGTGTTTTAGATATATTCAAGTTAAGATTATGATTTTGGGCCCATTCACAAAGCCTGTCAATGTCTTCATTAAACAGATTTATACGATCACATGCAGTGTTAGGCGTGAGGTGAAAATAGGCTTGGAGGTCATCAGCGTATATATGAACCAGAGGTGCCAACTTTTGAAGTGGGTTATCAGTAATCCCTTATATTGCCCCCCCCCCCCCCCCCCCCGCTTCAAACATTTTCATGTCAAATCCAAAGCACGCTCCCTTCTCGATAAAGACACCACCTTTGCCCTACCCAGAAGCATCCTTTAGTAAAGAATATCATATTACACAATAACATTTGCACATTGCCTGCTAGTTCTGTGATAAAAAAAATCCTTGTAGCTTGTTTTGCACCCAGTAGCTGCTTTTCTGTTAAAGTTTTCTTGTAACATACTTCCCCCTGTGTTGACATTTTCGTCTTCTGAATCATGAGCGATTCCATTGTAGATGTGCGTAATGTAGGTCTGAATTGTCTGATTTTTCTGAATAACACTGAGCATTCTTTCTTTGGGAGAGTTACTGTGAGGTACACTTAATATTGCAAATACCATATTACTTAAGGTTTTACACTTTAACTGTCCACTTTCAGTTGTAACCTCAGCAATGTTGCCCCAGTTGGCATCAATTCTAGGTCCTTGTAAAATATATTCAGGGAAAGTATCACACTGATTTACCGCAATTTCCTCTTCAAGTTTGTCATGTTCACCTTCCTTGACCAAACTTGGTAACATTGTGGGGTTTGAAGCCATTTTTTCAGTGTTGCCTTAGTAAACAAGAGTTTAGTGCTTTTCAGTCGGTCAACACGAATGTGCCCAAAAGAGCTGGGTTATGCCCTAATCCTGAAATAAATTACATGAGATTAATAAATTTAATTTATTCGTGTTGACCGACTGAAAAGCACTAAACTCTTGCAAACTTGGTAATCTTTTAACAAAATAATCAAGAGATGAATAGGAAACCTTCATTCTAAGATAAATATTGAGATGTTACACGATCGGCGCCTGTCTCAACCGTTTGATGAGATTCCCGTACTTTTCACGATAGAACACGGAGAAAAATCGTGATTTACATAATTGGTGTCACTTTTAGTCGATCGACGAGATTTCCATTGTCCTTAAGGTGGGCACGGGAAGGCAATCGGCGCCGCTTTCTGTACGTTTGACAAGAATCCAGTTGTTCTCGTCATCGAATGCGGAGAAATGTCGCGATGTATTGCAATCGCTGCCGCTTTCGGCCGTTTTACGAGAATCACGATGGCCTCGCGGTTGGTCACTGAGAGCGCATTAATATGTAATCGGCGCCGCACCCGGCCGTTCAACGATTATCTGCCTGTCTATCTGTCCTGGTAGAATGGCTGAGGCAAGCTCGAGGTTGGGCATGGTTAAAATTCACGAGCGGTTTTGGACGGTATACGGTCATGGGAAAAGTGGCGAGTAGGTTTCGGAATGTTTCGTGATGGCTGCCCAATCACCTTTGACAGGATTCCTGCAGTCCTCGTGGTCACAAGTTCATGATTGGGCACCGGTTTAATGATTTTACGCAACTGGCGTCGATCTCGGTCCATTTCACGAGATTCCGCAGGCAAGTCGTGCGGTCAGCCGACCGTCCGAGCATGTGAGTTTGGAGGATCAACGTTCGAAGTAGGTATCGAATATTACAAATTATTCTGAGAGGATTGCATGAATAATACGACAAGACGGCACAATTTCTTTCGAATCACGAATTATAGGCTACAAGTTATACACATTTTCGAGATAACCGGTTAGATGATCCGATGGTACCAGAGTTCGAAGGAAAAATCGACATAACGGAACTTCAAATTAAGCATACTGGATGTCGCAAATTTTCGAGACGGATAGATTTTTAAAATATATGTATTCGAAGCTTTTTCGCGATTTTTTTAAAACTGTTTCATTTCGCAAGATTGCGACATTAAATTATTTCGCGTTATTTCTGGACTTCAATTTGGGATAGTCTCCAAATGTAGAGGTCAATAACAGAAATGAGAGGTTTCTTTTTCGTTTCGGAAGTATTCGCGAATAAACGTCTCGCGGAAAGTCAAGTTTTTTAATAATACAGAAAAAAGATTTCACACAAAACTAAAACTGTTCTTGATGCCGAAAATATACGTTGAACCGTTGTATACCACTCGAGGTATCCTCAGTATGCATTTCCTTCAGGTCGGACACGGGGAGATATAGCTTAAGCAATCGGCGCCGCTTGCGTGAAACTTGCTCCATCGTAATCTGTGAGCCTAGTGGCGCGAGTTTAAATGATTTAAACCGACCTCGGCGAATTTTCTTTACCTCCAACTAATCAGACATAAAAATTAGATACTTTTCGTTAATTTCGTCACCTGTTTGTAAAATTAGCTACTCTTTCGTGACCGGTAGACACCCTGTTAATTTTCTTTTTTTTTTCTTCATATAATGTCACTTTTCCGTAATATTTTCCCCTTTGACCGTAATGCCGTAATCGTGAGGTGAAATCCGTAAAAATTACGGACAATCCGTAAGAGTTGGCACCTCTGTATGAACAGAACTATTTCGGAATTCATTAGAAACATCGTTTATATATAGCGAGAAGCATAGTGGACCTAAGACAGATCCCTGAGGTACTCCACTTTCTACCGATTTCCAGTGTGAGGAGGAGCCATCCGCGAGGATCACTCTCTGTGTACGCATGGAAAGGTAGGATTTGAACCAGGAAAGAGCACTCTGAGAGAAGCCAAAAGACTTCAGCTTTGCAAGAAGTATATTGTGGTTCACACAGTCAAAAGCCTTACTGAAATCGAAAAGACATAGGATTGTAAGCTGACGCTTGTCCATAGCTGAGCGTATATCATTCGCTGACCTTTAACAATGCAGTGGTGGTACTATGACCCTTTTTAACCCCAGATTGGTAAGGACTGAAGATATTAAATTTAGTTAGGTATTCACATACTTGTTCATGAACTATTTTCTCAAGCGCTTTACTAAGGGCACAAAGGATATTTATTGGTCTAAAGTCACTACAGCTAGTGGGGTTTTTATTTTTTGGCACTGGACGTATGTTAGCACACTTCCAAAGAGACGGGTATACTCCACTTTGTAGAGAGAAATTAAATAGATGGATAATTGGGGGTAGAAATACTTCAAGACAGTTAGAAATAAGAGAAATTGGGATGCTATCAGGGCCTCTTGCTTTTGTACGAATTGATTTGATGGCTTTCACAATCTGGTGTGGGTAAACATACATAAAGAAAAATTTTCATGGGCAGGGGGAGGGACGGATGTGTATTTCGTGACGGTCTCTGATACTCTTAATACATCACCAATTGAGGCAACATTTGAGTAATGTTCATTTAATTGTGATGCAGAGACAGGCATCTCAACATCAGTGACTGAACTGGCACCAACTCCCAATGATTTTGCAGCACGCCATCTGGCGGAGGTGGTTTTACAGTCACTGAAGAGGTTGTACATATATTTCACTTTTGTGTTCCTGATTGTTTGTTTTGTCTTATTACGCAGAATTCTGTACTCTTCATAGTCAATGGTAAGTTTAGATTTAATAAATGTTCTACGTGCTTTATCACGTTTCTTTAAAAGCGTTTTGATTTCTTTACTGATCCACGGAGCAGAGTTATGTTTTATATCCACTTTCTTTTGCGGTGCATGCATATCATATAGTTCATTTACACAATCATTAAATAGAGTCACTTTCTCATCTATGTCAGTGGATTGGTAGAAATTCTGCCAAGGGAGTAAATCTGCATCCGTTTTAAAATCATTTAAATTAAATTTACTGAAGTCACGTACAAAGATTGATTTTGGTCGAAGTTTCGGGATAGATAGAGAAAACACTGCGTACAGAAGATCATGGGCTGAAAATCCAGCAGCTGGTTCTTGTCCGTAGTCAACAACGAGGTCATTACAGTTTGAAGAGATAATATCGAGAGAGCTGTCACAAGTAGCTGTGTGAAATGTAGTATCGAATGGTAAACATTCAACATTACAGGAACAGAGCACATCACATACCTGTTCAGTTTCAAAAGCTCTACTACCAAACCGAGCATTAATGTCCCCAACAATAAAAACATAGGCCTATTTATAATCAAGAATGAACCTGTACATGTCATTCAGAAAAATATCTAGGTAGCCAGCTTTCGTTGGTCGGTACACACAAGCAAAGATAATTTTAGTTTCGGTAAGAGAGATGTCAAGTATAATGTATTCAGGCCTCTTATTATATTCACCAGGAGACTGACTTAGCACGCTATACTTTATGTTATCCCTAAGGTAAACTGCAACACCACCTCCACCGACGGTTAATCTGTCATTTCTAATGACTTTATAGCCTGTGAGACACAGCATCTGGAATTGAGAGCTTGCAAAAGGACTCACTTACTGCAATTATGTCAAAAGACGAACCACCAAAGACGTGACAAAATTCAGAATAGTGAGAGGAGTCAACTAATGATTGAGCATTGATATGAGCAATTTTTAGGCAGTTGGTGTTTTTCAGGCTGATAGCGGAAAGTATGTCTGGAAGGAGGGGAGTGGAATTCAGCTGTATGCCTACTAACTACAGACACAGAGTTTCCAGAAATATTAAATATTAAAAGATTGTCCTAAAAAGAAATGTTGCATAATTATTTAAATATGTGAAGTAAATTAAAAATAAAATTTTAAAAACTAAAAGGAGGAAAAAGAGTGAGTAATATGAGTACGCTAATTATCTTAATTGTACCTGGAACTTAGCAGGGGGGTGAGCTTTTTAAGTTCGGCTGCGTTTCTCACACGGTGTTTGATGTCACCTCGCAGTACAATTAACGTACCATCTGACGTCCACACTTGCTTCTCCGTGAAAATGGAGACCGCTTGCTTCAGTAGATGGTATCTGGTGGAGGTGAGATCCTCTCGAATTGTCACCTTGGTTCCACGCAACGCCCTCTTTGCGCGAAAAATCGCCGACCGTTTCCCATACGAAACAAACTTGCACAGGATAGCTCTAGGCTTTGCACCCCCCGGGGCTCCAACCCTATGCGAACGGTCAATGTCATCCACGGTCAACGGGACGTTAAGCTTTGCAGCAACATTGAGCACTAATTGGTCTGTACTTTCTCTTCTATCTTCAGGCACACCAAAGATTCTTAGATTGTTCCTCCTTAAATATTGTTCTGTTTCCTAAATTTTGTTGTGAAGTGAGGACTTCAGTTCAAGAATTTCATTTTCGCGAGCTTTGAGTTCATGTTTTAATTCTGCAATCAGCTCATTGCTGAAAGCCAGTGATTCCCTTAGTTCCTCGCATACCTTTTGAGCGAGAACTGTCACAAGGGGCTGAAGGAAGTCATTGTTTTGAAATAAGTTCTTTACGATACCTTGCACCAAGTGTCCGATGTTATCATGTGATAAGATGTCATTAGCTGCTTTGTCAGAGGGGCTGTGTGTAGTACCGTTGGTCGCTAAGGGAGAGCGCTGGCTGCTAATTCCCTGTTGAGGGGATGAGACCTCACCGGAAACAGCTGACGAGCTAGCTGCGCGCTTCGCTGGAATATTTCCTTGTACACTGACATTTGAAGAGCGAGTTGAGTTTCTTTTGTCTTTGTTTCCCGCCATGACTAACCTCAAAGTGACGATTTACAAATTCCAATATCACTATCAATATCGTACTACACTCACGCTCACTTCACTAACACTTTCACAGATCACCTTCACTTCAGTGATCCAATAGCACCTCTCAGAGACTAGATCTACCAGCTGGCCGTAATCCAGTTGAGAATCAGGGGGGATGTACACGTTACATACTGTTGCCAATACTGGCAACGAAGTACGAACTGCAACAGCTTCTAGCTGAGTATGCAACGGCACCTCCTCACTAAAGAGGCTAGAGTGGACGAGAATGCAGACGCCACCGGCGGCCACAGCTCCGTCCAACCGGTCTTTCGAGAAGAGTTTGAAGTGACACATTGTTGTCACATGTCCAGGACGAAACCTCGATTCCTGAAGACAGACAATGGTTGCCGAAAACAAAGATATTGACGTAACTCAGCGAGACGACCAGAATAGCTATATCAGTTCCATTGTAATAGTGCCATGGTGTGGACTTAAGTAGAAGAGGGTCTTCTACTTACGCTTGACCATTTGCCACCCTTCCCCATCTCTAGTTGGAGATGATGGGGCAGGAGAGCACACCTTAATCTCCACATCTCCGTCCGAAGACGAAGAGGATGGAGGTAGCGCTCTCTTTGGTGGCGCGCGGTCCTCGTCGGACTTACAAATTCTCGCCCATGGGGAAGAGCGAGAGCGGTGTCGAGGGACCTTCTCCCGGTCCGAAGACTGGGTGTCCGTCTCCGACATGTCCCGAACGTTCTTTATTCTCGACCAGCGCTGACGTCTATTCAGGGAAGTAGGTGGTCCTTTCCTTTTTGACGCCAGATCCTAGCTAAACATGGCTGCTTCTGCTGGCACCCTCCACTGATGGTCGTGGGAGCGAGATGGCCAGCTGATGAGTTGGCAGCCTTGTTAGCAGGAGAGTTAGAGACACGGCGCTGCACCGTTTCTCTCTTCTCCGCCGGTGATACATTCTTCCTATAGGGGAGTTCCTCCTCCCTAACAGGCTTGGCTTCTGCCGGCTTCGCTACCTTGATGGTTGTGGGAGCGGAAGAGCCAGCAGATACAGGTGCCAAACCATCAGCAGGAGGGCGAGAGAGACGACGGCGCACCGTATCCCTCTTCTCCCCTATCTTTTTCATATCAGGTGGGCTGGAAGAAGGACCAGCCCCGGTCGGCAAAGTCTTCTTTTCCCCTTTAGCTGGGGAAGACTTGTTTGCCGACCGTTTCAGAGAAGAAGAGGACTTCTCCGATGTTGCCGGTTTAACCTGCAATTTCCTCTCAGGGACCGAAGAAGGTTGTGAAGCCTGCTTCGGGCTAATAGGGCTCGCTACAACAGCGAGGGGAGATTTCAAAATACTCGTGAAACTAGAACTCGAGGGTACTGCACTCGGAAAAGAAGCGGCAGGGGGTAATAAGGGGCGTCGCTGCAGCTGCGAACGATAACCGAAATTCGGGGGCGTTCATATCACGGTATCTCTTTCGAGCGTCGTGATACGAAAGCCTGTCCAGTGGTCTTATCTCCTGGATCTTTGCTTGTTTCAAGAACTCAGGGCACTGCTTCGATCGTGGAGAGTGGCTTCCTTGGCAGTTGGGACATATCGGAGGAGGCGTACACCCCTCACCCTCATGAGTTCCCTTACCACACTCTCTACACACGGCCTTGGCAGTGCACCTGGCAGAAACATGCCCGAATTTCTGGCATTGATAACAGCGCATAGGTGGAGGGACGTACGGTCGAACATCGCAGTGGTAAGATGTGACCTTCACCTGCTTAGGCACATCACCCTCAAAATGGAGAATAAAAGCGCCGGTATCGACGCTTTTCTCTCCAATCTTTCGGGTGAGACGCCTCTCTTCCCCAGATCCCGCATCGCTATTACGAATGAGGTCGCGATGGAAGATAACTCCACGGACCTCAATCAGCGTTTCGTGCCTCGTAACATCAACAGGGATTTCACAGAATTGCGTGCATTCCAGCAACGCTTCGGTTTGCCTCCGGTCAACGGTGTCGGCAAGAGCTGCCCATTCCGGAGCTTGGAAATCCCGTTAAGGTCTCTAAATTTCCCCTAGATTTCTTCCGAAAAAATTATTGATTTCACAAGTCTAAAATCTTCCCCGTCTGTCCTCCTAGCTACCAGGTAGCGAGGAGACCTATCGCCCGAAATTTCTGATTAAAAGCCTCATCCCTGGGATTCGGACGACCCTCTAAAGACGGCTTTTTGAGGGAGCCACCTTGTGAATTGTTATTGGGGCGCTTTCGCGACATACCGAAAACATCCTCCCCGAATACTACCTACTCCGAACGAGGGTCAACACCGTGGCAAGGAAATACCTACCTGGCATAGCAGGTATTGCCCGGGGTCCCAGTGCCTTGAATAGGCATTTCCCCCTCGGCATACACAGTGATATGTTCGGCGCAAGTATTCGGCCGTGCAGGGACCTCCGTTGTGAGGCGGATACTACTGCAAGGGTACATAGCGCACCCACCTGACGGGATTGGGAGTACCGTCCAGGCTTTCTGGCCAAGTTGGTGGCTCTTCACCAGGCAGCATGCACAATTATTTCTAAGGGTCAAACCAAAAATGGGACCGGAAGTCAAAAAAGACGTTAATAAGGCCCCCCTATTAGTCGCCTTTTACTACAGGCAGGGGATACCAAAAATGCAACAAACATTTTAGAGTTTTAATTGTAAAAAAAAAAGAAGAAGTAAGGTTTCCTTAACGTGTGTAAAAATTTGTAAGTTTTTTTTTTAAAGTGTGTGCAACTATCTCATATGTTTCCATCATATTTCCTCCACATCAACCATCTTTCATTAATTGTTAGTGTTCCATTGTCAGGTCAGGAGAAATCCTGCTACCGTATGACAGTAGACGGTACTACCTGCGACTGGCGGCCAGTACCAAACCAGGCAAACTAAGGGAGAACCAACGGCTACGGGTGGAGGAGTTTTCCTTTAGCAGGTTTGATGAAACCTGTGTGTAGGAAATGACACAATGCTGCTGCCTTGCAGTCTAGATAGGGGACTATCAAAGGCTAAGGGAGTTAACCCCAACAGAAAATCTTCCTCGTGCGTTAGGCCCAGCAAGCCAGCTTGAGGAATAAGATTGTCAAAGTGATTTCAACAATAAAACGAGCCTCGGATGTAAGAACGAAAACCAAGATATGGAAACCTTCTACATGTAGTTCTTGTAAGGATGACGGTGGTAAGCCCGAAGTTAAACAAAACTATTCAAAGAAGAAAATTACTGGACGGAGGAACGATAAATTCAAAATAGCAACATTAAATACCATTACCCTGACCGCCAAATGTGAGGAGCTCGTAGATCTCATGGAAAGAAGGAAGATTGAGGTCATTGGACTGAGCGAAACAAAGTGGAAAGGGAAAGGAACTAAATTGCGGAGGAAAGGTTATAAACTTTACTGGCATGGAAATAAGACGGAAGCAAGGAAAGGTGTGGCGTTTGTTATCAGCAAGAAAATCGATGCTGTAGGCCTATTTGATGTAGAATATGTAAATGAACGAATTATCAAGCTTCATCAGAAAATCGACAAGAAGACACTGACCATTGTCCAGGTTTATGCTCCACAGGTTGGGTATAGTCAGGAAAAGAAAGATGACTTCCTAAGACCACGTAGAACAAGATTACATTCTTATTATGGGTGATTTAAATGCTCATGTGGGAAATGATAGGCCTGGATATGAGACAGTGGTGAGTCCCCATGGATATGGAAATCGAAACCAAGAGGGTGAATGCCTTCTTGACTTCTGCTTAAGAAATAAATCTAGTTATTGAGAACACCTGGTTTCAAAAACAGCTCAGCCATAAGTTTACAAGGTACAGCTGGAATAGAGAACAGAAATCTGTTACTGACCATATTACTACAGATAAAGAAGCAGGGGCATTTATTAGAGATGTAAAAATTCTGCCAGGAGAAAGTTTGGATAGTGACCACAGGTTACTAATAGCCATCCTAGGAAACATCCTGATAAGAAAGGTGAATACCAAACGTAAACCCAGGATAAAAGTTTGGGATTTTGATAAACCAGATAAGAGGTCTGAATACCAGATGAAGATTAGAGACCAACTGCCTAAATATGAGACTGGATCAGCTGAAGAAGAATGGCTTGGATTTAAGAAAATCCTGGTAGATACTGAAGTAAATATTGTTGGCAAAACAAGCAGCAGAGTAAGAGATAGAGAAACCCCATGGTGGAATGAAACTGTTCGAAGAGCAATAAAAAAGAGAAATGAAGTGAGGAAACTAAGGGACAGCGAGAGTCAGAAAGAAGAGAAATTACAGAACTCAGTCAGCTGTACAGGGACCTGAAACTTAAGATGGAAAGAATCATTACTGCAGAAAAAGAGAAATACTGGACAGGATTCACACAGAAACTAGAAGAAGACTGCAGGAACAACAGGAAGCTATTATATTATGTGGTGAGGAGTAAGAAAAGCAGCTATGAACCAAGAAAGGATGTGGAGAAGGAAGATGGAAACATCACATTGAATGAGAAGCAGATTCGAGATGAGCTGGGACAGTGTTTCGAAAAATTATATAATGATCAAAATACAAATACCAAACAAGAGGAGACTAAGAAAGAAGAAAACATCCCAGATATGGAGTACCCTCTAACATGGATGGAAGTGGAAAATGCCCTAAAGAAAATGAAAAAAGCTAGGGCAACAGGCATTGATGATGTAAGCGCTGACATGATCAAGGCAGCTGGAGTACAAGGATTGCAGTGGATGTTTTAGAGTCCTAAACACTATTTGGAAAGAAGAAAAAATACCAACAGACTGGACTAAAGATGTTATCGTCGCTCTATTTAAGAAAGAAACCTAGCAACTACAGGGGAATTACACTTCTATCTCAGGGCCTGAAGATAATGGAACGAATCATAGAACACAGATTGAGAATTATCACTGAACCACAGCTTTAAGAAGAGCAGTATGATTTCAGACGGAACAGGGCAACAACAGATCTGATATTTTCTGTCAGGATGATTATGGAGAAGCACTGGGAAAAAGGAAAAGACATAATCTTCATTTTTCTGGATATTGAGAAGGCTTACGACAGTGTACGGAGAAATACAATCTGGGAATGCCTTCAAAATAGATTAATACCATGCGCTTTAATAAATAAAGTAAAGATGCTATATGAACACTGCCAGAGTTGTGTCCAAATAGGTGATGGCTATTCAGAGTGGTTCGAGACTATCAGGGTGTACAGCAAGGCAGTGCTCTATCACCAATTTTATTCATTACTGTAATGGATGAAATAATGAAGAGAGTTAAGAGACTCAATAAGACCTCTGAGTTTTAAGCTTTAGCGTTTGCAGATGATGATGTAATATGGCGTGAAGATGAGGCTAAAATACAACAGAAGCTGAATGATTGGAATGCTATATTCAAGCAATTTGGGCTGAATATAAGCAAGTCCAAAACGGTAGTGATGCCCGTTAGTCGACAAAACATCTGTACTAACATCACCCTGAATGGTACAAAGTTAGAACAAGTACATCAGTTCTGTTACCTTGGCCGTGTAGTGTCCAAAGATAACCAACCATCTGCAGAAATCGCTAGTAGAGTTCAACATGAGCACAATTTCATCATCTCGTAAGAGGGCTTCTTTGGGATAAGCAAGTTCCTTTAAGATCAAAACTAATACTCTACAAGAGCTTCTTAGTACCTATTACTACCTATAGCTTAGAAACCTGTACCCAATCCAAGAGAAATACCAGCAAACTACAGGCAGTGGAGATGAAGTTTTTAAGAACTATGATTAAAAAGACAAGGAGGGACAATATAAAAAATGACATAGGCCATCTTGTTCAAGTAGAACAATCTCTTAATGAGATCTGTGTTGAAGCCAGGCTGAAATGGTTCGGTCATCTCAAAAGAATGGACACAAACAGAACACCTAGAGTGTGGTTTGAGAAAGAACTGAAAGGCAAGAGACCAAGAGGTCGACAGAGGAAGAGATGGATTGACCAGGTTAGAAATGATCTTGCAGAGAGAGGTCTGGATTTACAGCAGGTCGTGGAGGGGGAGACAACAAAATGGAGAGCGCTCACTCACCGCACCCGGGAAACTGGAGCCGGTTCATGGTGACTGGCCGTTATCATACTAGCTGATGAAGGGGCAAATTTGTGTATGAAAATAATAAGCATCGAAACATGTCCTAGTTATTGAATAGACGGAACATAGTATATTTCAATACGACCAATCATGAACAATGTTAACCCCAAATGTAGAGATGAAACGATTAGGTCAGGACCAGGGGGCATGGAGTGCTGCATCAAACCAGTCAAAAGACTGAAAACTCAAATACAGGTATGGTGGCAATCTTATAAGTTACCTGTTGAGTGCGTCGTCTTTAACTTTGAACCAGAGTATATAGCAAGTAGTGTGGATTGAGATAAGCTCTGGAGGGAGGGCTTTGCCTCGGCCTCTCTCCGAGCAAGGACCATGATACACTGAAGAAAATGGAAATTGCAACACCCAGAAGGAGTGGTGCTACATTGCTGCAATTGAATATGCACGACGAGTGTTCGGTTGTGATTCGATGATTACACTTTCAGGTCCCTCTGACCGCAAGTTTAGACAACAATCAATACAGGATGTGCCCACCACGAGCTGCAATACATTGATGAATTCGTCAAGGCATGGAGTCAATAAGGCCCTGGATCGCTTCCTGAGGAATTGTGGCCCATGCTTGATGCACTACATGGGTCAGTTGTTCCAGAATTGTGGGTGGCTGAGGACGGTTGGCCAGTTGTCGACCCATCATGTCCCACACATGCTCAATAGGACTGAGGTCTGGGGATCAGGCGGGCCATTCTAAGGTTGTGATGTCGTGGAGAGCTTCTCTGGAGATGAGTGCAGTGTGAACCCCGGCATTCTCCTGCTGAAACATCCCATTAGCAATGTTCGCCATCATAAGGACATCCACTGGATTGAGTACCCTATCAACGTACTGTCGAGTAGTCATAGTGCCCTCAACAAGCACTAATTGTTATTTCACATTAAAGCCAAGAGCTCCCCAGACCATAATGCTTGGTGTTGGCCCTGTGTGCCTCTCGACAATAAGGTCTGGGCGGTCCCTTTCCCCGGTACGTCGGCGCACATGATTCCGGCGATCACTGCGGGCAAGACAGAAGCGCGATTCATCACTAAAGACGACCCTATGCCATTCGTTAACCCACGTCGATCGTTCTAGACACCAGGCCAGCCTTACACGTCGTTGTTGTGGGGTCAATGGAACATCTTCTGCAGAGACACGGGGCCGTAAGCCAGCTGCACGCAGGCGATTACCAACAGTTTGTTGTGTAACGTGGGGTGCCACAGCTGCTCGAATTTGCGCTGCTGTTGCAAGGGGTTCCATCCGGGCCATCCGAATGATGCGGAGATCCTCTCTCACAGTTGTCTGTCGCGCTGGGCCGTGCCAGGTCTACGAGTGTGGGTACCTTCATTTGACCACTGCTGCCATACATGTTGTACCGTAGATGCCTGTCGGCCAACATGTGCAGCGACAGTCCTTAGCGATGATCCAGCCTCACACAGCCCAATTATCCGAGCCCTCTCAAACGGCGACAGTTGTTGATAGCGTGCTCTTCTCTGTCGTCGAGGCCGCTATACCCGACTCTGTATACTGGAGTTGATTCCTCCGCGATCAATCACGTGGGGAGACCTGTAGCAACAATCCAATGGGTCTGAAACTTTGATCGTTTGCATACCTACATGGCATAGTTCCATATCTTGAAAATCAACACAAACGACCTATGCCTTCCTGGTGTTGCAATTTCCATTTTCTTCAGTGTATTAAGGTTGGCTGCGCACGAAATAAATTTGCTTAGAAGAAATTCAGGGATAATAGAACCAATCCTAGACTTAAAATATAAACTGTAAAAATTATGGGATAACCACAAGAGGTGTAAAAGTAATTGAGTAAGTGCACATGGCTGGTTAAGTCTTGTATAGGAATATGTGTGACTATTGTGAGCTATTTGTATTTTGCAAATGTAACTTTCTTTGGGTCACCTCGTAGCGCTTAAACGGAGGTTGTTCTTGGTTTCAGGGTTAACAATTGTGTTCAGCTACGTGCGTGCATTGTTGAAGGCACCAGTTTATTTAGCAAGAAATGGGTCGGCCCATCTTTGGTTTAAAGTAAAATAAGTCTTTTGTGATTGCAACTTTGTGAAATCTGGACTTCGACATTTTAAAATTGAATAATTGGGTAGAGGGTCGTGATGTCGTATTCTCTACGTTGTGGTGTAGGTGACGGGAGGTGGTCTCACTGTTTGGGTTGGATTGATTCTGGGTTTGTTTTGCCTCCGTATGGGTCAATGCATGTTGTGTAGTTCTGGTTTGTGTGCTTTGTAAGTTTTGGTCTTTTGTCTTGTGGTCTTTATTTGCTGATCGGGTTAATGTCTTTGTCATGAAGTATGGTGTGATGGTTGTAGGCCATTTGCCACAAGCTCACTTTACCCCTCATTTCTATTTCCTGGCCTCTCAGGGCATTTGGGGCGACATCTTTTTACCTGTTCTCATTTAGGTAGTCACTTGTAGATAAATTGGGAGGGGGGACCTCTCGTCTTTCGTTGGTTATGTTTCGGGTTCAATTAGATTTCTTTGTTCTGCCGCATCTTTGTTAGTTGTAACATTTGTAATCATTTGTAATTACTGCTTATCTTGGAAGGGTATGGGCGCTGGCGGGTAATTTATGCACCGTATTTTCAGGGTGTGTGCCTTGCAAAGTAATTTATATAATTTATTTTTATCGTCAAAGTAGGGTTGTAATTGTATCACGGCAACATTTCGAGATGTATTTAATTTGAAATTCCTTTTTTTAAATTTATTAAAGTAAATGCAATTGGGCACCTTTGTTGATGAGAAGATAGCTAGCCATCCCATCCCCTGGCTAGTCAAGGCTCCCTTGGCAGAAAGAGTCGTTACCACAGTGTATGGTCATGTAGTATTCCCTGGTTGCAAGCGTAGGCATGTTTACCAGATGCACACTCACGAAAATAATTCATAACTTCATATAAGCTAGTCATAGCTTGCCACGGTGGGTCAGTGGTTATCGTGTCGGTCAACTAACCCCCAAGCTTGCAGGTTCGCTCCTGGCCGTTGTGATTTTTGAAAGGCGGCAAGAATCGCGACACCATGTCATACAATGTTGGCATGTCAAAGAACCCATTTGAATTCAGTAGGCCGTGTTCATAATGGTAAAATAATGGCGCACTCTCAAGCTGTTCTCAGAAGGCTGCGGAGGCCAAAATAATAATAAGACAGTAATTTCAATGATATCTCATTGGTTACTCTTGGAATCCCATCAGAAAGTCAAGTAACTAGAAATGTTTTTTCCAATAGTGGACCATTTCTTCATACCACCCGACAGGGTCTTTGGCAATTTGGAATGGCAGTGGAACACAAAAAGTGTTATTGAAGGCCCTAAAGAATACCTTAAGGTATTTTAAAAAATTGGAACTGAGGTACATCTTTGAGAGGACTGCACTGTCAGTGACTGGAAGATATTCTGAAACCGCCAGCCCAGTGGCATTTACAGTTTCAGAAAGCAAAGAAGATCGTTCTTACTCGCATTAGGACTGGGAAAACTGTGCTTGTTAGAGGAGAGTCCTTTTACAATTTTGAGTGTGGAGCAGTAAAGGCCATCAACAAACGGGGACAGTTCTTTCGAAATTGTCAGATCCCATGTGTTTCCAAAATGTGTACAGCTGAAACCAGCTAAAGTGAGAGATGTCAAGAGACTACTTGGATTACACTTCAGTGAAGAGTGGATGGAAAACCTAAAGCTGGAGTTCTTCCCCCAGCTTTTTCTAGACCAAACTATTAGACATGAAGTGGCCATGAACGGGGACAATAATGACGATAACCTGGATTTTCAGATAGGTGAAGACATTACAGCTGTTTAACCCAGCTGCGAGCTTAAGAAAATAAAGGTATACAATGTGTTACATTATTTTGGAACACTCCTGCTTGTGGTATTTTCTCTAAAATGATATCTCTCTGTATGTTTCTGTTGTATTTTCAATTTAAATTTGTATAATATTAAACTATAAAGGTTTTGAGTTTGCAAATCTATTTCATGGCATTGCTATCGATAATATGACAGATTTTGCAGCCGGATGATAATAGCAATGGCCGACAATGCAGTTCCAAATCACGTTAAATTAGCCATCCAGATGCAAAAGCCGTTATGAAAAATTTTAAATTTAAATAGTTATTTATTCAGACATCCCAGAACCATACCTGCCAACTTTTGAAAAGGGCTATCAGTAAAACTCACGCGCGACAAAAAATCGAACGCTTTTCGATATACCCCCGTCAGATCACGGTGACGTCACCGATCTCCCTGAAAACTCCCCAGACGCCGCTGTAGCGCAATGTATAGTTGAACCCAGGATACTTCAATGAAATCATATCTACTTACATAATTTGTAGATGAACATAACAATCCAGAAGAAATCCATGTTAATCAGCAGCAGGCGTGGTGAATATTGGTTTGGAGCACACATAATAGGACTTCCTTGATAGATTAAGCTGATATGCGATAATTGAAAAAGGCTTTACACAATAAAACTTGTTTAACGTAACACAGGCAAGAAATAATATAATACACACTGCAAATCACATGCTAGTTCGACTTTAAAGTCATGGTTGTGGTCTTTTTAGCTTCCTGCAAAAAGTCATGAGAAAATGTTTTGTCATAACAGCGACCAGAACTCCTGGTCTTCAAAATAGAAATAGACTCCAGAGATTCATTGGACATGGATGACCTGAACTGTGTTCTATTTTTCTTCACAAGGCTAAAAACACGTTGACATTCTGCATTGCTATGGGGTATGGTGAGAACAGAGAGCATTACTCTAGAAATTCGGTTATACTTAAGAAGTCTATCGGCTCCACGAATTCTTGATATTTGTGCCCAACTGGAATCACTTGCAGCATCTTGATGTGCAGCCGAAGTGTCATCTACCTGAAGAGCTGTGAACTGCCTCTGAAGCTCATTCACCACCTCATCTGTAGTTTCATCCTCTTCCTTGCATAACATTATAGGAAACTTTTCCAAGAAAAAACGAATGGAAGAAAACTGTGCATCTTCAATTTTGTCTAACCTAGCAACTTGAGCATTCTTTAACACGTCATCCTTGAGTGGAAACTTGTTGATGATGTAGTCACAGGCAGTACAACAGTAGTTTCTCACTGATGGAAAGAAAAGGGATTTATCTGTATCCGGTCCGTTCTGAAGGCACTTAACAACTTCAGATGATGCATTTTTTGCCATTTTATTTACAAAGCATGTCGTTTTCGTGCGACCACAACTATATTTCTTTGCAACTTCTGATGTGGGAAACATCTTAAATAAAGCACCCGCATGATCAGCCGCACTTAAGGGCACATTGTGTTCCACCAAAAAGGAAGTAAACAGACACTCGGCCCTAATTACGTCACTGTCAACGTGAAGAAAGAATATGCACATGGTAGAAATAAAAAACACACACACACGTGGAACGAATGTAATTAGTCCAAGGAATACAGGAAACTGCGAAGCACGAAGTTATAGCACAAAAACTCGAACGCTTCATTAAAATATGCCATAACCTTAAAAGACGAAAACATTCAAGGAACGCCAACTTCGCGAACAATGAACAACTCACGTGGTCAAAGAATATGGTTTAAATCGCAACGAGCGAACGGAGCGGAACAAAGAATATGCGAAGCAGAGCCTGTCGACACCTAAGATTCACATGGAAGAACGGTTATCCCGGCTTCAAATTCAATTACAATGAAGACACAAACATCACACGGTTAAAAGAACGAATCATATCAAAGAACGAGTGATACCACGTGTAGAGTTCCGAACATAACCATCGAACTTCTTCACATATCCACACAGTCTTTGGGGGTATCTAAAACAACCAGATCTCGCACAGTATACGAACTGTCTAGAGAGCCGTTCCTTATTGAAGAACTTCGAATGAAAATGCTCTTGCCATCTAGTGCCAGCTACACGCAAGGGCTTGCTGTGCTGCAGCGGAAGAAGGAAGATATATGGAGCGAGTTCTACGCTACAGATGCTATGATGACACAGGATTGGACACAAGCAAACTACGAGCTGCGTCACCTGGTGACCCGATTAGCAGTATACGGTTTCCATCACCGCCTATGCTTGACTAAATCGTATCACACACCGTGCTCAGAATGCGTGTGTAAGCGTTGCAACAATTTCTGTGAACGATATCATGTGCTGAAGTGTCCAGACAGGAGAGAGACTCTAACACGGTTCTGCTTGGATGATTACTAGTTATACCAATGCACATTGCGAGTTTTTTTAACGTTATAATTCATGTATTTAGGTATTAAGTTAGTATTTATGTTCTTTGGCCATTGGCTGCATTAAATGTTTATATCAAAGAACGAGTTATCGACTATCGTGGACTTGCCTTCGACCCACGCAAACAATCGATTGTACGGAAGTGGGCGGTATTATCGAATGTAAATTATCTTTTCAAATTTTTGTCCGCGAAATCGTAAAATGACACCGTTCATCCGTAAAACCGTAAAATGCTGCAATTTCCGTAAATTTTACGGATAAACCGTAAAAGTTGGCAGGTATGCAGAACTGACAGAATTTAAATAATAAAAGATAATTACCTTTTGAACTCAAGGGAAAATAATTGACATAGCTAAACAGGCTATGTAAGTACAGTGGAATCTCGTTAGTACGTTTTTCAAGGGACTGAAAAATTTGGAAGTCATATGCGGGAAAACATACTACCGATAAACGCCATACTGCATTTACAACGTATAAGAAAGAACGCGGCGTATATATGGACGTTAAATCGCTGACCTTAGTAAGTGACTGTATGCACTACTACAGTCACGACATAAACATAGGTTATCTGTAACTTAGACGGAATTAATAACATAAAAATGAATTACACTACCTCTACACTACAGTATAATACAGGGTCTTTATTTTTGCTTAGCAACGACATTCTCGCTCTCGCGCTCCGCCAGTGACAGCTCTGTTGCCGGCGACCGCGCACGCATATGTTTGAAGCACGGGCTTGCTTGAACCACTTCAATAAAGCTCTTTCTAGTTCAGGAAACTGTCCCTCTCGCACACGTTTCCTTTTGCCGCTCACCCCTTCTTCGAATGCACGTTCGATTTCCTTCCTTTTGCCGAGAATCGTGTTCAGTGTAGACGGAGGAATGTTCCACTTTCGCGCTATATCCACATGCTTCATGTGAGGATTGCAGTCCACGTCTCGAATGTATTTCATCTTCTCATCATTAGTTATCTGCCGTACTTTCTTCTTATCCATTATGAAACACGCAATGAAATAGGTCATAACTGGACGTGAACACTAAGAAATAGAAGACAATTGTGCGGAACACGAAGACAATAATGCGCCTACGTGAGAAATAAACAAAGGGAAGGGGGTGAAGGGCAGTGGGAGAGAGACACGTCACCTGTGTTGCGTCATAGCTATAGCCACTTCTACGCCGTCAAACACAATGAAATCATCTACACTGTCAATAACTATCAGAGAATATGAGGCAATATCGCGTCATGTTTTCCAGAAGTCGAATTTTATAATGAAATAAGAATAAATTCCGGTTCGCTTACAAATAGTACAACGGAAATTTGATCGTCGTAAGCGGGAATAGAGAACGTATTAAGGGGATATATCAACATGTATTTTGTAGAATTGGGATTGGGACTTGAGAAAATCATCGCACTAAACGGGAAAACGTCGTAACCGAGAACGTGCTAACGAGATTCCACTGTATTTATAAATTTTCCTCATTTCCCACCAAAATGTAAAAGTGGAGATAACGGGTTTTGCATATAAGTGTTCTCTGTGACCGCAACAATCGTCTGCCAAGTAGCTTTGTATGGCTCCGAATGCTGGCCTAATACCAACACACACAAACAGGCCTTGGGCAGATGCTAAGAAGGTCCTTGGGTATTACATGGCTGGGTGTCCAGAACACCCTTGGAATTGCCCTATCACACCCCAAATAAGGGGGGCACGTGGCCCGAACAGATGCAGACACTACGACTCCAGTCTGTTGGACAAAGACCTCCAGAACGACCCAAAAACAGATGGATAGATCCACTCTGTGAGGATATGAGCATTGTATATTATAGATTCAGCAAATCGTAATAATGCAGAGTGGCAGACCCCAAAACATAAAGAAAACGTCAGGAAAAATAAGATTCTACAGCATATAACTTAAGAACAATTAAAGATTAGTAAGTAAAGGAGGAGAAAAACGTGTTCTTATTTAGCAACTTGAAATCAAGTTTTGTCACTGCTCTGGATCAGTTATTTTCAGCACAAGGTTGCTGCCGGGATCTGTGTACCACTAAAATGAAAGCCATATCAGGCCTATGCAGGGATGTCTGGGCTAAAAACAATGACAGGATTCTTGTGAGAACTTATTTTCTCCATCCTAACCTTACCTTGTACTTTGAGATCAGCTCGACAAGAAGGTGAATAAATGTGTGAACATTTTTAATTTTTGTTTTTTATACATCGAGTTGAGCCTCTATGGACTGTGTGGTAACAACCAACTAGGTCTTGTTCCGACTTTGATTTCAAGCCAGTATCTTCTTACCCCAACGACGAGTGCCTGTTAATGTTCTTCGGACAAAGGTCCTCTCCGTCTTCCGGAAGTTGATACCATTTTAAAACCTTGGTAGTTGTTCACCAATCTTCTAAATGTGTTCCTGTCAGGAATTTATCGCTCTAGAATACCAATTTGCTTGAGACCTTTTTCACATTCCTCGAACCATCTGAGCCTTGTTGCCTTAGACTTGATGAAACTCCATATCCTTTTCGTTAATCGCTCATATTATTATAGCACAGAGAAAAGTGGGAACTTCAATAGGTACTCCGTTACTGAAGTGGCTAACAGCATTACCAGGTAACCAAGCACATCCAGCTACTAGGAGGTCGAGATGGAGGAGGCCAAGAACTGCCTGCGGTTTGTGGAGCTAGGAGAGTAAGAGTAAGTTTTAACAAAATGACTCATTATAATATTACTTACCTCCAGTTTAGCACCAATCACAGTTTCCTTACAAACTATTACTATATCTTTTTTCTTGATCTGGAAAATATTGCATTATACCCCACCTCCTCGAATTCTTTGGTATGATTTTCAAAAAGAACCGGGGGTGGGGGTAGGGTGGAGGAAGGACAAGGAATTATCGAAGATAGGGAGAACAAGTGTGAGTGAGAAGCAAAGATAGTTTTAAAACCCTTAGATATAAATATGTATGAGACATATACGTACAAAATTAGTTACAATCTGTTTGTCAGAATCAATTCTCTGTTTATCAGAAATTTTGTGTAACAGGCCAAACGACCATGTAAATAGTTCATTGTTCAACACACTTGCTTCAAATGACTAGATTGCCGAAATCCAGAATGCCACTGAAAGCCGCTGACCTATTTCACGAACACTCCAATCCTTCCAGAGGCAGCCACTTGGAGCTTTCCAACGCATCATAAAAGCAATAGTCACGTTCTATCAGTTCCCTGTTCATCTTCTCGATATCCAATGGGACATTATGTTCTGGAAAGAGAATTGAAAACATTCCATCAGGCATTCCGTTTGATAATGATAAGTGATGGAACCAATTTGCATCCACATTTTACAATGTTTTTAATGCTATGAGGATTGGACATGATTAGAGGCCGGATTTTTTCGCATTAACGATAAATGCGACAAAAATATTTTGAATTGATTTTGTGATATCTTTACGAATCATATGTTTCTGGTTAAGAGAATAAGGATATTATGTTCGCGAATTAAAGCGATAAGGCCATTTCAAAGCGAAATTCAATTAATTCGTGATAAGCACGATATTACAGCGAAATATGTAGTGAATAATGAGCTTGACATTTTGTTCCAAGATTATGTATGAAAAGAAAGGGAAGAGCAAACAAAGATTCATCAATAGGACAGAAATATCTGTTATCTTTCATGTTCTGTAAAATCTCTTTAAGGCATGACGTCTTGCGCGTTTGGGCACTGTGCAGTCCTGGGATCCTTACTGACGTCTACAAGCAGCACAATTGACTGGTGTATTTTGGCTTCGTGGTCACAGACAATAGCGAAGATGGGTCGCTCGACAAGATTTATGGTGCACAGCAGAGATAAACCGTTTGGGAGTGGAGGTTTATACGTTCTGGAAAGCAATACTTTAATGTGTAAACTTTGTAATATTCATATCGAGTGGGAGAAAAAAGATACCGTCTCAAAACATTGTATTAAAAATAAGGAACATTAAGTACTCCAACAGTGAAACGGCAGGCAACAATAGAACTCAATTCATTAGATATGCAAATTAAAGCTAATAGTGAAACAAGAGCGATGCTACCCAAAGCTAACATCCCGCTGGAGAAGGTAGATGACCCTGCAGTCTGTACAGTCTACCAATATTAAACCTCCACAATCAATGATCAGTGATAGTAAGACTAGGATTTCTAAGACCTCTTTCTGATAAAGATTTTTCTTTTTTCTATTGATTGGGATCTGGAGACCTCCCCACAGCCAACCAACTAAGGAAACAATACGTCCCGCGTTGCTCAAACGAAGTACTAGCAAGCATCAAACAGTCTTTGGGAGGGAAAACGGACTTGGCTCTTATCTGCGACGAAACTATCGACTCTTCAGGCCGCTGTGTGTTGATGAAAACTCAAGATCCAATATCTGAACAGGAAATATTTTTGTTAGAATGTGCGTTTCTAGATGCTGTAAACAGCAGAACGTATCCTGCATGTTTTGCATAATTTTGAAATTAACCATGAGAATACAAAGATTGTGGTAACTGATTCTGCCCTGTACAGTATATGTTAAAATGTTGTGAACTGCTTAAGGGAATTATGGGAGAACATTTCATTCACTTCACTTGCTGGGATCATAAATTCAGCTTGTTCGGCGATGTCCGGCAAAAGAATTTGAAAGGACTTAATGCCATTGTGTCGAAAACAAATAACTGTTTTCATATGTCAAGGAAAATCAAACACATGTTTCGTACCCAGGTTGTTTGGTTCCTTAGTTTAGGGGCTGCGACAACGCGGTCATGTAGCCCCGTGTACTTTGGGTGTATATAGAATCTGATAACCAGCGTTAATTGTAATGGCTGTATTAGTGTGTGTTATCTGTTTTTAATTCAAGTAAGAACTGCAGACGATAATTTCAAATAGTTCCTACTTTCGCTACCAAATACTACCGTCCACGACACCTAGCTGTGACTTTGGCTACTACTAGATGCCATCATAACCAGCGTCTGGTGACAAACGTTGGAACTGAAGAGCATTAATCAAACCTAACCTACAAATTTTGATTCATACAAGTTTAGTTAGTGGAAGGTTCTTTTACATGCCATAAATCTATGACATGGGCCAGCCGGCTTTACTTCCCCTCCGAAGGAAGGCATACTGAGGGATTTTTAACGCTCTTAAAACCCACGACCTTGGACATAGAAGCTCAGCATGCTACCAACTACTCTACCTAGACGAAAACTTCCGCCTGTGTTGAGGAGATGGTTTAAAACTGCCTCTTACATACAAGCAAACATAGATATCCTCCACTAACTTTTCAAACAGCTGTCATTGAAACCTGTCCCAGTGGTAAACTGGTCGCCAGAAATGAAAGATGCCAGATTTTGCAAATGGTTAAATCCCAAGCAGCATTTGGTTTTGAAAATTGCAAGTTTATTGCAGACGTTGTTTTTGACAAACTTGCTTGTTTCGAAAATAACAGAACTGAAGGATAGAATGAATGTAATTGCCTCTGGCCATGTTGGTGAACTAGTTAGTAAGATTACACCGGCCTGCGAAGATTTTCCGGCAAAAGTAATTGTATGTGATATACGTTACATTTAGTGTCCTTATGTAAAAATTAATACCAGTTGTTTCGTATCACGTACAGATTTGTCACAAGGCCGTCTCATGTTTATGCTAATGGAGCTTCGTCTTGGAACTATTTACTAAAGCAAAGGAATGGCGTCTATTTATTGATTCCAGTGAAAGAAGCCTCAAAGGTGTTCTTCTGCACTATGAAAATAAACTTGCTTCAGTGCCAGTTGCCCATTCAACATCTCTTTGTGAAAACCATCTCCATTTATCTATGGTGTTGCAGAAACTGAAGTACAATGAAGACAGATGCTGACTGTGCTGTGATTTAAAAGTGTGCGGTATCATATTAGGGCAGCAAGGAACATGTTTTATGTGTGAGTGGGATCGTCACTGGTTAATGTCTTGAGTGGCCCAAGAGGGAACAATTCGTGTCTCGAGAAAAATAAATTGTAAATCGTCCATTAATTCATGCACGAAGTTTGTTATTGCCCCCTTTACATATTAAATTGGGAATTATGAAGCAGTACGTTAAGAGTTTGGATAGAGGTAGTCCCTGGTTTCGGTAACTCTATCAGAAATTTCCAGGACTGTCGGATGCCCAAATTAATGAAGGTGGTTTTGACGGCCCCCGAATTCGGAAGCTTATGAAGGATCCGACATTTAGTACGACGATGAATGAAACACTGCTCCAAGCATGGGAATCATTCAAGGATGTTTGTAGCAAATTCCTGGAGAATGTTAAAGATGTCAACTACCAACAAACCATGCTGTACAACTTCCAGATATTGGGTTGCCGCATGAGCTTAAAATTACATTTCCTGCACAGTCATCTGGATTATTTAGGAGCATTCAGCGAGGAACATGGAGCGGTTCCATCAAGATAGCAAAGAAACAGAACAAAGGTATCAGGGGCGATGGGATGTCTCCACGATGTGAGATTATTGTTGGCGTCTAGTGTGAGATAACACAACTGAGGAACACAAACACAGCGTTCATTCACATCAAAGTGTAGCAAACAATAGTGTTTTTGTAGTGAGATTCATATATTCTAGCAATGAACATGTTACCTTTTTGTATATTCGTTGCAATTTCATCATGTCCCATTAAAATTACATATATTCTGTATTATGATGTTTTCTATCAAAATTACAACAATATGTAAAATTTGGATTTCAAATAGCAAACAATCTGTACGTGATAGGCAATAACAATTTACATATTTGAAATTAGCACACCTCAATTAGGATAAATCACCTATTCAACCTTTCGCCAGAGATTTCTTTTTTCCGCAGACCGGTGTTATTGAAGGGTTTAGTGAATCGTTAAAAAGTGAAGCGACTCTCCTCTTCAAAAATATGAGTGTCTTAGTTGTAAAGAAAATTGAAAAGCACATGTCCCCAAGTAATGCTAACATTTTATTTGGACTTGTGAATGATTGGTTTCATCCATCTAATGTTGAATCAAACTAAACAAATGTTTCGTCACTGAGTGAAAAAGTGAAAAAATTGTCTGGCTTTAAAATGTTGAAGCAGTTTGATATTATTGCTGGGCACCTTGATTTTAAAGATATTCTGTGAAAACAGATTTAAGAAAATCCCTGTCAACAAGTTGAAATAATTCAGTCACTGCTAGCATTAAAATGAATGCACCTGAACTTTGCAAATTCTGTTTTAAAATCTATTTGGATTCCCTGTTCTTCCGTTGATGCAGAGCCATTTTTTTCGAAGTACAATTTGATTGTCAATGACCGGAAACGACTGATGAAATTGTACTTGTAACATGTGCTATGTTATCTGTTCACAAAGGAATGGGTAGGATGGCCCAATGTCTGTAATCATAATCAGGAATATAATAAAATAATAATTACTAGTAATTCATATACTGTAAATAATTCAGAACCACAATGATTAATTTTAGAATTTCATTAAAACGAAATTAAAGGAAGGAAGGAAGATTGTAGTTTTACGTGACCGTGAATCTTGTGATTATGAGCCACGGGACCTCCTTTTTACGTGGAATCCGAACCACAGGACATAGCATTTCACTTCGAAAATCTCACATGCATTGACTGGGAATCGAACCCGGACCGCCTTGACAAAATTAAAGAGATATGGCAATATCTATTTCGTGAGATAACGTGAAAATTAGTATCTTTCTCGCAAAAACGTTCAAAAATTAGTGCGAAAAAATCATGAATATAGGGATGGGAAAATTTCGCGATCACGAATTTATTAAATGAAGTAATATGCAAGTATAGTGGCGATCTGTTTTAATGACCCTAAAATTGGCAAAAAGGATGGTTTTTAAACTCGCGAAATGTAACGAATTCCGAATGAAAACTCGAATTTTAGATTTTTTTCAGTTTTCTCAATGCACTCCTGATAATTCGCGGCAATTAATGCACGAACTTTGCAAATTATCCGCAATTATGCTTTTAGCCTAGTAGAAACAAAACTATGGTATTGGTTAAAATATTGAAATGTATTTCATGAACATGCAAAAGAGATTAAAAATAAATAAATAAATAAATAAATAAAAACCAATTGACACTTTATAACATTGTATTGTAAGACACAATAGACACAGATCCTGAACCAGTCATAACCAGGTAGTGCACCTGTCTGAGTACTTGAAAGATATTGTCCAATTATTATGAATGAAGTAGCAGGGACTGGTAACTCTGGTGTTGGTTTTCTCAACAATGTTTCACATGACATAATACTGAGATTCAAGTACAGGGCATGTTCATCAAAGACATCACTGAACTCTTCACGTTATTAGAAGGCCAGTCTTATCCAAGTGTTCACCTTCTAGATGGACATCTACGGAGAATTCAACAAGCCCTTAAACTCGCTGTTTCTGGAAATTACGGTACCAACATTAAGGAGCTGTTGGAGGGTTATGGAAATGTGTTAAAAAGAGGGTAAATACATTCAGTTTTAGTAAACACTGGGTCCCATGCTCTTACAAAATTAATCAGCTTGAGATCCGTAAACCCTGGGAACAAGATTTACAAATGTGTGCGTTTCATCCAGCAAAAATAGTGCCGATGAACATCAATGAGGACCTTGCAAAGAAAATTAAGAAGTTGCCATTCTGTGGAACACTGGAAGAAAGTGAGGTGATAAGAGCATACAAAGAACTGCAAACTTTAATCAAGAAGCAGATGCATGACAGGACCAAGACAGACATTGTTGGAGTTTTGCAAGGAATGACATTTGCATTTCCAAAGTTCTCAGAATCTGTGTTGAAAACCATTTGGATACCCTGTTCAAACGCTGTGAACTTTTGTTTTTCAGCTTACATTAGCACGTTAAGTGATGTGCATCACCGTTTGTCACAAGAGAATTTGGACGCCTTCACTGAAGTATACTTTGAAGGATGACTGAAATATGTTATGTTATGCATGTTATCCATGATATTAAAAAAAAAAAAACGCCTAAAATTTATCATTTTGAAAGTACCCAAAAGTGCACTTGAAACCACCGAATTTGTCACTGTAAAATACCGCTTTCTGCACTCCGAAATCACCGAAAAATTCCTATCCCTATCTATAATCATTTGGTTGAAATAAGAACATAACAACCTTTCACTTGAAGTCTCTCATTATAAAACCATTGGGGAAAGTGGGCGCGATTTCTGGCACGGGTCCGCTAGTGGTTGGTCTCAAAAGGCGAAGAAGAGGAAGAAGAAATACAATACGTACCAACAAGCTCAAGCTCATCCTCAGGGTTCACACACTCGTCCACTGCTGGAGCTGCCGAGTACACAGTCAAGCTCTGTAAGTAGTCCTGCGTAGCCTGCACGTGTGTTGGATCATAACCTTGCCAAGCCGAGTAGTTCTGCCAATACGATGGGTCATAGTACTGACTGTAGTCCTGGCTGGAGCTGTACCCGCCGGCCGTGGCACTCGACGTGTGACTTGTACTGCTACAAAACCACACATCTCCCAATCAAATGCTCTGCAAAGTTAATCAGTATTCAAAATCTATTGACTAGACCTTGAAAGTTTATACAAATGCACGGTTTTAATTCATGGGTATATTTAGGATATTTTGAGGTTATCTTTGCAAATCATGTTGCAGTAAATATATATTGGAAACATGTGAGGTTAATTTTGGATATTTCATCGATTCTAGTCAATAGTAATATTTTTCATTTAGCATATAAGTCGAATATTGACCTTTAAAAAAGAAATTGATCCTAAAGAGAATATTCAAATTTATCTTGTAAAACCTTGAAGTTTACATAAGCCACCCACTGATAAATTGATTGGGGTGGTGCTAGTAGCATATTACTATCATCCCAATAGCAGACGTTGCATCTGAGAAACTTTATTCAATGATACGTCGAAACCAAATGTCGCTAGCTTAACCTCATCATGAAATACGGAGGAATTCCATATCCTTTTCACATATCCCAGCTTGCCACGGTGGGTGAGTGGTTATAGTGTCGGACTACCAACCCCAAGATTGCAGGTTCGCCCCTGGCCATGGTAAGTGATTTTTGAAGGCGACAAAAATCACGATACTCATGTCATACGTTGTTGGCATGTTAAAGAACCCATTTGAATTCAGTAGGCCGTGTTCAATGGCAAAATTAATCTCGGGATTTTCCGCCATAAATACCCCCATTCTCTACTTGAAAGCGCTGTAGTGTCAAGGAGTATAGATATCTAACCTCCTTGACTTTCATAGCGTTGAAAGGAACGACGAAATTCGACATGCAAGCTACCCTCTGGGTGTCAATTAACAAAGCTTGCACCAGGCACCCGAGGCCATACGATATTATTATTATTCACATATCCCAGTAATTGTGTGTTGGCCGACTGAAAGGCCGAGCACTTTTATGGGACATAACCTAACGGAGGTAATGTATAAAGTGTACTATGTTCCCATATTAACTTATGCAGCTGAAACTTGGACCCTGACAAGCAGGCAAGAGAGTAGAATCCAAGCCAGTGAAATGAAATTCCTAAGAAGTATGATAGGAAAGACAAGGAAAGACAGAGTGAGGAATGAAGATGTTAGGAAGGAAGTTGGGATGGCAAAACTAAACGAGAGAATTGAGAAGAATAAACTAAGGTGGTTTGGACATGTAAAGAGGATGGAGGAAAATAGAATACCAAGACAGATGCTGGAGGCGAAGTGCAAGGGTAAGAGAGCAAGAGGAAGACCTAGAACAAGGTGGATTGATTCAGTGAAGAACAGCGTAAGAAAAAGAAATCTGGACTGGGACAAGATCGTGGAAGAAGAATGGTGGAAGGAAAGAGGAAAGTGGAGAAGTGCCATAAATACCCCGATCCGGCAGGAGCTGGATAAGGGGAAATGATGATGATGATGAACCTAACGGAAAAATAATCCCTGATTAACACATTGCTGACCGGATGCCTGGACATGTCACATCCCCGGTGGACCGGACATTTTGCTACTGAGAATGTTCCAGTGCACTAGTTTATAAAAAGTACATAATTGTGGAAATAACCTAGATATTATCTTTCTAGTTGATATGAGTATACACATACCCCTAGTAGTGCTCAAGGTGGCGATGTATTTGGAAACATGACACAATGTGCAGTGGCGGCTTACAGAAAGAGCAGATGGCGTATATTTGAGGTTAGATTGTCAACAATCAAAGTACGGTATGTACTTTGGTTGTTATTACGTCGCCTAGAGACCTGAATATCACTCTCTCATTCAGTTTCCACTAATTCACTATAACTTGTGTCATTTGAACGATAATGAAAACGATAAATCTTATCATCTGATTATACAAGTCCTCCATCTTGTCATTGATTGAACCAACAGAAGGAAGTTCGATGTTTCGAAACAAAATCAAAGAATAAAAGAAGGCCATGAATAGACGGAAGATGGCACATATACATCTACATATGTCCTTCTCAATGTGCTAGACTGAAATAGTTCAATACATGGTCAAGAGATGTCGCACTAAGACCGAAAACAATGACGTGTATAAAACCGAGATTTCTCGGGACCCGTCATCTACCGCTGGCGAGCGTACTACGAGATTTCTCGGGGCCCGTCTTCCATGTGTTAACAAAGCAATTTCGCAATTTTTCTCTGAACATTCAAGAAATCCCCAATTCCATGAGAATTCCCAGTTTTCCTGGCCGGTGGACTAACGAAACATCCGCAGAGCATTATGGGCAATGAATGCGGTAGCAGTCATTTGACAACGTTGTAAGCAGTTCTGGGTGGCGATTGGCTGGCGCTTGGCAGGTATCTCATTAGACACAGCTGGAAGTAGCCATGTATTGAAGGCAAGACCCCTGGCATGAGGTGCCTTCTCTTGGAGTTGCTGAGGAGGAGTCTTGCGAGCTGAGGTTACCTCGGCAGACATCAGAAGGAAGGCACAAACCCTTGTAATACACTCACTGGCAATAAAAGCGAAACACTACGAATTTCAGACTAAACACAATGTATGACTGTTCCAAACCTTGTATTAACCAAATAGGCCTACTATGCCATCACAACATTATGGCAATGTATCATAAGTGATTTACCTTAATTAGTACAATATTCGAAAAACATTATTGATGAAGACAATCACAACAATGCACAAACACGAATTTGGAAATGTCGAAACCTGGAATCCATCATACTGTAACACTGTATGATTCATTACCGCACGAATATTGTAGACAAACCGCAATGTCCACAAAAATACGCGGCACGAGAATTCACAGCAATAAACCTTAAGGCAGCCGTTTGTGGTTATTCTAGTCCAAAGGCGGGAAACTGTAACATTAGTGTTGTGATTGTCACGATCAACAATGTTTATCAGTATTATTGCGCTGAAACTTCTCAATTGAGCTACCGTAATTAACTTAACTCACGACACATTGCTGCAAAGTTACAACATTAAATTTATACCAGGTATGAAATGGACAAACATTGCGTTTTGTCTGAGATTCGTGGTGTTTCGCTTTTTATGCCGGTGAGTGTATATCACCACGTTTTTCTATCAAGAGAGTGAATAATCACTTGTTCTTTGCCTAAAATTTGAGCGGTCCACGTATTTAGTAAAGGCCTCTTTTAGAGCTTTTTTCTAGTTTTCCTTACCTTGTTAATGACACTGGACAGGTTTTGAAGCATGTCTTTTAGAACTGTTATAGTCTGTTACCCGTCTGCACGCTTTGCACTTCAATTTCAAATGACAAGACATCTTGCCTTCTGGAGATTTCCATCCAGATTCCTTCACTCTGATTGGCTGCCCACTCCTGCATGACGTCTTCCGCTCATCTGCTGTATATAAGCTTGGCTACTCTCTGCACTATTTTGCTTGTTCTTTGGTGCCTGAACTCTCGCCGATAGTTGCTGGCATTCCTGAACTTCGCTCGAACTTTCAAATGGCATTCTTCGGCATTCAACGATATCCTGCACTGTCTCAGCATTCAACGTCTTAACCTTTTAAACTCCATTACCCTGAGCGTATGCTTCATGCTCCACTCGTAATTAATTTCTGCTCTATGGACAGCAGTAGGAAGTGAACACTACAAAACAATCTAACACAAAATACGAAATATAGTCGGTCCCATGGTGTTGGGATACTGCATGAGCTTCTCCCCCGAGGCCCAGGGTTCGATTCTCGGCTCCGTCAGAGATTCTAGAAACTGATGTGAGGGCTGGAACGGGGTACACTCAGCCTCAGCCTCGTGACGACAATTGAGTAGCAGTCTGACAGTGAGGCAGCGCCCCGGTCACGAAAACCAAGGTTAACGGACGAGGGGACCCGATGCGCTGACCACGCATCACCCCAATTGGCTGAGCAGCGGTCACTTGGTAGGCCCAGGCCCTTCCTGGGCTGTGGAGTAAGGGGTTATTATTATTTATATGAAATATATTTGCACGTCAGTTGTTGGTGCATCATCTTCACTATCACCGTCCACTACCTGTTCTAAAATATATCCAGTTCCGTGAGTGAAGATGAAGCAGACACCATGTTTACATTCAATCTATATCATCAGTAAAACTGTCATAAGCATTCAAGAATAACGAAGGTTAAAAATTCATTAAAATTCCCACAAAATAATAAATAAGGAAAGGTGTTCTCTTGGAGACCACTAGATGGCTGCACAATACTGGAATACAGCACAGAAGACATAGGAGCTCTGTGAGTACGAGCTATCGTCATGTCGTGTGGGACTCAGCATCGCTCGACACGTCTACCTGATGTGTATCGACATGCTGCTTCAACTTTATCGATCTTTACTCGCATGATCGATCCTGCTCACAACAGCTGACCAAACATGGTCGTTCTGTTCAACCAGGGTGTCTACCAACTCATCTTAAAATAATTCCCTGAATATTCCCTGATTTTTCCAGGATTAATGAGAGAATTCCCTGAGTAAAGACTGCTACACATTCGCCCAGGAACAGGAAGTGTGATGAAATACACGCTATTTTTGGGTTGGTTTTAAGCGCTCTCCATGAACAAAAAGCAAAATGTAATCCAGGAAGGCAAATGGAAAATAGGATTAAGATTTATGTTTCCTGTTCTCGGATATTCCACGAGCCAAACAGATGTGAGCAATGGCGGCACAAGGGAAACAGTTGTGATGATGATGAAAATTGCTGTTTTAAGGGGCCTAACATCTAGGTTATCGGCCCCAAACAGTTGTGAAAATAAATGTATTTGACTAGAATAATATAAGTGAACTTATTGTCCAGTAAAATAAGCAAGGTTTAATAAGTCATGCCGCTTTCACCACAGTAAATGTCTCCAATAAAAGGGACAAAGGGAGGTTGAATACACACATCAAGGTGTCACCATATGAGTGGGATCATCTTAGACCCATATTTAATTTGTAAAACCTTTCATTACCATTGAAATCACTAATCCTACGCCGCAGGAATGATGATATTCGGTAGCATAAGGATTTAGCATATAGGCCTACACAGTAATTTACACATATCCAAGGGATGAAGGGAGGCAAATTCCAAGTTCTCACTCTCAATTAGGTCCACCTCGTCATGACATAAGAATCAATTTAGTAATTTATAATAACATTTACCGTATATACCCGAATGTACGACGACCCCGAATATAAGACGAGGCCTAGTTATCAACTGCCTCTTACAGATTTTTTCAAAAAAATACTCGCTAACTCATAACTTGCACAATATATGCCCTCAAGGTCGTGCTTTCATTTTTATAACGTCTCATGTTATCGGAAATCCCTCTGCCTGCTTTTCCAAGACATACTCTATAATTTCTTTGTTCAAGAATGGGAGACATTATTAAATTAAGATACGTTGATCACTCAATTACTGCTCGTAAAACTGACTGGTTGTTCTTGTAAAGATTGTTTTAAAACATATTTCCGTATGCTTTCGAACATATAATTTATCCACTTAAAATGACGTGTATGCGTAAATCCTAACCTCAAAATGTACGCTATTTGTATATGCATGGTAATTCAACATAACAAACCATATTTTAATCCTCATTAACACATTGATTTGTTGCGAGTTACAAGATGCCAACACCACATACTACTTTGCAAATAATAATAACAATTTAAAAATAATAATATTTTTTTTAATACCCTGAATATAAGACGACCCCAAATTTTTATAGCACAAAAAGTGGGAAAAAACCTTGTCTTACATTCGGGTATATACGGTAAATGAAGGAAATCATTATGAATGATGTTTCAACAGGCCAGAATACACTATTATCAGTCTAAAATAATTTAACCAAGTCTGCATGATAATACAAGGCAGAGATTGAAAGGTGTTACAAAACATTTCCTGGGCGCAATTAAAAACAAAATTGGACATAAGTTCTAGCCTAGCCAAGGAACATAGGAGCAATAAATATGCATTTAAGGGCACTAGGCATATCCATCATATTACATAAACATCACACTTTTTCCATTTCCCGTTCGAGTCGTTAACCAGAGCCCCAGCAATCTTCCCGTTCTCATTCCCGGGCCAATCGTGAACCAGCCTTAACATAAGTGGCAGCATCTACAAGGTAAAGATCCCAAGTGGACTTCAGATGATCACATTAACAACCTCACAGTGATCGTGAGCTATACTCTGTGAGCTGCCTGAATAGGATTGACAGCTCTTGCCTCGCCATGTGGTCAGGGAACAAGGTTGCCAAACAGTTAGAATAACAAGCGATCACACTGTAAAAGCCAGAGATACAGCTGATCAGGCACTGGCGCACGTGGGCAGTAATATTGCAACGCTGAGTTTTATGACATCAACTATGCGAACATGGATTGGTCAAGAGGCAGAGGGGTGATTATTGACGAGGTATTTCCGGCTAAATGTCAATCCTTTTCAGGCAGCTCACAGAGTATAGACAACAGAACAAGTGCTTGAGCTTCCGTTAAGCCTTTTGATCACTACAGTATACAGTATAAGGTATCCCAAATGAAATATTCACAAACAGAGTGAGGGGTTATTTGCCTCGATGCACAATAGTAGACACAGATCGAATAGCAACAACGTAAGTAAAAAAAAAAAAAAAACACTCACATATCCTCCATATTTCAGTGGACACAATAACAGCATAGCACGATTACAGTACCTTCAAAGTTGATGCTTTGTACAACATATTACACAAGAAGTTAAAATAAAAAGTGTCTAAATTTCACATCCCACGCACCATTTACGACCGCATCTCAAAAGAGGAATTACAATAAAGAAAACTTTGTTCAAATTAAACACTAAGCAATTATTTACAGCGTATGTACAGAGATCACTACAGAACAGTGTACTTCCATTCAGATAGCTACTGTGAATCATCAGCCAACTTCCTGATGCTTTCCTCAAGCAATTCCAGTTCTTGATCCTTTTCTTCCCTTACTTTTACTCTTTTGACTTCCAGTTCCATAATTTGTAGCTCAACTTGCCTTTTCTGATTAAATTTCAGCCGTCTTTCTTCATCTTCTGCTCTCTTTCTGGAAAGTTCCTCCACATACCGACTTCTTGCATTTCTTGCGGAATGTATCAAACTCTTGTCAATCACAAGGTCTTGTACATTGGGACCCACTAGTGTTTTGACCGAGTCATACACTAATCTCCTTCCTACCAGAGTCTTGTTGGCCATGTTGTCTATTAGATCTTCCTTATTGACAGAGAAACCTCGTTCTGAACTGGAATTACCATGGGAGACGATAAGAACCATTTTTACAACTGTCAGAATTCCAAAAAAGTCTCTCCAAAAGTGGTCAATACGATTTGACGATCTGTCAAATGATTTCAGCTCATCACTGGCAGTGGGATGGGACACAGAGTTCGAGAATTCTCTCACAGCTTGATCAGCAGTTGGACCATCAATCCAGTTGTTTTCAACCAAAATGGAGAGCAAGTGTTGCAACCTTTTCTCTGCCAATGACCTGGATGAGGCAACTAATTGAGGATCAAAGCAGGAGGCAGCTTTCGTAAGTTTATATGAAAGAGGCGAGCGAGCTGTCAGTTTCTGGCAGATTTTTATGAGACACACACTACAATCTTTCTTGACTGTCAGCATATCCAATTCCTTCACATTCTTTATTCTCTTCAGCTCTACCATAGTGGCGTATCCCACCTTCACATGCTTCACTGGCAACAGATTTTCATTTTTTTTAGGTCAATGCAAGACGGGTTGCTGGCTTCCTCCAAAACTTCCTTCTTAACAAATCTGTCCATGATTATTCATAATGTTGAATTTTGGGCTTATGCCGTGTTTTATTATATTGCAATTCGACGCGTTTCGAAAGAAACCATGTCTTTCATCGTCAGGAATAATCTGGAATACGACAATGTTGCTAAGAGAAAGCAACGAAGAACATATAGAAGGTGCCCAAAGATGGACGCCATTATAGCCCCATGTTAGGGACAACGGAAAGCAGCAGTGAATTACTTTCTCAGGGTTCTGATAATAGGTAGCCAGGATTCACTGAGATTGTAGCCGGTGTCGCGGTTGAAATTATCTGGGTGTTTACGTATTTCAACCGCCTCCCTGATGATTCTGGGACGATATTGCTTTATACGGGCAAGAACATCCACCCCTTGGAACATGACATCATGGCCAGGTGTTAAAGCATGATCGGCAACAGCTGATTTATCAGGTTGAATGAGCCTGATACATCGATTATGTTCCTTAATGCGAGTGCATATTGTTCTCGAAGTCTGCCCGATGTAAACCTTGCCACAAGTACAGGGAACTCTGTAGATACCCGGTTGTTGCAATTTAGGCAAACTGTCCTTAGTTGGTCGCAGGAGTTGCCTAATCTTAACAGAAGTTCCAAATACAGTCCGTATGTTGTATCGACGTAGGATTTTAGCAATACGATCCGTTGTGTTATGTATGTACGGAAGGTAAGCAGTTCCTCTTACATCTCTTTTCTCAACTGACGTCCTATTATTATTTGTTGGTTTCAGAACCGTAGAAATCAAAGCCTTGCTATAACCGTTGCTCTCAAAGGTGGTTCGCAGGGTGTTAATTTCTTCTTGTAAAGAAGACACTTCACAAATCCTCCTAGCCCTGGTAGTTAGAGTTGTAAGGATACCATGTTTCTGGGCAGGGTGATGGTGAGAACTTGCGTGGAGATATCTATTGGTGTGTGTTGGCTTACGAAAAACGCTGTGTCCTAAAGATCCATCCTCTTTCTTGGTGACGAGAACATCTAAAAAAGGTATTTTGCCGTCAGATTCCTTTTCCATGGTGAAACAAATAGAAGGGTGCTGGAGATTAAGGTGATCCAGGAAATGGCTAAGATTTTCCTCACCTTCCGTCCAAACAACGAACGTGTCATCCACATAACGCCACCAGATCTTCGGTTTGAAAGGAGCCGACGACAAAGCTTTCTCTTCAAAGTTCTCCATGAAGAAATTAGCCACAACAGGAGAGAGAGGACTACCCATGGCCACACCATCAGTCTGCTCATAAAAATTCCCATTCCAAAGAAAGTAGGAGGAGGTCATGCAGTGATAAAAAATTCTTGTGATGTCTTCAGGAAAAAGGCCATTAATGAGAGACATAACACCATCAATAGGTACTCTCGTAAACAGAGACACCACGTCGAGACTCACTAGAATATCACCCGGCTGAAGTGTTATAGCGTTTAACTTTTCCACGAAGTGTGTGGAATCCTTAATGTACGAAGGCGTGTTACCCAGAAGCGGCTGAAGTAGTCTACCTAAGTATTTGGAAAGGGCATATGTAGGAGAACCAATCGTACTAACAATGGGTCTAAGAGGAACATCGTCCTTATGTATTTTAGGAAGACCATAGAGTCTCGGAGGAATAGCATCCCCTGGAAGGAGAGTCTTCGCTGCATCCGCTGGAATAGATGATTGCTTGATCAATTTGACGGTGACATTTGAGTAGCGAGTAGTAGGATCACGACTATTAATCCTATATACAGGATCTGATAACAACGACGAGATCTTGGAATCATAATCAACCTTATCCAATACCACTGTCGCATTACCCTTGTCAGCGGGGAGAACGATAATATCAGAATAGTCCCTTGTCAGCGGGGAGAACGATAATATCAGAATTGTCCCTTAGATCTTTAATTGCCCGGCTTTCGCCTTGTTTTAAGTTGGTGTTAGGTGGCTTAGCTGTCTTGAGAACTCGGGAACATTCTTGCCTGGCTTCCTCGGCCTCTTCAGGTGTGAGGTGATGTACTGAGGATTCTACGGATGTAATAAGTTCTTCAATAGGAATTCTTCTAGGCGCTACAGCAAAATTGAGACCTTTAGCGAGAACTGCCTGTTGGGTATCACTTAGGGGGTTGCTGGACAAATTTACGACAACCTTGTTAGCATCAAGTCTAATGGCTTGAGATTTCTGCAACTGACATAACCTATCATATTTGGAAATATGTCTGTCCCTCACCTGATCTAGAACGCTGTTAGCTTGCACTGAAGAAATACGATCGAAGATATTCCATAATTCCTCACTTACGAAGTTTGAGAGGCGTAGATGTAGCTGTAGTAACTCCCTCGAAATAAAATCCAACTGCTTACGAGTATGCTGTAACCTCTCTATCAATAACGCCTTGCTTGCACGACGATAGATTCTCGTTGCCTTAGGTGTTCTGAAGGAATGCTTCAACATAACAAAATTTGGTAGAATATCATGATCCCGGCATCTTAAGAGAAAAGCGAGTGAAGAGATTAGACACACCTTCTTGCGTCGTAACCTACTGAATCTAGACATCAGTCGGAAAATATCCTCCCCATAGAGGTTTCTAATATTGTCATTTAGACTTTCACGGCCCGTGTTATTATTCATAATGTTGAATTTTGGGCTTATGCCGTGTTTTATTATATTGCAATTCGACGCGTTTCGAAAGAAACCATGTCTTTCATCGTCAGGAATAATCTGGAATACGACAATGTTGCTAAGAGAAAGCAACGAAGAACATATAGAAGGTGCCCAAAGATGGACGCCATTATAGCCCCATGTTAGGGACAACGGAAAGCAGCAGTGAATTACTTTCTCAGGGTTCTGATAATAGGTAGCCAGGATTCACTGAGATTGTAGCCGGTGTCGCGGTTGAAATTATCTGGGTGTTTACGTATTTCAACCGCCTCCCTGATGATTCTGGGACGATATTGCTTTATACGGGCAAGAACATCCACCCCTTGGAACATGACATCATGGCCAGGTGTTAAAGCATGATTGGCAACAGCTGATTTATCAGGTTGAATGAGCCTGATACATCGATTATGTTCCTTAATGCGAGTGCATATTGTTCTCGAAGTCTGCCCGATGTAAACCTTGCCACAAGTACAGGGAACTCTGTAGATACCCGGTTGTTGCAATTTAGGCAAACTGTCCTTAGTTGGTCGCAGGAGTTGCCTAATCTTAACAGAAGTTCCAAATACAGTCCGTATGTTGTATCGACGTAGGATTTTAGCAATACGATCCGTTGTGTTATGTATGTACGGAAGGTAAGCAGTTCCTCTTACATCTCTTTTCTCAACTGACGTCCTATTATTATTTGTTGGTTTCAGAACCGTAGAAATCAAAGCCTTGCTATAACCGTTGCTCTCAAAGGTGGTTCGCAGGGTGTTAATTTCTTCTTGTAAAGAAGACACTTCACAAATCCTCCTAGCCCTGGTAGTTAGAGTTGTAAGGATACCATGTTTCTGGGCAGGGTGATGGTGAGAACTTGCGTGGAGATATCTATTGGTGTGTGTTGGCTTACGAAAAACGCTGTGTCCTAAAGATCCATCCTCTTTCTTGGTGACGAGAACATCTAAAAAAGGTATTTTGCCGTCAGATTCCTTTTCCATGGTGAAACAAATAGAAGGGTGCTGGAGATTAAGGTGATCCAGGAAATGGCTAAGATTTTCCTCACCTTCCGTCCAAACAACGAACGTGTCATCCACATAACGCCACCAGATCTTCGGTTTGAAAGGAGCCGACGACAAAGCTTTCTCTTCAAAGTTCTCCATGAAGAAATTAGCCACAACAGGAGAGAGAGGACTACCCATGGCCACACCATCAGTCTGCTCATAAAAATTCCCATTCCATAGAAAGTAGGAGGAGGTCATGCAGTGATAAAAAAGTCTTGTGATGTCTTCAGGAAAAAGGCCATTAATGAGAGACATAACACCATCAATAGGTACTCTCGTAAACAGAGACACCACGTCGAGACTCACTAGAATATCACCCGGCTGAAGTGTTATAGCGTTTAACTTTTCCACGAAGTGTGTGGAATCCTTAATGTACGAAGGCGTGTTACCCAGAAGCGGCTGAAGTAGTCTACCTAAGTATTTGGAAAGGGCATATGTAGGAGAACCAATCGTACTAACAATGGGTCTAAGAGGAACATCGTCCTTATGTATTTTAGGAAGACCATAGAGTCTCGGAGGAATAGCATCCCCTGGAAGGAGAGTCTTCGCTGCATCCTCTGGAATAGATGATTGCTTGATCAATTTGACGGTGACATTTGAGTAGCGAGTAGTAGGATCACGACTATTAATCCTATATACAGGATCTGATAACAAAGACGAGATCTTGGAATCATAATCAACCTTATCCAATACCACTGTCGCATTACCCTTGTCAGCGGGGAGAACGATAATATCAGAATTGTCCCTTAGATCTTTAAGTGCCCGGCTTTCGCCTTGTTTTAAGTTGGTGTTAGGTGGCTTAGCTGTCTTGAGAACTCGGGAACATTCTTGCCTGGCTTCCTCGGCCTCTTCAGGTGTGAGGTGATGTACTGAGGATTCTACGGATGTAATAAGTTCTTCAATAGGAATTCTTCTAGGCGCTACAGCAAAATTGAGACCTTTAGCGAGAACTGCCTGTTGGGTATCACTTAGGGGGTTGCTGGACAAATTTACGACAACCTTGTTAGCATCAAGTCTAATGGCTTGAGATTTCTGCAACTGACATAACCTATCATATTTGGAAATATGTCTGTCCCTCACCTGATCTAGAACGCTGTTAGCTTGCACTGAAGAAATACGATCGAAGATATTCCATAATTCCTCACTTACGAAGTTTGAGAGGCGTAGATGTAGCTGTAGTAACTCCCTCGAAATAAAATCCAACTGCTTACGAGTATGCTGTAACCTCTCTATCAATAACGCCTTGCTTGCACGACGATAGATTCTCGTTGCCTTAGGTGTTCTGAAGGAATGCTTCAACATAACAAAATTTGGTAGAATATCATGATCCCGGCATCTTAAGAGAAAAGCGAGTGAAGAGATTAGACACACCTTCTTGCGTCGTAACCTACTGAATCTAGACATCAGTCGGAAAATATCCTCCCCATAGAGGTTTCTAATATTGTCATTTAGACTTTCACGGCCCGTGTTATTATTCATAATGTTGAATTTTGGGCTTATGCCGTGTTTTATTATATTGCAATTCGACGCGTTTCGAAAGAAACCATGTCTTTCATCGTCAGGAATAATCTGGAATACGACAATGTTGCTAAGAGAAAGCAACGAAGAACATATAGAAGGTGCCCAAAGATGGACGCCATTATAGCCCCATGTTAGGGACAACGGAAAGCAGCAGTGAATTACTTTCTCAGGGTTCTGATAATAGGTAGCCAGGATTCACTGAGATTGTAGCCGGTGTCGCGGTTGAAATTATCTGGGTGTTTACGTATTTCAACCGCCTCCCTGATGATTCTGGGACGATATTGCTTTATACGGGCAAGAACATCCACCCCTTGGAACATGACATCATGGCCAGATGTTAAAGCATGATCGGCAACAGCTGATTTATCAGGTTGAATGAGCCTGATACATCGATTATGTTCCTTAATGCGAGTGCATATTGTTCTCGAAGTCTGCCCGATGTAAACCTTGCCACAAGTACAGGGAACTCTGTAGATACCCGGTTGTTGCAATTTAGGCAAACTGTCCTTAGTTGGTCGCAGGAGTTGCCTAATCTTAACAGAAGTTCCAAATACAGTCCGTATGTTGTATCGACGTAGGATTTTAGCAATACGATCCGTTGTGTTATGTATGTACGGAAGGTAAGCAGTTCCTCTTACATCTCTTTTCTCAACTGACGTCCTATTATTATTTGTTGGTTTCAGAACCGTAGAAATCAAAGCCTTGCTATAACCGTTGCTCTCAAAGGTGGTTCGCAGGGTGTTAATTTCTTCTTGTAAAGAAGACACTTCACAAATCCTCCTAGCCCTGGTAGTTAGAGTATCGTCCCAGAATCATCAGGGAGGCGGTTGAAATACGTAAACACCCAGATAATTTCAACCGCGACACCGGCTACAATCTCAGTGAATCCTGGCTACCTATTATCAGAACCCTGAGAAAGTAATTCACTGCTGCTTTCCGTTGTCCCTAACATGGGGCTATAATGGCGTCCATCTTTGGGCACCTTCTATATGTTCTTCGTTGCTTTCTCTTAGCAACATTGTCGTATTCCAGATTATTCCTGACGATGAAAGACATGGTTTCTTTTGAAACGCGTCGAATTGCAATATAATAAAACACGGCATAAGCCCAAAATTCAACATTATGAATAATAACACGGGCCGTGAAAGTCTAAATGACAATATTAGAAACCTCTATGGGGAGGATATTTTCCGACTGATGTCTAGATTCAGTAGGTTACGACGCAAGAAGGTGTGTCTAATCTCTTCACTCGCTTTTCTCTTAAGATGCCGGGATCATGATATTCTACCAAATTTTGTTATGTTGAAGCATTCCTTCAGAACACCTAAGGCAACGAGAATCTATCGTCGTGCAAGCAAGGCGTTATTGATAGAGAGGTTACAGCATACTCGTAAGCAGTTGGATTTTATTTCGAGGGAGTTACTACAGCTACATCTACGCCTCTCAAACTTCGTAAGTGAGGAATTATGGAATATCTTCGATCGTATTTCTTCAGTGCAAGCTAACAGCGTTCTAGATCAGGTGAGGGACAGACATATTTCCAAATATGATAGGTTATGTCAGTTGCAGAAATCTCAAGCCATTAGACTTGATGCTAACAAGGTTGTCGTAAATTTGTCCAGCAACCCCCTAAGTGATACCCAACAGGCAGTTCTCGCTAAAGGTCTCAATTTTGCTGTAGCGCCTAGAAGAATTCCTATTGAAGAACTTATTACATCCGTAGAATCCTCAGTACATCACCTCACACCTGAAGAGGCCGAGGAAGCCAGGCAAGAATGTTCCCGAGTTCTCAAGACAGCTAAGCCACCTAACACCAACTTAAAACAAGGCGAAAGCCGGGCACTTAAAGATCTAAGGGACAATTCTGATATTATCGTTCTCCCCGCTGACAAGGGTAATGCGACAGTGGTATTGGATAAGGTTGATTATGATTCCAAGATCTCGTCTTTGTTATCAGATCCTGTATATAGGATTAATAGTCGTGAACCTACTACTACTTACTCAAATGTCACCGTCAAATTGATCAAGCAATCATCTATTCCAGCGGATGCAGCGAAGACTCTCCTTCCAGGGGATGCTATTCCTCCGAGACTCTATGGTCTTCCTAAAATACATAAGGACGATGTTCCTCTTAGACCCATTGTTAGTACGATTGGTTCTCCTACATATGCCCTTTCCAAATACTTAGGTAGACTACTTCAGCCGCTTCTGGGTAACACGCCTTCGTACATTAAGGATTCCACACACTTCGTGGAAAAGTTAAACGCTATAACACTTCAGCCGGGTGATATTCTAGTGAGTCTCGACGTGGTGTCTCTGTTTACGAGAGTACCTATTGATGGTGTTATGTCTCTCATTAATGGCCTTTTTCCTGAAGACATCACAAGACTTTTTTATCACTGCATGACCTCCTCCTACTTTCTATGGAATGGGAATTTTTATGAGCAGACTGATGGTGTGGCCATGGGTAGTCCTCTCTCTCCTGTTGTGGCTAATTTCTTCATGGAGAACTTTGAAGAGAAAGCTTTGTCGTCGGCTCCTTTCAAACCGAAGATCTGGTGGCGTTATGTGGATGACACGTTCGTTGTTTGGACGGAAGGTGAGGAAAATCTTAGCCATTTCCTGGATCACCTTAATCTCCAGCACCCTTCTATTTGTTTCACCATGGAAAAGGAATCTGACGGCAAAATACCTTTTTTAGATGTTCTCGTCACCAAGAAAGAGGATGGATCTTTAGGACACAGCGTTTTTCGTAAGCCAACACACACCAATAGATATCTCCACGCAAGTTCTCACCATCACCCTGCCCAGAAACATGGTATCCTTACAACTCTAACTACCAGGGCTAGGAGGATTTGTGAAGTGTCTTCTTTACAAGAAGAAATTAACACCCTGCGAACCACCTTTGAGAGCAACGGTTATAGCAAGGCTTTGATTTCTACGGTTCTGAAACCAACAAATAATAATAGGACGTCAGTTGAGAAAAGAGATGTAAGAGGAACTGCTTACCTTCCGTACATACATAACACAACGGATCGTATTGCTAAAATCCTACGTCGATACAACATAGGGACTGTATTTGGAACTTCTGTTAAGATTAGGCAACTCCTGCGACCAACTAAGGACAGTTTGCCTAAATTGCAACAACCGGGTATCTACAGAGTTCCCTGTACTTGTGGCAAGGTTTACATCGGGCAGACTTCGAGAACAATATGCACTCGCATTAAGGAACATAATCGATGTATCAGGCTCATTCAACCTGATAAATCAGCTGTTGCCGATCATGCTTTAACACCTGGCCATGATGTCATGTTCCAAGGGGTGGATGTTCTTGCCCGTATAAAGCAATATCGTCCCAGAATCATCAGGGAGGCGGTTGAAATACGTAAACACCCAGATAATTTCAACCGCGACACCGGCTACAATCTCAGTGAATCCTGGCTACCTATTATCAGAACCCTGAGAAAGTAATTCACTGCTGCTTTCCGTTGTCCCTAACATGGGGCTATAATGGCGTCCATCTTTGGGCACCTTCTATATGTTCTTCGTTGCTTTCTCTTAGCAACATTGTCGTATTCCAGATTATTCCTGACGATGAAAGACATGGTTTCTTTCGAAACGCGTCGAATTGCAATATAATAAAACACGGCATAAGCCCAAAATTCAACATTATGAATAATAACACGGGCCGTGAAAGTCTAAATGACAATATTAGAAACCTCTATGGGGAGGATATTTTCCGACTGATGTCTAGATTCAGTAGGTTACGACGCAAGAAGGTGTGTCTAATCTCTTCACTCGCTTTTCTCTTAAGATGCCGGGATCATGATATTCTACCAAATTTTGTTATGTTGAAGCATTCCTTCAGAACACCTAAGGCAACGAGAATCTATCGTCGTGCAAGCAAGGCGTTATTGATAGAGAGGTTACAGCATACTCGTAAGCAGTTGGATTTTATTTCGAGGGAGTTACTACAGCTACATCTACGCCTCTCAAACTTCGTAAGTGAGGAATTATGGAATATCTTCGATCGTATTTCTTCAGTGCAAGCTAACAGCGTTCTAGATCAGGTGAGGGACAGACATATTTCCAAATATGATAGGTTATGTCAGTTGCAGAAATCTCAAGCCATTAGACTTGATGCTAACAAGGTTGTCGTAAATTTGTCCAGCAACCCCCTAAGTGATACCCAACAGGCAGTTCTCGCTAAAGGTCTCAATTTTGCTGTAGCGCCTAGAAGAATTCCTATTGAAGAACTTATTACATCCGTAGAATCCTCAGTACATCACCTCACACCTGAAGAGGCCGAGGAAGCCAGGCAAGAATGTTCCCGAGTTCTCAAGACAGCTAAGCCACCTAACACCAACTTAAAACAAGGCGAAAGCCGGGCACTTAAAGATCTAAGGGACAATTCTGATATTATCGTTCTCCCCTCTGACAAGGGTAATGCGACAGTGGTATTGGATAAGGTTGATTATGATTCCAAGATCTTGTCTTTGTTATCAGATCCTGTATATAGGATTAATAGTCGTGATCCTACTACTCGCTACTCAAATGTCACCGTCAAATTGATCAAGCAATCATCTATTCCAGCGGATGCAGCGAAGACTCTCCTTCCAGGGGATGCTATTCCTCCGAGACTCTATGGTCTTCCTAAAATACATAAGGACGATGTTCCTCTTAGACCCATTGTTAGTACGATTGGTTCTCCTATATATGCCCTTTCCAAATACTTAGGTAGACTACTTCAGCCGCTTCTGGGTAACACGCCTTCGTACATTAAGGATTCCACACACTTCGTGGAAAAGTTAAACGCTATAACACTTCAGCCGGGTGATATTCTAGTGAGTCTCGACGTGGTGTCTCTGTTTACGAGAGTACCTATTGATGGTGTTATGTCTCTCATTAATGGCCTTTTTCCTGAAGACATCACAAGACTTTTTTATCACTGCATGACCTCCTCCTACTTTCTATGGAATGGGAATTTTTATGAGCAGACTGATGGTGTGGCCATGGGTAGTCCTCTCTCTCCTGTTGTGGCTAATTTCTTCATGGAGAACTTTGAAGAGAAAGCTTTGTCGTCGGCTCCTTTCAAACCGAAGATCTGGTGGCGTTATGTGGATGACACGTTCGTTGTTTGGACGGAAGGTGAGGAAAATCTTAGCCATTTCCTGGATCACCTTGATCTCCAGCACCCTTCTATTTGTTTCACCATGGAAAAGGAATCTGACGGCAAAATACCTTTTTTAGATGTTCTCGTCACCAAGAAAGAGGATGGATCTTTAGGACACAGCGTTTTTCGTAAGCCAACACACACCAATAGATATCTCCACGCAAGTTCTCACCATCACCCTGCCCAGAAACATGGTATCCTTACAACTCTAACAACCAGGGCTAGGAGGATTTGTGAAGTGTCTTCTTTACAAGAAGAAATTAACACCCTGCGAACCACCTTTGAGAGCAACGGTTATAGCAAGGCTTTGATTTCTACGGTTCTGAAACCAACAAATAATAATAGGACGTCAGTTGAGAAAAGAGATGTAAGAGGAACTGCTTACCTTCCGTACATACATAACACAACGGATCGTATTGCTAAAATCCTACGTCGATACAACATACGGACTGTATTTGGAACTTCTGTTAAGATTAGGCAACTCCTGCGACCAACTAAGGACAGTTTGCCTAAATTGCAACAACCGGGTATCTACAGAGTTCCCTGTACTTGTGGCAAGGTTTACATCGGGCAGACTTCGAGAACAATATGCACTCGCATTAAGGAACATAATCGATGTATCAGGCTCATTCAACCTGATAAATCAGCTGTTGCCGATCATGCTTTAACACCTGGCCATGATGTCATGTTCCAAGGGGTGGATGTTCTTGCCCGTATAAAGCAATATCGTCCCAGAATCATCAGGGAGGCGGTTGAAATACGTAAACACCCAGATAATTTCAACCGCGACACCGGCTACAATCTCAGTGAATCCTGGCTACCTATTATCAGAACCCTGAGAAAGTAATTCACTGCTGCTTTCCGTTGTCCCTAACATGGGGCTATAATGGCGTCCATCTTTGGGCACCTTCTATATGTTCTTCGTTGCTTTCTCTTAGCAACATTGTCGTATTCCAGATTATTCCTGACGATGAAAGACATGGTTTCTTTCGAAACGCGTCGAATTGCAATATAATAAAACACGGCATAAGCCCAAAATTCAACATTATGAATAATAACACGGGCCGTGAAAGTCTAAATGACAATACTGTCCATGATTATTCCAAGAGATCCACACAGTCAAGAATACATAAATGGTATCATAGGCTGATTGCATTGGAATTCTGTCATGAAGGATTCTAGATCTGATGCCACTGTTCTGAAGAACGCAAGTTTGGTGCAAGCAAAGAATCCAATACTGCCTCCTTTACTTCACGAAAGCTTGTACAAGAGGGTGCAGAATTCTCTTGTTCAATTCCTCTCACATACATCTTCAAATTTGGAAGAATCTCTATTGCTGGTTGAGCTACACTCGCACACTCAAGCCACCGAACCGCAGAAAACTTGGAAAGATACTACTGTTGGTTAAGCGCGTGTAGTCTGCACGTCTATCTGGAACATTCTTGAAAAGATTATACAAAACCCTCAAAAATTTCACCAACAACCATCCTGTTTCTTGAAATCCAGCCTTGTAGGCACAATGCATTGTATGCAAGCCACAACTTCCTTGCTCGAGTAAAACAGGACCTTCAATTTCCTTGATTGAAGCTTTAAAATCACGTAAAAACTTAAAATTTACATTAGGGCCATCCATTGATAAATTGATGATCTTCTTCATCAAATGGGGTGGAATCTCCTGATTGAATGCTGCAAGTAAATCACTTGCTGTAGTGTGACCAAGAAAAGCAGAGGACCAGTAACGTACTACTACTTCATTCCTGGAATTATCCCAAAAGCGAATGTCTATGTCTATCTGTTGCATCTGAGATACTTTATTTAACGATTCATCAAAACCAACAGTTATTACATTTGCTAGCTCAACCTCCTTAAGTAACTTGTGTTTGAAGTATGGAGCAATTCCATGTACAATTACATACCCCATTTTGTCTTTTTGGAGTTGTATTTTAGTTGCAATTTCACTGTCGGAAAACATCTGTTTTAAAACAGCAATATCTCTGGCAGCAGACCTCATTGTTTTGTGATTCATGACTGCCTGAATACACCACAAAATTTCAGCTCTAGTAGAATCTTCCTTAATCAAAAAATCATTCACTCTTGCATGTCTTGGCATGTGCAATGAAGAATCATTTTCTTCCTCCGTTGCAATCAACTGAGATGTGCTAGGCTCAGGCTTATTAATGTGCAGCTTAGCATCCACAACTGAACCGACAGACTTGCTTGTAAAAAAGTTTGTAACAGCACCAGAATTTTTGGCAGTACGTTTATGTTTGGAGCCCTCAGCATGGCTACTAACTGCCCATCTGCCCATATTACTCAATGAAAAAGAGTAGCGACATAACTTGCAACTCGCCCGAGACGGGTCGGCTTTAACTGCTTCTAGCCATGATGAAAAGTTTGGGTCCTTCAACCATTCAGATTGAAAAGGAGTTTTAGCCGCCGCCATAAGGGCCTAAAAAACACAATTCTCACACGATATAATCAGGGGTAGCACAACCACGTGTTTGAACGACTACGTAATTTAGAGGCTAAACCATATATCAACAGCACCCTGGAAATTATTGCACACAATAAGTTTTCACTTTACATTTAGCACACAATGGCACAAATTTTGTATTTTTCTTAAACTCCGAACTGCACACTAAAGCATTCACAGTTGAACTGAAGCAGGCAATAATCAAAGTATACCGGGATGGAAAAGCCGCGCAAACAGTATTGTCAACTAAGGTCTATCACATTGTTGACCGGGCGCGCGCTATTCTATTCCTTACTGCGGACCGGGCAACTAAAGTACACCGAGCATGAGAAGTAAGATGAAACATAAATACCTGTACCTTTACTTACTTGTCAATCCATCAACCATACCGTCACTACTTTCACTGCCATCATTGTCAATTTCACTCGTATTATTATCGTCAATAGACTCGTCGGAACTGATTATCACATCGTCAGTTCCGCGCGCGCCATGCCAACACACGCGGTAACTGAGTGTTATAAAACCTCACTTCCTGTACCAAAAGCATTATTGAGACAACAACATACCTATCTGCATTTCGTTCAACAATAACACGTAGTATTTTCATTAATGAACGGCGGAGATGAGAAAATTACACAAGAATTACGCTGTAAGAAAACGGTAATTTACGTAGCCGGTCGTCCGCGCACCAACACAAAACTACGTAAATTAGCGTAGCTCGTCATCACCCAGCAGTAAAAATTTGATCGCTAACGGGAATTTAAATAGTCCCTTAAAATCTCTACTTAGTATAAAAAGAAAATTTATTTATGATCAAGGGAAGCCAAGCAGTAACGATTTCAGTGAAAAAGGTGAGAAAAAAAAACTGGTGTCTGTGCGCTTTTTAAGCTTACGCTGGGCAAACCGTTAAAAATATCAGTATACTATGAGCGTAAGAATTGTTCAGCATGAAAAGTTCTACAAAAAAGTCCGCGAGAGCATATTTCCATCTTCAATACATCGCCCACTATACGTGTTTTTACATTGAACGGGAGGGGAATTTGTGTTGCATGCACATCGCCATTCTTAAATTAGGCCTACGTCTGACAAGATTTTGTTGCACATGCTCTCTCCATGATAATATAATGAATATTCCAGTCAGTGATTTTAACCAATCATGCCGAGACGTAAAACGGATATAGGCCGAGGTTGGAGTTCATTGGCATCGGAAAGAAAAGCGCTCGTCACGAAATGCATTCATAACTGTTTCCGGGCGGGTTGCTAGTATAAACAATACTAAATTTAAAATATTTTGTCGCCAAAGTTGCTACATCAACCGGCAAAGTCGCTAAATTGGCAATACTGATCGCAACGAACAAAATGCTCAAGGCCCAATGAAATGGCGTAGTTGGCTCCTGCGCGGAGAGTGAACGGAAAAGTTGCCACCTCATGCGTTCAATTGAGCTTGAGAAGGCACTGCTCATTGGCTGAGCACTGTCATCAGTAGCGAGATAACTTCCCGCGAAATTCGCAAGTATTGTTTCCACGTTTACGGGATATAGCAAACGGAGAAAAATCCCTGATAAACAAAGAAATTCCCTGATTTTTCCAGAAATTCATAATTCCCTGAGAATTCCCGGTTTTCCCGGGTCGTAGACACCCTGGTTCAACTCAACAACTGAAAGTCTTCAACGAAATACACCAATTGGCATTTTTATTTCAATTAGACCTGCTCTGCAAAATTTTAATGCTACCATGGTGTGACTACTTACTTACTTAGCAATTGTGTGATCACTTATCACTTAAATGTTTCGCTATTGAGACATGTTTTACCTCTCATGATTCAAATTCAGTTCTTCAAATGAAAGTGCTACAACTATTTAACCTCAAAACTAGCTTGTCATATTTCTAGTTTCTTTCAATGCCTGGACTGCTCAAGTTTGATAAAGGCTCTATAGCCTAATTTCCTACACTTAAGAAGTCTTTCCTAGCTCTTTTGGGGCCTGTTCCTTTAATGCTTGTAATCATTGACGCGCTTCGCCTGAATTGCTGCCCATCTGGCTTTAAGCATTTGTCTCTATTGGTTATTTATCATTGCCAATTTAGGCTTGCTTTGTCTTTCTTGTGTTCTGGGATATGGCACCCAAATACACTTAAATCATTGGTTGGTTCCTTAGTTTAGGGGCTGCGACAACACGGTCTTGTAGTCCCGTGTGTTTTGGGTGTGTGTAGAATCTGTATGATAACTGGTGTTAATTGTGATGGCTGTATTAGTGTGTATGTTATCTGTTTTAATTCAAGTAAGGACTGCAGACGATAATTTGAAGTAGTTCCTACTTTCGCTACTAAATGCTACCATCCAAGACACCTAGCTGTAAACTTAAGAGCATTATCAAAACTAACCTACAAATTTTGCTTCACACAAGTTTTGTTAGTGGAAGGTTCTTTTTCACGCCATAAATCTATGACATGGGACCGCCCGTTTTACTTCCCCTCCGAAGGAAGGCATACTGAGGGATTTTTAACACTCTTATAAAATCCGACGACTTGGGTTGGGTTAGAACCCGCGACCTTAAGTTCAGCACTTAAATCATTAATATCTATTAGTGCCCTCTACGTCTTGCTTGACCCCCAAATGGTTGGAAGTTGCAATAATTAAAATTCTTTCTTTCCTTGTTCGTAGAACAGGATTTAACTATTAACTTCTTTCATATCAGTGTTTTAGGAATCTTCTGCTTTGTTACAAGGGCATTAAGTAGTTTGTTACTCTCAAATCATTACTTTATGTACACCAACTATAACCTTTGGAATTCTTACTCGCATTTCGAGATTTGCTCCTCAAGTGCTTGCCAATCACTAATTAGGTAGAATCTTTCCCTTTACAAACAGTTTGGGACTTGACCCCTAAACGTTTGAATCTGGTTCATAATATTTATGGCTCCCTTGCATCTTGGGATTGAGCCCCCAAGTGCTTGATTGCTTGTTTCCTAGAATTGATTACACAAGCACTCTGAAACTGTTCATGTTAAAATATCAAATTAATAATGATTTATGGGACTTTGTCCTCGTTTGTTGAATTGGCTTTGGATCCCTATCAGGGACATCAGTCTTTATTTTATGAGAAGTTTGCTCATCATGGAACATCCTGTTCCTCCTCTCTGCTTTCCCAACCTCCCATAGCCGAAATCCATTTTGATGCTCAACTTTGTTCGAGTTGAGGCTCATCCTCGAGTCCTGTCTGATAGAAGGCTTGGGTCAGGGGTATGGGCTATTTGATGTAGCAATAACCATGACAGAGGTTTATTAAACCAAATTAACCACTCATGCTGGATTGGAGCAGCTAAACTAGCGATGATAGAGATGTAGCCTACTTGTCAATGCCTTGCTACACAGGGTATCTTCAACTGTTCTACAGCATTATGTTAGCATAAAGAGAAATGGTTTTATGGTTGCCAGGGTGGGTGAGTGGTTATCGCATCGGACTACTAACCCCAAGCTTGCAGGTTCGCTCTTGGCCATGGTAAGTGTTTTTTGAAAGACGACAAAAATCGCGGCATGCATGTCATACGATGTTGGCATGTTAAAGAACCTATTTGAATTCAGTAGGCCGTGTTCATGATGGCAAAATTAATCTTGGGATTTTCCGCCAACACAAAAGTTCCTCCTTTCTCTACTAGAAAGCGCTGTAGTGTCAAGTAGCTTAGATATCTAACCTCCTTGACTTTCATAGAGCTCCAATGGACAACAACATTCGACATGCAGTAGCCCTCTGGGCGTCAAATAACAAAGCTAGCACCCGGTGTCTGAGGCCATACGATATTATTATATCACCAAATAGTGCGTGGTCAAGGTTATCAGCCTTGCAACTCTCGAGAACACATATTATAGTGAACTGAACGATTCAAGTTACGACGAAAGTGTTGCGGACAGGGATTATGCACAGCAGGAAAATATGTGATATAAATAAAGATAATGATTTTAGGGACGGTCATGGATGAGGCACATGCCGATTCTAAACTTAAGCCGACAAAAACCTGTTTACAGGTCAACTTGTGGGTATTGCTCATGGGATGAGGAATACAGTGGGTGGAAATGCTGAACGATAGATTGGGGGAGGCTAAGCAGAAACGTTTTAGGAAGAAGTATTTGTTATCATTTTCGATGGAGTGTTAGTGGATGTTGCAATTATTATATCGTGAAACTGCAATATTTTCCTAAAATGTATTACTGCTGGGGTAGGGGTTAAACTTGGCAAATGTTAAATACTGATTTGAATGGTTAAAGCAACTCTTTGAGCAGGTGCACATGTTACACATTACATTCAGTTCGTAGGACAAACATTGCACAAGGAAAGGTGACCTAGTGCAGGAAGTTAGGGCATCATCATCGAATATGCTAACTGAACTTGAGTAAAAGGGAACTGTATTCAAGTGTTGTAATGAGCTTGGATCTCACTTGCTAGCACATCAGTCAGCAGCCGCACGCAACACGCTAATGCGTCCTACAGGGCAAGTTTCCTTCTGTACGTAAACATAATCCACAATTCTCATTCTCAATTAACATTCACAACACCATGTTCAAACAAGGATCGAACTTCAAATTAAGACCAATCAAGGTGACACCCATTACAAGTTTTCTTAAATTTTATCAACGTCAAGTAAGTTTCTCCCCAATATTACGGTGTATACATAAGGCGTCTAGTATCAAAACCGGCCAAGTCACAAAATTTACGAAAATGAGTGAAGGTTATCAATTTGAAGTAGAAGTATAGCACTATCAGGTGAAACAAGAATATGCTTTAAAATCATCCATGTCCTTGTGTTACAGAGCACTGAATTCTTGGTCGTGCAACAAAATGACCAAGTCATGCAGGCAGTGAATTCATAACCGGCCATGTCAAGGAATCTGTATGTCGCAGCGTTGTTGTCTGGAATCTTGCGTTGTCAGATTACGCAAGAATGTGATAATATCAGTAGGCAAAATTGTTCTTTATATTGTATACTCTTTGAAGTCATAATTCTTATTTTGCTGGTTTGCAACACTGATTTCCGTATTCGTGAGCTTCTTACTGTCATTGGCGCAAAAGCAATCGTATTTCCTGTGTGCGCGTATTTGCTCATTATTGTGTTGTGTAATATGTACAGTATATTGTTCCGAGCGGTGAACTGAAAAATTGACTTTCGTACGTTCATACATTCTCGGTCTTCCCTCCCTCTTACACTCACAATGACTTAAATGAAATATTAAATATTGTGTTGTTTTTTTCCTTTTCAGAAGAGTTTGGAATTTAAAAAGAATACTGTTTTACAAAAAAGACTAAAACTATACAAAATTGCAACAAAAACGTTCAACCCAAAATTTATATTAACAAAACTATGGGTTCATTATGAATAAGATTTCTCAAAATGGTAGAACGTAAATATTAAACCAGTAAGGATATATCCATGCAATAGAATGTTTTGTGACCATCATTGCTTTGTCTCTAGAGGTTTTTCATCCATATTGAAAAATATGCCTTCAGTGACTTGGCCGGTTTTGATACTAGACCCCTCAATTGATTTTCAATTGTTGAGAAAGAAATTTCCTTACTTTCCAGGGTAAAGTTGACGGGCCCAGCTTTATACTATCCAAAGAAGAATTGTGTATTGACACAGTTTTAAAAAAGAAGACAATCTTCAAAATAGAAATGTATCCACAATAAACCTAAGACATGGAAATTGCCATTATTTTTCTATGTATAAGGCACTTATAAAATACGTAAAGACTTTTAATTTGAACAATGTACCTACATCAAGCTGCAAGTGCCACAAAATCAATTTCTAAGTGGAGCTTGTACACCTCAAAATTTATGAACAGTACATTTTTAAACCAATTGTTTATACTCAGTTGTTTAGGATAAATGTTCGTATTACTATTGACATGTGCTGAAGAAGAGTTCAAGGATATGAAACTCAGAACATTTAACCAAGTATTGACCAGTGGATATGTTATCTTGTTGAGTCGACTACCAATGGAAACGTTCTCTTGTGTACTAGCATGGTTCTTCACCCATAAGTTTGGAAAAACAAATTCATGTAGCAAACAAGGTAAGAGTTTCAAGAAGGATTCAGCTTGGAAAGTACGAAAGAGTTTTCCTAAAACAAATACGCCAATGGTCAATGATAGCATCAAATCAATTTAATTCAATATCATCCATTGGCGATTGGTTATTTTGGTTCTTGAGAGGAATCCATCATCCACACTCTCGGACTCTCCAAGCAAACGCACGGTATGTCAGAAACAGATACTTGTCACTTACCCTGTGGCTTGAAATCTGTGCATTTTGGGCACGGCGTTGCTAATTTTTATAGGTTTACCACCCAGTCCTTTATATCCATTCATTTGAGTTAGACAAGCCTTTTGTTCATCTTCGTTAGCAAACCGAATGAAGCCATATCCCTTGCTGTATCCAGCATTATCCAAGATGACTGAAATACAAGGCAAACATATTAGATGTATTAAATTAATTGTACCATATTTATGCTGTGCCGGCATGTAAGCCTTGCACCTTGGTTTTGCTTAGTTGCTTTCAGGGAGGGAAGTAGAAAGAAGCAAATTAAAAAGCATATTGTGTTTATCGTAATAATTTTTAATTGCCGTAATCCCCGAAGTCACTCAAGATGACAAGACAATGCAAGAACACAATTATTACACAAAGCATACACCGAATATGAAGTACAAAATTACCATAATATAAATTATCGTACACTCTTTACTCATGGTTTTTGCCACAGGTGTCGCCCTTGAAGTGCTTGTGATGGAATCGTCACCAGACAAGATGACTAAATCTTGGCTAACACCAGAGAAGCAGTATACCTTGAAACTGCGGATGATAAAGTCCTCTGGAATGGAGTTCCTTGCAACGATGATCCACTTGCAGATCATCCACTCCGTATACAGTCACTGTAAGCGCTGACTGATTATTACACACATCTAAAGGAGATGTACAACCTCCAGGAATCACTACCAAGTCTGCAGTGCTACGAGAGAGTCGTTTCTTAACATCTGTCAAGTACTAACATGGTTTGTAAACACAATAAAGTGCCTGTCAAATCGATGACCAGCACTTTTCTTCAGCTTTCACACCGCCACCATTCCTTTTGGTAGTGCCTTTCTTTTAAAAATTACAAATGGTGGGAGTTTCTTGCTGTCCGCTAACATTGCCATTCGTTAAAAAAGAAACATTCTTTGTTCTCCACAGCCATGTTGGAATATACTGCAGTTTGATCTGCATTACCGATTTGACGCAATAAATACAACGATTCAGACTATGTGATGTAAGTGTCTGGCAAATTGTAGTTTTCCATCTGATAGAGAGCTGGCGTCTGCGTCGATCCAGCCCTTGCTTGCTGGAAAATCCCGTCTATTTGTGCCTAAATCTTTAGCAATATCATTTGAAAGCATTACGCTCATTGTTTGTCCGTGCGGAGAAGATAAACTGGGTGAAACACTTATTGAAGGAAATCGATACACATGTTTGGTTCCCTCCCTCAATATATTAACAAGATAAATAATTTATATAGAATGAATGATAGCGGGTTAACCAAACTGATTTTTAAATATCTTTGGAATAAGAAATTGACAACAGCCTGGTTTCAAGAAGTAAAGAAAGATTTAGAAAGAAACAATCTAAGAGAAGAAGTTGCACTAGAGAGAGAATTTAAAAAACAAGGGTATTGGAATGGATGGAAGGACTCCAAGAAAGGCAATATAAGAAAACAGGCTCAAAATGGTTGGAAGAGAGAAAGAAGACACACAGTGAAAAGATGAAGGAGCACTGGAGCAAGAAGAAAGAACAACAAAGGACTAAGCATTGAAAATGGTTCGTGGTCCTCAGAAGACCCTAACGGAGAAAGAAGAAAACCTTTGAAACTTCTTTAAAAAAACATATGTAAAATAGAATATGTTGTAAAATTATACATTTGTATGGACATGATATTTTTATGAACATCTTACATTATTTCATGTATTTGATTCGAAGGGATCCTTCGTCCTTTATAACATCCCTCTCGGCACATTTCACTGGGCTAACAAAAATATTGCAATTGTTGTATCTCTACAAACATAATAATAATAATAATAATTTTATTTGTTTTTACATCCCTTTTAACTACTGCCGGAATTTTGCCGCGAAGGGGATTTTTAACGTTCCTGTAAATTTACTGACACGGCTCCCTCGCATTTGCACGCCAGGATTCGAACCCCCTCTGAAAAAATTTTGCCCATCCCTTGGCGTAAGGGTGGGTCATATCAAAAATTCTTTCAGACAAAAGTTTTTGGTAATTTTTAGAGGACTATTGACTATTAAAATGGTTTTGACATTATTCCTAGGGAGATATGATTTTTTAAATCTCAAAATTCCATTTTTCCAACCCTTTTGGTCAATCGTTGGTGCTATCCAAAAACTTGACCAAGATAAGTTTTGACCCTTAACCGAAGAACAGTACCAACTTTTAATGGATTTGATTTTTCACATACTGAAAAAGTTATAGCAATATTTCAAGTTTTCGAAAAAAGACCCCCCCCCCCCCCACATTTCCACGCCCTAGGTCTGATTTTGCCCCTTAATATTTTATGTATACATTTTGGAAGTGTTTGGAGGAAAATAGCAGTAGTTATCGTGCCCACAAGAGATATAGAGACGGCGGTGGTTTCGGGATCTAGGGGATGTCGAAACTATGCGCAAGCCAAAATACGGGACCCACCACGATAGGTAGCTAAAAATTCATATTATCGAATACCACTGATTTACCAATTTCCAGGTTTTTTCCCCTGATGATTACTCTTACACTGAGGATAGCTTCTAATGTGCCTCTTCCCTTCCTAAATCCAAATTGATCTTCTAAAAATATTATCCTCTATTTTCCTCTCCATACCTGCCAACTTTCAAAAATAGAAATCCAGAAGATCCCAAAGCGCAAAAATTTAACGCGTACATGCGTCGCAAGCTCTTAAAAATAGTGAGAAAAGACTACAGGGAAAGAGATTACAAACTCTTGGTGATGTGAGACTATCTAATTCATTGTGCCAGTTTCTAAAAATTCTGAAGACTGATGATATTGTTTCTTACTTGAATTGATCACGAAAACACTAAATCGCACAAAAATTTGTCACACAATTGAACGAATACCAGAACTACAGCAAGCACCGCTTAAAACCAAGCTTTTCCGCTTACAAACAGTCGAAGCACAAAGAGTAATATAAATGCAGCGATAATCTGCGAGGTGTGATTATCGATACAGTTCTATCGACTTTCAGCGTAATGTCAAACGCAAGGAATTAATGACAAAAGCGCAGGCATTATCTGCACGATGGGATTATCGATAAACTTTATAGGGTGTCTACTGTAAGGATGAAGTAAAAATTAGTTACTTTTTAGCTACCTTTTATTTAATTTTAGTTACCTTTTAATTCAAGATACGTCTGCGGTCGGGAACCATAGAAGCTCATCGCGCGGTGAAGAAAACAACAATGAACTGAATAAGATTCAATTATGGTGTCATAAAAATTTAGATAAAAATAAATAATGGATATTTAATATCAAATGAGTTCATTCAGCAAATATGCCCTCTTGTGTGCAAGAAGTTATGATTACCAAGAAGATGCTCTGATCTTGGCCGTTTGGGGAGATTTCCTTTGTCCCCGCGGTAGACCATGAAGAAATATATGCGACGTTACGTGATCGTCACCGAATTATGTCTTCGCAGTCGGGTACGGAGAAATATCGAGACGTTACACGATCGGCGCTGGTCTCAGTCGTTTGACGCGATTTGTAGTTTTTTGGATAGAACACGGAGAAAAATCGCGATTACATAATCGGTGTCACTTTTAGTCGTTCAACGAGATTTCTATTGTCCTTGAGGTCGGGCACGGAAAAATAGGGTAAGTTATTATTAGGCAATCGGCACCCCTTGCTGTCCATTTGACAACAATCCAGTTGCACTCGTCATCGAATGCGGAGAAATATTGCGATGTATCGCAATCGCTGCCGCCCTCGGTCATTTTACGAGATTCACGTTGTCCTCGCGGTTGCACAATGAGAACGCGATATTATGCAATCGGCACCGCATCCGGCCATTCAACGATTGTCTGCCTGTCTTGGCAGAATGACGGAGGCAAGGTCGAGGTTGGACATGGTTAAAATTCACGAGCAGTTATGGACATGTTGTATGGTCGGCGCCGTGATTCCCGCAGTCCTCGAGGACACGAGTTCGCGGCCGGGCACGGGTTTTATAATTTTACGCAACTGGCGTCGATCGTGGTCCGTTTGACGAGATTCCAGCACGCAAGTCGTGCTGTCAGGCGGCCGTCTTGAGGATGTGACTTTGGAAGATGAACGTTCGCAGTAGGTATCGGTTATTATGAATTATTCAGGGAGGATTGCACGAATAATCCGAAAAGAGGGCACATTTTCTTTCGAATTCAAATTGTACAAGTTTTCGAGATATCCGGTTAGATTATATATCCAATAGAACCATAGTTCGAAGGAAAAATATACATATAACGGAGTTTCGAATTAACCACACTTGATGTCGCAAATTCACTAGACGGATAGATTTTTAAAATATAGATGCATTTTTGCATTTTATATTTATATTATATTATCTCAACGATAAAATTCCCCAACATTAAAATACGACATAGGCTTATTGCCAACAACTTTAAATCACGACAGGGGCCTCCGGGGAGGCCGTCGGTCGCTCGACGACCGACGGCTGCCCCGGTAGGCGCCTCTATTTTTTTTACTTTTATTTTCTCAATAATAACGTTATACCACCTAATTCAATTTACAACTATTTAAATCCCCTGTTCAAGTTACAACCCAGGCTAAGGAGCGCTCAGCCGCACCGCGTACCTGGTCCACACACCGCTGGCTCGCTCCGCTCGCGCAGCCAGCGGCACTTTAAATGATTAGATGTGAGATGCATTTTTGCGGTAATTTTAAGAAACGGTATCATTTCGCAAGATTGCGACAATAAATTATTTCGCGTTATTTCTGGACTTCAATTTGAGATACACAAATTTCGAGGCCAATATCAGAAATGAGAGGTTTCTGTTGAGTTTCGGAAGTTAACGTGAATAAACGTCTCACAAAAAGTCAAGTTTCCGATTACCGTAATACAGAAAAATATTTCACACAAAACTAAACTCTTCTAGATGCCAAAAATAAACGTTGAACCGATGTATACAGTACCACTGAAGGTATCCTCAGTAAGCATTTCCTTGAGGCCGTGCACGTGGAAATATAACTTACGCAATCGGCGCCGCTTGCGTGAAACTCGCTTCATCGCATCTGCGAGCCTAGCAGCGCAGGTTTAAATGATTTTATCAGACCTCGGCGAATTTTCGTTACCTCCAACTATCCAGACATAAGATTTAGCTGCTTTTCGTTACCTTTATAAAATTAGCTACTTTTTCGTTACTTTTCGTTACCGGTAGACACCTGAGTCAATTTTCAGTCGAATTTAAACACTCACATCTCGGAATAGGAGCTATTATCGAAAATCAAAACTGAAATGCGATTTGGATGCAGAGGTCGGAAAAAAGCTAGGGAGTTGAAAATCCGGAAAAAAACTATGTTAATCCGGACAACCGGAAAACACCCCCAAAATCCGGAAACCTTCCAGGAAAACCGGAAAACTTGGCAGGTATGCCTCTCCATTCGGTGGTAGATAATTCAAGTTAAGATTTTCTCCCATTCTTAACAAAATTAAATTATATAAATTTCGATGAATTTAAAGATTTAGAGTTCGATGCCTCAATGTGATGTGAAACAAGAAGTTCCGTGAAGAACTATACAGCCTACTTTTCATGCCAATGATTATTCTACAGAATATGAACCTATCTAGAATAATGACGAAATTAAGTTGGTAATATCGAAATATCTAATTAGTTCAAAATATACCTGGTATAATGTAGCCTAATAGAGCACTACAGTTGGCAGCCCTGGTGACTGAATATATTCTTAGTTCCATCTCTTAAGGTACAGAATACAAAATTTAGTTGAAGTCCAATGGACGTTACATGCAGTTAGACACTGGATCTATCAGCACGCGTAAAAGCATGTTGCCAACAATGTCATGCGTGTGCTGGTCAAAAATAATCTGAAATATTATGATATCTTGTTGTGCCAATTTTGGATGAAATCCATATGTTAGTATAGAAGTTACATGTATTTTAAAACTGGACATATCAGCAGGCATAGAATCATGTTGGCAGCACTGCCTTGTATTAATCACTCCAAATTAATCTAGAATGTCAGGTGCTATACATGTGCAAAGTATAGAGCTGTTGGCTTGCATACTTTCTGATATATTGATATTAGGGTAAAAAAAATATAGACAGCATTTATTAACAGTTGGCAGCCCTGATTGCTCTTAACAATACGTATAGTCATATCTGCGATGGTACACATAGCACATACGAAATTTGGTTGAAATCCAACTGATAGTATAGAAGTGACATGTATTTAAAAATTGGTACTATCAGCAGGCTTATAATCATGTTGGTAGAACTGACGTATATAGGTTACTCCAAATTAATCTAAAATGTCAGAATATACGTGTGCATAGTTTAAAGCTGTTGGCTTGCATACTTTCTGATATATTGGTATTTGGATAAAAAAATAGAGAGAGCAATTATTAACAGTTGGCAGCCCTGGTGGCTCTTAAGAATACGCTCAATCATATCTGTTTATGTACAGATATTAAATACAAAATTTGGTTGAAATCCAATTGATAGTGTAGAAGTTATATGCATTTAAACATTGGACCTATCAGAAGGCTTAAAATTATTTTGGCAACACTGTCATGGTTGGCCTCCTGGAAATTAAACTGAAATAGTCTTATCTATATGTGTGCCAATTTTGGTATAGCTCCCATGCATACCTTGCAAGATACCCAACATGGAGCTCAAATTTCTAGTGCATTGTTTCAGCAGTTGGTAGCACTGACATCACCTTCAAATATGAAAGTGAGATATTCCGGTGCATATCTTAACTCATACTAAATTTGGTTTTGATTGCTGCAGCCGTTTAGGAGTTGATAGGGGGACACACACACACAGCCAGCCAGACAGACACACATTTTTCCGGATCGATCTCATAAGTCTACTTTTTCCTCATTTTTGCAAAATGTGAAAAGTAGGCTAAAAATGCCAATAGCTTCGGATGGACGAGTCCCTGTAGGTGGGAAATAGATCCACAGTAGAGGAAATGCTACTGAAATCCCATTACCTGTACAGGGTGTCAAGCGATGACCTTTTTTCAAATTCCCGTACGAAAATCCAGCAAATTCCCGTATATTTTAGAATTCTCTAAGACTAGAGTTCGCATACCGAATGGCTGAAAAATGAATCTTAAAGCGCGAATCAAGATTTTCTGGCGTAAGTGTAACTGCATTTATGGAGATACTTCCGCAGCACATGGGTGATGGCGAGATTTAGGCTTAATCCGTAGCGTGAGCAAAGCGCGCGCGCGTGATTGAACTCTCCCGCAGATAGGCCCGTTTACGTGAGGAGAGCTGATATAAATGGCACCGAAGCTTATGCATAGCGAACTTCCGGTCCGCGAATCTCCATTTGATTTTCATTGGCAGTGAATCGTTCGTGATTATCATCTTTATTATTTCGGATTGTGGTTTTGTTTTTAGGTGTTCAACTTATGAAATAAGAACTAGAGGGTTGACCTTTCATGAATATTCCAAAGACAAGTGTCTCCTAAAAGAGTAATTAGTAAAACTTCGCATCAGAGATGACCATAACAAACAGCTTGCCTACAAAGTGTGCGATTTGCACATTTCAAACGGCAGTGATCTAACATATCTTAAACGACAATAATTAAGTTGATGCAAATTAAATACGTTATATTTGAGAATAGTATTATAATTTGCTATCCGGTTGTTAGTATATTATGCATTAACGTGACCCGTTTAAATGCTGAATTGTGACGAAAGCTACGCGTTATATGTCTATTCGCTGTACCAGTAGGCCTAATATTTACTAACAACGCATCGTTTCTTCTTTAATATTGATTTAATCATAATAATTATAATAGCCTATCTATTAACACTTATTTAACCAATAATCATTTTATAATTCTATACATATTCCAGGTATTGCAAGAAAGCGATATTCGATAGCACATTCGGTTCCACCTTATAATCCAAGCCTGCCTAGTTTTCAGTACCTATATAAAATATTACCGTAAGTTAATAAACCAAACAACTGGCGACAATTTTTTTTAATGCTCATTTACATCTTCACCCCAGCCTACGTAAAGTAACATACGGTAATCACTGAATGGATAGGGGGGTTATGACCTCAATTTCACAAACGAACGAACCTCATTTTGCATGAATTATGGAACCCGAATCCTAATGGAGGTATGGATTGTCTGCATTTAGAAATATGTTAGTCAATAATTTAAAACAAGATGCCAGAAAACTAAATCCAAAAGTTGCGTGGTGCAAAGTTGCTCCGTGAAGAAAAAAAAAAACAAAACAAAAAAAAAAAACACTTCGCCAAGATTATAAGACGTGCATACAGTTACATACAATCATCCAATTGGAGAAACACTTCATTTGTCACGATCTTACAAGCAATTCAAACATAAACTGCTGTAATTTACGGGAAAATGTGCAACATTTAGAGACTACGAGTGTTGTAGGCCTATGTGGCACAACGTTAGCTAACATTTCGCATCATTAATACATAAGGAATGAGCACATGCAGAGCTTTCTCACTGCACACAGCTGAAGATCATAATCTTGATGCATTTTACGTTCTCTTAACAACAATAATTTGCTTAAATACAAGCAAGGAAAATTGTAGTACACAGTTCCCATTGCTTCCATTACCTGACTACTAAACCAGAAGCTGGTAATGCTTAACCATACACCGGTGGCGAGTCCTATGGCAAATGAAAGATCGAAAGAAAATGTAAGCTCTATAGGAGCCCGGAACAAGGCGATGCAATTTTCTACACTACTGAAAATAGTCAAAATACCCTTTTTAATAATGAATAATAATTTTGGGGGTCATGTAGTAATATATGTTACCCACCCACTATCCCTTTTTAGATGTGTCCGCGGTTACACGCGTAAATTATGAGACAAATACAGTATTGCTAACCCCGCGCATTCGGTACTTCCAGCCTTCCTGTCACTTTACCCCGCTTTTCCTCACCGCAACCCACGGTCACCGCATAACAAGACCCTACGTTCAACCGCCACACGGCAAGAATTCTGAGCATGCTTCTCACCTACACCCTGTGTTTCGAAGGAAACAACGCGAAGGATATGTCGGGAGCTTGGAACAGCTGAGCTGTGGTGTTAAGTTTTTAGTGTTGTTGTAACTCAACTGATTCGAATAATACACAGCGCTACACTTCAGACATTTCTGTACAATTATACGTAATATATTTTAAAAACGATCCTGAGTCAACTCCGTGGACATTCAAACAGAGAAATACGATACTTTTATATGAATAAATAAATTACACACCGAAGCTGATACCTTTATCATCGGTATTCAATTTGTTTCCTCATTGTCTTCCGATTCAACCGATTCAATCCCTCGTACTTGATTTATGTTTTCATCTGTGAGGTGCTCAAAGCCCGGTTCATTGGCATCACATTCGATCCACTCAACGATATTTTCCTCATTTACATCAACACCTCCGGCAACAGATTTAGCTAAATTACCTAGGATACTGAGTGGAACGTCGTCTTCGTCTTCCTCTCCCTCTGGAGTGATCTCAGCAGCCGGCAAAACCTTCCCTTTTTAAATAAAAATGTTCTCCTACAGGCACCGCGGATAATCCGCAAAGCGGATAAACCGCCCGCGGATAATCGAGAGTTTACTGTACTTAACACTGAGCACTCAAACAAGCCGCTCTGTGGCGATATTATTGCCGTGGTTTTATATTGTCGAGTTGTAGGCTATTGAATGACAGACGGTATTTTGAACACTATGATGGGAAACAATAGCCTGTGCTCTATTATCGATTGAGCAAGCACTGACACCAATAAATAAATTATACTCAGTCACTTGGCAAGGGTTTCTTTGACACCCTCCATCCCTTCACTGTCCCTATCATCATCACCACCATCATTATCTTCGTCAGAGCTTGATGAATTGCCAAGGTTAATAATCATTTCATCCACAGCGATATCCAGACCGCATTCAGTATTTCCCACTGTACATGCTGTACGGGATGTGTCCAGTCCTCGGGTCGAACTTCGGCGAAGTAAAAGTAACGAAACAATGACAATGAAAGGAAATCCGACACAGTGGTTAACAAGCGACTGAAACAATGCCTGCCCATACGAGAAGAATTCTGTCACTTGTGTGGGGTATTTTGTAGCCACATGTTGGTGACGGGTGTTTGATAGTAAAATGTCGAGAGCTGTGAGATATTGTTTGTAGTTTTTGAAATGTATGCATGTGTGACGCATTTGCATTGAGTGTTTGCACGGACTTTAAAACAATTTGGTATGTGCTTCTCCCCTGCGAAAGAAGACCATGGAAAGGCTAAAAACAGTAAAATTCCACACGCGACACGCCGCGAATACTTTTTAATTAAGATTTATTTTATCAAAATAGATAATAGAAAATAAAATAATGCAAAACGAAATTAAATAAGTCACTCTGACAAAAACAAGATTGTTACTAGAAACTTCAGTTATACATAGCACATAATTAAGTTCTTTTGACAGTACTAATTTCTGAATAGGAACTGTAGGCTAGTCATACACAAAATAAAATAAGTCACTTTGTTAATACTAGATTGTGGTTAGAAACTTTAGTCACACAAAATAAGATAAAACAAACAATAATCAAGGATTTATTAATTTAAAGCTTCACTAGGGAACTCATCTTCTCTTCAATTTTGACTGCTTCAGAACGGGCGTCGTTCAATATCTTTTTTTTTCCCTTCAATTCCTGGAGATCTTTCGTGGCTTTTCTATCGACTGCCACCTTAGCCGTCACTTCGCACCTGTTTTGCTTCCTTGAATACGGCGTAGGAGTTTCGTGCAGTATGGACTCTTGCTCACGGTTATCTTTTCTACTCCACCAGCTGCCATCACAGCGTCCTGAACAGTATGCATGCCAATCAGACTTGCTTCTTTGTGATTGACGATCATGCACTCCTTGTTCAGGGAGAAACCTCTGTCTAGAGCTGCATTGTTGTGATACAAAATCAGTATCATTTTAACGAAGCCTGTGAGATCGTTTTTGGCAGGAACTGAGGAAGGTGCTGAAGCCACTAATTCAGACCACAGAAAGTCGAGCCGTGGCTTTTTTCCGTCGAACTGCTTCAAACGCGCAGTGACGGAGGGCAGTCTCAGAAGTGCGGAGTAGCTGCTCTTGATGCGGTCGGCCATTGTGCCAGAAAGGAAATTCTTCTGATTACAAAGAATTTCCAGGGCAATGACGATCCTAACTTCTTCCAACTTATGAGTCTCAGCGACCCCTATAGGGTCTAGGCAGGAAATAGTACGGGTCTCTTGTGAGCAAGAGTTGACCTCTCTTTGGTTTTTTCAGCCATAGGATACGAATGTACAATTTTCGGCAGTTGGTGCGAAATTGCAGCACATCCGCGTCTGGAATTTTCTGAGATCTTAAGCTGTTAACTTCTTTAAGGGCTGCTCTTGTCGAGAAGCCCAGGTCTCCTCTATGAAGAACAATGCGGACTGATTCCTGTAAGTCATTGTCAGCAACGAGTGCGGAGATGGTACGGCCGGCGGTCGGCCAGCAAAGCATGCATTCGACATTGGCTGGGTTCTCATCCCGCATAGCGCTCTATCGGTGGCGAAAATTGCGGGTGGCAGCACGGTCTGCAGGCGTAATAGAAGACTGAGCGGGAGGACTCTACCGAGCGTTCGGGGACTAAGAAGTCAGGCATTATGAGACTTTTCAAGATTTCCCGTATCAAGTGCGAATTTCCCGTATAATTCCCGTATTTTTCCCGGGTCACTAAAATTCCCGTATTTCCCGTATCGCTTGACACCCTGCTGTAGTGTCTGTACTCCAAAGGAGTGGCTACAAAAGGAGTCTGTTCTCCATGTTAGGAGCAGGTGAAAATTAATGCTAGCAGTAGCTCTAAAATGACTTTGGGTGTGGTGAACTCTTCATAATAATAGCCAAAAAAGTGTGAATATGATATTGCCTAATAATAAACAAAAATTTAGGATTTCAAAAAATAACAAGTTCTTTGAGTAAATATACAGTTGAAAATTTAGATTGCAGGTTCTAACCCACTCTCACTTATAAAATGGATGAAGAGATTTTCTTGGGTATAATATTGGGATGATGTCCTACTTACTCTTACTCGGAAGAGTCACACGACATAAATTTCGCAATGAAAGTTGGGAGATTTCCATGGAAAGGATTCTATTAGTTCAATAGGCTCTTTCCTAGATCAAAGAAAGAAAACTGCGGCTAGGTGCTCCTGTATGGCGCTCCGAAGTCATACCAGATGGTCGGTGGAGGATCTACGAGAGTGAAAAAGCACATTGGTACTACTCAAGAACAACACCAACCAGCAGCTTGCTAAGGACCTATAGCTGCCAATAGGCTTGGAAATCGCTATCACAAGACCCTCTCGCTATTCAGATGTAAACTCCCCTTCAATCCATAAACAACTGAAGAGGAACAGCAGTTGTTTGATACTGGAATCGCAAAGATGTTTCAGCATTTGATTATGTATGTTATTTGGTTCAGGAGATGCACCCCTGCACAGTGCAAGCGCACTGCGCAGTTCCCATTCAGAGAATGGTACATTGTAGGACTCCGAAGTAGCAGTGACAAAGGACAAGGGGTGAGCCTTTGCCTCCAGCCATGAATGGTGGAACATAACTCCCAGAGCAGGATACATCATAGAAGTGCGATCCAATAAGGATGGCAATGGAGAAATGGTCCGTGTCGATGACTCTGTTGATAGAAACTCCGGGTATCGTCAATGATGTCAGGAGTCCAGAGCATGTCCACACTTGAGATGAAGGAGACGACATATACTTTAACCACATAGTTTTCTTACTCTCCTGAATCAGATATCGAGACCTACCACGAATCCTTTTGAAGGTAATAAGGTTGGCCAAGGTGTTTTGCCTCCGAAAGCATGTCAATGACTTGAATGACTGCTGCGATCTCGGCTGTCCACTGAAGGACAAGCTCTTCCAGTTCGAGATGCCGGATGAGGAAGGAATTGTTTCCTCTGCTGCAGCCAAAATACAGTTTGTTATATGAATGGTACGATCGACAATCTCACAGGTATCTTTGGCAAAAACCGCACGTGCTGTGAATTCCGGCCAATCAGTCCGACGGAGTAGACATCGACTTGGTAACTCGATGGCTGGTTCTGAAAAGTAAGGATAATCGGGATACAAAGGTCGTTGTGCACACCCTACCATAGCAGGGGAACCTGAGCACAATATTGCAAAAGGTGGTGTCGACACTCGAAAAAATACCATGGTCACAGAAAAGTGTGTAGTTTCCCTGTGTTGAACAACACAGGACCTGCCGCCTGATCAGCCTCTCCCTCTGCCAATGGTGTTAAAGGAGCCCCAGATGGGGTTGTGGGCATTACATCTCCCACAAGGAGGAATAGATCCACCAGCTGGTTGTAATGCTACATACGAAGTACAAACTGCAACTGCTTCTAGCCGATTACGCAGCGGCACTTCTTAACTCAAGTGGACTGGAGTGCAGACGCCACAGCTCCATCTACCTGGTCCTTAGAGTTTATAATTTATGCATTGCTGTCCCTAGTCCAGGATGATACTTGGCATAATGAAGACAGACAATGGTTGCCGTAATTGACGTAATTCAGAGAGATGTTGCAAGTACCGAATAGTGCCGCAGTGTGGATTTAAGTAGAAGATTGCCCTCTACGTATGTTTAACTGTTTGCCAACCGTCCCCATCTTTGGGTGGATATGATGGGGGAGGAGAGCACACCTCGATCTCCAAATATCATTCCAAAGGTGATGTTGGAGGGGGCGCCGTCTTCGTTTGCACACGGTTCTTGTCGGATTTTCCCTCGCTCTTGGGGTAGAGTGAGAGACCTTCTCCCTTCCCGGTTGGTCCCCAACACATCTCAACCTTTTTTCTTTGTAGAACGGCGCTGATGTCTATTCGGGGAAGTAGTCACGATATCCTACGTCCTTAATCCTGGAAGTTGTGAGCTAGTTAAAATACTTGGGTGTTACACTTCAGCATTCAGCCACCTCATTCAAAAACCATGTAAGAGAGATCTTCAGCAGCATACAGAAGCATGTATGACAGCTTGGAATGCACAAGGCTGTCATTATATGCCAAAGTGCCGGTGCTCACCAATGCCCTGCAGATCATTTGGGAGCGTCTGACAGTAACTGATCTTCGGGCTATCAAAAACATTAAAGCACGATTTTTGAAAAGAACAGTTGGAATATCCAAGATGTCATCCTCCAGACTGGTGTATCAATTGGATTAGGAAGCATTCCTGCTTCTGATATCGCGCCAGAAGGTGGCAGTCGGGTTTGAACAGCAGAGGTCTTCCCGCTCACTGCACATCGCGTATTCCAAAAACATTCAGTTGGTCACTACTTGCTTCACTCACTCAGCACATTCCTTCTTTCACTAGCTGCGTGTTGTCTGCTGCAATAATAACCATTGGAATGCAGGAAGCCGATATATTTACGTTTGGAATAGGTGAACCGCGCATGTGTACTGCAAGACCCCTGTCGCAGCGTGCTCAACTGCCATCTCCTGCCGCGATGACAGTAGATGCAACTTCCATCCACAAGACAGGAACAGGAGCTCTTCAGACCAAACAGACATACTCTAAGGATGGCACGCTCAACTGCAGTTGGACGGGGTCAAATAAGTGCCTTCAATAGGTTGGCAATACACAAGCTTTGCATGTTAATGCGTGATGTGTGATAGTTATCATTTCAACAGTTCAAGAAGAGAATAAATTCTCTAAAACCTAATGCACTTTTGTGCACTATTTATTTACTTATTAGATCACAAATGTGCATGGATGATATCTGGCTCCAGTGGTAAACCGTCTTATCCTTTCTGTGGTGCACATGGCCTGTTTGCCATCTCTTGATGAATACAGTACATTTGCATTTGTCAGTTGGCACAGGCTAGAGTAAAAGGTGGCTTTTCACCGCTGTCTCAGTCTCACTCATGGCTGTGATTATATGGAAGCTACTGAGGTATGGGTGGTGCTTAGTAATGGCATTCAGGGCACAGTCAGTGCCTGTGAATGCTGTGAAAGGTTCTACTTATAGGATTTGGACTACTGTTCTGACTCAGTGAGGAAAGCAATGGCAAACTACCTCACTCCTCTTCTTGCCTAGAACGCCTCAATATAGCACTGCCTTGGGTTTTTGTAGGTATCTACTCACATAACGTAACGGTGGTGCTTTTGAGGATCCAACCAGCCTTCGGGCTGACTACCTGACAGACAGGTGCACATTTAATGAGCATGCAGTCAACACAAGCTAACAATCGTGTAATATTGTTTGAAATTTTACATAAACTTCTAAGATATAAAAACAATGTTTGTTTGTCTTTTATGTGTTCATATACCACTCATCCGATTGTGCACACTCCCGCGAAGATTTCTAAATTACTAAATCCATGATGGCGTGCGAGTCGTTCACAAGTGTTCCCGCACGATCAAGTGTATTTTATGCTGTTTAGCAGCAGTTTCTGTGGTTTAAATGTCCCGTATGTGTTCCATTCATCCCATTAGGATAAACCTTTGGTGGGTTGTTGAGAGCACTCCCACAAACATTCCTGCATTAGTTATCAATGTGGCCAATTAGCTTACAAAAAATAAAAAACAGAAAAGTTTCTCTGTTTGTCACCAGATGGTTGACGCTAAGGTATGGACGTATGCAGAAAATATGCCATTATAAGTAGTAGTGTTTGCATAAGTCATTTCACCAAATAAATATTGAAATAGGCAGCGCGCGCGTCATTTCAACAAATAAGAATTGGCACGCTGGTGCTGCGCATAAATTGGTAGATCAACCCAACATAGTGTCTTATTTATAGTGATGCGATCTTCATGGGGAGTTTTCTTTCTTTCTCTATAGCCACTAAGTTTGTGGCATTATTGGTGTTTTACGCAGAGGCAATGTGAGAGCAGGAGTGAGAGTGCTGATCCTTGCTGAGACTTTCAACAGAACAAAATCTACATTTAAAAAATATATTTAATTCTCTGAGAATAAAACACTATTTTCTATACTGATCGTGTTTACAACAATACGAAGGTACAATTCTAGCGAATCGGCCTAAAGCTGTTCCTTATATAAAGAGCAAGTAGAATACTCAGCATGGTGCCTTACATATCTTTTCGATCATATCATAAAGCAGGCTGTTTCAACATTCAACTACAAATAAATCATGGCAATGATGAGTGAGTCGTTGCTAAATCGAGGGTTTATACAAGTTTCGCGGGCGAAGCTGCGATTGGTAATGTTAGTTTATATATATAATCGGCACCTGCCGGTATCGACCTCCATCCTGATCGATAGGCGCAACTAGCGCCCTCAACTAACTTTTAAACAGTTCGTTTTATGATCTGTTCACGGCACAACGCATTTAAACAGTTCATGTATTTTGTGTTAAATAAATCAGTTGAGTTACATTTAAATGAGCGTTACATTTCATTGCCGCTTTAAAACCTCTAATAGGTTATGGGCTCAGAACGATTGGCTCAGATTTAAATTAACTGAAAACTGGAAACAGCGGGATCAAGCGGACACACAAAGAGAAGAATGCGTCGAATAGGCAGACATCTTGCTCTCTCGAGAAACTTCTGGACATCGACAAAGCGAGAAGGAACAAACGCCGTCTTCTCGAATATTGTGTGCTTGATTGTGAGTGAACAGTGAAAAAGCCAATCGCGAGTGTTTGGACAATAACACGCGACGCGAATTTTGGCTTATTGCGAGTGTTTTGGACTATAACACGTTACCCAAGAAAACGTGCTTAACGTGCGAGTTGTGTACAAACGTGCACGACACGAAATTCCGTAGGCTTTGCGAGTGTTCCGGACAATAGCACGCGACGCAAAGTGTATGGCCGGTTGTGAGTGTTTCAAACAATAACACGTGGCACAGCAAATTTATTGTGAACAATCGTGAGTGTTCCGGACATAAACTCGCGGCACGATTGAAGTGAGACAATGAATTCAAACGGTGTAGTGCGCATCGAGGCCTTAGGGCGCGATAATTACGACACCTGGAAAATGCAAATGCGCGCCATTCAGATAAAGAATGACGCGTGGGGTTATGTCAACCGCCAGATCGTCAAACCCGAGCCGGGTGAGGACAATGCAGCCCAAGTGACCGAGTGGACGACTAAGGATGATAAGGCCATGTCAGACCTAATCCTATCCATCGGACCAAGCCAGCTCAAGTTGGTGAAGAACTGCAGGTCATCAAGCGAGATATGGCAGAAACTTGAGGATACGTTTCAGTCGAAGGGGCCGGCTCGCAAGGCCACGTTGTTGAAGAGTCTAATCATGCAAAAGATGACTGAAGGTGGCGACATCCGTGAGCACCTCAACAACTACAAGTTGGCTGACATGGACGTAGTTATTAACCCAGACCAACTTACCATCATGATGCTGTGCAGTTTGCCGGCAAGTTTTGAAAATTTCAGAATTGCCACCGAGAGCCGGGACGATCTACCGAAGCCTGAGAATCTACGTACGAGGATAATCGAAGAACACGATGCCAGAGTTGCCTCGTCAACACCGATGGAAAATCAAGGCGCCATGTACGTGAAGAAGAAAGGTCCTTCAAGGAAACCACAGTCGAAGCCTCAAAACAAAATCCATGGCTACTCCGGTGGTAAGAGTGACAAGGAGAAATCGTTTCCTTTCAAATGCTCGAAATGCGGAATCAAGGGACATAAGGCAGTGGACTGCAATGTTAAGGCCAACAAAAATCAGCTGTCGGACGCGTCACTCTTATCAGTTGAGGAACCTGATACGCGCCAGATCGCGACGAGCAGTGTCGAAAACCTGTGGTGTCTCGACAGTGGGTGCACGTCTCATCTATGCGGTGATGCGACTGTGTTTACAGAGATGGACAAGGGCGAGACTGGCAAGCTGAAGTTAGCGAGCAGCGCAACCGCAGAGATAAAGGCCCGAGGAACTGCAAAAATTGCAACAAGTGTAGACGGTAAAACTTGCAATGTTACTCTCAATGAGATTTTGCACGTTCCCGAGATCCGCACTAATCTCTTATCAGTCTCGAAGATGACAGAACTTGGTTTCTCGGTTGTTTTTGGCAAAGAGAAGGCGGAAGTTTTCGATCAGAATGGACTGACGAGGTTAGTTGCAAAGCGCAAGGACAATCTGTACTACGTACAGGGCACCACACTGGAAAAATGTCGAAACGCAGTGTCAGAAGACAAGCGCGACGAGAATGTGGCGCAGCTGTGGCATCGAAGGATGGGTCACATCAACTTTCGTGATCTCGATACGGCAGTGAAGAGCGGATCCATTCGAGGTGTGCAACTAAAAGGGAGATGTGGAGATCTAACGTGTGACATTTGCACGAAATGCAAAATGACTCGAATACCTTTCCCGAAAGAGTCAAATCGTGTGACCGGTAAGCTCGATATGATTCACACAGACATTTGTGGCCCTGTGGGTGTTGTGTCGAACGGTGGATCCAAGTACATGATCACATTTACGGACGACTACTCGAGATGGACAGAGGTACGGTTTATGAAGACGAAGTGCGAGGCGTTGCAAATGTTCCGAAAGTACAAGGCCGAGAAGCAGCACGGTCTGAAAATAAAGTGCGTACAGTCCGACAATGGACGTGAATATGTCAACAGGGAATTTGACGAGTTCTTGAAAACTGAGGGGATCGAGCGCCGTCTCACAACACCATATACGCCTGAACAAAATGGTGTGGCCGAGAGGAAAAATCGGACCCTTGAAGAGGCAGCACGATGTTTACTCCTGCAATCTGGTCTACCGATGATATTTTGGGCGGAGGCAATCAACACCGCAAATTATCTGAGGAACCGATGTCCAACCAAAAAGCTAAACGGGAAGACTCCATTTGAGCGCTGGTTCGACAGAACTCCGACTGCACACTATTTCAAGGACTTTGGGAGCAAGGTGTTCTGCCTGGACAAGACCCCAAACAAGGGGAAGTTTAGCCCTCGCTCAAAAGAGGGAATTTTTGTTGGATGTTCGGAGCAGTCGAAGGCTTACCGTATCCGGATTCCTAAAATGAAGAAGATCGACATCACGAGAGACGTTGTTTTTCGTGAGGAGATGACCGCGCCTAAGAAATCTGTCGATGATCTGTTCCCGCGTGACTCTCCGGACAAAGTACGCATTGAACCAGAGGATCCGATCCATGAACTGGACTTCGAGCTGGTGTCGAGAGACGAAGTTCTGGCAGAAAACCAACCTGATGTTGCTGAATGGGAATTCCCCGATGGCTTCACAGGCTTTCCTGCCGACGATTACTTTGTTGAACCGGAGATCCAATCCGATGAGCAACAAGCGGCATCATCTAGGAGAAGAAGCTGACGGCCTCGTTTGATTAGAACTGGAAAATCTGGGCGACCCAGCAAGGACTACGGTGATCGACCAGGGGAAGCGGCTAACGTCGCTGAAATCCCAGTGACCCAGGCTATCTCAGGAGATGACTCACCTGCGTGGATCGAAGCAATGTCAGAAGAAGCAGTTTCACTGATTCGAAACAATACGTGGAAGCTGGTCGACCGTCCCAAGGGGCAACGTGTGATAGGAAGCAGATTCGTTCTCTGGAATAAGTTTAACCCTGACGGCACTATCAGCAAGCGGAAGGCGCGCGTGGTAGCGAGGGGTTTCACGCAGAGACCAGTAATAGAGTTTCACGACAAGTTCGCTCCAGTCGCAAGGCTGAGCACAATAAGGACTGCGGTGGCGTTAGCTGTACAAGATAATCTAAAGATCCGACAGCTAGACGTCAAGACGGCGTACTTGAACGGAGAAGTCGAGGAGCAAATCTTCATGGAGGCCCTGGACCACTTCGAGGACGTTCTTGCCCATACGAGTCGGTTGACGAGACTGTGCGAAAGACCACAGATGAGATGCTGGAGAAGTTGACCAATCGTGACATGGTGTGCTCGCTAAACAAAGCGTTGTATGGACTGCGACAGGCAGGACGCGCTTGGTATCACCGTCTCAAGGAAGAGATGAAAAATCTCAAGGCGACTCGCTTGGATGCAGATCCATGCATGTACCACATCGGACCGGTCGAAGATAGGATTTATATAATCACCTATGTCGACGACATGATGATCATGGCTCGAGACGACAAGAAGATCGACGTGGTGAGAGACTTTCTGAATACCAAGTTCGAGATCAAGGACTTGTGGGACGTGCGGTATTGTCTGGGGCTGGAGTTCGAGAGGAGCGCCAACCAGATGAAACTCAGCCAGAAAGGATACATAGACGAGGTCCTGGAGAGATTCGAAATGGCAGAGTGCAGGCCTGTCAGCACTCCCATTGATCCAGGTACGAAGCTGCAGAAGGAAGACGTGAACCCTGGCGAACAAGCGGAGAGCGTCCCCTACCGATAGTTGATAGGAGCTCTAATGTACCTGTCAGTGGGAACGAGGCCGGACATATCCCATGCAGTCAGTTCTCTCTCTCAGTTCAACGACTGTCACGGACAGCAGCACTGGAAGGCTGCAAAACGTGTCTTGCGATACCTCGCTAACACACGTGATCTCGGCCTCATGTACTCCAAAATCCAGCGGTGATGTACGTGGACGCTGACTGGGGAAGCTGCCTGGTGGATCGAAAATCGTACACCGGATACGCGTTCACACTAGGGGGCGCTGCAGTGATTTGGAAGTCCAGGAAACAGCCTACTGTGGCCCTGTCGTTGACGGAGGCCGAATACATGGCCTTGACAGAAGCAACCAAGGAAGCTCTACACATGAGGAAACTCCTGAAAGACTTCGGAAAACCGATAGATGTTGTCCCAGTGAAGAACGGCAATGTAGGTGCGCAGAAGCTGATGTCGAATCCTATGTTTCATTCACGGACGAAGCACATCGACATCAGGCACCATGTCGTCCGAGATGCCGTGGCCAAAAGGGTGGTTTCGGTGGAGTACACTCCAACGGATGAGATGCCTGCCGACATATTGACAAAAGGATTGTCAAGGCCCAAGCACGAGAAATGTGCTCAAAGCCTTGGCTTGAGACCACATGCACCAGGATAACTCCGGCTGTTGGTCGAGGGGAAGTGTTGGTGAGATCGGCACCTGCTGGTATCGACCTCCATCCTGATCGATTGGCGCAACTAGCGCCCTCAACTAACTTTTAAACAGTTCGTTTTGTGATCTGTTCATGGCACAAAGCATTTAAACAGTTCATGTATTTTGTGTTAAATAAATCAGTTGAGTTACATTTAAACGAGCGTTACATTTCATTGCCGCTTTAAAACCTCTAATATTGGCGCATCAATTTTATCATGGAAATAAATAGACGAGCAAATGCCGTATCATTTAAACAACGCTAGTCAAATGTTGTCATGTACACCGGTAACACAAACATGGCTCATGTATGAGGGCGATGGCACAGGTGGGAACTGGTTGCACACAGAGGGCGACTGCCCAAGTTCCCGGCCACAAGCAGCTTCATCATGCCATCGTGAGCCAAGTTATTGGCTGCTACGAATGACTCTCCCCCAAATGTGAGTTGCGTAGTGTATTTCGGTTCCTTCAAGCAGAAGGGAATAGTGCAGCAGAGTGATGGTGTTGTGCGTGAATGGTGCAGGAAGTTTAAAAAAGGCCGGACACGATGAAGGGGGAACATGGATGCAAGTCTGTCGCTACAGATGACATTCAAATATAAAGGGACAGGAATTTCGCCTGATCAATACAATTTTTTTTTTCAGTCAAGGGGCTATATTATACCCATTTGGTTGGTACATGTTTCGAAGCCTTCCATGGCCCCTTCATCAGCCACACACATAAAGTCAGTACAATCTTGGAATAACATTGAAAAGGTTAAAACTAACATGAGAAAACTTGATGAAAATGAGACATAAAAAACCATGAGGACAGTTGTGGTACAAATACATTGAGTAAAACTTGTCCTAAGAAAAACCTTACGAATATATCAAACAAATGGAAAAACACATTAAAAATTATATATGTTAAAATGCAAACTTAAAGTGCAATTTATATGACTCTTGTAATAATCTTAGATTTTGATAAAATACAATAGCAGGATTCCATGTCCGAAAATCTAGGGAATTCGACCCATAGAAAGAGTTAAAAGTATGTTAAAAACTGATAGTCATATTAAGACTTTGTTGACTTCATACGAAGGATCGTTGGTAGAAAGAACAATACATCGCCATGCATGAAAGTCAAATCGGCCAAGCTTGATGAAAGCCTCTTGAAATGGAGACGAAAGGAAAGTTGAGCATCTTGTGTTTAGGAAAACCAAATTTTTTTTCTAGTAGACATATGGGCTTAAGGAGAAATCTAAAGGGGAGATAAATCTAGTATTAAGAAAAATAAAAGCAATTAAATAAACGGCAAATGAAATTGTGACAAACGAAAAACATAGAACGGAAAAGAGTTGTTTAACAGAAGAAATAACGAACTTATGTCATAGCAGAGGGAACGTGACTTCCGACGCAGGAAAACGTAGAGAATCTGGCCAGCTTAAACGAGTGAAAGTGAACAGCTGAGCACGCGAAACAAAGCAGAGTGTTGGACGGGGTAGGGGAGGTGAAGGAGCTCTGCCGTGGAGTGGCGGGGTGGGGAAATAAGGGAGGGAAGAAAGGGAGATGAGGGAGGGAAGCCGGCTGCGTAAAGAGAGCTTAGGGCGGTTTATTATAAGCTTTGTTTGCTGTTATGATAAAATCTGATAAGGTGTCAAATAAAACATTAGGGGCAAAACATATTTCATTTAAGTTGATTGTACGAATACAGATGACATTGTTTAACAAATTGACCGAGAGGCTCGCAACAACAGCAGGTTACCGTAAGTGAGAAATTTCCTGCCATTTCAAGGTCATCAGCTCACAAGATCCTAACAGAACACTTGCTCTACAGGAAATTGTCAGCTCGATGGGTTCCGAAAATGTTGTCGGGTGACCAGAAACGTCGCCAAGAGGCGGCAGCGTTAACGTTCCTCACCCTTTATGCGGCTGAAGGTGGCGATTTCTTGAAAACCATTGTGACCGGCGATGAGCCCTCCCCCCCGATACAAAACAACAATCAAGTCAATGGATGCACTTACACTCACCAAACAAGCAAACCTTCAACCCAAGAAGATGATGGCTACAGTCTTTTGGGTGTGTTGCTTGTTGAGTTTATGGAACGGGGTTCTACGACAACTGTGGAGAGCCATACAGAACAAAACTAAGACGCAAGCTGACAATGCCCGCCCTCACAGTGCTCGTGTCACCCAACAACTTATTGGGGAATTTCGATGGGACGTTTTTGACCATCCGCTGTACAGTCCCGATTTAGCGCCGAGTGACTTTCACCTCTTCCCTGGACTGAAAACGTGGCTGGGAGGGCGGAGCGGAGGTTCGAGAATGAGAAAGAACTTCAAACCAACGTTCAGGCCTATCTTAACCTATTCACTGCTAATATTGTGAGGGACTATCAAACCCCTCCATGCTGAATACATTTTTAAAAGTATGTTATTCAGATGAAGTTGCCGACGAGATATCTCGGGCGCAGTAAGGACGTGACGTTCTACCGCACACGAAATATCTCGGGCGTAGCAGTGTAAAGGTTAATTCACTGGCGGTAACATACTTTGCAGAGGGGATCGAAAAGCTTGTCCACAGGTATGACAAATGCCTTAACCGTCATGGTGATTATGTTGAAAAGTAACCACATGTGTACCTAACATTTGATAATAAATTCATTTGGCTATGCATACTTGCCTTTTATTTATGACCTATCGGTAGTTGAAAAAAAAAACCCTCGTATGATGCGCATTTCATATTATAGACCGGATTTTTTGGAAAAATAGGTGTGTGGCATGCACATGTAAATATGGTAGTTCATCTATTGAACACACAGCAATTGCATAAACGTTGGCGAGAGACCCATTGACAAAACATGGATATTCCTATGCATTAATCTATTAAGGAGTGGAGAGGTATACCTGCTCTCCTGGCGAGGACTATAGCATTGGCTGTGGAGATTGTCCACACCTGACTGTCATGGTTTCTCTACCCATTTTCTGCCCAATTAAACTTAGGTTTCCTAGCTTCCTGCACCATTTTCAATGGTGGCTAGCAGCTGTGATAGTATGAATTGTAGATTGGATATAAAACACATCATTGCAGTATTCCTTCATCTCGAAATGCATCAAGACTGGTGTTAAATGAGTAACTAAACTGGCAAACTTCTGAACCACTAACAATACCATGTAAATATTATTTTTAAAACAGTGCAGTCTCCATTCAGCATTTACCTAGGGCTCAAATCAAAACAAGAAAAACATTAGATAGGATACATACCTTTGGCTGTCCTAATGGACTGGTAACGAGATGCGAATGTTCTGTACAGAGTGTAATCATCAACCTCCGTTGTAAGATCTCCAACCCACAAGGAAAACTCACGTTCCAGTGAAGGGCGTCCTGTTGTTCCTGCATGATTCAACTTGAAGCGAACAGGCTGAAAGCAGGTTAGGTTATGACCAATGATACAAGTGCATATTATTGTTACTTCACGCCCAATGTAATTAGGCACATCAATTCTGCTAATACAGTACATTATTTAGGCAATACTAAAAAAATGGCTTCTACAATGAAAATAATGGTTGTGAGCCCCACAGGGATGATACTTGTTTCGCCACTGTTAACAGCAACACATGTACAGAAAGCAATAACAGGCTTCACAATTACGTTATGATCATACAGGTGGTACATGAAGACAAAAGAGTGGGAAAATTCAAACATGAAACCCGGTTCAAGATACTGTATTCGTGTCTAGGGGAATATTTTAATGTCACAGCCATGGATTGCCGCCTTGTTACTCAGTTGTAAGAGGTTCAAACAGTGTGTCTTTACATGCGGATGCAGTCGCAAGTTTTGGTCATGAGATACGAATGTTCATAATCTAAGTTACTTTTAGTTGTTCGATGTAATTGAAACGCCTCACTGCTACCAGATGGTCTCGTCATGTTATCATCCCCATACCGGACAGATGTGAAGATTACCGTACTATCAGCTTGATCACTCATGCTTCAAAGATCCTGACTATAATTTACAAGAGGATGGAAAGACAGATAGAAACAGAGTTGGGTCAAAACCAGTTTGGCTTTAGGAGAAACGTAGGAACAAGGAAAAGGAAGCTGTACTAAGTCTTAGGCTGATTTGTGGCTGTTTTAACGTTTTAATTCGAGTAAACGTCGAGAAGCCCAGTTCACACAAACCGGTAACAACACATCAACTGCCATCTCGAAGATACCCGGGTATTCACTGCTTATTGACAACCAAGATGTGTCCAAAGGCAGTTCTAAAAATTTTAATTTCAATGTTCTGTCTGCTTTGAAATCTGCCAGTTCCTCTCGTAAGCCTACATTCGGGAGATGCTTCGAATACATAATGAATGGATCATGAACCCAGTCAAGATACTGAATGTGTATTAATCAATACCCTGGTAAACACCATGGTGGAATGAGAAGACAAAAGATATAGTAAGGGAAAAGATATGATGATGATAATTGTTGTTTTAAGGGGCCTAACATCTAGGTTATCGGCCCCACGGGAAAAGAATAGAGCCTTTAGGAGGTGGTATCAAAATAGGACGGTAGAGACAAGGGAAGAGTACCAGGAAAGAAAGAAGGAGGCAAAGAGAGTAGTGGCGGAGGAGAGAAGAGTGGACAAAGATGATGAAGGAAGATAGTGACGGTACAAAAAAGGTCCTGTATGGGATGGTAAAAAATAAGAGGCGGAAGGATCCTACGGATTATGTTAGAATGGTGAACAAAAGGGGACAAGAGATAGAAAGTAGGGAAGAACTGAAGAAAATGTGGAAAGAATATTTTGAAGAACTTCTGAACCCAAATGGAAACCACGGTGAGGAGGAAGAAATCGGGGAAGAGGAAGATGAACTGCAAACAGAAAAGGACTTAACATGGAGAGAAGTGGAAGATGCAGTGAACAAGATGAAAGGAGGGAAGGCACCGGGTGTGGATGAGTTGAGTGTGGAGATGGTGCGAGCAGCAGGAGAGGTGGGGATACAGTGGTTGTACCGAGTGATGAAGACAGCATGGAAGGAAAGGAAGACCCCAGAGGACTGGAAAAAAGGAATAATTGTCCCGATCTTCAAGAAAGGTAGTAGAACAGATTGCAGAAACTACCGGGGAATAACACTGATGAGTCATTGTGCAAAGATCTTTGAGAAAGTTTTGGAAAGGAGGATTAGGACAAGGATAGAAGGAGGGATGAGGGAAGAACAACATGGCTTCAGAGCAGGAAGGTCCACAGTGAATTTGATTTTTGCTGTAAGGCAGTTACAAGAACAGCACTATGAGTATGGAACAGATCTACTGATGGCCTTCCTGGACATTGAGAAAGCATATGACAGTGTATGCAGAAACCAAGTATGGAAGTCCCTGAACGATAGAGGAGTAGAGAAATGGACTATAAAGAGGATAAAGGAGATGTACAAGGGAAGCGTGAGCTGTGTGAAAGTGGGAGGAGAGAGATCAGACTGGTTGGAACAGAAAAACGGCCTGAAACAAGGAAGTGCACTGTCACCGTTACTTTTCATTGTGGTGATGGATGACATAATGACCCGAGTGGCACAAGTAATTGGGGAAGGAAAGATGAAAGCAATGGTGTTTGCAGATGATTTGATGATTTGGGGGAAACAAGGAGGTACAGGAACAGTTGGACGTGTGGGAAGGAATAATACAAGGATATGGGATGAAATTTAGCATAAATAAGAGTGAGATGGTGATCACAACAAGGAAGAAGGAAAGAACCACAACGCGAATAACAATTGGTGGGGAACAGCTGAAGAAAGTGGAGAGTTTCAAGTATCTAGGAAGCCTGATACAAGATAATGGAAGAAACGATAGAGAAATAAATGAGCGGGGGAGACAGGCAGAAGCATGTTATGGAGCAAGGATGTCCCTCAGAACAGCAAAAAGATCATATATCGGACGTACTATGTCCCTATCCTGACGTATGCCTCGGAGACCTGGGTTATGAAAGGAAGGGAGAAGAGAAAAATACAGGCCAGTGAGATGAGGTTCTTGAGAAGCAGTATTGGAGCTACAAAGATGGACAGAATAAGAAATGAGAGGACCAGAGAATTAATGGAGGAACCATTACAGGATGATATAGAGAAATCTAGACTTAGATGGTATGGACATGTAAAACGAATGGAGGAGAAGAGGATACCCAGGAGGGTACACGAGACGAAGTGGGAAGGAAAGAGACCGAGAGACAGGTGGCTGAAGGGGGTGGAAGAAAGCGTTAAGAAGAGAGGAGAATACTGGACAAGGGTGGAGGCTGAGAGATGGTGGGAAGACAGAAGACGTTGGAGAGGCTTGTGTTCCAAACAGACCCGGCCAGTGGCTGGAAACTGTGCAAGATGATCATGATGATGATGAATACCCTGGTCCATTATGTCTTTTCCTCCCATACTGGGGTTATATTTTGCAATACAGTGTGGATGAGGAACCATAGCAATCTTTTCTTTCTGGGAATGTCTTCACATTTCCTACTGGTGCCACTCCAAAGGCAATACTGACTATAGCATTATCCTGAATGATAGCTGAATAAAATTATTCCTGTGAATTGATTGTCCATATAAATGGTGGAGTCAGGAGAACATGTTCTAAGTGACCATCAATCCATTTATGAACACTTGGGTGGGCTAATCTTTCTTGAATTCAGTCAGAAGCTTGTTTTTCAGATTGTTGATGTTGAGTTTTCTCTGTAGGCTGCATTGATGGTGAGAGAGTTTAGAGGGTTCATAATCTCCCGCAACACGTTCGTCGTTTGGTAAGCATTTTTCAGCCACAGTGCTTAACTGGCATCCATTCCTCCTTCATCTTCATCTGTGTGTCTAGGGGTAGATGACATCGCTGCTCTGCCCCATCGTCGTCGGCTGTAACTCTATTCCGAGTACACATACTTCTTCCTGCATAGAGCAATTCAAACCAACTTGTGGATGTGTTTCCAATGACTAAACAGGCCAATCCTGGCATAACACATGCGCCCACACAAATTGCACTGAATGGTTGGGGAGAGCGGGGTTGTAACTAAGCTCTCTTGCTTGTCGCTTGGCCTCTCCATGTCTGCAACGTTCTTCTTCAAATAAGTTGACAGCCGTCGATGTAGTGTTCCGCCACAGTAAACGGTCTGAAGCAGATGTTTCCCATGAGTGGATATGTATACCAGTCGTTTTCATGATGTGTTTCAGCTGGTCTTTAAAACGCTTCAGAGGGGCCCCATGAGGTCTAGTGCCGGAGCAAAGTTCACCATAAAGGAATTGACGTGGAAGCCTGGTATCACTCATTCGGTGAACATGGCCTAACCATCTCAGTTGATGAGCGATGATGGTTGCCTCAATGCTATTGAGATGCGCTTTCTCGAGAACTGCAGTGTTGGTCACGCAGTCCTCCCACTTGATATTCAAGATGTATCTAATCTTTTGTTGGTGGAAGCGCTCACGTTTCTTGATATCACGGCGATAGAGTGTCCAAGTTTCACAGCCATACAGTAGCGTTGAGATGACGACAGCTTTGTACACCATGAGTTTGGTATGCATCTTTAGGTTTTTATTCATGAAGACTGTGCATTAAGCGGCCAAATGCTGCATGGGCAGCCCCAATTTTACTGTCAACATCCTGTTTGCAGGTGCACCGTTTAGAGAAGATGCTTCCAAGATATGAATAATGATCAACCTGCTCCAGTATTGAGTCTAAGATGGAAATATTGAACTCGGGAAGAGGTAATCCTGGGGCAGGTTGTGCAAGTACCTTAGTTTTCTTTGCATTGATGGTGAGACCAAAGAGATCACACGCAGTGCTAAAGTGATTGACCGATTGTTGAAGCTCTGCGGCTGTCGGAGCAGGAGATGCGGTGTCATCGGCACACTGCAGTTCTGTAACCCGGGTAACTTGGGTGTGTCTTTGTGAACGAAGTCTTGCCGGATTGAAAAGGCCTCCATCAAAGCGAAACTTAATCTCTATGCCTGGGTTGTTGGAAGATGATTCATACATCATGGCAGCCATGTACAATCCAAAGAGTGTTGGAACAAGCACACAGCCTTGTTTCAAACCGTGAGTGATTGGAAATGGATCGGATACAGAGTTACCGTGAAGAATCTTCCCAGACATTCCATCATGAAGAGCTTTAACAAATTCCACATAGCGATCTGCACATCCAATGTGCGCTAATAGTTTCCACATAGCAGATCTTGGTACTGAATCAAAGGCTTTCTCAGGTCATAGAAAACTAAATACAGAGGCTCCTGTTGCTCTCTGCACTTTTCCTGGAGTTGTCTGGCACAGAATATCATGTCTGTTGTGCTCCTGGAGGTTCGGAAACCACATTGAAACTCAGGCAAAATACTCTCAGTGACGAGTGCAAGAAAACTATTACAGATATTTCATAACTATGTGATGTTTTAAGCATTGCCTATGAATTCTCCAAAAATGTGTGGAATAATGTATTTACAGCTGTAAGATATTTTCCATTTCAGAGGATGTCCGGCTTTCATAACCACGTGATGGTGTCAGAATTGCCTAGAATGACATTTTCTAATTTTCCTACATTTCCACGCAATCGGGCCCAGGGCCCCAAATGCAAGGCCACAGGCCTTTCCGCCAACGAAGTTGTTTGAGATTATTACCCCCCCCCCCCTCTTGCTCGCCGCTATGTTGCGCCACCGTCTCATCCAAAGCAGGTCGTGCGGCATGGACTCCTACTTGTTATTCAGTCCAGTACATGTTTTGGTCAAAGTGAAAAACAGAAGAGAGCATCCATGTCACTACAAATCAGAAATGCAACAATTCACAACCACCCGTACGTCCCCTTCTCCCCATCCCACCCGCACCAGCTGCGCAGTGGCAAACAGAGAAGTATGATGTAGTTTTCAGCCAATAGGAGCAGTTGGTTGTTTCTCTTACACGAGTGTAGTACGTGAAGGGAACTGCTGGGGAAGTGACGAGGCAGTCTGGCAATATCGCAGTAAACACTCTCATATGTGCTGAGCAAGAATGAGAGGCTATGCAGAGCCAGGGGTCAGACATGCAATGTAAGGAGATGTAAGAATGTAAGAAGCAAACTCCCACTCCCAAATTACTTTTTGTTTATTTTCAACTAAATTTAGCTCTTGTCCATGGAGGTCCTATGACACCTTTACAAAGATGAAAGGATAAACTCAAGACCATATCAATAACCTTTTACTCTACAGATGCCATGATGAATCAAGGTGGATATGAATTGAGACCAGGGTTGGTTAGTTAGTTATTGTTGCTTTAAGGGGCGGAACTACGAGGTCATCTGCCCCTCAGAACAAAGATTAAAGTATACAAATTTGGAATGGAATTTAAATTTTAGAGGTGGACACCTAAATATGAAAAACTAAAAATTAATAAAACAAAAAATTAAATAAAACTAATAATTATAAAGTGCAAGGGTAAGAGAGCAAGAGGAAGACCTAGAACAAGGTGGATTGATTCAGTGAAGAACAGCGTAAGAAAAAGAAATCTGGACAGGGACAAGATCGTGGAAGAAGAATGGTGGAAGGAAAGAGGAAAGTGGAGAAGTGCCATAAATACCCCGACCCGGCAGGAGCTGGATATGGGGAAATGATGATGATGATGAATTATAAAAATAAACAAAAATTATGGAAAAACAAAAATTCATAATTAAAAAATGAACAAGTCGTTAAGTCATTGCACATGGCAACATTTAGATTGCTGGCCCTAACCCACTCTCACTTATAAAGCGGATAACGCGATCAGCAGCCACCGCGTCATCGGCTAATATAAGTTCGAGTGTCATCTGCAAACCAAGGTTTCTTCGTAACTCAGCAAGATCCACACACTCGGTTAAACTGTGGGCCACGGTGAAAACGGCTTCACAGGTACAAAGTGGGGGGTCTTCCCTTCTCATTAGGTACGAGTGGGTGGATCTTGTATGACCTATCCTTAGCCTACACAAAATGACGGACTCTCTCCGTGACCGGAAAGAGCTCCACCACACATGAGTAGTTCCCTTAATCGCTCTCAGTTTACTGGGCAGTGGGTGAGCTAGCCACTGACTCTCCCAAAATGCCAGAACTTGTAGGCGTAACTGACAGCGAGTAACTCTAGCGGGAACCTCCATTGGTCGAGGTGGTAGTGAGACCGCCTCTTTTTCAGCTTAATCCGCTAACTCATTTCCTGCAATTCCCATGTGGCTTGGAAGCCACAGAAAGGTGATTTGAGTGTCAGCGCTCCACAACCCGGCTAGAAGGTCGTGGACTAGGGGGTGTTGCGGGAAACATGTAGCAATTGACTGCAACGAACTCAAAGAGTCGGTACACAAGAGAAAGTGGATTCGTGCATCCTGTAGTGCAAACAGCAGAGCTTCATAGATGGCAACGAGTTCCGCAGTAAACACACTACAGGCCTCAGGCAAAGAGATCTTGGTATTTGCACCATCAATAAATAACGTAAGCACTACCCCCCTTCTCGTCCACCTCGAACCATCCGTGTAGAGAATGCCAGCGTTCGGAAATTGGTGAACTATGCTGTGGAACTGCCTCCGATAAACGGAGGCATCAGTGTTCCATCTTAGGACCTCGGTGTAGATCTAACCGAATTTGCGGACGCGGGACTTGCCACGGGGGCACCTCGCTAGGTGTCCGGATCATACAGGGACCTACAGCCACTTCCATTTCAGTATACGAGCTATCGAGTCAAATACCAATCGGCCAAGTGGCATTTGACGCACATTGGCAGCATATGCTGGCGAGACCAGGGTTACATCAAAAGTTTTGTGGTACCATGCACCAAGCTGCAGCCAGCATATGGAATTGCTTGTAAAAGTTTCTAAAAAAGATAAACATAATTTTTACTCCTTGCACATTGTGTGCAATAAATCATCATTGTAAACTTTCAAGAATTTGGTTAAAATTCTATACATCTATCCCCATAACAAGAATATTTTTTCGCAAATATAAGTCAATATGGATCCAAAATGAATTGCCGCATTCTTAAAGACATTTCAATTTCACAACATGTAGAACATAAACTCTAAGTCTTAAGAAATGATACAAACTTTTCACGTGATATATCAATGACAAGAGATTAATCAGTTATGAAGTGTTAACTCACATGTAAACATTATCACCCAATTTCATCTAAAGCTGAAAAAAGGCACAAATTATTAATTTTGGAGGAGACCAAATCTTGGCTAATTATTGAAAATATATGATTATCATACTTTACTGGGAATCGTTAGCAATTGGAATTATCACTGCTGCACCAGAAATATTTGCTCATTTACAAAAGGGTACGCGGGAATGTCATTGTAAAACAAAACGTGAAGAAACACTACCTATATGTACTGTACTTCATGGTCAGTACAATAGTCCAAGACAATGACCAACCGAATGAAGGGAAAAGTCATGGAAATATAAGATGTTCCAGAATGCATATACAATTGATGAAAGGGGAATGTCAGCTTGGTATGTGGCAGCACTGTTTTACACGACGATGAGTTGGTATCTTACCGTGTGTTAGTTGTTCATGACTGTGGTTCATTGCTTACTTTGCACATGTACAATGCCTGAGGAAGATAATGGTAACGCAAGTATCGCATCTACCAAGAAGAGACCTAGTTACGGTCGAGTGAGTGAGCTAACAGAAACTTAACCCTTTGGCTTTCAAGGTAACGATCTATCGGTACCCACGGGTCCTGCGAAAACTGACACGGTAACGATCTATCGTTGCCCGTCTTTTTTATTATTAGTTCATTATTTACACGCCAGATAGCAGCATTTTTGCACGGAATAAGAAGAGTATAGTTGTATCTCACGTTATACTCCGCTGGAACTTCCGGCTATCCGTATTTTCGATATTCTTCGCGTCTGAAACATGTGCTCACTGGAGTTCCGTATCTTGTTTACATCATGGTCGGCGGCAAATTTTGTTCATTTCTCTGTGTTTTCGTACGAGATTATATAGTCAAATTAAGTTATATCGTAGGCAATGTATTTAGTTAACGTGTTAATTCATTATTTAAGGTAAATGCACCAATGGTCGTCATGTTAAGGGAGATTTAGACAAGAAATCATATACACCGTACACATTTTGGTAAATTTAACCCTCTCAGTGCCACGCCCCGATCAGATCGGCTCTCGCTGCTCGCGCCAAAAGAGCCAAAGCCGATTGAATCGGCGCGCTGTTTATCTTATATTTATAGATTTCTGTAGGCATATGTCCGTGATTATTTCATACCGTTGGAAAGGTGAGGTTTCAAGCTTGCCTGTCCGGTGTTTACTTTTTACATTCGAAGTCCCATATGCGATAGGTTTGAGTTTGTATTCACGCCCTCCGTTTGCGCTCCCCCAATAATGCGCGTTCCCGCCAAAATTGCGGAGCAGTTGTTTTCTTCTAGTTGACTTTTTCTGCCTACAGGTGAATCTAAGAACTTTCTACTGCTGGAAACGTAGTTTTTTTTCTTCGAATATGACTCTTGGGTGTCCTTAATTTAGGCTCAAAACTGATTTTTTTCAAAAAAATTGACTAATTATGAGAATAACCTCAATTAAAAACGGTTAAATGCCGTATTTACTTTTATGAACTTAATGTATGAAAGAATGAGGTATTGGTTATAATGCAAAGCAAAAATAATAATTATATCGTAGGAAATGTGGTAATTAGGATTTTTTTCGAAAATGGCTTGGTATTCTTGGCAAGTATTTCAGGAAATGGCTTGGCACTAAGAGGGTTAATCAACAAAAGCACTGTACCTAACCTCAAACTCTAGGCTAATTCCATGGAGATGTACACCAAGAGGTTGTTTTTTTTTTTCTTAATTTCCTGGCAAATTTTCATTTACAGAATATTCTATGGAGTTTGAACTTTAAGAATGTAAGTATAGGAATCATGAAAACAGCTGCTATGTTGGCTATACTGTCAAGAAAAGATGGCTACTCATTTGAGGATCACAAAGCACAAGTTTTAGGCACAGTTTTAACAACTTGGTTTTCAGGTATCTGAATAAGATTTTGGTTCTTCTGAAACATTTACAGTAACTTATAGCCTTGCACTTTTAAAATATGTTATTAGATATTTATGTTTGGGACATACTTTAGTACATTTGACGATTGAAATTAAGTCTTATCAACTGTAGTGTGAGTCACATGGAAAACCAATGTTTTTCATATTCTATGGCTAGTATTACAAATACAACAATAGTTATTTTTTTAATCCTATTATGCTTTGAGGTCGACAATGGTACATGGTCACTTTCAATTAGTTATTATAAGGGGTTGATTTATTGCATAGAATATTTCTGTAGTGTGAGTCACACTACAGTTTAAGGTTATGTATCTTGGTTGAGATCTATCCTTGATTCCTTTCAGTAATGGCAAAATCAGCTGGTGAACGTAAAGCAGAGCAAAGGCTCAAATTGAAAGCATCAGGGAAATATGAGGAATTTCGAAAAAAAGAAACTCAAAAACAAAATTTGGCCCGAGAAAAGAAGGAAATTATGACAGTGGAACAAAAAGAAGATCAACGAAGGAAGAAGAGGGAAGAGATGAGAAGATACAGAGAGAAAAAGAAACTAACAGTGGTAGAAGTAAATAGCACTCCTAAGAAATCACCTTCTAAAGTTTTCAGATCACGAAGCTCATATGGTAAAGCTATTGCCAAAGCAAAGAAAAATCTCCCTAATAGCCCTAACAAACGCAGAGCAATTGTCACCAAACTTTTTCATGACTTTGCTCCAGATACAGAACACAGTCCACAGAAACATATTTCAAATGCTATATCAGCAGATGTTCAAGAGACAGTTGCGCAATTTTATAATTCGGACACAATATCTTACCAAGCTCCAGGTTTCAGAGACTATAATATTACTCGTGACTCGGGTGAAAAGAAAAAAATACAGAAACGTTATCTATTTCTTACATTAGGTGAAACATACAGACAGTTTAAAGAGCTGTATCCAAACATTAAAATTGGACATAGCAAATTCTGCGAATTTAGACCTAAACATGTATGTTTACGATGTGAAACGCCATCAAATCTCTGTTTGTGTGTTCATCATGAGAACATCACCTTGCTTTTAAAAGTATGCCCTTTCCTTCCAAATTCAACAACAGATTTTATACGTGTTGTAGTATGTAATGAGACCTCTGAGGATTGCATGCTACAAACTTGTAGTAAATGTGGAAAATTGGCCAAGTTTCATGATCTGATACAGTCTGCTAGTGCTTCAGTGCCAGATGGGATCTGGAATGCAGACATACCTTATCAACAGTGGACATCTGATGAAACAAATACAGTATGCAGAGTAAAATTGTCTGGTACTCTAGATGATGTAGTTCAGAAGCTAGAAAGTAAACTCCAAAACTTCCTTCAGCATGCTTTTGTACATCAGCAGCAAGCACAAAATTTCAAATTTCTAAAAGAAAATATTGAAGACAGTACAATTTTAATGCAAATAGACTTCAGTGAAAACTATTCTTTCTCATATCAAGATGAAGTACAGTCTGCCCATTGGTCATCTAATTCATGTACACTTTACACCTGCATGGTTTATCTAAAACAACTAAACAGTCCCGTATCATTACCCATAGTTGTTGTGTCCGATTACTTGCAACACAATAAGTATGCTGTAGCAGTATTCAATGATGCAATTATTGATACTGTAAAAAAGATGTATCCAAATCTTACCGCCAAGCAAGTAATTTATCAATCAGATGGAAGCGCACAACACTTCAAGCAGAAGTATTCATTGTGCATGGGAACTGTACATTTTGATCAGTTCCAGTGGCACTTCTCAGCTACCAGTCATGGTAAAGGTGCAATTGATGGTCTTGGTGGGTCCATTAAACGCAGAGTTAGGGAGGCCACTATGTCAAGAACAGTAGACCCTCAGACGGCAAAAGACTTCGCAGAGTGTGCTAAGAATATTTGTTCGAATATTACCATACTTTACGTCTCGGAAGAAGAAATCAATTCAAGAATTACCCAGTTAGACAAGATTTGGTCTCCAAATGGAACTGAAATTATGAATATTCCTGAAACACGAAAAATGCACTTCTTTGAGAAAGTATCACCCTACATTATGAAAGTAGCTAATGTGTCAAGAAATCCCAGACAGTATAAAATTGTTGATTTGATATCTGGCAGAGCTGAAATTGAAGACCACGGTGACCATAGAGTGGAATCAAACAAGACTGTCACCTCAAAGAAGAATTACAGTATTGGTGAATGGGTTCTAGCTCCTTTCCTTGGAAAGAAAACTGTCAAGCACTTTGTTGGACAAATTATACTATCTTCCTCATCTTTTGTAACAGTCAAATTTCTAAGATTTGACAAGGAATTTAAAAAGTTTTCATGGCCTCAAATAGACGACATAGCTGATATTGATGCACACATTATAATACTTAACTTACCAGAACCAATGTTTGATCAGCGTATGAGATATGTATTCCCAAATTTTAATTTCAAAGATTTTGTAATGGGTTAGGAAAGTAAACCTTAGGAGCAAGTTTATGTTATAACAACACTATCCAAATTCATTAAATATTCCTTTAGGAGGTAGTGTAGTGTGAGTCACAAAAGCGATGTAGTGTGAGTCACACAGTAAAATTGAATTTGTGAACTGTTAAATTGTTTTTTATAATTTCCTGTTTATTGTATGATATGCATGATATGCCATCAACAAAATATTTTTATGAATGTAAAAGAGGAAGAAATACTAAATAACAGAGAGCTCCTCAAATTCACTTCCTCGCCTGTAGAGTGAGTCACAGATATGTATCGATATGCACTGCTGGCATTTAAGAGATCAGTTTTAAAACAATTAACGAATATAACAATAAGGCATGTGACTGTAAACATAAAGTACCATCATTGTTTTCCTAATCATCTCCTACAATATTAAAACTGCCATTAGTGTCTAATGGCATGTCTCAGTTGTAGTGTGAGTCAGGCTTGGAATTAACCTCTACTCAAACACTAGGAAAGATATTCGTTTTAGGAAAAATGACGTATTTTTTAAAAAAGTGTGTTTTTGCGCCAGTGTTCGGCACAATGTATTTGGATTTTTCCTATATTCGGCACCCGTTTGCACCAATTGCCGTCACATTGTTAATTTTCCTTGTCTGCTGTTTATAATGCATTTCTGTCAATTGTTGCGTAATACACCGATTTATCGACTTGGAGGCTAACATTTACGAATAAAACAGTACCAGTAATTATGTTTTTTAATAAAAATGGATTATAAAAAAAATAAAAAAAGGCAATGGGAAGCGGGATTGGTGGGTAGAAGACATACGAGCAGGAAAATATCGTAATTCTGCTCTAAACAAGTGAGACCACAGCATAACAGCCCGGAAAATGACCCTTCGCCAAGGCCTAACACCGATTTTTGCCATAGAAACCCTCTGAATTCGCCACTCATGTACATTTTTCTTCCAGGCAGTCTTTAGTAGCTTAAAAACCCCTACATCCGTGGGTTGAAGTACGTGTGTGACATTAGGTAGTAAAGCGACCAAAACAATTCCATGATCCTCACAAAATTTACTAGTATGTATGGTCAAGTGTGAGAAGTGCCCGTCTATGAATAATATCAGGGAGAGGAATCTCCTTCTCAACCAACCCAGGATGAAATATGTTACTGAGAAATTCGTAAAACACTTCCCCCCGTTTGGAGATTTGCCAATGCCCCAGTGTGCTGGCATTGAGGCAATAATGATGTCTTGCGGCAGACGTTCATACTTGAACACTACAAGGGAAGGAGAAATATCGCCGTGGGCATTGCCTGTTAGAAGTACCGTCAAGCATTCTTTCTCATCCGAATTCACTTGCTGATATATTGTCTTGTAACCCCTGTTCGCCAGCACTTTGTTACCTTTCGGATTGAGAAAGAAAACCGTCTCGTCAGCGTTGAACAGTCGCCGAGGGTCTGACAAACTAGACTGGAAGTAGCTTTCCACTGAATAGCTGTAGACTTCTGAAACCCAGGTTTTATTTTGATGTTCTGTAATTGCAGCACGGCTTACTGTCAAATTTTGAGGGGTTCGTAAAAGATAGACCTGGATTTCTTTTTATGAAAGATTCACGCCATTTCCTTCCTGGCGGCCAAAGGAAAGTCCCTCTTCAATTCTTGTGTAAGGCACTGGACACTTTTGCAAATCGTCCTTTGTTACCGGGACCCCGCTTTTCGTAGTGAGATTACCCATTGAACTAGCATAGCCTCAGCTTCCATTGTTAAAATGAAACTTAGCCCCATTTTCCTCTCTCTAGGAGATTTCCCTTTAATTTAGTCCGAGAGGGTGTTTCTCGGAACACCATTCCTCTCCGCGGCCTTTTTAATACTCATGCCGTCCTCCACAACGGCCTTAATAGCAGCTTCCATTTGCTCAATATCATAATTCAGAACTGTGCGTTTCGACATATTGCCTGGGGCAGATGACCTCGTAGTTCCGCCCCTAAAAACAACAATAACTATCTAACATATTGCCTGAAAGCAAAGATTTAGTCTTAGAATAATATATTATTTATCATCTCAATAAAAATTTAAAAAATCCTCTGTAGCACGCCTAGCCAAAAAAACCTAGGCCTACTGAGGTGCGGCCGTCAAGAAGAGAGACCTACGTAATAATAACAATACCCTGTAAATGTTTATTGGTTGCGAAACGTTAACACAAACATTAACAATATCGTGCACTAGTGTCCGTCACGAATGTGCTCTAAAGTTCGTCAGCTATGACGACTACTGGACACGGTGATCAAATGATAATTTAATTAATACAGGGTACTTTCGAGCTACATTACAAGTATATTGCCGCTGTTAGTTAGGTCTTGCAAGGAGAAATGACAATGTGCCAGTTTTCGTCACAAATGACGAGCATTGGTAAAGTGCATTTTTTAAAATCCAGTGTTCGTCACCGGCATTTCTAACAAAACTAGGCACGTGAGCACGAAATAACAAATCACATATGTTACAGAAACAATTACCAACTATATCACACACTTTTAACATTTTAAAATGTCGGAACATAACACGCATGCACATAATTAACTCGCGCGCGTGCTTAGCACATGCGAGAAGCAATGGCGCGTCAAGACAGTTCAGCTCACAGGAGATGTTTGACGCAGGGATGTCTCATAAAGTGTTACTCTGTCGAGAGGGTCTTTTTGTGTTGCAATACTGGCTACACAGTAGTACCGTATGCATTGGCAATACTATATTTAGTTAGTTATTGCTGTTTTAAGGGGTGGAGCTATAAGGTCATCTGCCCCTTTTAACACAGATTAAAGATTAATTCTGCAGAGTAGGAGAACATGCCTTTTCGTAACTTTTAACAAGGTATATTATTGAAAATATAGTATTTATGATTGACAAACCATACTCGGAGTTGTTGGGAGTCGTTTCACAATTTCAATTGCCACTGCTGCACCGGAAATAATTACCTTTAATGTAAATAAAGCATTATTGGTCGTGTTCATTTGAACAAGGTCGGCCATTTTCACCCCGGACACTACGTCATACCCACGTGACACGTTGCCAACACGAATAATGAAATAATAGGCAAAACCATTGGACTGGATAAAGATTCTTGATGCAGGAGTTCCCTACTGTGCGTGACAAAAACCAGGGGTGTTTTATTAGTTAACGCGGCCCGCGCTATCAATCCACGATTGGTCTGGACGAAAATATTGGTCTAGGCAAAACCATTGGTCTGTCACATGCGATATACGGTAGTTCTGAATGCCTGGGGTTGGCATTATGGACTCCTTCACAAAGATGGCAGTCAGGGCAGCAATTTCAACTATATAAGTTGTGCTCCTATTAGGGCGGAATGGTGGGTCTACGGCAGCGGACGAGTGAACATCTATTACTATATCATCTCCAGATACCATTACTACAGTTATTTTGGCCAATTTCATTACTTACAATGAATTAAACACATGTTCTCCTACTCTGCAGCGCCACCGATTAAAGTACCGTATAGAAATTTAGAATTAAGTTAAAATTTGGAGGCGGAAGCCTAAATGTAAAACGGTCTAAAAATAATAAAACAAAAACTTAAATAAAACTAATAATTATAATACACAAAATATACGGAAAAACAAAAATTCAGATTTCAAAAAAGAACAAATCTTTGATTAAATATTCACTTGTAAATTTAGATTGCAATTTATCCATCAATCATGCGTGTAATGGTGGACTCTGCTGGAATTTTATCTATATCAGTCGCGAAAGGGGATGGTGGGTGGGTAATAGTGGAGGAGTAAACATCTATCACACATCTCCAGATTGTTTCTCCATTTTTACCACAGGTATTCTGGCTAAATTCAGTACTAAGAACTTTTGGTAATGCTGAATGAAACGTCATTCGATAAAACTTTCTAATGCACTGAAATTAGCCAAAATACCTTTTGTAATGATGAATAATATAGGCTATCAGGAAATGTACTCCTCCACTCTCCATAACCCACAATGATGAATAATATAGGCTATCAGGAAATTTACTCCTCCACTCTCCATAACCCACAAGCTGTCACTTCTTTCAGAGCACGTCTTATATAGTAATATTCCAGCTGTGTATGCCATTAAGCGCATGAATTATCATCAAATACAGTATTGCCAATCCTGTGCTTATTGTTGGGTAGAGCGGCCAGCATCATTAGCCATGTATAACCCCCCACCCCCCCGGTTATGTCATGCACAATGGTGAAGTCACGTACCAATAATCTTTAATTAGTCTGGTGTATTTTGTATCCCACATGTTGGCAAAGTGTGCGCCTTGGTGACAGTTGAAGAGACCTCATGCGCTGTCAAACATGGCTGCCGTTGTTAAATGGGGAATAAATAAAAATAATTTAGCACATAATTATATTCAGTGCAGTAGCGACAATGGTTAGTAATTTATTGTTAATGTCCCACAGAAGATGAAATAAGGTATGAAAAATCAGATATTATCGAAACGAAAGTGAAAAAGAAACGAGATATGTTTCATTCACAATAAATGAATCTTTACACTTTGGTAAGTCTGTCAACAATGAATTATTAGGTATGAATATAAATTGACTGATTTGAGTTATTGTACTTAGGCAATACTAAAAATATCTTCATAGCCTTCTGTACTCCAAACCTGTATATTTACTTACCGGATTAGTGTTAGGAATAATTTTTCCACTAAGTTTATGCATGGCATTTAAGGCAACCTCATCTGATGAAAAGTGCACAAAACAATAACCGGCTGGTTCTCCTGTGTACTTATTTCTCATTACTTTCACATTCTGAGGTTGTTCTCCCATTCTTTGAAATGCAGACATAATAAAACTTTCGGTCATATACGGCTCCAACTGAAATTAAAACAAAATCAATATGACACTTTAGCACTGTAATTCATTATCCAATTAAACCTCATTTCGCAATATTTGTTTCAGCCAAACTTCATGTTGTATCTGCACACCAGCTGTAGTTGTTTATAACAGAATTCATTGGTCAACATACAAAGTCAACTTACATTCAGCATCGAAATCATTTTTGCACTGACCATTTCACAGAAGAGGCGTTGCAAAGAAAATTAGGAAACAATAAAATGTGCAATATCACTGCTTTAACCAATAAGGAACTTAAACAAGAGTGTATTGCTTTGGCATCACTATAAATCAAAATAGAAAACAAACAATTAGTTAAAGGACCGTTAATGTAAACTCACAAAATTAGGCTATTTCACAAAACTGTTTCAATCTTACAGGCAATAAAATATATAAACAATAGTTAGCATACGTAAGATAAACATTAATTATATATTTAAGAATTCCACTGACTCAAATATTCGTCATAATGTTACAAATATGCCAAATTAATTTTAAGGTTATGTCATCGACATTAACATATGCTAATGTGCGAATACATCTCAGAATACTACGTAATTATCACTTAACACACTTACACTACCCATCCACAACTGACAAAGAATTAAATTTGGATTGGTCATGTTTAGCTAGATCAGGATTCTGTAATACTGTTTTAGCTTTTTTCAGAATCCAGCAATCGAAATACTTCACTTCGTAAAAACAGAGAACTGCTTGCGTACAACCACTGCCGGCTGGATCGCAACACTCCTGGTTGCTTTAAACTGCCTGCCCATTCGACACTCACAGGCGTACAAGATATATGCATTAATTCACCGCTAGGTGCAGCACTAAGGCACTGGAATTTTCGCGGCTTTTTAAAGAGGAAGATACCTGAAACGAAGAATTTCTATGTTTGGAGGATCAATATCGAAATTGACGGACGTGAAAACTTTACAATAAGTTAGTTCTTTTGTTATTCAATCATCTAAAAGTATTCAGACACATACTTACGGGCAAATTTTCAGTATTAAGAAAAGCAAAAATGCATGGTGGTGGTGGCGATTGTTTTTAAGGGGCGAAATGTCTAGCTCATTTGCCCGTAATTATACGGATGGTAATAAAATACAATTAGGCTACTTCCAACTGATTTAAATCTAACTTACATACTAGAGATTTATTTTTTGTCGTGTAGCCTCCTGAGAGGCCGAGTGCAGGTCTTTCTAGTCGACGCCCGTGGGCGACCTGCGCGTCGGGATGAGAGATGGAATGGATGAAGATGAATGAAACTGGGCAAGGATGTGGAAGGAAGCGGCCGTGGCCTGTCAGAGGGACTGTCCCAGCATTTGCCTGGAGTTGAAAATGGGAAACCACGGAAAACCATTTCAAGGACAGCCGACGGTGGGGCTCGATCCCACGCGTCTACCGAGTCAGCAGAGAGCTTGGCCTCTTGACCTAACGTAGCGCTTTAGCCCGCGTAGCCACTACTGTCGGTATACTAGAGATGAAAATAAAGAATAAGGGCAATAAAAGATCAAAACAGGGCCGCCGAAAAATGGGATGTTCATTTATTCAGGGGCTTTGCGACATCGTGGTCATGTAGCACCATGTACTTAGATGTGTGTTGAATTTGTTTGATAACCCATCGTATTGTGATGACTGTATTAGTGTGTGTATTTTTAAGTCAAGTGAGGATTGGGAAGGAGACGACCGCGGCCTTAAATTAGGAACCATCCCGGCATTTGCCCAGAGTAGAAGTGGGGAAACCACGGAAAACCACTTCGAGGATGGCTGAGGTGGAATTCGAACCCACATCCACTCATTTTTGCCTCGCGATGACGAATGTACCCCGTTCCAGCCCTCAAACCAGAATTAAATCTCTTGGCAGACAGGGAATTGAATTCTACCTCCGGGGATAGCGCCAAGCATCCTAGCTGCTAAACCACGAGAGAAGGATTGAGGGACTTGAAAGGAAGTAAAGCTATGAAAGGCAGATAGAAAAGGGTGTCGGAGAGATGACCTCGTATTTCCGCCCCTTAAAACAATAACGGATAGAGGGGTTAGCCCCGTCACGGGAAAAGGAGAAAACCGAACCCAGCTCAGAAATTCTTCCGAGATGCCTATTACCAACCTCACTATCCATGAGCCCTTGAGGGTATATCCCCAACCCCAGGGATCACAACTAGTGGGACTTGGCTTCGAGACCACTGGACCCCAGCCTTGTCCGTTATTATTTCCACTTACTTGTGCCAGGCTCCTCTCTGTCATCTACCTGTCGACCTCCCCTAGCGAGCTCTTGTTCTCTTCCAACCCCGACTGTATTAGGGTATCCGAAATCTAGGGAGTTTTTCATTTTTCTGCCTTAACTGGCCCTAACATCATCTATCCTGATACCCTCCTTCTTCGAAGGGTCAGCACATGGCTAAGTCTACACCGTCAGCTTTTGAGCTCGGAAGTCAGCGACTGTGAGGGGTTCCAGAGCTGTATCCATTTTCCCCTTTTTATTGACTTTGGGGTGGACCCTCTCCTCTATCCCTTTTCTATCTGCCTTTTATGGCTCTAGTAGTTTCCAAATACTCAATACTCATTCTTCAAAGATTCTGATCCCACAAAAAATAGGAAAGAAAAAGACAAGAGCCAATTAAGGCAGGGAAATGAAAGACATCACAGGCCTCCAATACCCTAATAACGTTGGGGAACAAGAGTTGGCAGGAAAGATGAAAGAGAGGAGCCAATCCACATCCCACTAGTTGTAAGCCCCTGGTGGTGGGACATGAAAAGAAACATTAAACTATATAATAATTTATGTAACCTTCAAGTGTTATGGTAATAAAATGATATTCCCCGGTATTCTAGCTTGCCCCGTTCCGATTTACAAAAGGGCACGCAGCAGTACACCATTATAAAATCACACAAAAAGCATTCCAAAACACGAATTCGCCGTTAACATCAATACAAAACTTATGTCTGCTACAGAGCCTTGGTGCTGCTTCCTAGCGCCTTTATTTGGAAACGAGGTTGTACGCTCACGAGCGGCTAGGTACAGAGCTGATCCACTGTTTGATTGGCTAGGGGCTGCTGGGTTCTTATTGGTTGTTGGTGGAACATATCCATATTCTTTGTATTTTAAGCTGCTCCTTGCTTTTTTGTTCCGAAGCGGTGCAGCGCTCGACGGCGCTTTATGCAGCCAGCAACCTGAAAGAAAGGCGCCTTGGATTATTGGTCAAAATGGCGTCGCATTCGCTTGCTTTGAAGCTGCGGGCGTGCCGTTTAAAATCCTAGGAAGGCAGATTTTGTGGTTGTAGTTATATGTGTACATGTGATTTTATATTGATTGATAAAGTGATTACCTTTAGCCAGAACATTACATCTAGGAGATTTGTGTGTGAGAATGTTTTGGGGAGTTTTGATGAGGTTATGGCATTACGTGGGTAGATTTTTACTTGACATTTTTAACTTTTTTCGGTTGGATATAATATGTAACACGCGGAAGTTGCCTTCATTTACAGAAGTAGTTGCTATCTTGTGTTATTGTGTATCAAAATGCATAGTTCGTAATATCATTGGGTATATGGAAATGTGCTACGTACCTATAGCGGCCTACGGTACTGCATGCTTTAGATACCGTAATTATCATGTGAAATTCCGCAGTAGAAAACTTCAAAAACGTCCGTTGGTTTCTGTAGAAAATCATTCTTACTGGTCTAGGGCTCTCTCCTCTAATATTAAAACACGTGGTATATCACAATTACTACGTTTACATGAACTCAAATCGATTTGAATACGATCCTGTTTTCAGTACGCTGCCCGTTTACATGAGCAGTTTCAGTTATAATTTATGGTGGCCAACCTGCAGTTATGTTGGCTAACTCGTATTAAACAGCAAAATAGAAGACCCGTACCGTAATTATCATATTACTAGTGCATGAGACAGGACCCTGACTTTCACAGGACGTGTTAGGCTGTAACCATTGATCTGGATGCGTTAGGCTGTAACCATTGGATTGGACAAAATGAAGGTTAGAATTGTCGAGTGTAGGTGCAGCCTGTGGCCGCAGGAAGCTAGCGGGGCGCTCACAGTTTCACTGGACGCGTTAGGCTGTAACCATTGTCAAAACCATTCATCTGGACACGTTGGGCTGTAACCATTGTCAAAAACCATTGGATTGGACAAAACGAAGGTCAGAATGGTCGGGTGTAGGTGCGTCGTATGGCCGCCGGAAGCTAGCGGGGCACTCACAGTTTCACTGGACGTGTTAGGCTGTAACCATTGTCAAAAAACATTGGATTGGTCAAAACGAAGGTTAGAATGGTGGGGGTAGGTGTGGGGAGCTAGCAGGGCTTGATTGCCAAAAAGAACATTGATTTAGTACTGGACGAATTCATTGTTCACTTTAGACTATCCTCCCTTTTCATCACTTTTAACACCTTTTTCTTATTGAAAATATATAATTTATGATATGCATACCTTTCGGGGAGTCGTTTCACAATCTCTTCATACTCAATAGCCACTGCTGCACCGCAATAATTGTTATTTCACGGAAAGAATGCAATTTTTCATCACTTTCTTCCCTTACGGACGCCATCTTTGACAGTCATGTGACACCCGAAAGTCGATCATGTGACTACGTTACCAACTTGAATAAAGAAATTTACCACACGCCTTCGCTACAAAGTTCGGCACGGCTCTCCTGTAGTATACGTTGCCCGTTTCGAAAGTGGGTTATTTTACTTAGTAGCGCTCGGAAAATTGTTTGTATTTACTCTGCCACGTTATTAAAGCCATTTGCCACTAACAAACACCGCGTAAACACTTCCAAAAAAAGGAAATTGTCAACATTAACCTTCAAGTAATAAACTTATCAAGAAGCACGTCGCCATGTTTGATTACGTAATGCTGCCAACTTACTGATTGTACTACTAGGCAAAATCATTGGCCTGGTTAAAGATTATTGATGCGTGACATCCCCACTGTGCGTGACAAAAACTAGGGGTGTTATCTATTAGGGGCCGCGCTACCTAACCTTTATTGGCCTAGACTAAAACCATTGGGCTGGGTGAAAATATTGGTCTGGAAACAATAATGTTGGCACTCTGAAAAAATACAGTAACACTCTCTAGCGATGAAATATTCAACTGCTGTATATTAGTAACATTGGCCATTTCTATAGAAAATTTTTCGGATTTTAATGGCGCCGGGCAACGTATACTACACGAGTTCCGTAAGGCACTGTCTTGTGGAAAATTGTCTAAATATTGGCAATACTGTACTGTTGTAACGCCAATAATGGCAGACATAGCTAAGTCATGTTATAATTTGGGATGGCGGGTGGGTTATAGACGCTGAGGAGTGAACTACATCATTCCCAGATCAATTTTGAATCATTTGAAAAGATATTTATTGCAAATTTAAGAAGTTTTTTTCCCCCTGGGTTCGTGTCTCCTGCACTGTTACCATTATCATCCGATGTTTCTTTGACGGGTTGTTTGTAAACATGAATAATGGATGCGCCGAAGATTTTGATGTTGTTTTGTTCTTACGAAGTTTATGGGAAACAGTCGTCCCTTTTAATTACTGAAGCTTTTAGAGACGCCGGGCTGCCAGAATGTTGCCCCGAATGGGATCTGTAACGTGCCAGTAAATCTACTGACACGGCTCCCTCGCATTTAGGCCTAAGCACCCTGACTGCGCCAGGATTCGATCCTGCTACCTTGGTAAAAGCAGGTGAGAAAGTTACCGCTGTGCCACTCGGCCAGTCTGTGTTGAATTTATTCAAATGGATAAAGGAACGGATTAATCGGCAAAGAAAGACAGTGTATTTTCACTGTTTCTGTTGAGCACATTTTACCTACGGATACACCAGACATTAAAAGTAAAACAGACAAAAATACATTAACGCTAAAAACGCGTGCAAACAAACTACGCTTATCAACCACGAAAAGAACACAGACAGTAACGAAGAATATGGGCAGGAAGTAAAACAAGCGATTAGAGTGAGGCGACAGACGAAAGTAGGCCTAAATTAGTTTATCATTGTAACTCAAGAGCGTGCAGAATCGCTTTCTTTCAGTACGATCCACGTTTACATGTTCCTGAATAACTGTTTGGATACGATCCCATCCCACAATTTTACAGTATGGAGCTTGAAAATCAATACGAACTGTGTCCCGTTTACATGACCGTATTCAATATCGATTTGAGTTCGCTATGTAAACTCGGTAAATATCGTGGTGTATACAATAATATAAATATTTTCAGCATTACAAGTAGCCTACCGGTAAATCTGAACAAAATGTGTTGTAGGTTAGGTAGAGTATTTCGCCGAGGGTGGGGGTTAGGGAAATGCATTACTCAAAACGTTCGAGCAATACATCATGTTAGCAAGGCATATTACGCATACCGTAAGCTATAGTGAAATCCAGAAAGTTTGCCTAAAAATTTGTTAATGTATGAGGAAAATTGCCATAACCTTCCTGATTAATGCAGTTATCAAAATTCTTTTAGGAGGGCTATGGGTACTACCTAGACGTGATGTTCTGCTATATAATTGAGTACCGTAATCAAGTTCCATACTCATAATGCTCCTTGAGAATAAGGTTCATTGTAACCAAAATCTTTCCCCATGTCAAGACACAGAATCAAACTCTGTAGAGGGTTTGTTTGAGTTTAAGTGGTTTGAAATGGGGCAAATACCAATCAAGGTGATTCTTGTTCATATTGTTGGATATTAGAGTTTTGAAATTGAACAGCTCATGGTAAATAAATGGAATCACATGTCACTATTAATACAGTCCTGCAACAATTGTGTATATATAGATATTAATATATGATTTACAATGATTAAAAAAGGATGCCCCAATAAAGAATTATGTTCCTAACATTGTCCAGATATCCTTCTGTTCCCTATTTCCCGTTTTAGGCCGGTATAAATTATGTTCACAATGGAATATCCATCTCATTTGGGTACAATCGTGTTGACAGACTGAAAAGCATCAAACTATTGCATTAAGAAACTGCTGCACTCTGGAGGATTGGTATTGAAATTCTGACTTTATTCTCTATTACATCAAATAACTACTAACACAGCTTGCCACGGTGGGTGAGTGGATAGTGTGTCGGTCTACTAACCCCAAGGTTGCAGGTTCGCTCCTGGCCATGGTAAGTGATTTTTGAAAGGCGGCAAAAATACGACACGCATGTCGAAGAACCCATTTGAATTCAGTATGCCGAGTTCGTAATGGCAAAATTATTCTCGGGAGTTTCCGCCAACACGAAGTTCCTAATTTCTCTACTAGAAAGCGCTATAGTGTTCAAGGACCTTAGGTATCTAAGCTCCTTGACTTTCATAGTGATTCAAGGAACAACGAAATGCGACATGCAAGCTACCCTCTGGGTGTGAAATTACAAAGCTTACACTCGGCACCCGAGGCCATACGATAGTATTATTATTACTACTAACACTTGCTATCCTATAAGGGAAAAAAAAAAAAAAATATTTTTGGACTTTCCACTTTTGCACTAAACCACTCATATTAAAGCACCACTTTGCTGTGGGAACTAGAGCTCCCTAGGTTTTATCTAAAAACCAAATATATTGTAAATACAATTTTAAAACATACATACATTTATATTTGAGACTGTTTCGAAACATGTACCTGTAATGTAATAAAAACATGAAACGAAAGGTTTAGACTAGGCAGACTGTTAAGTTAAAACCCTCATGATAAATGAATAAGGACCATGGTGGTCGAGAGCGCTAACGCCCTACCTTGTGCCTCGCTGGCATTGGGAGAGCGTAGGTTCAAATCCCACCTCAGCCGTCCTGAAAATAGTTTTCATGGTTTCCCATTTTCACCACCTGGCAAATGCCGGAACGGTTCCTTTCGATAGGTCCACGGCCAATTTCCTTCCAATATCCCTTCCCTGACCCTTCCTGAAAAGAAAAGTTCATGGCCATTGGCTGCGTTAATAAAGAAATAATAAGGAAAGATAATGACTTGTAGACTTAGAAAAGATTTTTGATAGTGTTGATTGGAGTAAATTGTACGACATTTTGAAAAGCATTGGAATAAAGTACAGGGATAGGAGGGTGATCTACAATCCATACAGAAACCAGACGGCAGCTATGCAAGTTGAAGGGCATGATAGAGTCAGTAATGTCAACTCAAGCGAATGAATTATTGTTAATGGTCATCACTGTTGAAAGCTGGCTAAACCTTTTACTAAATTCTGCGACTAGCATTTCAAGGCTGTATTCAGAAAGATGTAAGATAAGGCTGCAACTTATCACCCATACTTTTCAATGAAGGAATTGAGAGGAAAATTTTAAGTAGGAGTAAAGATTCGAGGAGAAAATTTCTTTGAGATTTGCTGATGACATTGTCATATTAGCCGATTCACCAGAGGATTTGAATGATGCTACTGTCACTAACACTAGCGGCGAACGTTGGAACTTGATAGACCGTTTCCTAACCAGCCAAATATAGCCTACAAATTTTGCTACAGACCACTAATTGCAGTGATAGATTCTTTCAAATGGCATGGGCCCGCCGGCTTTACTTCCCCTCCGAAGAAAGGCATAGTTCTAAAAGAACAATTTGTGTGTTCCTGGATATAAGAAAGGCTTTTGATACCGTAGACCACAATATACTCATTAGAAAACTTGAAAAGGAAAGTATTCGTGGTACTTCTCAAGAACTAATAAAAAGCTTCCTTTTTAACAGAATACAAAAGGTGCAAATCAAAGATACTCTAAGTAGAAGTGCTGAAGTAAAAATTGGAATACACCAAGGAACAGTTTTAGGTCCTATTCTTTTTCTGTTATATGTTAACGATTTGTGTGAGCTGAACTGTAATGTGATGATTACCTCATATGCTGATGAAACTGCCGTCACAGGAACAACTTGGGAGGACACTTTTAATAGAACTCAAGAAACCCTTGCTACAGACCAAAAATCACCTCCTTACCAAAACACAATACCTATGCTTCTCACACAACAAAACATTACAACCCACAGACAATTTAACACTCAAGGTCCACACACCAATTTGTAACAATGGTGAAAGATGCAACTGCTATACCTTACAGAAGTCAATGAATGCTACATATTTAGGGATTATTATACATACCGTAGTCATTTAAAATGGAACATGCATGCATCAAAATTGGCCAATAAACTTCAAAAGTTAATTTACATATTTTACTGAATCAGAAATATCCTTTCAGCAAAAGTCTTGAGAACTGTATATTTTTCCTTAGTCCAGTCATAACTACAATATTGAATAAATGGTTGGGATGGAATGCTTGATTCTCATTTGGCTCAGAATCTCATTCTAAAAGTTATGTACAAAAAGCCATCAACTTTTCCAACATGTGAACTGTATCAACAAAGCATGGTGCTTAACATACGACAGTTATTTGTTTAGTCATCAATCATATCTATACTTAAAAATATGAAGCTCTTCCCAAATGGACAGGAATTTAAAATGTGCACTAGACTTCAAGACAGAACTGGAATAAATAAACACCCTTAATATACCGAAGAAAAGGCTTTTTACATGGCTCCTTAATAACTTTGATAAAGTAAATGAACTTTTAAATTTTCACCAACATATTTAAACCAACTCAGTCACAAATAAGTAATGTATCATCTTCTTTTATTTTTAGTGTCCTCATAATAAACTTTTCTTACTATTATCAGTCAAATACTATGTTGCAAATAAATTAAGAAACTGTATTCATGAAGCCGGAAGCCTCCGTGGCTTAGGCGGCAGCACGCCGGCCTCTCACCGCTGGGTCCGTGGTTCAAATCCCGGTCACTCCATGTGAGATCTGTGCTGGACAAAACGGAGGCAGACAGGTTTTTATCTGGGTACTCTGGTTTTCCCTGTCAAACTTTCATTCCAGCAACACTCTCCACTATCATTTCATTTCATCTGTCATTCATTTAATCATTGCCCCAGAGGAGTGCGTCAGGCCTCGGCAGCCGGCACAGTTCATATCCTCGCCGCTAGATGGGGGCTTCATTCATTCCATTCCTGACCCGGTCGGAGACTGGAAGCAGGCTGTGGATTTTCATTTTTCATTCATGAAGCCTACGCTCAAGTTTATCTTATGTGGGATTCACGCTGTATTTTGATGCATCTGTATATGTACATGTTTTCTGTCAGTGAATAAAAAAGTTTTCTCGTAAAAAAAAAAAAAAGTTCTTAATGCCCTTAAATAATCGGACGACTGTAGGCCGGGTTTGAACCCGCCATCTTGGGCATAGCAGTTCAGCATGCTACCGACTGTGCCACCAAAGCCACAAAATGTAAAACAAAAGGAATGGAATGCAGCCGTAAGAAATCAGAAACACCTATTGACATCAAATAAAGGCAGATGGAAAAGCTAAAGGAAGTAGGGAGCAAAATAATCAGCGATGGATGGAGCAACGAGTGTATAGAAAGTAGGCTGGCACAGGTAAGGGAAGAATTTCTGCAGAAAAGCAATGTGTTGTCATCAAATATAGATTTAGATATTTGAAATACATTTTTAAAGCCTTTTTTCTGGAGTGTGGTGCTGTGTGGACTGTTGATGCAGGAGAACAGAAGCATTTCAAATGCGGTAGTGCAGGAAAATGATTAAACTCAAATGAGTAGATGGAGTAAGAAGACGAGCGGAAGAGCGCTAATGAAGATAAGAGATCGGTTGATAGGGCACATACAGTACAGTACTAAGACAACCAGGATTGGCAATTTTTTTATGGAAGGAAGGGTAGAGGACAAGAATTGTAGAGGTAGACCAAGGTTACAATACAAGTCATAGTATTGCATCACATGTGGTATGGTAGCTATGTGGAGATGAAACGATTAGCTGCATCAAACCAGTCTAAGGACTGAAGACTCAAACAGTAACATGGAAATACTCACAGTATTAGCCTTTCAAGATGGGAGTGCTGCTGCGCCAGCATTTGTTGGTCATAGCAGCAGGAGCCTTGCGGGATGAGGAGAGTGAAAGAGGGATGATGGAGTACAGTCCCCACATAAGTCAACTAGCATTACATGTGCTGCTTGTGTTACTCAGAACTTATAATGTGATTTGTGAACAAAAAGCAAAGCCAACTCCGTACAGGCCATGGAGGCCCTGGGAGCAGTGGAAGGTAGAGGCCTCCACTCTTTGGGACATCGGCACTAGATGGGATGGGGTTGTCAGCTCCATGCCCGGCCGTCTTTGCTCCCAGGAATTACCCTGGTACTCATTTCTGGCGTAGGCTGAGTGAACTCCAGGGCTATTTGCGTTTCCGAAAGTGGTAGTTAAGTTTCTAAAATCCACTACCTGGATGGGGATCGAACCCACTCCCTTTCAGTTAGAAGCTCAGAAAACAAAAATTTAATAAAGTTTCGTTTGTAATTATTTTGCAACAGCACATCTAAGTGTAACAGGAGCTCATGTCACCACGGAGAGTAAAACGATGTTTGAGGTTGCTAAGTCATATCCTACTCGCATGACTGTACCTGTCAACCAAGCAGGTGCTTCATGACTCGAACAGTGAGTGAACATTAAGATGACATGAGAAAAGAGTCTGTAATCTAATACAAGTTATATGTGCTATTCTCCAGGAGTAATCACATTCATAATTGATCTGTATTAAATTATACAGGGTTAGCACAAAATATTTAAGTAATGTCAAGCACATTCATTATTGAAAGTATATAGCTTACAGCATTGTCACATAGGCCTCTACCAATTTAAAGAGGAACTCATCAAGTTTTTTGAGTCTGCTCGCTACAAATTCTCAATGTGCCCTCCTTGTTCCAGACGGCAAGTATTGATACGGTAGTCCAACTCCGACTACACACACTGGAGCATGCCCTGGTCAATTTCAGACAAAACTGATAGCGTTGATTATTGTCATCTTGTGACAGATGCAGATTGGTGTCTTATAAACTGGCCTTCCCGGTCGCCTGATCTGATCGCGTGTGATTTCTTCTTATGGGGGTTTATCAAAGATGAAGTTTATGTATCACCCATGCCAGTTAATCATGTTGAACTGAGGAAACAGATCCATGCGGCTGTAGCTAAAATTGACCAGGACATGCTCCAGCGTGTGTAGTCGGAGTTGAACTACCGTATCGATAATTTCCGTGTGACGCGAGGAGGGCACATCGAGAATTTGTAGCAAGCAGACTCAAGAAACTTGACGAGTTTCACTTTTAATTGGTATATGCGTCAATGCTGTAAGCCATATACCACTTTCGATAATACATGTGCATGAAATCGCTTAAATCATTCGTTCTAACCCTGTACGTGCTATGAAAAAAAGTCAATATTGAATACATGTTACATACACCAATAACCTTTTAGCACCACTGGGGTGTGGCAGAATTAAGGAATAGGAAAAGCAGGTAGACAAAACTAATGAAATGTACATCACATATATTTCATAATGGCAGATTTGTTGTTTTCAATCAAACATTGCGTATGGTAAGAAACAAACTGTACAACAGTGCAACGGTTATTAAGTCATGGTACTGTTGGAAAATGCTACTGCATAGAAAAGGAGCCTACTATGCCCTACCTCTGGTCCACTTTGGCTTCTTCAAAAATCTTGAATCATTGAGAGCAGGGTGCCATATAGTGGGCAGACAGGGGGGTTTTCCTCTAAACCAATTATTTTATGTTAAAAATAAAAGAAGTATATACGGTTGCTAAAATTCTTCTTAGAAACAGAGGGCACCTCACATGTTTCATAAATCCTGAATACTAAGTGAAATAACCTGATCAGACCTTCATCCCCCGATGCAACGCTACAACTCAGTTGGTAAATCATTTTATGCCTGGTGCTTTCTTCCTACTATGTCTCCTCTATCAAATTCTGATCTCAATATTAAATCTCCTTTCTGATCCTCACCAATTTCCTCTTCCCTCTCCACAACATGATTCTCAATGTCCTTACACCTATACGAACGCTCTATGTAAGCTTTCCATCTCTCAACCTTTTCTTCTGTATCTGTTAGAGCAGGCTTTCTCAACCTGGTGTTCTCGTCATATGAGCCAGCAAGCGCTCTTGAGCACATGCTCTCCTGAGATCCATTCTACAATTCAAATTCTGTTGGACGAACCAGAATAATAGTGTTTTCACAGTCGTTATGTAAAATATAAATAACATAAATAATAGGATATGCCTATTTTGTGAGTAATATGAAAGATGCTGATTCCACATGTAAATGTATCTTACTCGCATGAGTCTGTTGCAGCATTCAACCACTATTCTTTCACTTCCTTGCACCTCTAGTTTACTTCATTTTTCAGACATCCGTATTCTGCTTTCCCACTTCCATCTCTTGCATTCTTGTGATTCCATATTTCATCCATTAATTCTGGTACCGTACTGTATATCCTGAGTGATTCAAGGTTCTCTACCTATTCTTTACTTTCTTTCAATGCTTTCTATGGTGGATTTCATTATTTCTTTCTTCAAAGTGGGAATTATAGGAATATATGGAAATATTTGAGAAAGTAATAGATTACACTCATAAAAACAATAATGACATGGTAATAATTGGGGGGGATTTAAACTTGCCAGAAGTTGATTGGAATGGAGCTGCAACAGAAGCCCATGAACAGAAACTTGCAAATAAATTACTTTGGGAGAGAGGATTTACACAAGTAGTGCAAGCGTCAACTAGGCTCAGCAACTTGCTGGATGTAATCCTGATAAAACCAGGGGAACTTGTTGAAAAAAACCACGTAATTGAAGGAATAGGTGACCATAAAGCTGCAATAATGGACGTTGGTCTGGTACCAAAAAGGCTTAATAGGAGGGTCACACAGGACAAGAAATTATACAGAAAAACTAAATTCGATGAATTTGGAGCTTACCTGAAATCAAAATTAAATTTTTGGATAAGTGAAGGGAGTAATGTGGATACACTCTGGGCAAATTTTAAGGAAATCATTTGGGAGGGTGAGAAGAGATTTGTACCTGTTAAGAAGGGAAAAACAACCTCAGACCCTGTTTACTATACAAAGGACATACGGTATGAAAATTAAAAAGGAAATGTTGAATGGTAAACAGACAAATCAAAGAGGGCAGGGGAAACAGAGAAACCAGAAAGCAGCTAAAAAGGAGTTCAATAGGTTGAAAAAGGAAGCAAAGGAAAATTACATGAATGGCATACTTCATGAGGGTAAAGACCACATAGGGAAATGGAAAAGGCTGTATTCATATATTAAAAATCAAAAGGGAAACGGAATCCACATTCCCACAATGGAGGGAGAAGGGGGTGAGTATTTATTTGCAGTTAATGAGAAAGCAAACCTATTTAGTAGGGAATTCATAGATTCAGTGGAAGATTGTCAGGAGTTGGAAACCGTTAATGAGGCTGGAGAGGGTGAAACACATAAAGACACAAGTATTTTCACCTTTACAAATGAGGATATTTTTAGAGAAATCAAACTGCTTCAGGAAGGAAAAGCAGCAGAGTGTGATCAAATTACTGGGGAATTAATAAAGGCAATGGGGTGGTACATAGTGCCTTATTTCAAGTTTATTTACGACTACATTATGAACAATAGTAGAATACCAAAGGAATGGAAGGAATCTATAATAATACCAATTTATAAAGGAAAGGGAGATAGAAGTAAACCTGAGAACTACAGACCAGTAAGTCTAACCAGTGTAGTTTGTAAAATCTTGGAGAGTTTAATAGTAAAATATATATATTGGTTCCTGAGGAGCCAGTATGGATTTAGAAAGAAATTTTCTTGTGAGGCACAACTGGTGGGACTTCAGCAGGACATATCAGATCGGTTGGATCTAGGGGGACAGTTGGACTGCATAGCTATAGACCTTTCCAAAGCTTTTGACAGAGTGGAACATGGAGTATTATCAAAGAAACGGGAGAGAATGGGATTGGACTCAAGGGTTGTACGTTGGATAGGAACATTCCTAAATTCAAGGGTTCAGAGAGTCAGAGTAGGGAATTACATATCACAGGAAGAGAAAGTTAAGAAGGGAATTCCACAGGGTAGTAAAATTGGTCCATTGCTTTTCTTAATATACGCAAGTGATTTAGGGAACAATATAGCATCAAAAATAAGATTGTATGCAGATGACATTATCGTCTATAGGGAAATAAATAACATAGAGGATTGTAAAATATTACAAAGGGACCTCAATAGTATCCAACATTGGGTTGAAGAGAACCACATGAAGGTTAACAGAGGTAAATCAACTGTCACAATATTCACAAACAAGAGATTAAAAACTGAATTTCAATATACATTGGATGGGGTAATCGTACCAAAAGATGACAAGTGCAAATACTTAAGTGTGAGATTTGAATGTAAATTGCACTGGAAGGGTCATGTTGGAGACATTGTAGGGAAAGCATACAGATCGTTGCATGTCATTATGAGACTTCTTAAAGGATCCAACAAAGAAATAGAAGAGAAAAGTTACCTAAGTTTGGTTTGTCCAATATTGGAATATGCAAGCAGTGTATGGGATCCGCACCAGGAATACCTAATAAAAGAAATTGAGTGTGTGCAAAGGAAAGCAGCAAGATTTGTGATAGGGGATTTTAGGAGAAGAAGCAGCAAATCAGATATGTTAAAGAAGCTTGGGTGGGAAACATTATTAAGTAAGAGATGGGAGAGAAACAGACTTTTAGGGTTATATAGAGCGTATGCAGGAGAGGAAGCATGGGGGAAATCCGTGAGAGGCTACAATTGGAAAGAAATTATATTGGCAGGGCAGACCACAAATTCAAAATTGGATGGCACTTTAGAAGAAGCGATTGGGGTAAATTTTCATTCATTGGGAAGGGTGTGAAGGAATGGAACAGTTTACCAAGGGCGGTGTTTGATCCCTTTCCAAAATCAGTCCAGATATTCAAGAGCAGAGTAGACAAAATCAGGTAAAAGAAAGAAGTGGTATAACTTAGTGCTGTATTCCCAGAAACATTAAACGTGCTATGAAATTCCTACAGCAGTTGTATGAGGGGAGTTCAATCAATGTGTGAATAGTACATTAAGTTACTGTATTCTTTTAATATTGAGTAGGCTAGTGTTTGTAAATTATGTACCTCATTTGCCACCGAGGTTGACACCTCATTGCAAATGAAGTTATTTTGATTTGATGTGTCCATTCCTCTACATTAGATGTTTGTTCAGGGTTCTTCATATTAGTGAAATGAAAATCCACTGCCTGCGTCCAGTCTCCGACCGGGTCAGGAATGGAATGAATGAAGCCCCCATCTAGCGGCGAGGATATGAACTGTGCCGGCTGCCGAGGCCTGACGCACTCCTCTGGGGCAATGATTAAATGAATGACAGATGAAATGAAATGATAGTGGAGAGTGTTGCTGGAATGAAATTTTGACAGGGAAAACCGGAGTACCCGGAGAAAAACCTGTCTGCCTCCGTTTTGTCCAGCACAGATCTCACATGGAGTGACCGGGATTTGAACCACGGACCCAGCGGTGAGAGGCCGGCGTGCTGCCGCCTAAGCCACGGAGGCTTCTCTTCATATTAGTCCTTCCTGAATAATCCCTCTGAGTCTTTTGTTTGTCTACTGCCCACCTTTATGGTTTTTTACTTTTCATAAAGTCGATTTGGAAATGTCTTATATCTCCTAATTTCCCCTCATCCATGTGTATATTCTCCAGTTGTGGTTGTTGAATAATGTGATAGCTATAACTAACTTGTGCTCACTGCAGAATTCTATCAGCCTGCTCCCTCAATCATTCTTTTCACCCAATCCGTATTCTCCTTCTATCTTCCATTCTCAACTTTTTATTTTATTTTTATTTTACCATAGCATTACAATCTCCCATTGAAAATGAAAATCCACAGCCTGCTTCCAGTCGACCGGGTCAGGGAATGGAATGAATGAAGCCCCCATCTAGCGGTGAGGATATGAACTGTGCCGGCTGCCGAAGCCTGTCGCACTCCCCCGGGGCAATGATTAAATGAATGACAGATGAATTAAATGATAGTGGAGAGTGTTGCTGGAATGAAATTTGTGACAGGGAAAACTGGAGTACCCGGAGAAAAACCTGTCTGATTCTGCTTTGTCCAGCACAAATCTCACATGGAGTAACCGGGATTTGAACCACGGACCCAGCGATGAGAGGCTGGCGTGCTGCCGCCTAAGCCATGGAGGCTTACAATCTCCTATTATTATTACATTTTCATCAACGACATACCTCAGAATTCCATCTGATTTTTCATAAAACTTTTCAACTTTTTCATCACCTGCTTCACTGGTAGGCATATAGACTTGCACTACTGTGGGGCAAGTAGATGTATCGATTTTAGCTACAATAAGCAATTCACTGCATTGCTCATATTATTCCACCCACTGACCAAGTTTCCTAGTCAGTATGAGACCTACCCCTGCATAACCATTGTTTGATTTAGGGCTAATGATCCTATAGTCTCCTGACCAAAAGTCCTGTTCTTCTTGCCAGCGCATTTCCCTATTCCAACCTCAATCTCTCTATTTCCCTTTGAAACCTTCCATTGTCCATCAGGCTTAGAACTTTCCACAATCCCATCCATAGAATGTTAGATTCCCTCTTTGTCACTACCCTGTCGAGTATTCCCCACCCGGTGATCTAGTTTACCTCCGGGATGGAATTTTTAGCCTACTTTTCACATTTTGCAAAAATTAGGAAAAAGTAGACTTATGAGATCGATCCGGAAAAATGTGTGTCTGTCTGTCCTTCTATCTGTCTGGCTGTGTGTGTGTCCCCCCCTATCAACTCCTAAACGGCTGCAGCAATCGAAACCAAATTTAGTATGAGTAAAGATGTATACCAAAATATCTCACGTCCATATTTGAAAATGATGTCAGTGCTTCCAACTGCTGAAAAAACGCACTAGAAATTTGAGCTCCATGTTGTATATCTTGGAAGGTATGCATGGGATCAATTCTAAAATTTGCACACATGTAGATAATACTATTTCAGTTTAATTTCCAGGATGCCATACATGACAGTGTTGCCAAAATAATTTTAAGCCTTCTGATAGGTCCAATTTTTAAATGCATATAACTTCTACACTATCAATTGGATTTCAACCAAATTTTGTGTGTAATATGTTCACATAAACAAATATGACTGAGCGTATTCTTAAAAGCCAACAGGGCTGCCAACTGTTAATAATTGCTCCCTCTATTTTTTAAAAATATATCAGAAAGTATGCAAGCCGACAGCTTTTAAACTATGCACACGTATAGTACCTGACATTTTAGATTAATTTGGAGTAACTTATATATGTCAGTTCTACCAACATGATTATAAGTTTGCTGATAGTACCAATTTTTAAATACATGTAACTTCTATACTATCAGTTGGATTTCAACCAAATTTCGTATGTGCTATGTATAACTTAACAGATATGACTATAAGTATTGTTAAGAGCAATCAGGGCTGCCAACTGTTAATAAATGCTGTCTATATTTTTTTACCCTAATATCAATATATCAGAAAGTATGCAAGCCAACAGCTCTATACTTTGCACACGCATATCACCTGACATTCTAGATTAATTTGGAGTACTTACTATAAGTCAGTGCTGCCAACATGATTCTATGCCTGCTGATAGGCCCAATTTTAAAATACATGTAATTTCCTTACTAACAAATGGATTTAATCCAAAATTGGCACAACAAGATATAAAACTATTTCAGATTATTTCTGACCAGCACACGCATGACATTGCTGCCAACATGCTTTTACGCGTGCTGATAGATTCAATGCCTAACTGCAATTCACGTCCATTGGACTTCAACCAAATTTTGTATTCTGTACCTTAAGAGATGGAACTAAGAATATATTCAGTCACCAGGGCTGCCAACTGTAGTTCTCTATTAGTCTACATTATACCAGGTATATTTCGAACTAATTAGACATTTCGATATTACCAACTTAATTTCGTCATTATTCTGGATAGGTTCATATACTGTAGATTATGCATTGGCATGAAACTTAATTTTAAGAAAAGTAGGCTCTTTAGTTCGTCACGGAACTTCTTGTTTATTGTTAATTTTTGGGAATCAAAGAGTGGAAAATATTTTATTGGAGCAGGTGGACATAGGAAAAATTATTAAGGAGTTTTTGATTGTGGAGAATATTTTTCCACCACAAGCATGTTATAGTATTATCTCCATTGTGGGGTTTGAAGCCATTTTTCAGTGTTGCCTAAGTAAACAAAAGTTTGGTGCTTTTCAGTTGGTGAACACGAATGTACCCAAAAAGAGCTGGGTTATGCCCTAACCCTGAAATAAATTACATGGGATTAATAAATACACGAGGATGACCAGTTTCGATTGTCAAGCGATCATCATCAGAGCCATTACACTTGGGCTATAACATCTATGTTTGAGAATACAGGTGAAAAATATTTACAATATGAACAATTATTTAGTTGCAGTATTGATAATGCAACTGTCAGTGTATGCTAATGCAACTGGATCTGATGATGATCGCTTGACGATCGAAACTGGTCATCCTAGTGTATTTATTAATCTCATGAAATTTATTTCAGTATTAGGGCATAACCCAGCTCTTTTTGGGTAGAATCGTGTTGCCCGACTGATAAACACCAAACTTTTGTTTTGCATTATCTCCACGTTCCACATCAAAGGCTGTTAAACATATCAAACTTTGACCGATCTGTACAGTTCTTGTCCTCCAGCCTTTCATTTTCTGATGGATTTTCCATGGCAGCAATCCGTTCATACTGAAGTTCGCGTTCTCCCATGGCTGCAAAAATCCTACATTGTGGTTCTTTCAATTAGGGGCTTGAAGATCATGGTCATTTCAACCCCATATACTTGAGTGTGTGTATTGTAAACTGTATATCTACCTGTACACATTGTGCTTAGGCTCTTTGGCACAAGTCTAAACTGTTTCACCGAACTGAACCAAATTTTACATACTTACCTTTTGGAACTCCGCCGGTAACACTGTCAACATGAAATTTGGACATCTCCCTCCATTTCCTAGATTTAGCCCCTCTGGAACAAGTCCACATCGTTTCAATGACCTAAATAAAATTTTATGTACTTACCTTTTGGACCCGTATCTACTTGAAATTTGGACAGCCCTCTCCATTCCCTAAATATTGAATTGTCATAGAAGGACCAACCTAGGGTCATTTTGAGCCTCATAAATCAAGAAACAAAACTCAGGATGTACACTTTCGTCCAGTTTGGTGAAACGGTGTTAATTTGTATAAATAACAGACTAAGGGGACTGAAAACCACTTTTTAAGGCCCTAGAACCAATCATGTCGGAAGTATTTCAGTGTTGTACTACTGTAGGGGTCCTCAAAAGCTGGTAATTGGGGTGTAACTGTATGAATATTTAAATAAGTCTATTGTTGGCTGTCAAAGCGAGCCTACACCAGAAATGAGTACCAGGGTAATTCCTGGGAGCAAAGACGGCCGGGCATGGAGCTGACAACCCCATCCCATCTAGTGCCGATGTCCCAAAGAGTGGAGGCCTCTACCTTCCACTGCTCCCAGGGCCTCCATGGCCTGTACGGAGTTGGCTTTGCTTTTTGTTCACAAATCACATTATAAGTTCTGAGTAACACAAGCAGCACATGTAATGCTAGTTGACTTATGTGGGGACTGTACTCCATCATCCCTCTTTCACTCTCCTCATCCCGCAAGGCTCCTGCTGCTATGACCAACAAATGCTGGCGCAGCAGCACTCCCATCTTGAAAGGCTAATACTGTGAGTATTTCCATGTTACTGTTTGAGTCTTCAGTCCTTAGACTGGTTTGATGCAGCTAATCGTTTCATCTCCACATAGCTACCATACCACATGTGATGCAATACTATGACTTGTATTGTAACCTTGGTCTACCTCTACAATTCTTGTCCTCTACCCTTCCTTCCATAAAAAAATTGCCAATCCTGGTTGTCTTAGTACTGTACTGTATGTGCCCTATCAACCGATCTCTTATCTTCATTAGCGCTCTTCCACTCGTCTTCTTACTCCATCTACTCGTTTGAGTTTAATCATTTTTCTGCACTACCGCATTTGAAATGCTTCTGTTCTCCTGCATCAACAGTCCACACAGCACCACACTCCAGAAAAAGGCTTTAAAAATGTATTTCAAATATCTAAATCTATATTTGATGACAACACATTGCTTTTCTGCAGAAATTCTTCCCTTACCTGTGCCAGCCTACTTTCTATACACTCGTTGCTTCGTCCATCGCTGATTATTTTGCTCCCTACTTCCTTTAGCTTTTCCATCTGCCTTTATTTGATGTCAATAGGTGTTTCTGATTTCTTACGGCTGCATTCCATTCCTTTTGTTTTACATTTTGTGGCTTTGGTGGCACAGTCGGTAGCATGCTGAACTGCTATGCCCAAGATGGCGGGTTCAAACCCGGCCTACAGTCGTCCGATTATTTAAGGGCATTAAGAACTTTTTTTTTTACGAGAAAACTTTTTTATTCACTGACAGAAAACATGTACATATACAGATGCATCAAAATACAGCGTGAATCCCACATAAGATAACTTGAGCGTAGGCTTCATGAATACAGTTTCTTAATTTATTTGCAACATAGTATTTGACTGATAATAGTAAGAAAAGTTTATTATGAGGACACTAAAAATAAAAGAAGATGATACATTACTTATTTGTGACTGAGTTGGTTTAAATATGTTGGTGAAAATTTATAAGTTCATTTACTTTATCAAAGTTATTAAGGAGCCATGTAAAAAGCCTTTTCTTCAGTATATTAAGGGTGTTATTTGTCACATTTACTGACAATATATTGTATATCCTAGTGCTAAGACAACTTCAATTCCTTTGGACAGGTAGTGTGTTTTGATGAGGGTTATTTATTCCAGTTCTGTCTGAAGTCTAGTGCACATTTTAAGTTCCTGTCCATTTGAGAAGAGCTTCATATTTTTAAGTATAGATATGATTGATGACTAAACAAATAACTGTTGTATATTAAGCACCATGCTCTGTTGATACAGTTCACATGTTGGAAAAGTTGATGGCTTTTTGTACATAACTTTTAGAATGAGATTCTGAGCCAAATGTGAATCAAGTATTCCATCCCAACCATTTATTCAATATTGTAGTTATGACTGGACTAAGGCAAAATATACAGTTCTCGAGACTTTTGCTGAAAGGATATTTCTGATTCAGTAAAATATGTAAATTAACTTTTGAAGTTTATTGGCCAATTTTGATGCATGCATGTTCCATTTTAAATGACTACGGTATGTATAATAATCCCTAAATATGTAGCATTCATTGACTTCTGTAGGGTATAGCAGTTACATCTTTCACCATTGTTACAAATTGGTGTGTGGATCTTGAGTGTTAAATTGTCTGTGGGTTGTAATGTTTTGTTGTGTGAGAAGCATAGGTATTGTGTTTTGGTAAGGAGGTGATTTTTGGTCTGTAGCAAGGGTTTCTTGAGTTCTATTAAAAGTGTCCTCCCAAGTTGTTCCTGTGACTGTAGTGTCATCAGCATATGAGGTAATCATCACATTACAGTTCAGCTCACACAAATCGTTAATATTTAACAGAAAAAGAATGGGACCTAAAACTGTTCCTTGGTGTATTCCAATTTTTACTTCAGCACTTACTTAAGAGTATCTTTGATTCGCACCTTTTGTATTCTGTTAAAAAGGAAGCTTTTTATTAGTTCTTGAGGAGTACCACGAATACCTTCCTTTTCAAGTTTTCTAATGAGTATATTGTGGTCTACGGTATCAAAAGCCTTTCTTAAATCCAGGAACACACAAATTGTTCTTTTAGAACTATGCCTTTCTTCGGAGGGGAAGTAAAGCCGGCGGGCCCATGCCATTTGAAAGAACCTATCACTGCAATTAGTGGTCTGTAGCAAAATTTGTAGGCTATATTTGGCTGGTTAGGACACGGTCTATCAAGTTCCAAAGTTCGCCGCTAGTGTTAGTGACAGTAGCATCTGGTAGCGAAAGTTGGAACTACTTGAAATTGAACTTGTTGGGAGCTCTCAGGCGTTCAATCAAACATGCCCAGCTTATGGCCATTGGCTGCTATTCTTGTATCATATATCACATTTGTTGATTTTCATCATGAATTCTTTCCTCAAGATGGAGTGCATTGCATTTAAAATCTCATTCAAATCCCCTGGTGAATCGGCCAATATGACAATGCCATCAGCAAATCTCAAAGTGAAATTCTCTCCTCGAATCTTTACTCCTACTTAAAAATTTTCTCTCAATTCCTTCATTGAAAAGTATGGGTGATAAGTTGTGGCCTTACCTTACATCTTTCTGAATACAGCCTTGAAATGCTAGTCGCAGAATTTATTTCATATTCATTCATTTATTTGCAATGGGGGGTGTGTCCCCCGTAAAAGGTTTAGCCAGCTTTCAACAGTGATGACCGTTAACAATAATTCATTCGCTTGAGTTGACATTACTGACTCTATCATGCCCTTCAACTTGCATAGCTGCCGTTTGGTTTCTGTATGGATTGTAGATTACCCTCCTATCCCTGTACTTTATTCCAATGCTTTTCAAAATGTCGTACAATTTACTCCAATCAACACTATCAAAAATCTTTTCTAAGTCTACAAGTCATTGTCTTTCCTTATTATTTCTTTATTAACGCAGCCAATGGCCATGAACTTTTCTTTTCAGGACGGGTCAGGGAAGGGATATTGGAAGGAAATTGGCCGTGGACCTATCGAAAGGAACCATCCCGGCATTTGCCTGGTGGTGAAAATGGGAAACCACAAAAACTATTTTCAGGACGGCTGAGTTGGGATTTGAACCTATGCTCTCCCGATGCCAGCGAGGCACAAGGTAGGGCGTTAGCGCTCTCGACCACCATGGTCCTTATTCATTTAACATGAGGGTTTTAAATTAACAGTCTGCCTAGACAAAACCTTTTGTGTCATGTTTTTATTACATTACAAGGAAGGAAGCTTGTAGTTTAACGTGACCGTTAATCTCGCGATCATAAGCCACGGGACCTCCGTTTTACGTGGAATCCGAACCACAGGACATGGCATTTCACATCGAAAATCTCACATGCATTGACCGGGTATTACATTACAGGTACATGTGAAAGGCAAGGATATGAAAATGTATTGGGAGCAGAAGGATGGGGTAGCAGGAATGAAGAAGGGAGAAAGTTGCTGGATTTTTGCAAGAGAAACGGTTTAGTGGTAGGCAACTCCTGGTTCCGGAAGAAAGAAAGCCACAAGGTAACGTGGTACAGCAGTGATTTAACAAAGAAATCTTTGGTAGATTGCATGCTGTACGACTGGGAAATGAAGAGAAGTGTCAGAGATATAAAGGTAATACCATCAGAGGCCTTAGATAGCGACCACAGAATACTTGTTTTGAACCTGGGAGTTGTTAAGGATAGCAAGAGGGCCGAGTACCAGGAAAGGAGAATCAAAGTATGGAAACTCAAGGAAAAGGAAGTCAAGGAAGAATTCCAGAAGATAATAAGGGAAAGGATGCCAACAGACAATCCTAAAACAGGGGAAGAGGAATGGAAGCAATTCAAAAACACAATGGTGGAAGCTGCTGTGGCAGTATGTGGAAGAACAAGCAACAGAAAGCGGTGTAAAGAGACACCATGGTGGAATGAGAGAGTAAAAGAAGCTGTGGGAAGGAAGAACAAGGCTTTCAGAGTGTGGTTCCAGGAAAGAACTGATCTGGCAAGGGAAGATTATAAGATAAAGAAGCAAACAAGATTGTCGCAGAGGAGAGGAAGAAGTGGATGGTAAAGTGGACAGAGATGATGGAGGAAGACAGCAGAGGAAATAAGAAAGTACTTTATGGGATGGTCAAAAGTAAGAGAAGAGGTCTGCGAGAGGATGTGGTAATGATGGACAAAAACGGAAATGAGGTACACAACAAAGAGACACTCAAGACAGTGTGGAAAGAGTACTTTGAGGATTTGCTGTATCCAAATGGTCATAGGGAGGAAGACAATGTATTGGAAGATGGAGAAGACAACACAGGAATGGAAAAGGACCTGACTTGGAGAGAACTGGAAATGGCTATAGACAAGATGAAAGGGCACCAGGTGTGGATGAAGTGAGTGTTGAAATGGTGAAGGCAGCAGGGGAGGTTGGGAAACAGTGGCTGTACCGTGTGATGAGGGTGATATGGAAGGAGAAAAAGACCCCAGAAGATTGGAAGAAAGGATTAATTGTCCCAATATTTAAGAAAGGAAGCAGAAAGGAGTGCAGAAATTACAGGGGAGTCAAACTCATACCTCACTGTGCCAAGATATATGAAAAGATATTAGAAAGTAGAATACGAGCCAAAGTGGAGAGAAAATTGAGAGAGGAGCAGTGTGGATTCAGACCTGGGAGATCAACAGTGGATCTCATATTTTCAGTGAGACAGCTCCAAGAACACCACTACGAATTTGGAGAGGATCTGTTGATGGCCTTCCTGGACATCGAAAAGGCCTATGATAGTGTGTGTAGGGAGAAGGTTTGGAAAGCAATGGAAAACATGGGAATGGAAAAAGAGACTGTAGGCAGAGTGAAGGAGATGTATTGTGGAAGTGTGAGTTGTGTGAAAGTTGAAGGGGAAAGAACAGACTGGTTCAGACAAATGAGTGGCCTGAAACAGGGTAGTGCACTGTCACCCCTTCTCTTTATTGTGGTTATGGACGAGGTAATGACACGGGTAGCAAGAAAGATAGGAGAAGATAAGATGAAAGCAATGGTGTTTGCAGATGATCTCATGGTCTGGGGAAACAAGGAGGAAATTCAGGAGCAACTGAAGGCTTGGGAAGAAACAGTGGGAGAGTACGGATGGAAGTTCAACATCAGTAAATGTGCGATCCTGTTAACGACCAGAAAAAAGGACAGACTAATGAGTGGGATAACACTTGGAGGTGGACAGCTGAAGAAGGTGGAAAGTCTCAAGTACTTGGGACGTATAGTGGAGGAAAATGGGAGAAATGACAAAGAGATTACGGAACGTGGCAGACAGGCAGAAGCATTAGGAGCTTAGTGTGGAATAAAGATGACCCACAAAAAAGCAAGGAAGTGTTATACAGAAGCTACTATATCCCGATACTGACCTATGCTTCAGAAACGTGGACTATGAAGAAAAGAGACATAAGAAGAATACAGGCAGGTGACATGAAGTTCCTGCGAAGTAGGATCGGAATAACAAGAAGAGACAGGGTGAGGAATGAAAAGGTCAGGGAAATGGTGAAAGAGGAGCCCTTGCAAGGTAGGATTGAGACATCAAGACTGAGGTGGTATGGACACTTAAAGAGAATGGATGAGAAGAAGATTCCCAAGAGAATACATGAGATGCAGATGCAGAAGAAACGACCAAGGGGAAGACCAAGATATAGATGGCTGAAAGGAGTGGAGGAATGTTTCAAGAAGAGAGGCAAGGACTGGACCAGAGTGACAGCGGAGAGGTGGTGGGAAGAAAGAACTAAGTGGCGAGGCTTATGTTGCAAACAGACCCAGCCTGGGGCTGGAAACTGTACAAGATGATTGAGCCGTTATTACGGCTCTAGACATGTCTCTGCTCTCGCCTCCATCTGATTTGTATAATTTGCTTCTGCGAGTATGATGTTTATGCTGACTCTCGTCAGAGCGCTCCACCGAACAGGTAAGAAGGAATTCTTCTAATTGTGCGATACTATATAGAGTGTGTTCCTGTCGTCTGTTGACAAGATGGTAGGTCTGCCTTGTTATCCGTCGTCACAACGACAATTGTTAACTTTTGAGGATCTACAAGGGTAGATATGTTGAAATCATCAAGCCGATAAGATGTAGTGTACATAACTGGAGTTCCCGAGGAGGCTGGAATAGCCTGGGGCTATTCACTAGCTTCTGCCCTATTTCCTTTTGTTCGGAGTAATGACAAGTACCAATGTAAGAAGGAATTAACTACCTTAAATTTAAAATTATATTGCTTTGAAGAAATCAGGAAGACTGGATTGGACCTCTCATGTATTAGAAGCGATGATGTAACATTTGGTATCCTGGAAAAGATCATCTTGTTGAGGAAATGATCTGCCGTATGAAAGATATTCTGCTTCTTATTTGTGATACTGATCACTGTAGAATGTCACGATCCATGACGGAGGAAATAAGCAATATTGTGTTCGACGAAATGTTGTTACAGTTTGTGAGGGTGAACGAGTGATCTACTGAAAGGTACGTCATGTTGTGTTGAAGTTTATTCATATGTGAGGTCTGCGCCTGAAGTACAATTATTTATAATTTTTGAGTCACCGGCATTGGTATACCGTGTTAGGGTTGACTATCATTTTGTTATGTGGTTAGTAGTTTCAATTAGTAAAGTAACGTAAAGGTTTTCATTTCACTCTAATCACTGTAGGATATCCTAGTTTGGATCTGTTTTATATGTTATTCAGTACGGAATATAGTTATGAGGTATGGTGATGACGTCGGTGTTAGGTTCTTTAAAAAGATGTGATTTTCAGTAGGTAACGAACTACCATTAATGACGAACAGCTGATAATATAGTACTGTAGTTAAAAGAAGGCAGCCATGTAACTGGTTTGGTGTTTGGAGAGATTAGTTCTGTTTTCATGCTATTAATAGGAGTTGGATTTTAAACAAATTATCCACACTATGATAAACGTTAGTTTATCGGCATTGATTTCCAGTTCATAATGAAACGCCATTATCGACGAACAGCTGATTACGTAGTACTATACTTGAAAGAAAGCAGCCAAGTCACTGGTTTGGTGATTGGTATGACTAGATCTGTGTTCATGCCATTAATAGGAGTTGGATTTTAATGTAATTATCCTCACTATGATAAATGTTTTATTTATTGGCATTGATCTTCAGTTGAATATTGATCTAGATTTTCTGACGTGTCGTGTTAGTCGTGAAGTAAGTACCTTACATGCGAGATATGTAATTCTGTCATCTGGTGTCAGCTGAATATTTATCTTATTTGAGGAAGAGATCATGTCAGGAATGTTTTAATTGACTATTGTACTATACTCAGACGAGTTTCTGATGGGAACTGGTGTAGGCTATTGGGGGTGATTTCCATGTCTTATTTTGATATACCTTTATTGTTTATTGTCTTTTTACTTTGTAAATGTACTCTGTTGGCCAATAGAATGTTTCATACCAGAGTAACTGTGTTTTCTTTTAAGCTTGAACTCGACAGCACGGTTCTAATAAGTGTACCTTGGGTTATGTTGGCAGAAAGGCTCAGTCCTTCCACTTCCAACCTAAAGTTATACAATTCACGGTAGCAGAGGTTCGGACCTCGTTTGTATTGTACTTTAGGGATGTATCAATGATGATGACAGGTACATGTTTCGAAACAGTCTCAAATTAAAATGTATGTATGTTTTAAAATTGTATTTACAATTTATTTGGTTTTTAGATAAAACCTAGGGAGCTTTGGTTCCCACAGCAAAGTGGTGCTTTAATATGAGTGGTTTAGTGCAAAAGTATTTTTTTTGTTTTTCCCTTTTAGGACAGCAAATGTTAGTACAGTTGAACCTGCCCTAACGGACACCCTTATTCAGCGGACACCTGCCTATACGGACATTTTTCCTTGGAACCGATTTTATTTTACCTAAAACAAGTGTTAAATTAGCCTCATTTCAGAGGACACCTTGAAGTCCGGACAGCGGACATCGCCATCTGTCCCAACCACTTGACTTAAGCGGACACTTCAGACGCTGCAGGACATTTTTTACACCGGACCATTCCGCAGACATGACATACAGAAATCCCTCTTGAATATCTGTCCTACACCTATTTCGAGTCAAAGAAGAGAGAGAGAGAGTGAAATGCAGGCTACATGGCAACGCTGTAGTAGCGGCCAAGTTAATTCTTCTATACATTCCTCTTTCCAAACCTTTTGTTATGGTGTTCTACCTACTGGTGTACATTCCGAGAATTCTAATTGTCCAGGATTGCTGCCAGTGACTGTTTACTCAAGAGTTACCTGGTGATTTTCTTCCCTGCTTGCATCATTCGATTCATAACTCAGATTGCCACCGATAAGGTCGAGCTCAGGTAGTCAACGTGAGAAGGAAAAGACTTGCAGTACATGAGCTAATTAGTGAGACAGAAATATCGTAGCATTTCAGTCGTCGAGTAAACATGAGTAACAAGGGACGAACGTGTTTAAACCTCAAAAGAAGAAGAAATGTGATTGTAGAAAGTGAGAAAGCTTGCTGAAAAATTCAAATGCGGGAAAACTCAAATAAACAAATAATCAAAATAAAGATGTGTATGTTTAGGTGGATGTACTTTGCCGTTAAAATGTTTGATTATTTTTACAAACTTGTTTCAGCGGACAACTCTCATAACGGACATTTTCACTCGGAACCGACGGTGTCCGCAGAAGGGAGGTTCGACTGTAGTTATTTGATGTACCGTAATAGAGAATAAAGTCAGAATTTCAATACCAATCCCCCCCGAGTACAGCAGTTTCTTAATGCAATAGTTTGATGCTTTTCAGTCTGTCAACACGATTGTACGCAAATGAGATGGATATTCCATAGTGAACGTAATTTTTACCTGCGTAAAACGGGAAATAGGGAACAGAAGGATATCTGGACAATGTTAGGAACGTAATTCTTCTTTATTGGGGCATCCTTTTTTAACCATTGTAAATCATATAGGCCTATTAATATCTATATATACACACAATTGTTGCAGCACTGTATTAATAGTGACATGTGATTCCATTTATTTACCATGAGCTGTTCAATTTCAAAACTCTAATATCCAACAATATGAACAAGAATCACCTTGATTGGTATTTGCCCTATTTCAAACCACTTAAACTCAAACAAACCCTCTACAGAGTTTGATTCTGTGTCTTGACATGGGGAAAGATTTTGGTTACAATGAACCTTATTCTCAAGGAGCATTATGAGTATGGAACTTGATTACAGTACTCAATTATATAGCAGAACATCACGTCTAGGTAGTACCCATAGCCCTCCTAAAATAATTTTGATAACTGCATTAATCAGGAAGATTATGGCAATTTTCCTCATGCATTAACAAATTTGTACGCAAACTTTCTGGATTTCACTATAGCTTACGGTATGCATAACATGCCTTGCTAACATGATGTATTGCTCGAACATTTTGAGTAATGCATTTCCCTCAACCCCCACCCTCGGCGAAATACTCTACCTAACCTACAACACATTTTGTTCAGATTTACCGGTAGGCTACTTGTAACGCTGAGAATATTTTATGTTATTGTATACACCACGATATTTACCGAGTTTACATAGCGAACTCAAATCGATTTGAGTACACTTACCATATTGAACACGGTCATGTAAACGGGACTCAGTTCGTATTGATTTTCAAGCTCGATACGGTAAAATTGTGGGATCGGATCGTATCCAAACACGTATTCAGGAACATGTAAACGCGGATCGTACTGAAAGCGATTCTGCACGCTCTTGAGTTACAATGATAAACTAATTTAGGCCTACTTTCGTCTGTCGCCTGACTCGAATCACAATGTTTTACTTCCTGCCCATATTCTTCGTTACCGCCTGTGTTCTTTTCGTGGTTGATAAGCGTAGTTTGTTTGCACGCGTTTTTAGCGTTAATGTATTTTTGTCCGTTTTACTTTGAATGTCTGGTGTATCCGTAGGTAAAATGTGGTCAACAGAAAAAGTGAAAATACACCGTCTTTCTTTGACGATTAATCTGTTCCTTTTTCCATTTGAATAAATTCAACACAGACTGGCCGAGTAGCGCAGCGGTAACTTTCTCACCTGCTTTTACCAAGGTAGCAGGATCGAATCCTGGCGCAGTCCGGGTGCTTAGGCCTAAATGCGAGGGAGCCGTGTCAGTAGATTTACTGGCATGTTACAGATCCCATTCGGAGCAACATTCTGGCAGCCCGGCGTCTCTAAAAGATTCAGTAATTAAAAGGGACGACTGTTACCCATAAACTTTGTAAGAACAAACAACATCAAAATCTTCGGCGTATCCATTTTCATGTTTACAAACAACCCGTCAAAGAAACGTCGGATGACAATGGTAACAGTGCAGGAGACACGAACCCAGGGGGAAAAAAACTTCTTAAATTTGCAATAAATATCTTTTCAAATGATTCAAAATTGATCTGGGAATGATGTAGTTCACTCCTCAGCTGTCTATAACCCACCCGCCATCCCAAATTATAACATGACATACAGTAGCTGTGTCTGCCATTATCGGCGTTACAACAGTACAGTATTGCCAACCCCACGCATACGGTACTAATTTTATATGTGGTCTTTCGTCCAGTACCAGATCAATGTTCTTTATGTCAATCATGCCCTGCTAGCTCCCCACCATTCTAATCTTCGTTTTGACCAATCCAATGATTTTTGACAATGGTTACAGCCTAACACGTCCAGTGAAACTGTGAGTGCCCCGCTACCTTCCGGTGGTCATAGGACGCACCTACACCCGACCATTCTGACCTTCGTTTTGTCCAATCCAATGGTTACAGCCCAACATGTCCAGATGAATGGTTTTGGCAAAGGTTACAGCCTAACGCGTCCAGTGAAACTGTGAGCGCGCCGCTAACTTCCTGCGGCCACAGGCTGCACCTACGCTCGACAATTCTAACCTTCGTTTTGTCCAATCCAATGGTTACAAACTAACGCGTCCATATCAATGGTTACAGCCTAACACGTCCGGTGAAAATGTGAAAGTCAGGGTTCTGTCTCATGCACTAGTAATATGATAATTACGGTACGGGTCTTTTATTTTGCTGTTTAATACGAGTTAGCCAACATAACTGCAGGTTGGCCACCATAAATTATAACTGAAACTGCTCATGTAAACGGGCAGCGTACTGAAAACAGGATCGTATTCAAATCGATTTGAGTTCATGTAAACGTAGTAATTGTGATATACCACGTGTTTTAATATTATAGGAGAGAGCCCTAGACCAGTAAGAATGATTTTCTACAGAAACCAACGAACGCTTTTGAAGTTTTCTACTGCGGAATTTCACATGATAATTACGGTATCTAAAGGATGCAGTACCGTAGGCCGCTTGAGGTACGGTAGCACATTTCCACATACCCAATGATATTACGAACTATGCATTTTAATATGCAATAACACAAGGTAGCAACTACTTCTGTAAATGAAGGCAACTTCCGCGTGTAACATATAATATCCAACCGAAAGAAGTTAAAAATGTCAAGTAAAAATCTACCCACGTAATGCCATAACCTCATCAAAACTCCCCAAAACATTCTCACACAAATCTCCTAGATGTAATGTTCTGGCTAAAGGTAATCACTTTATCAATCAATATAAAATCACATGTACACATATAACCACACCCACAAACTCAAAATCTGCCTTCCTAGAATTTAAAACGGCACGCCCGCAGCTTCAAAGCAAGCGAAGCGACGCCATTTTGACCAAAGAATATGGGAATATTGATTTTGACCAATAATCCAAGGCGCCTTTCTTACTGTTTACCGGCTGCATGAAGCGCCGTCGAGCGCTGCACCGCTTCGGAACAAAAAGCAAGAAGCAGCTTAAAATCCAAGGAATATAGATATGTTCCACCAACAACCAATAAGAACTTAGCAGCCCCTAGCCAATCAAACAGTGGATCAGCTCTGTACCTAGCCGCTCGTATAAAGACTGCGCTGGTCTACCAACGCTTACATCACGCTGCATTTGAATGCAAGTACGAGGCCAGATGCAATCGTTGTGGCGGTCCGCACCGCCACACGAAATGCGACGTGCCCCGTGAAACCCCCACGTGTGTAAACTGTGGGGGAGGGCACGCGGCCTCGTACCCGGGTTGTAAGTACATCAAAGCTGCCCTGAAACAGCAAATCAGGCATTGGCAACAACCATACAAACGCCAACACATCCCCTCACTCATGTCACTCTCCATCTCTCCTCCAAACATCACTCAACTCCAGGCCCCCTCCCTCACGCCCCGCGACGCCGCTGTGTACCTGCTCGAGTGGCTGGCCACGGCCGGCCCCTTCGGGATGATGCCCAGTGGTCCGCGAGCACAAGCACACCGCTAAGCCCTCACTCGCACTCCCTGTAACACCGCTGTGTACCCGCTCGAGTAGCTGGCCTCGGCCAGCCCCATCGGGATGGTACCCAGTGGTCCGCGGGCCCAAGCACACTGACAAGCCCTCTCACGCACCTCATGCACATGCTTCAAACGAATCTCTTGCTATTCTTCTTTCTTCTTTCTGCTCCTTTTCCGCTCGTCTTTTAAAATGGTCCCACAGGTCTGAACAAACTTTTCCTGATCACCAATTTACATCGGTCTTCTGACCAGCTATGATACAAATATTGGTAACCTCCTATACCCACCTTACTACCCATCCCTTTCTCCTTCCCCATACCCTATCCCTCAGGCCATATCCTGGCCAGCTACGACTCTCCTAGCTCACCCAGCTAAACCCAAACGTTCTGTCTACCGAACCTTCCCCCCTACTGACACGGCACTAAAGGCTCCTAAAGGAGCTGAGAGGCCAGAATCAAGGCGCGCAAGCCAGCTTCGCTGGCTTGACGTCGCCGGGCACCAGACCAGACCAGACCAGCAACAGAATTCAATGCATTGAAGCTGAAGAGAAGTAGTCTCTTTTGGATGTGTAGTAAATGCAGACATCTATTAGTTAATTTTGGAATTGCTACATCCGCAGGCCAAGACGATAAATTGAAGAACTTCATAGATGGAAACAAACAAACTTGCACAGAAATTAAAGATGATGTGAAATATATAAAAGACTCTATGGAAGGCATGACGTCCCAACTACTAAGAAAAATGACTCTTTTGGAGGCCCAAGTTCAACCACGAGTTCAACAAACGGATATACAACTAGTCCGAAATGAACAACCTAAAAAAGCACTAATAAGACCTTCTGCTAATAATGCATTCGATACTCAGAATGCCAAGAGTAGATCAAACACATTTTATAACAAAGATAATGATCTGATGACCCAAACAAATCCGAAATACATGGAATCATTTCCTGAAATCAACGACTGGAGGTTGGTAAAATCCACCGCAAAAATGCATAGGCCTTTAAAAAGCATGACTAAAGAGCATTCACAGTTGAGACTGCAAAATAGATTTAGCTTGCTAGAGGATGAGAGGGAGGAAGTATTATCTGCAACACAGGATATGAGCGAACCTCATAATCATGTTCCAAAACATCAGCAAACAGATATGTACCAAACCTCACCTATGCCGAAGAAATCGAAGTTAATTATCCTAAGTGACAGCCACGGCAAGGGTCTTGCTCCGAAGCTTAATATAAACACTGACAGCAACAAATGTCAAGTTCTGGGCATCACACGACCTGGTGCAAAGTTAGATGGTGTTTTGGAAGGGAGCATAAACGTTACATATAATTTATCCCGTGAGGACTGTCTTGTTATATGGGGTGGAGCCAACAACGTGTACGAGAATGAGGCAAATGACGTAGTTCAAACTCTACGAAATGTACTGCCAACCCTATTAGGAACAAACGTTGCTGTGATTGGCCTTCCACACAGGTATGACTTAATACCAACGTCATGTGTAAACAATGAGATTAGGAAGACTAACAAAAAACTTAAAATATTGACGAAATACCACCCTAACTGTACATTTCTTGATATTAAATTGCCTAGGAATTGTTACACTAGGCATGGGCTCCATTTAAACTCTAGGGGGAAATCTGAGTTAAGTAGCATATTAGCTGATTGGATGCACTCTATCTTACATTCCAAGGGAACAGCCATCCCTCTCCAGTTTAAACCAAGTTTGGACAGTAATGAGAAGGCAGAAAAATGTATTAACCTGGAAAGTGATCTCACCTACCAACGTGAATCAGGAAGTCAAGTAATGATCTCTGATGCAATCAAGGACATTGACATATCAACAAATGCACAACCAGGTTGTAGCTCGGTTCGCATGTCCTGCAGAAAGAAAAAGACAGCCACCCGAAATGAAGATTTTTTATGGTTTTGCCCACTCACCAAATAAACAAGACAACACAAAGGAATAGTTCTTCATCTAAAGATATTAATATCAGTGGTTATTATCAGAATGTGAATGGACTAAGGTCAAAATTAACTGTTCTTTCTCAATCAATTAATATGACGAATTACGATTTCATAATCCTTACTGAATCTAACCTTTGTGAAACCATAGGTAACGGTGAGTTAGCTCTAGATCAATATGATGTTTATCGTTGTGATCGTTCCATAGATGCTAGTGAATTAGAATCAGGAGGTGGTGTCTTAATTGCAATCAGGAAAACTCACAAATCTAAACTAATATCCCTAAAAATTAAATCTGTTGAACAAGTCTTTGTTGAAGTCCAAATTCATGACCAAACATTCATTCTAGGCTCTGTATATCTATCACCAAGCTTAGAATTGCAAAAGTACATAGAGCATACCATTACAGTTGAAGACATATTGGAATCTCAAAATGAAAATTGCCATTTTCTGTTAATGGGCGATTACAATCTCCCGAATATAACATGGTTTCAATCAAATGAAGACTGTATGGGGTTCCTCCCATGTGGAATTAATACTGACAAATCAGAACAAATTATTGACTCCTTTTGCTATCTGAACTTATATCAGTTTAATAACATTCCAAATATTCTTAACCGTAATCTAGATTTAATATTCTCCAATTTTTCCTTAACTGTTAACCCTAGCATAGATGTTCTAATTCCTGAGGATAAGTACCACCCTCCTCTAGATATTGATTTTAAGTTGGCGGTTGATCATCAACCTCTTTCAAGTAATTATAGTTATCACAATTTTGATAAAGGTAATTATATCGGTCTCAATAATTACTTAGCTACAATAGACTGGAGCTCTGCATTGAAGGAACAAGATATAAATTCTGCTGTAAGCATTTTTTACTCTATTCTATATGAAGGCATTGATAGATTTATTCCTCTTGCTTATTATAAGGACCCATGTTTCCCACAGTGGTTTAACAGTGAACTAAGAGCCATTGTCTTACAGAAGAAAGCGACCCATGCCTTATACAAAAAGTCGGGCAGCACTCATGATTATTATGCTTTCTCGGAGCTTAGAGCCAAATGTAAACACTTGTCTAAACTATGTTATACTGAATATTTAAACAAAATTAGATCTAATCTATACAGCGACCCAAAAAGCTTTTGGGCTTTTATCAAGACAAAAAAGAATGATAAAGGTATTCCTGGTACAGTTTATCTTGACAATGTGAATGAAAGTGATGGACCAGGTATTGTCAATCTTTTTGCTAAACATTTCTCCTCAGTCTATAAGGCACCAATCGTTAACACCCAAAAATTTGAAACTCCTTACTCTATTAACGTCTCCGCCTGCCAGGTTGAAAAGAGTGATATTTATAACAAATTAGAGAAACTCTCAAATAACAAATCATTTGGTCCTGATGGTCTCCCACCAATTCTATTAAAATCTTGTCGATTCATTATAACAGAACCATTATTCATCTTATTTAACCTCTCTCTTGGAACTGGTAAATTTCCTGATAGATGGAAGAGTAGCTATGTAACTCCTGTCTTGAAATGTGGTGACAAATCCAATGTTAAAAATTATAGAGCTGTTTGTAAATTGTCCTTTATACCCAAATTATTTGAATCTATAATTACTGACAAAATTACACCCCAATTTTCCTCCTACATAATTGAACAACAGCATGGCTTTATGCCAGGTCGTTCAACATGTACAAATCTCCTGGTTTATTTGGAGTACCTACTGAAAGCAGTAGAAGAGCACAATCAAGTGGACTGCATCTACACTGATCTAGCCAAAGCCTTCGACTCTCTCGACCATAAAATTCTTCTTTCAAAATTACAATCTTATGGTATACAAAGCCCTCTATTATCATGGCTGTCCTCATATTTAGAAGGCAGAACTCAGATTGTCAAAATACTTAATTTCTTATCTCAACCAATAGTTGTCTCTTCTGGTGTTCCGCAAGGTGCCCATCTTTCTCCTTTGTTATTTCTAATCTTTATTAATGATATCAATACAGTTTTCAAACATGCCAAAATCCTCCTGTTAGCCGATGATACAAAGTTCTTTATGAAAGTTCAATCTCTACAGGACTGTATACTTCTTCAGGAAGAACTTTGGCGTCTAGAGGAGTATTGTTCTTTAAATGGGTTACTGCTCAATGAAACTAAATGTAAACTAGTCAGATTCTCAAAGAAGAAACAGAATATTGAATTCTCTTATCACTTTCTATCGTCTACTCCACTTCATGCTGTTAGAAGTATTTGTGACCTGGGAGTAAAATTCTCAGACACGCTTAATTTTAATGAGCATATGGTAAATATTAAAAAAAAGGCCTTGCAGAGATTAGGTTGTATAACTCGTTATTCCAAGGAATTTTGTGACTCTAATATATATTTCCTACTGTACTTGACCCTTGTCAGACCCTTAATTGAATATTGTACACCGATTTGGAGCCCTTTCAATAAAACACAAATTGAGAGTTTAGAGAAAGTACAACACAAATTCCTACGAATTTATGCATATCGTTTCCTACACCCAATAACGAATCATAACTACACTGAAGTAATGATGCAATTGAAGCTGCCAACTCTTAAATCCCGTCGTGAAAATTTTTATATTCTTAATATGTACAAAATTTTAAACTCTCACATAAACTGCCCAGAATTAATAAATGAAATCAATATATATGTGCCACCCCGTTCGATGCGCAAGCATCATGTCTTTGAAACAAACTGGCACCCAACTAATTATGGTCTAAATAGTCCCATTGACAGAATGATGCGAATCTCTAATGGGGTCAACATAGACCTGTTCAATACTGATGAAAGACCCCTGAGAAAATATCTGTTTTCCTATTCATTAGACAATCTGTATGAATATAGTTGATTGTAATAGTAGGGTACCTTACTTTGTATTACTCTTAATGTCTTTTATGTTGTATAAAAGAAAATGGTGGAAGCCGTCAATAAATATGTATGTATGTATGTATGTATGTATGTATGTATTTAAAATTTTCAAATTCGCTTGGCCGCGATGTTCGTTTTGTAGTTAACCGGTTTTTGAAACTCTTATAGATGAACTCCCAGTAGTACAAAATTTCAGGGTAATACCACTAATAGTTTCAGAGATATAGAATGCCAGTGAAATATTTCGCACATCCGCCATCTTGTGGTTATGTAAACAATTGAACGAAGTTAGATGTCGGTGCATTACAATGTATATAAACATATACTGTACCACGTTTTATTGCGTTTGGTTGGTTAAATCGCGATAAACGTCTATTTAAAAGTCGCAATTTCGCTTGGCCGCAATGTTGGTTTAGTAGCTACCAGTTTTTCAAAAGTCACATAGGTGAACTTCTAGTAGTTTCCTTTAGCATTGTAAAAAATTCCAGGGTGATATCGGTAATAGTTTCGGAGATATTGAATGCTGGTGAAATATTTCGCACAGCCGCCATGTTGGGTTGGTGAGACGTAACAAAATGTTAAGGGCACGGTCGGGGTCGTACGGAATAGTGCTATGAAATTACCGAGTTTCATTGAAATCGCTCCAGCCATTTAAAAGTTATTGGGGGGGGGGGGGGGACGACGACACACCATCACATACGCACACACAGACAAAAGGGATCTCATAAGCCTATTTTTTTTTCATGAATGAAAATAGGCTAAAAATAACATGAACAAATTGTACTGAGACGCTTTTTGACTAAACTGAAATCCTTGAGTATTTGCTACACCTTAGAAAGAACTAGATCATGAAAATCTGCACTCTCCAACTCACCATACTCACAATGTCCACTGTTCAGAATTTTACCAGCGTCGTTACAGGTTAAACATTCAGCCATGATGGATTTGCAGTTCATGTTGGGAGCCAATCGCATGAATGCAAGCTTCTCATTGGCTACTGAAGCAGTTGTCATTTTTTGAAACGAAACTATGGTGGAATTGTCCATGTTTTGATTCTGAACTGGGCAAATACTTGCTATTCTGTCTTGTTTTGAAGCAGTACAGTTGTAGATCCGCATTCAGCATAAAAAGTCACATAAGAGTGAGCCAAAATGTCAAAACTGACAAAAAAAGGAGTTGTCCAACTTTGATACCAAGCTCCACAGTAGTTTCTGAGAAAAGTGTATCTCAAAGTTAAGAAAACTTAAGTTACGGTATGGTGAATGGAAAAAAAAAAAACCCAGCTCCATAAGTAAATGCCCAGTTAGAGGCATTTAGAAGCCCGGAAGGTGCAAGGTATAGAATTGACCTTCCCTAAAAAAAAAACAAAAAAAAAAAACAAAAAAAAAAAAACAAACAACTTTTTCATCGCTCAACTCTACAAGGTGTCCGTAACGGGGACAGTATCAACAACTGACGACTAATGCATTCTCGCAGTATACGCAATTGTAGTTATGGCCTCCTGTAAATAGCACTGATGTTCACACGTCCGCTGCCGTAGACCCACCATCCCGCCCTAATAGGTGCAAGACTTATATAGCTGAAATTGCTACCCTGCCGTCCATCTTTTTGAATGTTTGTGAAGATAGATAGATAGATAGATAGATAGATTTTTATTAATTCCATTTGATCAAATACATGCACTCAATACATTTTTGATATAGGACACGTCAGAATTTACATCTATAAAATAAAAGAACTAACAGGTATATATTACTAATATTATAACTATTTAACTTATTATAATAGCAAATCTTAATAGATACAATCTTATTGCACAACTATTTACACCTCACTCTATTATCATAATATGAAAACTTAATTCTATAAATACAACAACATACAGCTAGGTATTACAATTAAATTAAAAAAGTAAAATATAATTATAGACTTCATCGCTCCTATATGCTAAGATATTCAACTACTGAGTAAAAACAATGGCACTGCAGATAAGCTTTCAACATTCTATCAAAGGTTTTTATTTTTGGGGCCAGTTTTATATACTGGGGTAGTTTATTGTATAATTTAACTCCAGTGTTAAAAGTTCCTTTTTGATATATGCTTGTGTGTGTGTGTGAAATATGAATGTTTTGATTTTGTCTTGTGATATGCCTATGAACATCATTGTTTGTTTTAAGAAAAACATCTTTATTCATTAAATTCTTTTTTAAAAACATAATACTTTCAAACATATATATGCAGTGCAGTGGGAGAATGTTTAAATCTTTAAACAGAGGTCTACATGATTCTCTAGAGTTTACATTTGCCATAATTCTAATCGCCCTCTTTTGTATCCTAAACGTGCTTAGTACATCTGACGACATACCCCAAAATATGATCCTATATCTTAAGTACGAATGGAAATAAGCAAAATAAGTATTTCTTAATGTGTGCATGCTAGTGCAGGTTTTCAAAATACGTAACGCAAAGCACATCGAGTTCAGTTTAGTATTCAGATATTGTATATGTTAATTCCATTTCAAGTCTTGTTGTATCCATAGTCCTAAAAACTTTGTTTCTGATTTATTTTCTATTTGATGACCATTTAACGTTATATTGGGTTTCGCAGGATTCCTATTCTGTATAGTGTGGAAATTTAGACATACTGTTTTTTTATAGTTTATTATGAGGCGATTATCTTGTGACCATTTGGTTAACTCTCCTGTAACGGAGTCAGCAGACTGCTGTATGACCTGTTTAGTTTCACCTTTTATTACGAGTGTTGTATCGTCCGCAAACAAAATTTCCTTATGTGAATGAACGTTCTGTGTTATATCATTGATATATAGAAGAAAGAGTAGTGGGCCCTAAACCGATCCCTGGAGTACTCCAAATTCAATAATTCCCTCATTGGACAATGTTTCATTAAGTAATTTGGTTCCATCATCCTTGTGTCTCAAGCTTACTATTTGTTTACGCCTTGTTAAGTAAGACTCTATCCATTTATTAGCTAGACCTCTAATACCATATTGATTTAGTTTGGTAAGGAGGATTTTATGGTCAACAACATCAAATGCTTTCGATAAATCCAAGAATAGGCCAGTTACATGTTCCTTATTGTCAATTAATTTCAGTATACAATTACTACATTCGTAAATTGCTGTCTGTGTAGATTTTTTCCGTTCTGAATCCATGTTGTGAGTTTGATAATATTTTATTTTTTTCTATGAAACTTATCAGTCTCTTATACATAATTTTTTCCACAATTTTTGCAATACCAGTTGGTAAGGTAATAGGACGATCGTTATCTAATTCATCTTTTGAACCGTTTTTGTGCACTGGAATTACTTTTGATAACTTCAAAATATCCGGGTAAGTTCCTGAGAGAATTGAACTGTTTATTAAGTGCGTAAGTGGATTTAGTATATTTTCTGCACATTTCTTTAAAATTGCAACAGGGATGCCATCAATGCCAGCACAGAATTTATTTTTTAGCTCTTTTATAACTATTCTTACCTCTTCACTTGTGACATGATTTATAAATAAAGAATCACTGCATATATTTATTTTATTATTAGAATTTAGTGTATTTACCTGTGATTTATTTAATAATTTTTGTGGAATTTCCAGAAAATAGTCATTAAAAGTGTTTGCTATTTCCTCTGGATTAATAATCACTTTATTATTTCTGGTCAGTGTAATGTTCCTTTGTATTTTAGCAGATTTTCCAGTTTCTTTCTTTATCACGGACCACATAGCCCTGTTTTTATTAGATGATTGGGAAATAAAATTATCATTATGCATTTTCTTTGCTAGTCTTATTACCTTATTTAATATGCTAGTGATTTTTTTGTAGTATGAATTGAATTCAGGTGTTGTGTGGTATTGTTTGTATAATTTGTGTAGAAATTTCTTTCTTTGACAGGAATTTATAATCCCTGTTGTTATCCAATTGCTTGTTTTGTCATTTTGAACAGTTCTTCGTTTAAAGGGGAATGCTATTTCAAAATAGTGTTTTAGGGTACTGTTAAATGCATTAAATTTATCATTTACATTTTCTAATTCATAAATTTCTGACCATGTTTCCTTATTTAATAAGTCATTGAAATATGTAACATTTGATTCAGTGAATGACCTGCACTTTGATTTTACTCCATTATCATTATTATTGATTGTTTCGGATACTTCAAAACTCAGTATTTGTCCATGGTGGTCACTAAAACCCGGACAATAGACTTCTATTGAATGGTGATATTTATCTGTATTTATAAAAAATTGATCAGGAGTGGTTTTACTAAATTTTGTTATTCTTGTTGGGGTATTTACTGTAGGTTACAGTCCATAGGAAATTAGTAACTGTGTTAATAATTCACAATTTCTATCAAATTTTAAGAAATCCACATTTACATCCCCACAAATTATTATATCGAAATTTACTTTGCTCATGTTATTGAGTAACAATTCTAATTTATCTATAAATAAAGGAAACTTTCCTGACGGTGAACGGTATACGCATACAATTATTAACTTAAACTGCTGAATTTTTACGGCAGAGAATTCAAAATCCTGTTCCATAATTATATAATCATAAGCTGTTATCTGTTCATGATCTAAATTATTTCTTAAGAAGATGCAAGTACCACCATGGCTAATATTAGATCTAGAGTATTTACTAGCTTGTATAAACCCTGGGAATTGAATTAATTCGAGTTGTTCCTCTTTCAGCCAATGTTCTGAAATACATAGTGCTGAGATGTCTTTAAGTTCATTTTTAAGCATTAGATTTATGTAATCAATTTTATTATAAAGAGACTGGACATTCTGGTGGTAAATTTTAAATTTGTTACTTTTGCAAGCTTGTGTTGGTGATTTATTTACATTATTATTATCATAATTGTTATTATTATTGTTGCTAGACAAATCCGAAATACCATTGTTACACTCCGTTAAATTTGACTTCAAAAGATCTGATTGCCAAACCTCACGTTTGGCTTCTTCTACCAGTTTCCCTGCTTCCACTCGAATGATATTACTGTTAAATTATTCTTACCATTTGAATTTACAATTTTGCAGATTTCTTCACTAAGATACTCTTTTCCTAATCTATTTAAGTGTAGGCCATGCCGAGTGTGGAACTTCCTGTCTAATTTACTTACATCTACAATTTGGACATTTGGAAAACTCTTACAAATTTTAGTCTATGAATTTTTCCATTTGTAGCCTCTATTTCTACATTTACACATGATTTGGGAATTAAATCGTATCTCTGTGGAAGGAGTCCATAATGCCAACCCCACGCATTCGGTACCAATGGTTTTGACTAGACCAATATTTTCGTCCAGACCAACGGAGGATTGATAGCGCGGCCCTACGGGCCGCGTTAGCTAATAGATAACACCCCTGGCTTTTGTTACGCACTGTGGGGGAAGTCACGCATCAATAATCTTTATTCAGGCCAATGGTTTTTGCCTTTTATTTAATTTTTCATGTTGGCAACGTATCACGTGGGTATGACGTAGTGTACGGTGTGATTTTAAAATGGCTGACCTTGTTCAAATGAATGCAACCAATAATGCTTTATTTACGTTCAAAGTAATTATTTCCGGTGCAGCAGTGGCAATTGAGAACGTGAAACGACTCTCAACAACTCCCAACAACTCCCAACATATCCGAGAAAGGTTTGTCAATCATAAATACTATATTTTCAGTAATGTACCTTGTTGAAAGTTACCAAGGCTTGGTCTCCTGTTCTGTAGTTTTAATGGTTTGAATTTATTTTCAATATATACATTTTCCCTAGGTTGAGATATCACTAAATGCATGTGTGAAGTTTCAATGCTTTGAAACTAATGGTATAGGAGTGAGATGGCTTCAAAGTGTATTGTAATATTGAGCTCGGTTCCAAGGTGAATTCTACAAGGTGTCCTTAACCGGCAATGAATAGGATGACCCGGCGAAAACATCACATAACGCAGAGAAGGCGACAGGCTTACCAAACTTCAAACAGACTCACATAACTCTCTGCTACAACGTAGGTTCTGGAAACATGCACATCACTCCACGAGAAATAAAAGTAGAGTAAAAGTTGCACTTAAATATATAAAATAATTTTTTAATATATAAATTTATTGTTTGTTGGTCTATGGACAGACAATAAACGAATATTGCCTATTTTACTCCAGAGTCTGCTGATCTATATATTCTTTCTTTTGTGTTAGGGTAATTCGACTTTAGATCCGAGATAGAGTTTGAGAGGCACCTTCATACCACCCCCAGAGATCTCATTCTACTGGCAAAAGCAAACTGAATCTCGATCTTGAGTCATGTTGTTGGTTTGTCGGCATGAATTGTAGATATTCTTCCCTCTGCTCTTTTAGGTTCTGGTGTGTTTCATCTCATCCTGGCTGGCATTTGAGGGTGCGCAAATGCAAGGGAGCCGTGTCAGTTGATTTACTTGCGCGTGAATGATCCCCTTCGGGGCAAATTTCTGGCACCCCAGCGTCTCTGAAGCCAGAGTAGCTAAATGGGACGTAAAACCAATAAGATTATTAACACTTCAACATCCTAACCCCTTTACCATCTTGCAGGATCTCAAGAACACTGTTGCAGTATTCAAATATATATGTTTAGCCTATTTTCGATTTTTGCATACAATGAAAGTAGACTTATGAGATCTGCACAGGGCCATCAATTGTGTGTCTGTTTGTGTGTATGTGAGTGTGTGTGTGTGTGAGTGAGAGAGAGAGAGAGAGAGAGTGAGAGAGTGTCTGTCCACTCCTATCAAATGAAACATGACGAAACCGAATTGAACGAAATTTTGTACAGAGGTAACAATTGCAAAGGGCACCTTAGTGCCATGTTTTATATTGACGCCATCTTTTCCAAAACTTAATGGCGGCCACTCAAATGGTCAAAACTTAAAATTAAAACTAAACTAACAATCGAATCCTTACCAAATTTGGTTAAAACATGGGACGCGTCCTGAGCCCAAACTGCAAGGTCATCAGTCGTACCATTAAAAGATGGCGGCCGTGTTAATAATGCAAATGTTATAATTTATAGCTTCGGACCCACCAATTCTGATTATCGAGCCGAGGGTGGTTTAAGCTATCCGTTGTTTATTATCATTTTATATTCTAATATTACACTTTATCAGTGACCTAAAGGATCTGAGCCGTGTCTGTCACATGACAAGATGGCAGCTGACCTTTTGTGCCTGCCCTATATTTCAGTAGTTTGAGTGTTGCATGCGATATAGCCAATTGTACGAAATAATATAAACTTTGTATGAAATGATTTATAATGAAGATATATTGCAGTGAAGAATTCGTGACATTATTTGCTAACACGTTATATGTAAGTCAGTTAGTAACACTGAGATGTTACAGACATGTTTGGTTCTCACGCGGTCGGCTGGGGTTCGAAATCTACTAGAGTTAGCTTTTTTTACTTGATTTTTTTTTCACAAATGATGTGGTCGAGCTCTCTCCACAGATACTAAATAAAATGCTATTTAGTTCAAAGGAGATGCTAATGTATACGAATCTATTATAGCAATCAAACTGATTTTTTTTTATGTTCATAGGGGCTATGAACTTAAGTTCACCTATAGGACTTTCAATAACCTGGTGAACACAAATCCAACATGGTGGCGACGCGAAGTATAAATATTCACATGGACGTTTCTCGCAATTTAACCATCCGAGTGCAGTGAAACTTGGTACCGTAAATCCTTATATGAATTTTAATCCACTGGCATCTAACTTATTTTAATTGTTTCCATAACCACAAGATGGCAGCTGTGCGAAATTTTAAAATCTCCTTGTTACTTCTTGTGTCATAATCATGCGATTGAAGTTTGAGTACTACATGTACACAATAATCTTCATGTAACAGTACATAACTCTAGGACCTACATATATAAAATCCAACATGGCGACCATCCGAAATATTTAGTCGGTTCTCAATATCTACGAATCTATTACAGCAATCAAACTGAAATTTTGTATGTTGATAGTGGCAATTAACATAAGCAGGATATATGAGAATAGGCTGTATAGTTCTTCACGGAATTACATGTTAACTATAAGACCGATTTTATATGATTTTGTTTTAATACATTAGACATAATTACATTATTTTAAAACACCCTCAGTCATTAGAAGTGTAATGAAGAAAATAAAGTTAATTTTTGATATCAATTTCATAATTATTTGGTTTCAAAAGAGAACAGATTCAATTTCAAAATGGCTCCCTTTGGCTTCAAAAACAGACAGCTCCCTGACTTGGTTTCATACATGGCTAACTCCACTATTTAAATTATAATTACGGCTTAAATATTCATTTAATTTTAATAATGAATATGAAAAAATGTTTATGTGGCCTATAAGAATGAAATAAAAAAAAATCGCCATGATACTGACAACCATGAAGTCTAAGCCACTTAGGTGGCAGCATGCCGGCCTCTCACCGCTGGGTCCGTGATTCAACTCCCGGTCACTCCATGTGAGATTTGTGCTGGATAACGCGGAGGCAGACAGGGTTTTCTCCGGGTACTCCGGTTTTCCCTGTCAACAATTTCATTCCAGCAACAACCTCCACTATCATTTCATTTCATCTGTCATACATTTACTCATTGCCCCAGAGGAGTGCGACAGGCTTCGGCAGCCGGCACAGTTCATATCCTCGCTGCCAGATGGGGCTTCATTCATTCCATTCCCTGACCCGGTCAGTCGACTGGAAGCAGGCTGTGGATTTTCATTTTACTAACAACCATATTGTGGATTTAGTTTTTCATCTCTCCTGTAAAAAAAGCAAAAGAGGAGTTGTCAAACTTTGATACCAAGCTCCTCTACTGAACGTATTGTCATGACATGTTTTATGGGTGTGGAAGGAGTCATTATAAACACAATAGATGAAATATAACTGGATATAAACTGACATCAAGCCCTACAACATACTAAATGTTACCAAAACATTACCAAAATATGGTACATCTAATACTTTGTTTAATTGACAAAATAATAATATAATGAATAACATCTTTCACCTACTGTCTTAATCTAACATATGCTCTCTGTCTCCTACTTTCTGAGAAAAGTGTACCTAAAGGGATTAAAACATTCTCAAAAATTATTTTTCAGGTTAAATTTAAAATTCATTTCATATGAACTGGGCATTTGAATCATACCAATATTCTTTCCCCGGGTTCAGGAGATATCACTAAATGCATGGGTGAAGTTTCAATGCTTTGAAACTAATGGTATAGGAGTGAGATGGCTTCAAAGTGTTGAACCCTTGCAAAGTAGCATATGAGACTCAATTTTGGGGGGTGTACCAGTCCATTTCGTAAAGTTGTTGTTAAGCGCTTCTTATAACATGCAGGGTAACATATAACAAAATAACATGCAGGAAAAAGTGAATACCAGGATAAAAACAAATGAATTTAATAAACAGATCAACAAATTTACACTATTTACAACAAAAACACAAGGTCTCCCAAATGACACCCACTTGAATTAATAAAAATGCCAAACTAGGCCTGATCTCAGGAGAGATCGTAAACATCTGGACCAAATGTCCCAAATTACTGCAATGACATGTGCGTGTGCGGGTTTTCTACATGCGGTACGATGTGTACAAATTAATGCGAGATTCGTTACCATCCAGTAAACCTTCAGGGGACGAATCTGCATTGTCTTAGAGCTAGACAGACACTAGGAACACTAAACACTAATTAAACTAATCCGACACTTTCTACACTGAATAAGACAAAAATAATTTCCGCATGAAATTGGAATCAAAGAATTGCCGTAGCAAACAACACTAACGCCTAAAATTGGGACTTTTCAAATCAACACAAGTAAATCAACACGTGACCAAACAAGAAAAATACACACATGTCTTGATATTTAAATATTACATTGATTCTAATTTAAATACATTTTCAGTAATCCAAATCTTACTGAATAATGACTCTTATTTCCAAACAACAAAATAACTCCCTTGTGATCTGCTTTTAAATTCCTAAGTAACTGAATTTTCGAAAAAAAAAAACACCACTTTAATTAACCGAAGTTAATTAAATGTAAAGTAAGGCAACACCTTCCTGCTTTTGACTGAGTTCACTAAATATGCAAATTTTCTAATTTTTAAGCTGGGTGCCAGAACAAGTTATCAACAAACACAATATCAATTTCTAACCTATTCAACATTTCTAACTTTAAGAACTCAGTGATTTTACTGATACTCATGGCGGTACAACTTCTCCTCAATTTACTGAATTTACTTTTGTCCTGCTAACCTGGCATCATTTCTCAGTGAAATAAGTATGAGGTCAACAAAACAACAACAACAAACCCCACTTGGGCAGCCATTTTTGATATATGAACCCTTGCAAAGAAGCATATGAGACTCAATTTCGGGGGGTGTACCAGTCCATTTCGTAAAGTTGTTGTTAAGCGCTTCTTATAACATGCAGGGTAACATATAACAAAATAACATGCAGGAAAAAGTGAATACCAGGATAAAAACAAATGAATTTAATAAACAGATCAACAAATTTACACTATTTACAACAAAAACACAAGGTCTCCCAAATGACACCCACATGAATTAATAAAAATGCCAAACTAGGCCTGATCTCAGGAGAGATCGTAAACATCTGGACCAAATGTCCCAAATTACTGCAATGACATGTGCGTGTGCGGCTTTTCTACATGCGGTACGATGTGTACAAATTAATACGAGATTCGTTACCATCCAGTAAACCTTCAGGGGACGAATCTGCATTGTCTTAGAGCTAGACAGACACTAGGAACACACTAAACACTAATTAAACTAATCCGACACTTTCTACACTGAATAAGACAAAAATAATTTCCGCATGAAATTGGAATCAAAGAATTGCCGTAGCAAACAACTCTAACGCCAAAAATTAGGACTTTTCAAATCAACACAAGTAAATCAACACGTGACCAAACAAGAAAAATACACACATGTCTTGATATTTAAATATTACATTGATTCTAATTTAAATACATTTTCAGTAATCAAAATCTTACTGAATAATGACTCTTACTTCCTAACAACAAAATAACTCCCTTGTGATCTGCTTTTAAATTCCTAACTAACTGAATTTTCGAAAAAAAAAAAAAAAAAAACCACTTTAATTAACCGAAGTTAATTAAATGTAAAGTAAGGCAACACCTTCCTGCTTTTGACTGAGTTCACTAAATATGCAAATTTTCTAATTTTTAAGTTGGGCGCCAGAACAAGTTATCAACAAACACAATATCAATTTCTAACCTATTCAACATTTCTAACTTTAAGAACTCAGTGATTTTACTGATACACATGGCGGTACAACTTCTCCTCAATTTACTGAATTTACTTTTGTCCTGCTAACCTGGCATCATTTCTCAGCGAAATAAGTATGAGGTCAACAAAACAACAACAAAAAACCCCACTTGGGCAGCCATTTTTGATATATGAACCCTTGCAAAGAAGCATATGAGACTCAATTTCGGGGGGTGTACCAGTCCATTTCGTAGTTGTTGTTAAGCGCTTCTTATAACATGCAGGGTAACATATAACAAAATAACATGCAGGAAAAAATGAATACCAGGATAAAAACAAATGAATTTAATAAACAGATCAACAAATTTACACTATTTACAACAAAAACACAAGGTCTCCCAAATGACACCCACTTGAATTAATAAAAATGCCAAACTAGGCCTGATCTCAGGAGAGATCGTAAACATCTGGACCAAATGTCCCAAATTACTGCGACATGTGCGTGTGCGGCTTTTCTACATGCGGTACGATGTGTACAAATTAATGCAAGATTCGTTACCATCCAGTAAACCTTCAGGGGACGAATCTGCATTGTCTTAGAGCTAGACAGACACTAGGAACACACTAAACACTAATTAAACTAATCCGACACTTTCTACACTGAATAAGACAAAAATAATTCCCGCATGAAATTGGAATCAAAGAATTGCCGTAGCAAACAACTCTAACGCCTAAAATTAGGACTTTTCAAATCAACACAAGTAAATCAACACGTGACCAAAGAAAAATACACACACGGCCGCTTACCATTTTTACAAGAAATACAAAATACACCCAACGGAGTCACAACAGACAACAATATAACATAAGCAAATGAAATGAGTCACAGTAATCACTAGGCTCAGAGCCAACATTTACATCATAAAAACAAACATTTCATTTCATACGATATGCGGTAATTCGTAACGGACATGGCGAACTCCCAATTAAAATTATGATCCAATGACCATTACAAGAGCAGATTTGCTACAGATAGCTTACAGGGATCAGTCGGTCAGCTGGACTGCCTAAACGATGAATCACCAGACATAGATGGGTGCAAAGTGGAATATGCAACATCTGTCAACCCACGTGTCAATTACCTCGACCTGCCGTAGCAATGGCTCGAGTCTCGAAGAAGCGTGCTCCCAATAGCACATAATATACGTGTGTGTGAAATAAAAATATCTTAGCATTTCCCAAGGAAATCCAAGAATCAGCACAGGACAAGGTACAGTAGCCTCCAAGAGCGCTCTGCCTTTCCATAAAATACCATCAAAATTTGAGGGCAGTAGACACATTCTACCCCTCATCACGAAGAATCAAATACACACACCTTGACACAATACACACACCAGAATCACACGTATGGGTTTGACAGAAACCTGAAATAAAAGACATAAATATTTCCACCGACTTGCGTTCCCAGTCTAGTCCGTGACTGAAGAACCTGAAAAGGGATATAAAAAACTCAAAAATATAGAACTAAGGTGTTCTACAGTGACATCTTAACTTGTTGCGCTCGGCAACCCTAGTATGAATGAAAACCTGTTCGTAAAACATCTAACAACATTTACCCCCTTCTCCTACTAAAAATGAATTTGAATACAGCACCATTTATCGACCATGACGAACTCAGCATTCGCATGAATAAAATCCAAATGCACGCGCCGTGCATACTAATAATGACTCATAAGAAAAATATACAATCACACAAAATTTTGGCCACGTGCCAACGTACATTTAAAAGAAAAGAGTGTCGGAGCACAAAATCTAAAATACACAAGAAAAACCATGAATAAAATTATTTACACGTTCCTGCGTCTAATTTAGCTACATATTGAATAAATCAATGGTTTGTACATCACCGTCCAGCTTGCAGAAAATCAACCTCCATTCCAGAGCATTCCCCCACGGGAAGTCTACTTCGTCATCGTCGACATTCTGGTAGAGGCGTAGCACATCATTCCACCAATCGACCTTGCTGTAGACATCTTGGCGTGGCTTCTTGAAAAGAAATGTTGAAAATTAAAATTCTACCTAGCTAGAATCGCTATGAGCTACTGACTTTCACTCAAGAGTCCTGGGCGATTAATCCACGTTGAACTGGCCCTATCTAAGCCTTTGCTTACTTCACACGCACATATACATCACACAAAAAATATAACACAAAATTTACAGAAAATATTACAATCTTAGTCCACCACGCAGCTGGCATTTAACAAGTCTCACAAATTACGTATGCCGAGTAGCGCTTATCTCAACTAGAGATCTCCCCTCCGCTAGGCATGAACTCTGCTCCCAAGAGCACAATAAAATGTTCGTTCAGACTGACATGAAGTATGCTCACCAGAGCCTGATAAAAATTGTGTCTCAAACCGGCGTGAACGATGCTCCTCAGAGCTCGATAAAGTTGTGTGTCAAACTACTCATCACCGATCAATTTATTAGAAACTGGCATAATGGAGTGGAATGGGGGTAATCTGAGAAAATAATCTGTAATTTTCAACTCACAGACTTGGGACTAGTATCAAACTTCTTCTTATTTAAACGTCTCAATGCACTTATGCGGAATCCTATCGCATCGGCGGTTCTTCATACACGTGTTTCCAGCGCCTTTTTTTAGGCACGCACATCTCCGCGTGGTTTAGGCGTCCTCTCTCCTGATTCGATGATTCAATCGTGTATCGGTTGGAAATTCACTTCTGGCACGCCCATAATGACGCCAACTTGGATGCGCGTTCACCCTGAATTTGTCCTTGAACTGGGCTTAGCCGGTCATCCCCAGGAATAACTACCACGCTACCTCTGTTGCAAGCGTTGCGACACACTACCTGCTTTCCGTTGTCCATCTCCAACATGCACTGCCTGGATATCAGTAATAATAATAATAAAAATCATGAAGACTTATTGATCGGCAAATCAATAAGAGTTCAGTGTATTGTAAAAAAAAAAAAAAGTTCCAAGGTGAATTATACAAGGTGTCCTTAACCGGCAATGAATAGGATGACTAGGCGAAAACATCACAATTCTTGCGACAAACCAACAACATGACTCAAGATCTAGATTCAGTTTGCTTCTGCCAGTAGAATGAGATCTCTAGGGGTGGTATGAAGGTGCCTCTCAAACTCTATCTCGGATCTAAAGTCGAATTACCCTAACACAAAAGAAAGAATATATAGATCAGCAGACTCTGAAGTAAAATAGGCAACATTCGTTTATTGTCTGTCCATAGACCAACAAACAATAAATGTATATATTAAAATTGTAAATAAATTATGGGATAAAGCCTATCCTACTTCGGAGATTCAACTATTCTTGAACCGGGCACGAATGTTCAAGGTAAAAAAAACTACATTAAATAACTTTTAATGCTTGAGACAGTGAATCTCTCCAGTCCTACCTTTAGACACAAATAAAAATAAGGAGATTTAAATTGAAATCTAATAATCGTTTAATCATATCACAGAATATCTTACAAAGAATCAATTCACACCCAGAATGTGGTGTTTAAATAGATAAATAACACTCATTTTAACAAAAGTAAAATCTGCCGTAAAATGGAAGTAATAAAATAAAATAAAATGATCTCCATTCTATCTAATCACTTATTATAATACAAAATTATTCATGTTATATGTTGTTGTTGTTGTTTGAGCCTTCAGTCCTTTGACTGGTTTGATGCAGCCCTCCACGCCTCCCTGTCCTGAGCTAGGTAATCATTTCATCTCTGCATAGCTACCACACCCTACATCCGAGGCAGTCTGTTTAACATATTCTAACTTTGATCCACCCCTACAGTTCTTGTCCTCAACCCTTTTTTACATAACTAAGCTTGCTATTCCTGGGTGTTTTAGTATGTGTCCTACCAACCTATCTCTTCTCTTCATAGCAGTCGCCAGAAACATCTCTCCTCTCCCACTCGCCTTAATACCTCTTCGTTTGTAACCCTATATGCCCATCTGATCTTCATCATTCTCCTGTAACACCACATTTCAAGCGCTTCAATTCTCTTCTTTTCTGCTGCACCAATAGTCCAAGTTTCTCTTCCATAGAGCGCCACGCACCAGACAAAGGCTTTCAAAAATGACTTCCTAATACCTAAATCTATATTCGATGTCAACAGATTCCTTTTCTGTAGAAATGGTTTCCTTGCCTGAGCCAAACTACTTTTTATATCCTCTTTGCTTAGTCCATCACTGGATATTTTGTTTCCTAAGTAACAGAAGTCGCCTACTTCCTTGAGCTTTTCACCTGCCAATTTGATGTCCATAAAGGTTTCTGATTTATTTCGGCTGCATTCCAGTATTTTTGTTATTTGTAGGCATAAATTATTATTTAAAAATTGACTATCTTTTTTTACTATTGCTTGTTCATCAGAATCCTTGTTTGCTCAGGGTCTTGATGACATGTCGTGTCCTATGCAATGCCCGTATAGATGTAAATCCCGTATGCGAGTCTCTGATCAGAGAAATGCAAAGTTTTAGGGCATCTTTTTGTAATTTTCTCTATTTTTTAAGTTTTAGGTCAATTTTGTACATATCAGGACTTTTTAGGTAATTTTCTTTACATTTTAGAAAAATATCAGGTCTTTTTTTTACATTTGTGGCAGTTATTAATGATTCGTAGCACAGTAAGTTATATCTCATCCCATCGCATGGTCTCTGTTTGGATTGCATGCCATCAATAGGGAATCCCCTTTCTCTCTGTATATGGGGCTTGCGTCATTGCTCTGCTAAGTCGTCAGAATGTCTTCTCGCTCCAGGTCAGCGAACTAGTGATCTCAATGAGTTTGGTAGTGCATGTCTGATTCCTATTTTAGTTAACTTCATGTTCCCTACTGCCTACAACAATGCCGAAAGTGAAGCCTGCTAATGCTACTAGATAAAATAAACATAGTGAGTTTGGCGAGGAAGTTTTTACGATCGGTGGTCCTGTATTATTTTGTAAGCTTTGTGAAGTTAAGGTAGCGGCTGAGAAACGATTCACAGTGCAACAGCATATCAGGCGCGAGAAACATAAGCGGGCTCTTGAAAATTCAAACAAACGAAAAAAGTCATAAATGCTACTTTCTCAGAGTTTAGGCTCCGTGCGATAGGGTGAGAAATGCATCGCCGCACTACGAGTGGCCAAACTTATAAGCTCGTGAATGTTACCATGGCCGAGGTGGAACGATGAGAAGGTACATTCTGAAAATAAACATGAACCAATGAGGAATTTCCAGACATCCTAGGAGCATCAAACTTAGTACCAGTGAAGCTGATATTCACAAGATCGCTTTACGAGTCTAGGATATTCTACATTTTTCGAGGGGACCGAGTCGAGGGATTTGAAATGGTGACTTAGGAGAAGAACAGTGTAAGCAAGCATTTTTTTTCCAAAGCGATGACCTATTGCTTTTGTGGACTGAAACGTTTCCTGAATGTCCAAACTAACTTATAATGTCAGTGTTTGTTGTTTATTGTTGCAGCTGCCCCGCAGGGCGAAGCGGGGAACACAGCGATGACAGAGTGCATTCTGCACATAAGTCAAGCAGTATTGCGCGCCACTGGAGTTCATGTCACCTCGGACAGTTAAACGATGACTGAGGCTACTGGAGATGAGTCATTTCCTACTCGTGCAACTGTACCTGACAACCAAGCAGGCTGACGTGTGACACAAGTAAACAAAGAATAGTCGCCAACTCGACCACCGGCAATCAATTCGTGAAAGAGTAATACACAGGAATTGTACAATACAAAATTTATTGGCGTCTAATAGAATTTTAATATCATATATATTTACCTTACATACACATTAGCTGCGTGATTAAGTTAATTGTCAACAATAACGCTAGACCTAACACTGTAATTAGCTTACCAAAAGAAACTTTACAATAAAAGTAAAATAATGATGTTATCAATGCGGAGTGAAATGAGACTTGCTGATTCACTAAATTTGGCAACCTAGTTTATTAGGTACAAAGTAGTCTCTTTAATTTAAATTTGAAAGTCGACAGATTGGAAATTGATTTTAAATCGTTTGGAAGATGGTTGTAAGCTTTAATGGCTGAGAACTTAAAGCTACAGTTACCAAATTTATACGAGCGGATTTGATAGAGAGCGAAGCCATCTGCTTGTCGCGTGTTGTAAGTATGAATGTCTGAATTTAGTGAGTAGTCACTGTTATGCAGCACATTGTTTTGTTTAATTCTGTGTATTAGTATTGCTGACCTTAATTCTGCACACAATGACATTGTCATTATTTTACTCTTGGCATATAAATCTCGACTGTGTGTGTTAAAGGGTTGGTTATATTTATTTTAATCACTCTATTTTGTATTACCATAAGTTCATGCAGGACTGTCTTTTTACACTGAGTCCAAATTACATTTAGATACTGAGGTGGCTGTGTACGAGCGAGTAATATACTGTGATTCAAAGAACACCTACGAATGACTTCTGCCAAAATGAAGACAAGAAACAACATCTTGCGGAAATTATGTGGCACCCCTTGGGGTGCCAATGCAACTACTCTCCGTTGCTCAGCTCTAGGTTTAGTTTATTCTGTTGCTGAGTATTGTGCTCCGGTGTGGATAAATAGTCCGCGTGTAAGATTAATAGATGTGAAATTGAATATCACCATGCGCATGATAACAGGAACAATTATGTCAACTCCTACACAATGGCTTCCTATTCTCAGCCACATCCCACCACCTCATTTGCGGCGATGCAACATTTTGATAAGAGAATATAGAAAAATCCAGCCCAACAAACATCTACCTATCCATGGAGACATTGCTGATCTACATGTGAAGCGATTACGTTCAAGACATCCGCCTATCTGCACAGCGGAGAATCTAGCAACCAACAAATTCAACCAGACAGAGAGATGGTCTTGTGATTGGAATTCGTTTGTCCCTCCAGTGAGTTCAGTAATGCCATGCATAACTAAGAAGGTGCCAGGGTTCACTCAGCCTAGAAAGATCTGGTCGAAATTAAATAGAATCCGTACCAATCACGGTGTATGCGGGGATCTCCTGTACAAGTGGAGGAAAAAAACCTTCATCATGTTGGGAGTGCCGTGATGAAAGACAGACTGTTCGGCACCTAATTCAAGAATGTTCACAAACATCTTACAGTGGTGAATTCAGCGACTTCTTCCTAGGGATACCGCAGGCACTTCATTACGTTTCTAAACTTGATGTCAAATTATAATAATGTATGCCATACGATAAATAAATATGTGATTAGAAGTTTTCTACGGATTAAGTATCTCAACAGCCCAGATGCTTGAATTATCTTCTTCGCAATATACCAATAACCTTCTCCTACCAGTTTGTGACTGCTATTCGGAGGTTGCAGGATCGAATCCGGACGCAGTCATCGGGTAAATGCGTGGGAGCCATGTCATTAGATTTGCTGGCGCGTTAAAGATCTCCTTCAGGGCTAAATTCCGGCTTCCAGGTGTCTCTGCCGCAGTAATTAAAAGGGACGTAAAACCAATTGCTAATAATAACAGATTGCACACTCAAATTGAAAAGTTCCGAGACTTAGCATTAAGGGACTCATACCAGAGGGGACCTTGGACTGCCTAACAAATCAAATCTTATATATAAAAGTGAAAGTCTGTATGCATGTATGTATGTATGTGTGTATGTATGTATGTATGTATGTATGTATGTGGGTGGGTGGGTCTGTTCCGTATACAAATCTACACCGTTCCACCAACCTCAACCAAATTTTGCATACACATAGTTTAGGACCCAGAACGAACTGCTGGCTACATGAATTTTCGATAGTCTTTCTCATTCTTCTGATTTCGGCCCTTTTGCACTCAAGCACAGGCTAATCAAATCATAAAATATACTCATGAAGGAATGGCAAGGCAGATAGTTTCCATGGCAACATAGCTCAAGTCGAGACACGGCCGTCTGGATGCCATTTGCGCTCTGCAATACCGGTATAGAAAATGAGGATCTTTACTTGAAATCCCGTTAGTTACTCACCTACTCACACAGCACTGTCAACCGAGATTATCATAACAAAGACTTGACACTATCTTCTACTATATATTTGTCAAATACCACTCACTCACTCACTCATCATTCATCACGAAATCTCAGAAACCAACGAACGGATTGGAATGAAATTTGTTATGCAGCTTCCTCAAGGGACGCAAATGCCCACCAAGAGAGGATTTTTGCATATTCAGGTTCTAAAGGGGTGTTAAGGGGGTAGACCTGCATTTCATTGAATAGCAATATCTCCCGATTGGTTTCATTGGGGGATGTGATACTCGGCATATAAACTCATCATTAAAAATAAGAAGACACGGGTCTGAGGGTTTTTTCGATGTGGTGTATATTATGAGGTGAAAGGGTGAAGAGTGGGGATTGAAAGATTCATAACGGAGCGTGTATCTCTTAAACGACATAGGCGAGGATTTGAAACTCAGCGGAAAAAATCAGCATAAAAAATAAGTAAATGTGTTTGACCGTTTTTTCATAAATCCAATTTAAGGGGCCCATGGGGATGGGTAAAATTCTGGGGGGGGAACCAGAAAAGAAAGTGTCCTAACTGATTGACTGACTGACTCACTCATCAAACTCAGGGGGAAAAACTGCTTTAAAGTAAGTAAATAACTGTTCGCCAGGTTTTTTTGATCAATCAAATTGAAGGGGTTCATCGGGAGGGGTGAAATTCTGAAGAAAAAAAAAATAAAGAAAATGTCCTGACTCACTCACTCATCATCGCCCAGCCAAAAACATTGAAGTTGGAAACATGGCATTTTCGGGATATGTTCGTTGTATGTCAAAAACGTACACTAAGGGAGGAGTTTTGGATATTCAGGTTCTAAAGGGGTCTTAAGGGCGTTAAACCTGCATTTCACTGAATAACAATATCTCACGAGTGGTTTCATTTGTGGATGTGATACTCGGCATATACACTAATCATTAAAAATAAGCAGACATGTGTCCAAGGGTTTTTCGATGTGGTGTATTATTATGAGGTGAAAGGGGTGAAAAGTGGGGGTTGAATGATTCCTAACGGAGCGTGTAGGCCTATCTCTTAAACGACATAGGCGAGAAATTTAAAACTCAGCGGGAAAAAATCAGCTAAAAAATAAGTAAATCGGTGTTCGACCGTTTTTTCATAAATTAATTTAACGGGCCCATGGGGTGGGGTGAAATTCTGGGGGAAGAAAGGAGAAAAAATGTCTTAACTGACTGACTAACTCACTCACTCATCAAACTCGGGGGAAAAGAGACAGCTTAAAAAATAAGTTAATAGGTGTTCAAGCGTTTTTTCATCAATCCAATTTAAGGGGCCCATGGGGAGGGGTGAAATTGTGGTAAAAATAATTGAAAGAAAATGTCCTGTCTGACTCACTCACTCATCACGCCCAGCGAAAACTATTAAAGTTGGAAACATGAAATTTTGGGAATATGTTCGCTATATGTCGAAAACGTCTACTAAGGAATGATTTTTGTTTATTCGGGTTTTAAAGAGATGTTAAGGGTGTAAACGTGCATTTCATTGAACAACGATATCTCATGAGTTGTTTCTTTCGGGATGTAATATTCAATATATAAACTAATCATTAAAAATAATCAGACATGGGTATGTCTAAGGGTTTATCGATGTGGTGTATATTATGAGGTGAAAGGGTTGAAAATTGGGGGTTGAGGGATTCTTAACGGAGCGTGTATCTCTTAAACGACATAGGCGAGAAGTTTGAAATTCGGCGAGAAAAACAGCTTAAAATACAAGTAAATAGGTGTTCGACCGTTTTTTCATAAATCCAATTTAAGGGGCCCTTGGAGAGGGGTGAAATTCTGGGGGAAATAACAGGAAAGAAAGTGTCCTAACTGATTGACTCACTTACTCACTTATCAAACACAGGGGGAAAACAACTTTCAAATAAGTAGGTGTTCGACCGTTTGTTTCATAAATCCAATTTAAGGGATCATGGGGAGGGGTGAAATTATCAAAAATAAATGAAAGAAAATGTCCTGACTGACTCACTCACTCATCATCGCCCAGCCTAACTTATTGAAGTTAGAAACATGAAATTTTGGGGATATGTTCGTTGTATGTCGAAAACGTCCACTAAGGAAAGAGTTTAGAATATTCAGGTTCTAAATAGGTGTTAAGGGGGGTAAACAGCATTTCATTGAATAAGAATATCTCACGAGTGGTTTCATTTGGGGATGTGATACTTGGCATATATACTAATCATTAAAAATAAGCTGACACATGTCTAATGGTTTTTCGATGTAGTGTATATTATGAGGTGAAAGGGATGAAAAGTGGGGGTTGAAAGATTCTTAACGGAGCGTGTATCTCTTAAACGACATAGGCGAGGAGTTTGAAACACGGAGGAAATCAATCGGATTAAAAATAAATAAATAAAATAAATAGGTGTTCGACCGTTTTATCATAAATCCAATTTAAGGGGCCTATGGGGAGGGGTGACATTCTGGAAGAAAAACGTCCACTAAGGAAGGAGTTTTGGATGTTCACTCTCATCGGCCAACCCTAACTATTAAAGTTAGAAGAATGATATTTTGGGGATATGTTTGTTGTGTGTCGAAAACGTCTACTAAGGAGGGATTTTTGGATATTCAGGTTCTAAAGTGGTGGTAACGGGGTTAAATCTGCATTTCATTGAATAACAATATGACACGACTATGACGCGAGCGGAGCGAGGCAAAAAATGAGATGGTGTGTGTCTGTGTATTACTCAATCACGCAAGTACCACTGGTCCGATTTACATGAATTCTACATGGAAGTAGCTGATTTACCTGGTTAACATATAGGTTTCTTTTGATTTCAATACTTTGCCCTATTTAAAGATGGCGAATATTTTAGTGACGTCTCTACACCCTTTGGTTTAAAACTTTCATATTTCCATTTCAAATAAAAAGAGAACGCTAAGAAATAGCAAACTTTTGATGGCATGTATGAGGTTTAAAATTACATTTTCTATCCGAAAGGTATCTCCAACGGTTAGCGAGTAAAACCTAAATTTGTGCTATAGAACAGGGTCAACGCCGAGCAGTGTAGTTGGACAAAATGTTCCATCCTTAATCTACCTCTGCGCAGCACTTCGCCTATCCCCTGTTTTAACACTGTGACCTTCACATTTTAATTTAATTATGACGCGTAGCGAAGCTCGGGTACTTCAGCTAGTATTAAATATGGATGAAGAACATTGACATTGTAACCTTTTATTATTTCATTACTTTCAGGTTTTACACATTTCAAACACAGTTCAGAAACGGGTCATTCAAAGCTAGCAAAACAAGATTGTCAGCAACTTATTTGTAATTTACTTGAAATGTAACTTCAAACATGAAAGTGTAAACATGGCCTTCAGATAATTCATTCTGGATCGATAAAAGCTGCCTTATTTCTACTTCACACAGTTAATATAAAATAAAGTTCGAAATATAACTTCTGAAACTTTGACCAAAAACGTATTGTTTAGTCAACTGATAACGTTGATAAGGCCCATCGCTGTGAATAACCATTACTTTCAACATACCGTGCAATGCAACAGCGAATACATTATTCAAGAGTAAAGCAGTTCTATTGTAATGCTAAAGCCAACACTTGCAAGGCTTCCTCTTGTCGTAAAGCGCTCTCCTCCCAAACCAAAGTAGGTCACTGGCTGATGCTAGGGCTCGGTGCAAAATGACATCAACTCTCAGGAATATAGTCTATTTTCAGATTGTAGAAGAGGTCCTTGTGCTCGTTGAGGAACTCTTCAAGCACTCTTAGGTCCACAGAGAGACACTCCCCCTTAATGAAATCCTCTCTTTCAGGTTGCACAATGCCAGAGATTATGTGCATTTTCTCAGGACTTCCTTGGCGATAGAACTCAATGATGAACCTAGGAAATAAAGAAAGTGTCATTAGCGTTGAGACATGGTTAGCTTCCTCGGTGTTATTCAGTATGTTGTTGTTATTATTATTATTTTAAGGGGCAGAGCTACGAGGTCATCTGCCCAGTATTGAGAGTGTGCACCTGATAATCTTTTAAGGGAAATACTGGTGAATGTGACTGACCCGTATCTCACAAACTCAAATGTGGGGTGATTACATCGTTAAACAAAATTCCATCAAGTTTTCAAGCAGATGTTGATACAGTGTCAGGGATATCATTGGGTTACCACACGGTTGTCCCAATGATATGTTGTATGCTCCCAGGAATGTTCGAGGGCTGGGATCCGTTAAAGGTTGAATGGGAAGCACATATACAGCATTGTAATTCCTCCATGTAGGACGTGAGGATCACCCTACAGTCAGCTCTCAGATGTAACTATTTAAAAAATGAATTGTTTCGTAAAATAGTCTTTGGGGCTACCTTCCACGACCTCTCGATAAGCTCTGTCTCACTGTCACTGTCAGTACTTGTAACTAGTTCTACATTTCACCCCTAGATGGGTGAAGTGTGACCTTTGCCACCCGGAGTACAACGCTGAGGAAGGAAGCCTTGCATCCTCGAAGCACGTGTTTATAGTTCTAGAAATGTATGGGAGCCCTTGAGGGGTAAGGGGCAGCTTTGGTCTGTTAAATGGCGCTCTGAGGACGTCTACTGAGATCCCCATGTCTCGCTATTGGTTGAACTTAAACCAACACTACGAGCTTATTGGTTATGATTTCGCGTGGTCAGAATGGATGATCTGTTTTCAGCGTGTGCACATCTTTGGAGTGGTATTGTATTGCATTGTGTAATGTGTTCGTAATAGCGCTGTGTGACTGAATTAGATCGAGTCTAATATCTCAATAGCCCAGCTACAATAATTATCTTAAGTTAATAAGTAGCCTGTCCTACAGGAGGCACCACTGTTGTAATATCATGCTCAGGGTGAGGATATTCATGTATATATTTGTAGCAACCTTGACGAGAAGAAAAAGTGCTTTAATATTTGCATTTTCCATCCAGTGAATATACAGAATGAAAATGACGACGTTGGGTACAAATGAGGTAAGGAAACAGCTTGGTGCAAAACTCTCTCATAAAGTGAAAGTTTACGAGCTACATCTTAAGAACAACTTGTGAATCAACGGCAGAAAAGGCTTATCGTGCTCTGCATGGACTAACACTCTCAAAATGTCCTGCAACACCTCAGCGGCGACAGCTGTGCCATCACACAACCAGTGACGCTACGACATGTCCTGGGTCAATGTTCTAAAGGGGAGCTACAATGAAATTCCCGCCATCACAGAGTACGATCATCAATAGTCACAGAACTGAGGAAATTAAAATGGGAAATTTATGAGGAATTACACTGCATTTTGGAAAATTACAGCCTAGAACACATGTTGTCATTGACAGGCGGTTTGAACCTGGACCCCACATTCGGCAAGCGGTAGGTGTTAACGAGGAGAAAGACAAATATAATCTGTCTGAAAATTCAGGGAAAGTATAGCGCTTCCTCTTCGGAGCTTGCAGAACATCATTAAAGGACCGAAAATGAAATCGTAAACATTTGCCTTAGCCTCTGTATGGTCTCTCGCAATACTGGACAGATATTGTTCTGAAGAGACTCTGCTTACACCATCTCCAGATTCAATATTACTTGAACAGTTGCACCTTCTACAGATAATGTCTATTTATAAGGGTATAACATAATCGGAAAGCTTTTTTTTTTTAAGTTTATTTCTCCCGCACTTGCATTGGTGTTGTGAGAACCGGAGGGGATTTTAGGAACTGACGAGAGGGCAGGATCGGGTTGTACTCTGCCTCATGAGGACAAACTGGCAGTGAGGCAACACCCCGGTCACGAAAACCAAGATTAATGGCCGAGGGAACTCGACGCGCTCACCACACGTCACCCGATAATTTGCAGGCCAAATGCGTCGCTCGGTAGGCCCAGGCCCTTCTTGGGTTGTAGCGCCCCGGGATTCGGGGTTTAAAGGAGAGGCAGTGCACGTGTGTTCTCCATCACATGTTGCAGGTTTACTCACGCAAGGCGGCGAGTACTCCGCTCCACACTGGCGAGCAGCTCGGCTGGAACAGCCTGGCCTAGGCCCTTCTTGGGCTGTAGCGCCCTGGGATTCGGGGTTTAATGGGGAGGCAGTACACGTGTGTTCTCCATCACATGTTGCAGGTAACTCACGCAAGGCGGCGAGTACTCCACTCCACACTGGTGAGCAGCTTGGCTGGAACAGCATGGCCTAGGCCCTTCTTGGGCTGTAGCGCCCCGGGATTCGGGGTTTAATGGAGAGGCAGTGCACGTGTGTTCTCCATCACATGTTGCAGGTTTACTCACGCAAGGCGGCGAGTACTCCGCTCCACACTGGCGAGCAGCTCGGCTGGAACAGCCTGGCCTAGGCCCTTCTTGGGCTGTAGCGCCCCGGGATTCGGGGTTTAATGGAGAGGCAGTGCACGTGTGTTCTCCATCACATGTTGCAGGTTTACTCACGAAAGGCGGCGAGTACTCCGCTCCACACTGGCGAGCAGCTCGGCTGGAACAGCCTGGCCTAGGCCCTTCTCGGGCTATAGCGCCCCGGGATTCGGGGTTTACAGGAGAGGCAGTGCACGTGTGTTCTCCACCACATTCATTCATTCATTCGTTTATTTGCAATTGGGGGTGTGTCCCCCGGTGGCAAATTAGATATACATACATATATACATAACAAAATATAGGAGGCCGTGATAAGACATCGGTTGCGATGTGGTGCCACAGTTTTGCCTTTTGATGGTATTTTTTGCCTTTTTTTTAGGGATCATCGCATATTTTCAAGGATTGTTGGTGTTTGTTCCGGTGATAGTGCATATTATCTCGCGGATTGGTGTATTCTTGTTGGAGTGGTTTAATCAATTTGTGATTTGTATTTCGATGTCCAAATAGCAGCCATGTTATTTTTGTTTGACACTGATTGGACAGTTTGTAGATCCTAGCTTCAATGATCATGAAGTTCCACAGCCACCTTGATACCTGAGACTCCTGACGTCTAATACCCACACGCATTTATATGTTGGCCGATCTTTCCAGGAGTCAATCAATGGACAAATATATAAGGTTATGTTCGCAATATTCACATCAATCCAGCAGTTACAAGTATAGCCTAAGCTGTTATCATTACCTGATTCATTGCATTCATACTCGCGATTAAATAGCGTACGCTTCTATGCGTCCGCCTTGAAGTAGCTGTCGATCCCCAACTTTTATATTACTTACAATTTTTATATGTATGGTTTTTATACTTGTTTTATTGTAGATAGCTTATAATTTTGTATGGCCAGGATACCCTGCTACTGCCAACGACTCAACGCCGAGTGCTGGGCGGCGGAAAGTAACCTTACACCCTAAGGGAACCAACGGCTTAGGGCGGACGAGCTACTTTAGGAGGGTGATGGCCCTTAGTGAAGGAAATGTCACTAAAATCCATCAAAGGAGATGGGTCAGCAACGTCTCCTGAAGGAGATACTAGGCGGAAGATCATAAGTCAACGGTTGGTATTACCAACGTGGCAGGCAGAAGATTCTGTAAATGTGGGACAATGGCTGGCGCAAATTATCCCGAGATGGGCTATTGCTGGTGAGGTAGGCAAGGGGAAACCACCTCACTTAATTTCCCAAGAAAATGTCATGAGATGTACATGTCAAAGATAACGGTAGCTGGCAACTCCGGAAATCGGCATCAACCGGTAGTCGGGCCCGGCAGGGGAGGAGGCAAGGCTTCCCAGGTCGTCATCAAGCGAAAACCTTGCATAAATATTGCCACGTGGAATGTTCGTACAATGCTTAGAGTAGGTAAATTAGAAAACATCAAATTGGAGGCAAAGGGTCACAGTATCAGTTTATAAGGATTGTGCGAAACAAGACTGCCTGATCAAGGGGAATTTCAAAGTGATGATTATAGAGTGGTGCAGCGGCTTCGGTGGCGTAGTCGGTAGCATGCTGAGCTTCTATGCCCAAGATAGCGGGTTCAAACCCGGCCGAAGCCGTCGGATTTTTTAAGAGCGTTAAAAATCCCTCAGTATGCCTTCCTTCGGAGGGGAAGTAAAGCCGGCGGTCCCATGTCATAGATTTATGGCATGTTAAAGAACCTTCCACTAATTGCACCTGTGTGAAGCTAAATTGGATAGGTTATTGTAAACAACGCTCTTAGGTTTCTAAGTTCGTTGCCAAGAGCCGACTGCGGTGGCGTCTAGCAGCTGAGTTGTGAACTTAGCCTAGTAGTCGTTGACGGTGGCGCTTGGCTGCAAAAGTAGGAACTATTTGAAAAATTCTAAGTTGCAGTACTTAAATTAAAATAACAGATAACACACACTAATACAGTCATCACAATTAACACCGGTTATCAGACAGATTCTACACACACCCAAAGTACACGGGGCTACATGACCGCGTTGTCGCAGCCCCTAAACTTAAGAACCAACCAACCAACCATAGAGTGGTGCACTCTGGAAGTCTCAAAGGCCAAGGAGGTGTCGCATTCCTGTTGGATAAAAAAGCTACTACTGCTTTGAAAGATGTCATGGTAATAAATCACAGGTTGATGGCAATACGACTCAAATCACTTCCTGTAGACACAGTCATTGTCCAGATCTATGCTCCTACGTCTAGTAGTGAAGATCAGGAAGTCGAGGATATGTATGATGAGCTTGAAGACTTTCTTCAGGAACACACGAGAGCTAGTGACAATGTCATCATCATGGGAGACTGGAACGCCATAGTCGGTGAAGGTTTTCAAAACCCATGTGTTGGACAATTTGGGTTAGGAAGAAGGAATGAAAGAGGCCAGAGGCTAATAGATTTCTGCAAACAGGAAGGATATGTAATAACGAACACCTTCTTTAAAGCCCCACCAAGACGCCTATATACGTGGAAGAGCCCAGGAGATCATTTTCGATGCCAAATAGATTATATACTGGTGAAACATCGTTAAAGAAATCAAACAAAAAAGTCTATGACTCTGCCTGGAGCTGATGCCAACACAGATCACAATATGTTAAGAATCAAACTGTGGTTAAGGTGGAAACTGTTGAGGAAGACCAATAACAGACCGAAGTGGAACACCAGCTCTTTATGTGATGAACTTAAGCGTACAGAATTCAGGGAAGCTATAATTAGGAAGCTTGGAGAAGACGATGCTTTGGAAACAGGCACATCGTCACAGGATATCGATACCAAATGGTTGACAATAAAGAACTCCATCACAGAGGCTGCAGAAGAAGTACTCGGAAATCCATCAGTCACTCCCAGACAACCGTGGATAACACAGGATATTCTTTTGAAGATCCAAGAAAGGAGGAGACTGAAACAGGTCAATACAAATGAAGGGAGAATAGCATACAGAAGGCTTCAAAATGAAATAGATCGAGAATGTAGAAATGCCAAAGAAAAATGGCTTCATCAAAAATGCGAAGAAATCGAAGAACTGGAAAAACATGGAAAGGGCAGTTTGGCACTAAAAACAGCAAGGAAAATATGCCACATACCAAAACGAACTCTAACCTCAGCATTGCGTGACAACCAAGGTTCAATTATCACTGATGAAACACAAATAAGGAACCACTGGGAAATGTACATTAAGACTCTGTAAAATGAAGAATTTGAGTACGTACATACAAAGGAGTCATATACAAGTTTAGTTGCACCTTTATCTGTGACTAAAAGTGAATTTGAGTTGGCAATGAGGTCATTACCAAATGAGAAAGCTCCAGGCATCGAAAACATCCCTAGTGATCTATTCAAGTCTGTTGGTGATATACTTAATGAAAAACTCTATGACTTAACGCAAACAACCTACGAAAAGGGTATTTGGCCATCTGAATTTTGAAACTCCATCATGGTCCCTTTACCAAAGGAAGCAAATGCGACCAACTGCAGTATGTACAGAACAATTAGTTTGGTTCCTCATGAATCCAAAATTATGATCCAACAAATCATAAAGAAAAGAGTAGAAGGGGCAGTCTATGGCTACATCCAAGAAACACAGTTTGGTTTCCGTCGAGGAGTTGGTACCCGAGATGCCATTGGCATTCTTAGGGTCCTCGGAGAACGTATGATGAGCAGGAGCCGAAATCTGTATATATGCTTCATTGACTATGAAAAGGCATTTTATAGAGTTTCCTGGCATAAACTATTCCCATTATTAAGGAACATAGGAGTCGAAGAGCTACTCATTACACTCATATGGGACCTCTACAATGGTCAAAATGCAATTGTACGTTTAAGAGAAGTCTTACTAATCCAGTTCCTATCAGAAAAGGAGTAAGACAAGGATGTCCTCTCTCCCCAATTTTGTTTAATGCTTTTGGTGAGTTGATGATGGCAGAAGCTTTAGAAGACACAGGTTTAGGTGTGAAGATCAATGGAATTCCCATAAATGTAATTAAGTTCGCAGATGATCAGGTCATTCTAGCTGGTAGCCCATCTACTTTGAAGGCAATGTTGTCAAGAGTTGCATCAACGGTGCAGAAATACGGCATGAAAATGAACACCTCAAAGACCAAATGCATGACAGTCGCAAAACTCCCAAAACCTCTTCGATTAAAGATTAATAACTCAGACTTACAACAAGTCAAATCCTTCACTTACCTAGGTCAAAAGATTCAGAGGACGGAAGGTGCACCACTGAAGTTAAATGCCGCATTGCTCAGGCAAAACTAGCTTTTATGCAAAAGAAGAGATTACTGTGTACCAGTCGGCTTAAGCTTTCCCTCCGAATGAGAATGCTACATGCTTTTGTATGGACAGTTGCGTGATATGCCTGTGAAACGTGGACACTAAATAAAAAATGAAAAGAACCGTCTTGAAGCCTTTGAGATGTGGTGCTATCGTAAGATGATAAATGTGACGTGGAGAGACAGGATATCGAACAAAAGGGTTCCCGACACCGTGAACCAACGGAGATCAATCCTACGCACAATCCGCAAACGTCGTCTCGCATGGTGGGGTCACACAATGCGCCCCTCCAATTTAATGAGAACCGTGACAGAAGGGTTCATTGAGGGAAAAAATCCTCGAGGAAGACCCAGAAATACCTTCCTTAAACAAATGCTAAACGACACCCAAGCACAGAATTATAATTCAATGAAGGAAGCGGCAAATGACAGGACGATCTGGACATGTTTTTATGGCAACTGACCAGTCTTAGGACTGCAAACCAATGATGATGACACATAACAAATAAATAATTGTACATAACAATTCACTAACAATTAAACTGGAGTATTTACACAAATAGTCAGTCTTTTCTTAAACACACCTATATGTTTGGGAAAAGGCTCTAAGACTGCGGCAGGTGGAGTGTTCCAATTATCAATGGCACGGTCTACGAAAGAATATTTTCCATAATTTGTTCGCTGTGGTCGACCCTTAACTTTGAAAGGATGATCGCTCCTACCCATATAAGTAGGCTTTTCCATACGTTTGCTAAGCTCACCCCATGCTGGTTGATTTGTATACGTGTTGTACATAGCGCAGAGTCTAGATTTCATCCTCCTAGCCTCAAGTGATTCCCACCCAAGTTTCTTTAACATACGGCTCACACTGCTCCTGGGATTAAAGTCACTGAGCACAAATCTAGCAGCCTTTCTTTGTAACATTTCCAACTCATTGATGAGCCCTACTTTATATGGATCCCAAACCGCCGAGGCGTATTCCAGAATAGGTCTTACAAGTGAAAACATATCCTAATTCTTTAGCAGAGGTACTACTTCCTTTTAATACCCTCATTACAAAGTGCAGGGATTTGTAAGCTTTAGAAACTACACATCCTATATGACTACTCCATTTCATATCATTCCTTACGTGAACGCCCAAATATTTGCAAGAATCTTCTTCTACAAGTTTACTCACGCGAGGCGGCGAGTACTCCGCTCCACACTGGCGAGTAGCTCGGCTGGAACATCCCTGCCTAGGCCCTTTTTGGTCGATAGCGCCCCGGGGTTCGGGGTTTACTGGAGAGGCAGTGCACATGTGTTCTCCATCACATGTTACAGGTTACTCACGCAAGGCAGCGAGTACTCCGCTACACACTGGCGAGCAGCTCGGTTGGAACATCCCTACCTAGGCCCTTTTTGGGATATAGTGCCCCGGGGTTCGGGGTTTACTGGAGAGGCAGTGCACATGTGTTCTCCATCACATGTTACAGGTTACTCACGCAAGGCGGCGAGTACTCCGCTACACACTGGCGAGCAGCTCGGCTGGAACATTCCTGCCTAGGCCCTTTTTGGTCTATAGCGCCCGGGGTTCGGGGTTTACTGAAGAGGCAGTGCACGTGTGTTCTCCATCACATGTTACAGGTTACTCACGCAAGGCGGCGAGTACTCCGCTACACACTGGCGAGCAGCTCGGCTGGAACATCCCTGCCTAGGCCCTTTTTGGGCTATAGTGCCCCGGGGTTCGGGGTTTACTGGAGAGGCAGTGCACGTGTGTTCTCCATCACATGTTACAGGTTACTCACGCAAGGCGGCGAGTACTCCGCTACACACTGGCGAGCAGCTGCTGGAACATCCCTGCCTAGGCCCTTTTTGGGCTATAGCGCCCCGGGGTTCGGGGTTTACTGGAGAGGCAGTGCACGTGTGTTCTCCATCACATGTTACAGGTTACTCACGCAAGGCGGCGAGTACTCCGCTACACACTGGCGAGCAGCTCGGCTGGAACATCCCTGCCTAGGCCCTTTTTGGGCTATAGCGCCCCGGGGTTCGGGGTTTACTGGAGAGGCAGTGCACGTGTGTTCTCCATCACATGTTGCAGCATGAAAAGCCATGTGATAAACGCAGATACCATAAACTATTTTAGGGAGGCTAAATTTGACTTCGAGGATATCCTACGCCTCGGACGACCTTCAACTTCCAAGAGTGACTGCAACAGAAGTCATTTAACGAAACGACGCGTGTATAGATTGCACTGGTTGCAGTAATTATGAATATCTCCTATGGATGAACTGTAAATAGACACAATGTTCTCGACAATCGCCATGTTGTGCAACGAGCAAAAAGCTCGTTATGTAACGGCATGTCAACAATGTAAGAGGAGGCTTCAGCGAGAACCAGATTCTTGTCCCTAGTCATCACATGTGGCGAAACTTGGTTTCATCATTCCGACAAATGTGCCCAATGAGAACATCCTTCAAAACCACGACCCAAGAAGGCCAAGGTTCAAGCAAGTGCAGGAAAGGTCTTGCACCTCGTCTTTTTTCAGCAAGACATCGTTTAGGATCACGTCTTGAATAAACCACGCACTGTTATTGCTGAGCCCACTCATCGTGTCAATAGGGCAATGAGGTGATATCACCTCCACCGTATTCACCGGACTTAGCACTGTATGATATTCATCTGTTATCTACAGTGAAAAAGCATCTTCGGGGTCATCATTTTCAGAGGAGTTGGACAACACAATTTCGGGTATACTCAACAGACTATTCAAGAAGAGTTATAGGGAGTGTTTTCAACAAGGGACTAAACGTATTGTATCCGAGAGAGAATGCCTTGAAGGACTCCTAAGTGCATTTAAATAAAGGCAGCCGACAATGGACTGAAATAAAACCCATTCCTGTTTCTTTTGACAACCCTTTGTATAACAATATTACTTGAATTGTATAACCTGTTTGAGTTGCACCAAGTCCAGATAACATACCGGTACAGTATATACAATATAAAAATACATGAATAGTGCCACATTGTTTTAACTTCCACCAACTATACAGTAGCACAGCATGATAGCCCGATTTGTTATTCACGAAGTAATTATAATAACATGCATATAAGTCAATATATGTTGTACTTGTACCGGTTTCAGACACATTGTAACCTTCCTGAGCCTAATTTAGGACATGGTGCAACAACATACACTTAATATAAATTTGACATAACAGAGGATGTTATCAAAAATTCTAAACATATTCTTCGTCCAAAAGCTCACGTATTAAAATAAAATAAAATAAAAACAGATCTGTTACAAAAAGTGTTAAATAAGAAAACCAAGAAAAATATAAGTAAGTCTTGATCAAAACAACGTGCAATAGAAGAGATGTGGATGTGAGACTATACAGTATAAGTGGAAATAGCGAGGTTATAACTGATAGTATGGAATGTACTTGCAAAGTACTGGAGAAATAATGGAATGAAAACGTTGGAAAAAGTGTTACGAGGTAATGTTACGAATGGGCAAGAAATATATTTTATCAAGACTTACTGAACCCTTATGATAGCATCTGATATAATAATGATCCATATATTTATTTCTTATATTTGAAATATAGCATTCATACTAGCAGCAGTGGATACAAGTTGAGGAAAAATGTTGCTACTTTTGGAAATAAGAGACGAGGGGAATATATTTAGCCCGAGCTAGCGAGACAAGGAAATGTGTGACAAACTGAGGGAGTCAATGTTCAAATAGGTTGGTTTCGGTTGGTGAGTCATGGGACGGTTGCTACCGGTCTTGAGGCGATGACAGAGAGCGTAGACGAAATGTGACAAGAAAGAAGATACTTGTACGTCACAATGTGGAAGGAGCTTCTAGGTTACACGCTGCGAGATGAATTCGAATCTACGAATGAGACAGGGGATGCCGTATGGACCCGCCAAAGTATCCTTTGAATTGGAGGGAAATGGATATTTTTAAAACCCATGATCGATTGTGATTCCGCCGATCAAATTCTTAACCTGTGCAATGTGAGAAGCTCAACGAAATTAGTCGCAAGTCTGTAGCTCAATTACTTCGAATTATTTTTAAATGTTGTCCCCTCCACCGGACATTTGCCATGTTCTGTATAAATATCGACGAGCTGATGGTTGAATGCACTCTATTTTGATGTGTCGTGGGTGACACTTGTACTCTATTTTGAAGTGTCGTGTGACACTGGTCAAAGTTATTTGGAGGTGTCGTGAGTGACACTTTTCATATTTTTGAGGTCTCTGTGGAGACGGGTGTTAAACTGTATAACTTCGAAACTCTGACGAGCTTTTTAAAATAATTACGTATTCGGCAGAAAGTCATTTTTAACTTTCATTATTCTGCCCTGTGTATTTTTCGTGTCAACTTTAGAAGCTATCAAGCTTAAAAAACATATTTAGGGAAAGTATTCGTCGCACAAATTGCTTAGGACTTTGAGTGGACCTAGCAACTCATTTAGCAATTTTTGTAAGAGAACTGTGTATTAATTGAACATTTTCCAACCCTAAGAAATCATCAAGATGTCTGGAACGAGGCCAGTAGTCGGAAGGATGACCATGGACACACCAGCGATGATGTCGATGTCCGGCTAAAGTAACTGCTGGGTCATGAGCGGTGATGTGAGCTGAAGGTGTTTGGCGAAGGAATAACTACAAAATAGTGATTATTCAATTTTAGTCGTAGTTAGATTGGCTTGGGAACTGTATATACTGTATTTTTCTTGTGCATTTAAATGTAGTTTGATTTTTATTCCGTGTACCGACACTCAAGTGTAATGTCGGTGCGTGACTATTTCTATCATCTGATTTAGATCATTGTGGTGTAATTTGTAAGTGTACAGTGCGTTACATGTTGCTATGTTCTCGAATCGCTTGAGCAGAACTTATGGTTTAAGCGATAAATGGTGCTTTTGTGCAGATAAAGTAACGATAAAACTAGAAATTGGGGGGGTAACATTTGACCTTGTGTTTTGACATAAACAGGCTTTTTATTTGTGATTTGCCTAGTGCAATTTTATCTGCAGGGAACCATAGTTCTCTTAGTAAGCTGTAAAATTAATGAAGTAATGATTTTAATGATCTTTGGGAAAGCATTTGAAGTCTTTCCGTGGCATCTTAAAATCTGGATCGTATTTCAGGTGGTGAGATGTGAGATGAAGTCATTACCCAGGTGTGCGTTATGTGGTTGTGTGTGATGATGTGTGTCTACATGCGCGGGGAACAACGTGGTAATCTGACCATGATTCCTGTCTGCAGCAATATATAATTAACGGCAGTATGATTCTCCAAGGAGGCTACTGGCCGGTTCGTCCTGTCTTGTTATTCTTGAGAGAATTATTGGGGCAAATATGGTATTTAACACACACATGTTTTCAGGATATATATAGTATTTCCGTGATCGTGGGCCGCTGTGGGCTAGCTCCCGATTTGATGTTGAACGCATTGAGTTAATGACATGTGACTTCGGCGAGACGGACAGATTTAAGATAACACTAATTAGGTGTGAGGCCGGTGTTCCGTGTCCTCGATGCTTAAAGTGAGATAGGCCTGTATGTTATAATTTGTGATTTAAAGGGAGTTCGCCATACTCAAACTATGAATTCTTGCATTAAGTTAATTGAAATATTTGTGTTGTTGTTAATTAAGTGCCACTGGGCACAGTGCTGTTTCTTGTTAGTATTTCAAAATCCATTTTGGATTGTTGTTGTTGTTGTTGTCAATATTAGAATGACGGTCGGTCATTTCCTCGTGTATTTTGTTGTAGTCACGTACGCTTGTGTTGATTTGTCAAGACCCGTTTGGGCATTATTGTCGTGTTTTTGCACGTGGTCAAGATTTCGTTCGGAGATCTATTTTGTATTATATAAGGGTAGCGGGTGTCGGATATTTCTTAATGTGCTTTGTAGAGTGTTCCCTAGGCTAATCTAATTTACGCAGAATTACGGATTCGTTGCCTGATGGGTAAAGCTATATGGTCACGGATCACGTAATCAGTACTTATTTCCTTCATCTTAGTCAAATATCGTCACGCGCGCACAAGTATAGATTTGAGAAGAGACGTATTTGTTTCAAACGTCTTTATTTTGACAATCTCTTCAGAGATATTTTATTGGAATTAAATGCTAAATTGTGGATGTTTGAACGCCACTTGATATTTTTGATGTAGACACAACTTAGGGCTTACAGTTGTGGTCTAAGTAGAAGTTGTGGGAGTAAATTCAAGTTGTTGTTTATTAATTTTGTGTTATATTTTTGGTTATTAAACTTGTTTTATTTAGTATACTGGTTTACCTCCTTTCTTTAGTTATGATTTGCCCTATGTCTCCTTGTAAATTATGAGAAGCAAATTTAACTGCACGGCTAACATGAACCGAAACACTACCCCAAAATTGAGTCTTGTTACGCTTCTTTTACAAGGGTTCATTACTTATATCTTTTATGTTTTTCTTAATTAACACATTATGTGTGAGCTTTTGGACGAAGCATATTTTTAGAATTGTTGATAACATCCTCTGCTATGGCAAATGTATATTAAGTGTGTGTTCTTGCACCTTATCGTGTCCTAAATTACGCTCAGGAAGGTGACAATGTGTCTGGAACCGGTACAAGTACAATATACATTCATTTTGTAATGCGGGTATTAAAAGGCAGTAACTCTACCGCGAAAGAATTAGGATATTTGACCCTGGTGAGGCCAATCTTGGAATACAGCTCAGTGGTTTGGGACCCATATCAAATAGGTCTCATCAATGAGCTGGAGATGGTACAAAGGAAGGCTGCTAGGTTTGTGCTCAACGATATTATTCCTAGAAGTAGTGTAACTCAAATGATAGAGAAACTAGGGGGGGGGGGGGGGGGAGGAATCTCTGGAAGATAAAAGGACGAAATCGAGACTATACGCTATGTTTAACACTTCCACTAATCGGCCAGCATGATGAGAACTAATCAAACGTCTAGGAGATCTCATCTACCTGAGCAGGACAGATCAAGGGCCGACAACAGCGTACAAATTATGGGAAATATTCTTTCATTAACCGTGGTATTGATAATTGGAACTTATTACCTCAGTCTTAGAGCCTTTCCCCAAACATATTGATGTGTTGAAGAGAAGATTGAAATTTTGTGTAAATACTACGACGTAATTCTATAGTTCACAAATTGCGAATTGTGTTTGATGTTATTGTTGGTAATTTTCTGTATTTGTACAATTGGCCACCGGGGAATTACCGCCATTTGCAAATATTATATAATAATAATAATAATAATAATAATAATAATATTGACTTTTTACCTGAAGCGGGGCGCCTGCTCGGCGGGACCCACGAGCTGCACCGTCTCGTACAGCACGCTCTTGTCCGAGTCGCGACGGGAGTGGCTCCAGAAGAGTCTGCCATGGGCCAGCACAGCATGCGTACAGGAGTGGCTGGTGACCGTGTCGAAGTTCTCGTACACCACACTGTTGTAAGACTTGCTCCACACCAGCTCCGCGTGCTCTTCCCGTAAGTGCTGCAGCACGTCCTCTCGGTATCCTCTCCAGCGACACCGGGGTTTACAGGGCGTGCAGTCGTACAGCCGGTAGGGGCACACCTTGCTGTGCTGAGCGAGCTGCGCACACAACACAATGCCCCTTAAAACCTCAATAACCAACTAAACTATCAATCTATAAAGACGGTATATTGGCTTTCACGGCCAGTGAATTAAAAATCAGCAATTCTTGTAGGTTTTGTGCCGTGTCTTTTGTGGGGTTTCGCCTAGGACACCAAGCTGGCTCATCGGCGGGCTCTTGGTGTCCCCGCCCGGACCCTCACAGGAGTGACGAACTGCGCGCCACCTCCCTTTATATTAGGCTGCTTGGGTTTTAGTTCTCGCAGTCAAGTGGTGCAGTTGCACCTAATATAAACGGAGGTGGCGGCAATTCGTGACTCCTGTGGGGGTCCGGACGGGGACACCAAGAGCCCGCCGATGAGCCAGCTTGGTGTCCTAGGCGAAACCTCACACAAGAAACGGCACAAACCTAGAAGAATTGCTGAGTTTTAATTCACCGGCCGTGAATGCCAATATACCATCTTTTTGGAAGCCATCATAGGGAGGTTAAGGCTGCTTGAGCTTTTAGTTCTCGCAGTCAAGTGGTGCAGTTGCACGTAATATAAAGGGAGGTGGCGCGCAGTTCGTCACTCCTGTGGGGGTCTGGGCGGGGACACCAAGAGCCCGCCGATGAGCCAGCTTGGTGTCCTAGGCGAAACCCCACACAAGACACGGCACAAACCTAGAAAAATTGCTGAGTTTTAATTCACTGGCCGTGAAAGCAATATACCATCTTTTTGGAAGCCTTCATAGGGAGGTTAAGACTGCTTGAGCTTTTAGTTCTCGCAGTCAAGTGGTGCAGTTGCATCTAATATAAAGGGAGGTGGCACGCAGTTCGTCACTCCTGTGAGGTCCGGGCGGGGACACCAAGAGCCCGCCGATGAGCCAGCTTGGTGTCCTAGGTGAAACCCCACACAAGACACGGCACAAACCTAGAAGAATTGCTGAGTTTTATCAATCTATACTTTTCAGTCGGCCAACACGCCTTGGCGGGGTAACTGAATGTATAACACACTTTCTTGTAAAAAATACATGTATTAATATTATTAGCGGATCCGCATGTTAATGAACCACACTCACCGCAATATGTTCATAATGAGAGACTTAAGGAGAAAGGTTGTTATGTTCTTATTTCAACCAAATGATTATAGAACACTATTTCGATTTCAGTTAGAATTCCAAGTTCTACGTTCCCTAACTTAAGAAGGCATTCACTGAAAATTGAATCATCATAACACTCACCGGCTATTCGATATTTATGAAATTATACGATTTGAGTACTCATTCCTTTGATTGACTGTTTCTGAAATCCATGCAAAATGATAAAGGAAAGACCTCAGAATGTTAAAATGATATGAAACTGGTGTCACATCCGCTAAAATGTGAAGTGGACAGCAATTATGGGGCGTATTTTCCTACAGCAACAGTATTTGCAAATCGCACACTTAATACATTTTTAAAGAAATTATAGATATTTATAAAATTAGATTGCAATTCGTCACTGATAATGTCTATTCTCTTTCATTTCAATGCTCATTTGTCACGTTCGGTCGCTTGTGAGCTTCGCAGAAGGGATCTATACTACTAAAATAATATGTATGATGATTCACGATAAAAAAGGGCATTTTAGGATCATGCGTTTCGACCGTAACGCGGTCATCATTAGATCCCGATCACTAAAGTATATTCGAGACAGTGCCCCTGGCTACCCGGGCAATGATATACGCCCAGTTCACGTCCTCGGCTCTGCCGGTCCTGGGTAGCCAAGTCATGCCGTAGCTCTAGAAAAGACAAGACTTGCTGCACTGTGTACTGCTGCCTGTCACAAGCAGTTAATAACTTGTTAATTATTTAATTAACTAAATACATAATCGAGCCCGGCGATCACGTGTACAACTGTGCTTACTTCCACTATCTCGACTAGGCGAACAATAAACAAACCGTGCTGTGGCATGTAACATGTGGGCTATACACAGTACTGTACGTTCAACAGCACAGCTCTATGCGGGCAGCCCTGTGTTTACTTCCACTATCTCCACTCGGCGAACGATAAACAAACCGCGCTGTGGCATGTAACATGTAGGCTATACACAGCACTGTACGTTCAACAGCACATCTCTATGCGGGTAGCCCTGTGATTTCATCCACTATCTCCACTCGGCGAACAATAAACAAACCGCGCTGTGGCATGTAACATGTGGGCTATACAGAGTACTGTACGTTCAACAGCACAGCTCTTTGCGGGCAGCCCTGTGTTTACTTCCACTAGCTCGACTCGGCGAACAATAAACAAACCGCGCTGTGGCATGTAACATGTGGGCTATACACAGTACTGTACGTTCAACAGCACAGCTCTATGTGGGCAGGCCAGCAAACAACTGTGTTTACTTCCACTATCTCGACCCGGCGAACAATAAACAAACCGCGCTGTAGCATGTAACATGTGGGCTATACAAAGCACTGTACGTTAAACAGCACAGCTCTATGTGGGCAGCCCTGCGTTTACTTCCACTATCTCGACTCGGCGAACAATAAACAAACTGCGCTGTGGCATGTAACATGTAGGCTGTACACAGCACTGTACGTTCAACAGCGCAGCTCTAGGCGGGCAGCCCTGTGTTTATTTCCACTATCTCCACTCGGCGAACAATAAGCAAACCGCGCTGTGGCATGTAACATGTAGGCTATATACAGCACTGTACGTTCAACAGCACAGCTCTATGCGGGCAGCCTTGTGTTTACTTCCACTATCTCGACTCGGCGAACAATAAACAAACCGTGCTGTAGCATGTAACATGTGGGCTATACACAACACTGTACGTTCAACAGCACAGCTCTATGCGGGCAGCTCTGTGTTTACTTCCACTATCTCCACTCGGCGAACAATAAACAAACCGCGCTGTGGCATGTAAGATGTAGGCTATACACAGCACTGTACATTCAACAGCACGGCTCTATGTGGGCAGCCCTCTGTTTACTTCCACTATCTAGACTCGGCGAACAATAAACAAACCGCGCTGTAGCATGTAACATGTGGGCTATACACAACACTGTACGTTCAACAGCACAGCTCTATGCGGGCAGCAATGTGTTTACTTCCACTATCTCCACTCGGCGAACAATAAACAAACCGCGCTGTAGCATGTAATATGTAGGCTATACACAGCACTGTACGTTCAACAGCACAGCTCTATGCCGGCAGCCCTGTGTTTACTTCCACTATCTCGACTCGGCGAACAATAAACAAACCGCGCTGAAGCATGTAACATGCAGGCTATACACAGCACTGTACGTTCAACAGCACAGTTCTATGTGGGCAGCCCTGTGTTTACTTCCTCTATCTCGACTGGGCGAACAATAAACAAACCGCGCTGTAGCATGTAACATGTAGGCTGTTCACAACACTGTACGTTCAACAGCACAGCTCTATGCGGGCAGCCCTGTGTTTACTTCCACTATCTCGACTCGGCGATCAATAAACAAACCGCGCTGTAGCATGTAACATGTAGGCTACACACAGCACTGTACGTTCAACAGCACAGCTCTATGCGGGCACCCCTTTGTTTACTTCCACTATCTCGACTCGGCGAACAATAAACAAACCGCGCTGTAGCATGTAACATGTAGGCTGTACACAGCACTGTACGTTCAACAGCACAGCTCTATTTGGGCAGCCCTGTGTTTACTTGCACTATCTCGACTCGGCGAACAATAAACAAACCACGCTGTGGCATGTAACATGTAGGTTATACACAGCACTGTACGTTCAACAGCACAGCTCTAAGCGGGGAGCACTGCAAACAACTGTGTTTACTTCCACTATCTCGACTCGGCGAACAATAAACACACCGCGCTGGTGCATGTAACATGTAGGCTATACACAGCACTGTACGTTCAACAGCACAGCTCTATGCGGGCAGCACTGTGTTTACTTCCACTATCTCGACTCGGTGAACAATAGTAGTGGAGTAGTGACATTTCTAAAAAACCCCACCACTACTCCAAATGCGAGCCGACAACTCCCAAACCCGTGGTCGAAGATTCACGAATGAGGTGTCGTTGGACTCGGGATGACGGGGATTTGCTATGGACCACTCGTTATATATTTTTTTTTTCGAAAGTAGGTGATAGTTTGAAAACCAAACATGATAGTACGTTGTGCCATGGCTCAAACGAATGGTCTTTATGACCTTTATTATCTATGATAAAACTTTTTTATTTTTGATGTTTTCTTTGAAAACACTTGAATTTTGAAAATCCTATATTTTGGAAACTAGGACTTTTACGAAAAAGTTTATTTGACGTAAATCAATAGTCCCTACCCCCTCTACCCCCAAGATAAATTTCAAGTCTCTAGGATAAAAACCTGACAGTAGTGGGATGATGAGAGAGCTGTTACACTTAGGAAGTTGTGAGCCTCGCGACCTTGGTATGGAAGGAGTCATTCTAGGAGGGCGTGCTTGGATTCGTTTTTTTCGTCTCGTTGTGCTCTTTACGGGAATGTAGTTTTTTTTGGGTAAAACCGTGATTTTAAACTTTTTGCTATATCTCGCGAACCAATGATGACAGAGGCGTGTACGACGGGTCCAAGGACTCGGGGTGACGTCCTCTTTGCTATGGACCACTCGTTATATTAAAAAAAAATTGGAAACTAGATTTTGGGTTAAACATGTGTTTTTTGTGATTTTTGCTGATTTCCACGAACCAATAACGCTAGAGACGTGTACTAAGTGGCATTGTTTCGTCGCGTTGCCCTCTTGCCGAGGATGTTCGTGTTGAGCAGGAATGAAAAACCATGTTGAGGTAACACCGTGATTTTAGACTTTTTGCTCTATCTCACAAAACCATAACGCTAGAGACGTGAACGAGGTGTCCTAGGACTCGGGCTAAGGCCCCCCTTTTGAAACTATGTTTAACATTTTGACAAAGGGCTTAACGCCATACATGTTAAAAAGAATATTTTTTTTTTTACCTGTTTACAATGTTCATGATGCGTGGAGGTTGAGAGAGACGATACGGCTGGATGTGTGTGTGTGTTTCAACGAACCTGTCGCTGACCACAATGACCATGCTTAACAGAACAATCGATATTTCGGCAGGTCGGCTTATGACAAAGTGAGGTTGCGGTTTTTGTTTCTGACATTTTACCCCCGAAGGGGATCTTCAACGTGTAAACGATGATGAGAACTTGGTTCTATGTTGGTTGAAGCGAGTACAGAAAACAAACTTGTAGAGGAGCAGACTAGCAGGAGGTGAGTGTCATTTGAGCTTATTGGAATGCGCTGATCTGACTTGACAACAGGTGCAATGGAAAAGGACAAAGACGCTTGAAGGTGAAATAATCTGACAATCGTGGTGGCAGGGGAGTGCGAAATGCATGCATACACGTGTGTGATGACATGTACGCTAAACAAGTTACATCCTGTTTGCTTCGTACGTGACAAAATGCAAGTTCATGTGAAATTTGATCTGCCACAAGTGTTCATCTTGGGCGTTGGCTGTCCACGTGCACGATAAGAGAATGTTTAAAGCGTGGAAAAAATGATTATACATGCAACGTAACATATATAAAGCCATGTCGTTATCATTTCCACTCTCACTTAGGTAACTACCTTTGAACACACTGCATTGCGTGAAACACTTGATCTTGTTTAACAGTTTTGGTGTTGGTGGAAAATACTTAACCTGGTTGTGAGGTAGTGTTTATTCATTCATTTATATATTTATTGATTTATATATATATATATATTTACATGCAATTTTTTATTGATTGTTAAAGTTATAATTAAATGTTTATTTATTTGTTTGCAGATAACGTTTATAGCCTACCTGTCGTGTGTCTGTGGGAAAGAGATTGAAAAAGAGAGAAAGACAGACAGCTAGAAAAGGAAACCATTTCCACACTAGCCGACGAGACGGGAATAAAGCAAAGCATTACACGTCAAGGTGAGATTTGTTTTTTTTTATATATAACCTGTTTGATTTTGTTTTGTTTATGAAATGCATAAACTATATGGAATGCATATGGTGGTTTATTTTATTTCTTTTTAGAGTGTTGGAAAACGCTTGACCTCTGTTGATAACCAGGAACGTGTGTGTTTGGGGCCATTGTCAAGCAGTCTACAGCTGAAAACTCAGATGAGAGTGTTCTTTCAAAATAATGTCTTTTACTGCTGTGGATACGTTAACTTGGGAACCCCTAAACAGTTGTTTCAAATCACGTGTCTGCTCTGGCCGCATAGTGAATGTTAGGGAAAGTTTGATTCCCAAAGAATTTTTAGAATCTTGTTTTGAAATTTTTAAAATTGAAATTTGTGCAGCGCAAAGGTTGCATACGGCTTTAAAGGTGAATACAGAACTGGTGTGCGATTTCATATATAAAAAGAAGGACGTAGAGCCTAAAGAGATATTTTATATTTCCAGTAAAATGCAAGAGCTTTTGATAGCCGATAATCTGAACGAGTGGTATCAAAGCCATGTGGTGAATGCCTTGCTATCAAAATTTGATAAACTGCAACAAGGACCCAGTGGTTTAGGATTAGACAAAATTCATCATCTACAAATCAACATTTGTCAATTCAACCCGTTGAATGCTGGGTCTAGCTATATTAAAACACCGCCAGCAATAGCTTCGAAAAAGGCTGTGGTGAATATTGAAAATGTTGATGATGAATGTTTTCTGTGGGCTGTGGCTGGATATTTGCAGCCAGCACAACGTCATGTTAACAGACCAGCAAAGTACAAGGCCAAGTTTGATGAATTGAAACAAACTTTAAATTTAACTCGAGTGTCGTTCCCTATGGACTTAACCGAGATTCATAGGTTTGAACAAGATAACCATGACTTTTCGTTCATGGTGTATGGCCTTGATGGTGATGAGATTGTGGGTCCTCTTTATGCTACAAAAGAACCGAAACGACACCACATTCATCTTTTATATCTGTCTGAGGGAGAGGTGAATCACTATTGCATCATTAAAAGCTTGAGTAGATTGCTAAGCAGTCAAATGTCCAAACATGATGGTAAGAAGCACATTTGTGATCGATGCTTGCAATATTTTACAACCCCTACGCTTTTAGAACGTCATAGGGTTGATTGTGTTTCTCAGGAAGCGGTGAGATTGATATTGCCACAAGGGGACAAGGCTGTTTTAAAGTTTAAGGACATTCATAAGCATGACGCTGTTCCCTATGTGGTATATGCAGATTTCGAAGCACTCACCACACCCATGGCGGGATGTGAACCAGATCCCACCATCAGCTCAACCAAACCCACTCAAAAACACGAACCTTTTGCCATAGGATTTAATGTGGTGTGTGCCTATGACCCCACACAATCCGTTTACAAATACCGTGAGGGACCAGATTGTGCCAGATGGTTTTTGGATGAACTTGTCAAGTTGGCCGACCATGTACAGGAATTACTGGACCACCCAGTACCCATGAGCCTATCTCCAGAACAGCAGTAGCGGTATGAGCATGCCACGACATGCCATATTTGCGAAAAGCCACTGATCAGTGCTGAAGACACCGTTCGTGATCACTCGCACTTTACGGGGGAGTTTCGTGGAGCTGCGCACAGCAAATGCAATTTAAACTTTCCAGCTCCTCGTTTCATTAGTGTCTTTTTCCACAATCTGGCGAATTATGACATTCAGTTTTTGATTAGTGAATTGGGTCATATCAACAAGGGCTCGTTTACCATTATTCCCCAAAACCATGAGCGTTTTACAGCCCTGACATGGCGGTTGGGCGACTTTAGCATTCGATTTTTGGATTCCTTTAAGTTTATGGCATCCTCGCTAGACAGCCTTGTGAATGGCTTGAATGAGGAGGAATTAAAAAATACTAGAATGCATTTTAATGATCCTGAGCAATTTCAATTGTGCATTCGGAAATGTATATTCTCGAATGATTTCTGCAACAGCTGGGACGTGTTAAAGCAAAGAAAACTCCCACCACAAGAGAAATTTTACTCGAAACTAACACGCAGTACCGTTTCCGATGAAGACTATGCACGTGCATGTCAAGTTTGGCGAGTAATTGGCATGAAGACGCTAAGTGAATATGCTTTGCATTACCTAAAACTGGATGTATTGCTGCTCACCGATGTGTTTCAAAAATTCCGTGAGTTGTGTCAACACATTTACGGTCTTGACCCGGCTCACTATTATACGAGTCCTGGGCTCTAGTTTGATGCCGCTTTGAAATACACTCAAGTGTAATTGGATTTACTCACTGATGTAGACATGGTTCTATTTTTTGAAAAGGGCATTCGTGGCGGCTTTGTGTCGTTTAACCAACGCCATGCCGAAGCGAACAATGTCTACATGCCTGATTATTCACCAGATAAACCAGAATCGTACTTAATGTACTATGATGTGCATAATTTGTATGGTTACGCCATGAGTCAGCCTTTGCCCTATGAGAAGTTTGCTTGGATGACAGACAAACAAGTGTCGGAATTTGATGTGAATGTGGCTAGCCAAGAAACAGGCCGTGGATATGTGCTAGAAGTGGATATTGAATATCCCTCATCCTTGTATGATGAACATGCCGATTTCCCATTCTGCCTTGAGCAAATGGTTCCCCCTGACAGTAAAGTGAAAATTGAAAAACTCATGGGCACACTTTACAACAAAAATCGGTATGTGCTACATATCCAAATGTTGGTGCAATGCCTCGCCCAAGGCTTGGTGTTGAAGAAAATCCACCGGGGCATTTCTTTTGCTCAAAAAGCATGGCTTGAGCCATACATGCAACTCAACACAGAGCACCGACAAATGGCAACACAGCAGTTTGAAACTAATGTTTTTAAATTAATGAAAAACTGCATTTATGGCAAGTCCTTGGAGAATGTCCGCAAATACCGTGACATTAAATTGGTCAATGTCTGGGAGGGGCGTTGGGGTGCCCGGCGGCACATTGCGAAGCCAAATTTTAAATCGATCAACATTATCGATGATGATTTGGCTACTATTGAATTGAGTAAGACCAGCGTGACCATGGATAAACCCATTTACTTGGGCCAAGTCATTTTAGACTTTTCCAAATCGGTCATGTATCGATTCCACTATGAGTTTGCCAAACGCCATTTTGAGGACGTCTCTCTTTTGTATATGGATACGGACTCATTCATATACCACATTTGCCACTGCAACCCCTATGATGTTATGAGACAACGTAGTGACTGGTTCGACACTTCTTCCTATAGCGCTGACAACATGTTTCAGCTGCCCATAAAAACAAGAAGGTAATGGGCGTTTTAAAATATGAATGCGGCGATTCCATTATGACGGAATTCGTAGGTTTGGCCTCAAAAATGTATGCTTACCGCACACTAGACTGTAAGGAAGCCAAAAGAGCAAAAGGTGTAGGTAGGGCAGTGGTAAAATCACTACGTGTAGACGATTACTTAGCAGTTTTACACACTGGCAAAGCTATGTCTCATACACAGTGCAGGATACAATCCAGCAACCATCATTTGTATCTTGTGGAACAGAGAAAACGCACCCTCACCTCCATGGATAACGCCTGCCCTGGGGTTATGATCGCAAGGATGAGGCGGTGTGATTTTACTGTTTGTTCGTTTAGGGATATGGCTTTTTTGTAACTTGTAGATTTAGTATTTTGTAAATATTGTTTTTTTTCATTGTAAATAGTATATTTTGTAAAATAGTGGAAACCCACTTGGACCTTTTGCTCTTTAAAAAGTTCTATGCAACCTTATTTAAAAAAAAAAAATGACTGGTAAATAGTTTGATTCTTTTAAAGCTGTACAAAGTTGTAGTTTTTGTAAATATTTAATGAGTAATATTATTTTTAGTAACTTTAATGACTAGTATTTAATTATTTTTTGTAATGTAAATTATAAATGGTAAACTAAAAAGTTCTTTTGGGATGAGTGTGCATGTCGAGAATGTGCTTTTGGGAATAAATAAAGTGGTTGTGTTTGTTCCCAAATACAGGTGTGAATGTATGAGTAGAGTAAAAGCTGGTGTGTATGTATGACCAGAGCAAACACGGTGAGGTAGGGTGGGTGAGGAGGGGGGAAATTTTAACTTATATACTCATTATGTTTTCAATAGTTTTCTTTGAAAAGTGGCAGACAATAGACATTATTTTTGTAAAAACAGTCTTTCCTGCAGTAGTCGTAGACCTCGACGTTTCCACAGTCCCATAAACTCACTGCAGCATTGCCATGGTCAAGCACTTGCATCAACATCATTGTCAAATCTCAACTTTCGACATACACCAAATGGAAAAATGTGAAAACAGCAAAATGGAAAATCCATGTTTCCATATCACCAAAAACGCAAAACTTAAAACGGACATTTTAAAAAACTGGGAATGGCCATGTGTAAAATATGAAAATTCAAAAACCTCAAACGAACATTAAAAAAAGTGTCATTTGCAAAATGGAAAATCCATATCATCAAAAAGACAAAACTTCAAACAGATATTTTTAAAATACTGTAAATTGAAAATGGCAATGTGTAAAATGTGAAAATGAACAATCAACCATCAACATCATGATTTTTAAAAATAAAAAACAAAACATCGTGCTCTGGTAAACCTTTGTTTTTATTTCATAACCATAAGGGCATTGACATGTGAATTCCTCACTCCTCCATTCCTCAATGTTTATGTCCATGCATCATCAACTTTCCTTTCATAGCACTCATCACAATCAGGGCTGCCATCCTTTCACCCACTGAAGCATCACAGGATGTGAAACGTTGTTTAGCTTTTTTCAATAACAATTTATCTGCCACATGTCTTAAACCAGGATGACTATGGCAATAAGAAAGGTCATGTTCTTTGCATGCTTGATCCAAAAGATTAACGGGTACATCACCACGATGAAAACGATTTTCGAAATGAGTTCCAGGGCCACAAAAACGATAACCTGGAAGATGGATTTCGAAAGGTAAGTATTGAATCACTTTGTCAATCACGCCATTGCCAGTACAGGTCTGGCATATCCTTTTCCATTGATGGTAAAAAGGTTTGGTCTTCCTCCTCTTCTGTGGACGATGTTTGTGTTTGTTTTTGTTGTTGCTTTTTCTCGCCATGACACCCGTGGAATGATTCAACAAAGTCTTTACACGGACTTTTATGACCGTGATACAGTTTCACTAGCTGGCAAGTCGCACACTGGCGCATAGACGGTATTTTTGCCATGGCCACTTGCTTATGGTGATCGTAATCCGTACAGGGTTGCAATTCACTCAACACAGGGTCTTGAGTCCATGATTTTGGTACATGTTGCCAGATTTCTTTCAGTGCGTTGGCGGCCACATAATAAATGAACGACTTGGGGAGTGCCAAGAGTTCCTCTTTGGTAAAACTGTCTAGTTTCTTTTTGCACACAAAGAACTTGCCGATGGCTTTGTCCGTAGCATTGCCTTTCTCCATGGTATCACGTGCTGTTGATGTTTACACTTCGCTTGTAGAAATCTCACTTCCGTCATTCACAGGTAAATCTTGAGTTATAATTTTGTTCAACAACTCCCAGCAGGCATGGGTGGTTAACCAATGAAAGAGTTGCCACACATGGGCTAGGGCTGTATGGGTAATGTTGCTACAGGAACAAGTATCCATGAGCGTTTGCTGGGAGGGGCAGCCCAACTCCATGAGGTCGATACATTGACAGTAAGACGCCAAAAATGGTTGCAACCATTGACGTTTTTCATTACCTTTCAAAAATAACACATTGGTCGAGGACAAGTGTGCTCTCAATACCACGTCCAAATATTTATAGGAAATGGTTCCTTGATTCCAGTCTACTTGCCTATGATTTTCAATCCACTGGGTTTGTTTACGGTCTTTTTCACACAACAAATCAAAAGCATGGGGTGGTTTAAATAGCAAATGCGTAGCTTGTGATATCCAAAAGGTGGTACAATCGATCATGGCCACTTGTTTAAATATAAATTTGTTGTCACCAATTTTAAACCCTTGGCAATCCACAATGAGTGTGCGCAACATGTTGACGCTTGCCTGGACCAAGTTCAACTGACGACTGACTGACGATCAATGACTAAGGTGTGATCATGACATGGAGTTAACTGCCATGCTAGTTTCAAATTGAGGTTAGGGTAGGACAGGGGGACATGCAAAAATAATAATTTAAGAATTACATCATTTTATTATCATAACACGTCTTACAGGCTTTTGTCATTTTGGGATAAGGACGATACCAACTGATACAACAATATAGTCTCTTGTGTTTGTAACGTCCATAACACCGATGATGTCCCAATGTCTCTAAACTAGGCGTTTTTGATGGTGAGCTGCTCACCGAAGCATCATGGACACCATACGATCCACACGTATCGTAACTTTTTTTTTTCATTACACAGAGACACAAGTGAGGGATAGCTTGAATGACAGGGTATATTTCCCACTTCCATTCTACACAGGTAGGGGCAGGTGGGTGACCAGCGCTGATGTTCCTGCATGGGTTCATCGCCCTCCTGCCATTGGTCTATGATGATGGGACAAAAGGCACATTTCACTTCATCTCTTGTTTTTAAATAGTAGAATCCAGCGGCCGCCAAGGCTTGAGGGTTTATGGAAGACACTGGCCATGTTGCAAAAGTCTTGAAACGTTGTTCCTCAGAGTTTAAATTGATGGATGTGACGTCTCTTGAGGCTTTAAAGCAAGACATGACTGAGCGGCTTGACGTGGGTTGACCTGTTATTTATACACTCGTCACTTGGTTGGACAGTGGATAATAGTTGACTTGTTTGTGATGAATAATCAAACAGTAGGCCGTCGTATTGGCTGGTACATTGTCATGCGTTTCAAAATCTAGTCGAATGTCGATATTGGATGGCTTGACAGACTCTTCCAGGTAAGAACAGTCAAACACATTCAGTGGTGCTCTTGCCTTAAACACTTGGGGTAGCAGCATGGGGCCGTTCTCATTTTGATAATACGACCATCGAAATTTAGAAAACAAGTCGTACAGGGGCCCAAACTTATTTTTTGAAAAATCCAAATCCAGTCCTTCATAGGGAAACACAGCTCCGTTGAGGAAAAGACGTGCATTTCTCAATTGCAGGTGATCAAATTGCGTGGCATCTTTGGTTTGTTGATACTTGCGATTCGTTTGAAAACCCACGATCAGGTAGAGAGGTCTCTCTGTATAGCGAGCTGTTTTTACAGACCAACTGTGTGTGTTGGTGGTGGGCAATAGCGGATACTCATGGAGTGCCCAGCTTCTAAATTCCATGGGTAGAGGCATATCTCTCTTTACCATTTTGAGTATGTCCAGTTTTTTGCTAACGTCAAGGGTCACATGAGGCACTTTCCATAGAAAGCGTTGTAGTTGAATTTTTGAATCTATGGGGGCATTGTCGGCTCCCTTGAGTGCATTATTATCACTCCTGTCTCTCACTAGATAGAGCACTTGCCTTGCGTTGACCACAATGCGCTGGTGATCTTCGGCAAAGCCTAAAATCAGTTTAAGAGGTAAATATCCAGTAAAGGTCCCATCGGTGTGTACCATCCAGTCATTGGTCGAGTCAGGGCACCAACCTGCCATGCAAAGTGCTTTACCTTCTTCCTCACTATAAGAGGGGTATAGTTTCATGACATTGGAAATGCCCACATTTCGAGTGCTATCTACCACGATATCGTTAATGACATACCGCACCTCAGAAAAGAGAAAGGCCAAACCATGGTTGGCCAACTTGGATGTGGTGGGTGTAGAGCCATCGACTTTGGTGAGTCGACCTTCAATCTGAATGACACTGTCATGCGGTAGGGTGTAAATATCTTGGTTGTTGATAACAAATTGAATGTCATCATTGTTATTGAGTCCAGGTGTTTGAGCTTGATAGGAATGGAGATCAATTCTTACCATTCCTGGTTGCTCCTCGATGCGGTTCGCTATCTCTAGGATAGAATTCATCATGGGGGTTGACGTGGTAACCCAAATGCTGTAAAATTTGCTTGTCTTGAGATGTTAACGTGTATTCACGTGGCAAACAACTAACACCATTCCTAGACGGCGTTGTTGCTTTATACACTAACTTCATAGTGGCTTTAGCACCAACTTGTAAGTCACTGGTGTGGTAGAATCTAGATCAATGAGTTGTTGCTCTCTATTGATCAGTCTTAATGTTATATTACTAATACTATCGACAGCCACAGAATGAAAAAGCACCACTGGAGGGTTTTCATGAATAATATAGCCATTGGGCGATGTCACAATAAAGTCATAAAGCGAATGCTATGGTTCCTGATTGGTGTACACTTGGCTAATAATATTACACGTCACCGACACATGATGGTCCTCAATGAATTTCACTTCATGGTCTGATTCATGTTTTTTGTTGGGCTCCAACACGCGTGGTTTAAATCCTAGTAATGGGCCAATGGAATCGGGGTGTGTTTTAAAGTCAATGTTGAAGGTAGAAAAAATACTGCAGCGATGAGTGTTGGTATTTCCTACAAGTTCAAACTTGTGCGTTCCGTCGAGAAATGACTTTAAACCATACTCATTGATCAACACCACATAAATGAGTTCATAAATGTCATCGATCGTGTATCCGCCAGAGTTCAGGGTGAGCACAGAATCATCATAGTAAAACTTGTTGTTCACATTTTCACGTATGTTGTATATTCGATTGTACGTTTCAAGAGAAACAAGTCCCAAACCATAGGGCTTTTCACTCAATTCGATAGGCGGGTAAAAGTCTAGGCTGACTTCAGGTCCACGTCCATGCAGTGTAAACGTTTTACTTTCTTCCGACATACTGGTGGCGTTTTTGCTGATGCTGCGTCTTATATAAAAAATTAAACACAAACGTCCACACTGTTGGCTATTAAACGTTTGCTCACGTTTCAAATTATAATATATCTTGATCCTGTTTCCAAAATAGGTCACTAGTTCCATGGGCGGAGGCAAATTCCCAAAACTGTCAAAGTACCATACAATGGATCCCTCTTTGACATAAGCTACTAAATGTGTTCCTGGTCCTCGGTGATCATCCAAACTGACAACAGCACATTCCTGTTTCCAGGCTCGAGAGGGTAATTGGTTTCGCATAAACACTCCTCAAAAATGAGAAAGCTTTAGTTGTTTAGCATAGCTTTCCACTTGTTGATGCGTCAGGGCATGTCTCGCTATGGCTGAGGTTATTTTTTTTTAAATATTTCGAAATGGTGAAATCCCAAATCCTTGTTGATAAAAGGCTGGCTTTAAATTGGCATTTCTAGCCCCCATAGCAATCGCTTCCATCGTTTCATTGTGTCGCTGACTTTCTTTGAGTTGTTGCTTGCCCTGCTGCGCTGCTTTAATGGTTTTCGCCACTGCACTGGCACCGCCCAAAAGTGAACCCAGAGCAGCCAAACCGGCAAATAATGCAGGTAAAAATCCCGCTCGTTTGGGGACGGGAATCACTCGCCCTTGTTTTGAACCTTGTCGCCGACGATTTGGAATAACACATCTCTGTGCTGCTCGAAGGGCTTTCCTTATGGTCAATACATTATTTTTTCTTTTTTCTTTCGCAAGGGCTTGTCCACGAATGTCTTAAGCCCAGGCTTTGCCAAGGACAGTGTCTTTTTTAGTCTTTCTCACCACATACCTTTGTTTCACCATGATGATAATGACCAACAACCTTTCACAAGAAAGTTTAAATCACAACTAACGTCAGATTGTTATTTCATGGCTGTATATTCAAATTCCACATAAAGGGGGAAATCGTTTATGGTTTTCATCCCATGTCAACATGAGATGAAAGGATAATTCGTCACCTGTATTGACCATTTCATGGTTATGGACCAACATACTATGACCATTTATCTTTATTTGTAAATGGTTCTCAGCAGGCATCGCGTATTTGATGTGAATGGTTCCATCATAGTGTAATCGATAGTGGCTTAAACCCGAAGCAAGCACATAGGTCAAGTGCTGGTCACGAGCTAGCGGTAAATGGTTTCTGTCTTTCACAGGGTTTTCATTTGTCAGATACACTAAAAATACAGATGGGATAAATTTATAAAGCCTTTTCATTTCATAGGTCACGTAACGCTTGGTACAGACATCGTCTTCGTCTTGCGGGTCTTCCACGTGAATAATCCGATGGTGATTAGCGCTATAGCCATTCACTGTAATCTGAGGCACTTTGTCATAAAACTCATACACCTTGTTATCCACATACTTTTTTGTAGTAACGTCTGTAGACACATGGGGATGTTTTACATGGGTTAACCGCTTTCCCTTAAAGTCATAATCTCCCTGTTTTGTGCGTGGCACTACTGACCTATCCACATAGTGTTTATTAGCAGGATCTGTTTCTTGTTTAGGATCATGTATGGGGACAGACCTAGCTTTGGCCATTAACGCACGTCCAAAGACATCCATCGTCAACCTGTAGTACCAGTCTACTGTTTCTATGACAAGGCTCGGTGTCCTGTATATAGACAACCTGCTAGCCTGGCTAAGCCTTAGTTGAAATGAAGATTATTAAGCAGCAAGAGTCATTCCCCGTGGGGGACATGGTTTCCCATCTCTGTCCCACATCACGTGAACAACGCCATGGTTCACTGTTTCCATCTTCCATTCGCTGCATCATTGTGGGACCTTCCGGCTGTGGGAAGACCAATCTTTTGCTAACCCTCATCACGGCGCCCAATGGTCTGCGTTTTCAAAATATTTATATTTTTGCAAAATCTCTCTACCAACCCCTCTACGTGTTTCTGGATCAAGTCATGTCTGGATTAAAAAAAGAGAATATGGGTTATTTCACATTTTCCATGCAAGAAAATGTGATTTCACCGAATGAGGTAAAGCCCGATTCACTAACGATTTTCGATGATGTATCCACTGAACGTCAAGGCATCATTCAAAGCTATTTCAGCATGGGTCGACACAAACATATCGATTGCTTCTATCTTGGACAAACGTATTCTAAAATGTCCAAACAGTTGATTCGTGACAATGCCAATGTCATTGTTTTATTTCGCCAGGACGAGAAGAACAGTCGTCACATTTATAATGAACATGTGAATCCGGATATGACCTTTCAAATTTTACTGAATTGTGTGCCAAGTGCTGGAACACTCACCGTCATGCCTGTTTAGTGATTGACAAACAAAGTGAACTCAACCAAGGACGGTATCGGTTAGGGTTTGATCATTTTATTGCTATTTAAGGCCCTGTCTCATTCCCTGTCAAGTCATTTGTCAAGACACCATGGCGTTAGCAGAGAGTCAATTGAAAAAGCATATTATTAGAGCAAAAAATACTATTCGCCAAAAGTTTCGTCAATTGAAACGATCACGTGCAAATCATGCTTTGTTTTTTCAACAACATTTAGCACCTCCGCTTAAAGCCATGTTGAAACCCACTTTCAAGCCATCTGAAACGCTACCCACCGTTTCACAAGCCACTCAGACGCTGCACGAGGACCCTGAGGAAGAGGAAGAGGAACAGGAACAGGAAGATTTGACTGGTGTTAGCGAGGTTGAGGATGAGGAGGAACAAGTGTTTACGGCTCAGAAAAAGGCCGCACCCCTTGAAGAGTTTTTGAGAAAAAAGAAAACCTTGGCCATGGTCGAAACACCTTGCCCTTCCAGAGCGTCTCCGTTTTCACAACTCTTGGCCACCCCTCAACATAAAGCTCAACTGAAAACCATTTTAATAAAATATTATGGATCAACATTGGAACCCTATTTCACCAATCTATTTATTGGAAACACAGATACCACGTATGGTGTTCGATATGAGGATGATAGTTTTAAAATTGGCGATTCATCCATTAAATTTGCTCGTACTAAAGCTGTCATTAAAAAGATCAACTATAAATTAACCCCAGGACTGTTAAAGCTGCTCTTTTCTCGGACCCCGTCTTCCCATGATTATACGTCAGAGGATCTTGACAAATATAAATCCATTTTATTGGATACCCATGCCCACAAAATACAGTATGATCCCACTCAACAAGTGAATGCCAATATATCTCAAAAATATAAAACCATCATTGCAAAAATGTTTCCCACTAGTCAAAGTACTCGTCGTAAAGCATCCGCTTCGGGAGTGACATTTAAACCATTAAAACCCCTTGTGGATGTTACCTACTGGCACAATCCCAATAAGCTCGTCCAGCGGCTACAGTTGTTGCATGCTTCACGTCAAGCTGGCCATACCGATCACGATTGGGAAATTCAAGAAATTGAACAAGAACTTCGAAATGCCAAAATTATTGTTTAAGCCCTCACCCATTAAAATGGGTATTGCTCACGAGTTGCATCGCCCAGCTAGGCGTCGCTATCCACGGCTCAAGGTGATTTCACGAGGTGTGGATGAACTTTGGCAGGCTGATTTGGTTGAAATGATACCCTATGCTGGCGTTAACGACGGTGTACGCTATATGTTGACCGTCATTGATGTCTATTCCAAAATGGCCTTTGTTGAACCTGTGCGTCGCAAGTCTGGTCCACTAGTTACCAAGGCCTTTCAACATATTATTGAATACTCCAAACGTCAACCTCAGCTGCTACAAACCGACCAGGGGAAAGAATTTTTCAACATGGATTTCTCCAGTTTTCTCAAATCTAAGGATATTCACCATTACACCACATACAGCAATCTCAAAGCCAGTGTGGTCGAGCGGTTCAACCGAACATTGAAAACCCATATGTGGAAAGAGTTTACCGCTCAGGGCAGTTATCGCTGGTTGGACATGTTACCTGAGCTAGTGTCACGTTACAATGACACCTAACATAGAACCATTGGGACCAAGCCACGCCTCGCGACTAAAAATATTCTGCGATTGGATTAACTGTTTAACCCCATAAAAACAGCCGATCCTAAACGTCACCGACTGAAAATTGAGGATTTTGTTCGTGTGAGCAAATTTAAGTCTGCCTTCAATAAGGGCTACACGCCTCAGTGGGGGACTGAACTATTTCGAATTCGTCAAGTCAACTTGGACAGTCCAGTCACCTATTTACTCGAGGACCTCAACCATCAACCCATAAAAGGTAGATTTTATCTCCATGAACTTCAGAAAACAGCATTTCCCAAGCATTATCTTGTGGAAAAAGTGTTGAAACAAAAAGGAAATAAACAAATGTCAAATGGTTAGGATTTAACTTTACGTTAAATTCTTGGATCAATAAATTACATGTAGTATGAACCTGTGTACTTTTTATTTATTCACACATGTTGTATACTACCTATAGCTCTGTGTGTACAGTCCTCAGCTCCACATATTTCATTCTCTTTCCACCTGTGTTCTCTCATACATTACCCGTCCCCCATCTCCCCCCCTTCACCTCCCACCACTGCTGTTCGCAGCTCTTGCCTATCTATTGGTTGTGACATCATTCCCAGAAGTTGCATCATACTTTTTACTGATTCAGCGATTCCCACGCTTTGAACATTCTGTTATCGGGCACGTGGACAGATAACGTGCAAGGTGAACACGTGTGTTGGATCATATCACACATCAACTTGTATTTTGTCACGTACGAACCAAACAGGATGTGACTTGTTAACAGTTATCATGCACCTGGACAGCCAACGCCCAAGATGAACACCTGTGGCAGATCAAATTTCACGTGAACTTGCATTTTGTCACGTACGAAGCAAACAGGATGTAACTTGTTTAGCGTACATGTCATCTCACAAGTGTGTGCATGCATTTCGCACTCCCCTGCCACCACGATTGTCAGATTATTTCACCTTCAAGCGTCTTTGTCATTTTCCATTGCACCTGTTGTCAAGTCAGATCAGCGCAATCCAATAAGCTCAAATGACACTCACCTCCTGCTAGTCTGCGCCTCTACAAGTTTGTTTTCTGTACTCGCTTCAACCAACATAGAACCAAGTTCTCATCATCGTTTACACGTTAAAGATCCTCTTCGGGGGTAAAATGTCAGAAAAAGAACGCACCCTCGCTTTGTCATTAGCCGACCCGCAAAAATATCGATTGTTCTGTTAAGCATGGTCATTGTGGTCAGCGACAGGTTCGTTCAAACACACACACACACATCCAGCCGTATCGTCTCTCTCAACCTCCACGCATCATGAACATTGTAAACAGGTAAAGAAAAAATATGTTTTGCAACATGTATGGCGTTAGGCCCTTTGACAAAATGTCAAACATAGTTTCAAAAAGGGGGCGTTAGCCCGAGTCCTAGGACACCTCGTTCACGTCTCTAGCGTTATGGGTTTGCGAGATAGAGCAAAAAGTCTAAAATCACGGTGTTACCTCAACATGGTTTTTCATTCCTGCTCAACACGAACATCCTCGGCAAGAGGGCAACGCGACGAAAAAATGCCACCTCGTACACGTCTCTAGCGTTATTGGTTCGTAGAAATCAGCAAAAATCACAAAAAAAAACCACACTTGTTTACCCCAAAATCGAGTTTTCATTTTTATTATATATATAACGAGTGGTCCATAGCAAAGAGGACGTCACCCCGAGTCCTTGGACCCGTCGTACACGCCTCTGTCATCATTGGTTCGCGAGATATAGCAAAAAGTTTAAAATCACGGTTTTAACCCAAAAAACCATGTTTCCAGATTTTCACCTTTTCTACACCTACATTACCGTAAAGAGCACAACGAGACGAAAAAAACGAATCCAAGCACGCCCTTCTAGCATGACTCCTTCCATTCCAAGGTCGCAGGGTCTCACAACTTCCTAAGGGTAGCAGCTCTCTCATCATCCCACTACTGTCAGGTTATTATCCTAGAGACTTGAAATTTATTTTGGGGGTAGTCAAATAAACTTTTACGTAAAATTCCTAGTTTCTAAAATATAGGATTTTCAAAATTCGAGTGTTTTCAAAAAAATATCAAAAATAAAAAAGTTTTATTATAGAAAATAGAGGTTATAAAGACCATTCGTTTGAGCCATGGCACAACGTTCTATCATGTTTGGTTTTCAAACTATCACCTACTTTCAAAAAAAATATATAACGAGTGGTCCATAGCAAAGCCCCCGTCATCCCGAGTTCAACGACACCTCATTCGTGAATCTTCGACCTTGGGTTTGGGAGTTATCGGCTCGAATTGGGAGTAGTGGTGGGGGGTTTAGAACTGTCACTACTCCACTACGAACCGCGCTGTAGCATGTAACATGTAGGCTATACAGAGCACTGTACGTTCATCAGGCACAGCTCTATGTGGGCAGCCCTGCAATCAACTGTGTTTACTTCCACTATCTCGACTCGGCGAATAATAAACAAACCGCGCTGTAGCATGTAACATGTGGGCTATACACAACACTGTACGTTCAACAGCACAGCTCTATGCGGGCATCCCTGAAATCAACTGTGTTTACTTCCACTATTTCGACTCGGCGAACAATAAGCAAACCACGCTGTGGCATGTAACATGTGGGCTATACACAGCACTGTACGCTCAACAGCACAGTTCTAAGTGGGTTTCCCTGCAATCGACTGTGTTTATTTCCACTATCTCGACTCGGCGAACAATAAACAAACCACGCTGTGGCATGTAACATGTGGGCTGTACACAGCACTGTACATTCAACAGCACAGCTCTATGCGGGCTGCCCTGTGTTTACTTCCACTATCTCGACTCGGCGAACAATAAACAAACCACGCTGTGGCATGTAACATGTGGGCTGTACACAGCACTGTACATTCAACAGCACAGCTCTATGCGGGCAGCCCTGTGTTTACTTCCACCACCTCGACTCGGCGAACAATAAACAAACCACGCTGTGGCATGTAACATGTAGGCTATACACAACACTGTATTTTCAACAGCACAGCTCTATGCGGGCAGCCCTGTGTTTACGTCCACTATCTCGACTCGGCGAATAATAAACAAACCACGCTGTGGCATGTAACATGTAGGCTATACACAGCCATGTACGTTCAACAGCACAGCTCTATGCGGGCAGTCCTGTGTTTACTTCCACTATCTCGACTCGGCGAACAATAAACAAACCGCGCTGTGGCATGTAACATGTAGGCTATACACAGCCATGTACGTTCAACAGCACAGCTCTATGAGGGCAGCCCTGTGTTTACTTCCACTATCTCGACTCGGCGAATAATAAACAAATCGCGCTGTAGCATGTAACATGTAGGCTGTACACAGCACTGTACATTCAACATCACAGCTCTATGCGGACAGCCCTGTGTTTACTTCCACTATCTCGACTCGGCGAACAATAAACAAACCGCGCTGTGGCATGTAACATGTTGGCTATACACAGCACTGTACGTTCAACAGCACAGCTCTATGCGGTTAGCCCTGTGTTAACTTCCACTATCTCGACTCGGCGAATAATAAACATACCATGCTGTGGCATGTAACATGTATGCTATACATAGCACTGTACGTTCAACAGCACAGCTCTATGTGGGCAGCCCTGTGTTTACTTCCACTATCTCGACTCGGTGAACAATAAACAAACTGCGCTGTAGCATGTAACATGTAGGCTATGCACAGCACTGTGTGTTCAACAGCACAGCTATATGCGGGCAGCGCTGTGTTTACTTCCACTATCTCGACTCGGCGAATAATAAACAAACCACTCTGTGGCATGTAACATGTAGGCTATACACAGCACTGTACGTTCAACAGCACAGCTCTTTGCGGGCAGCCCTGTGTTTACTTCCACTATCTCGACTCGGCGAATAATAAACAAACCACGCTGTGGGATGTAACATGTAGGCTATACACAGCACTGTACGTTCAACAGCACAGCTCTATGTGGGCAGCCCTGTGTTTACTTCCACTATCTCGACTCGGCGAACAATAAACAAACCGCGCAGTAGCATGTAACATGTGGGCTATACACAGCACTGTACGTGCAACAGCACAGCTCGATGAGGGCAGTCCTGTGCTTACTTCCACTATCTCGACTCGGCGAACAATAAACAAACCACGCTGTGGCATGTAACATGTAGGCTATACGCAACACTGTATTTTCAACAGCACAGCTCTATGCGGGCAGCCCTGTGTTTAATTCCACAATCTGGACTCGGCGAATAATAAACAAACCACGCTGTGGCATTTAACATGTAGGCAATACACAGCACTGTACGTTCAACAGCACAGCTCTATGTGGGCAGCCCTGTGTTTACTTCCACTATCTCGACTCGGTGAATAATAAACAAACCATGCTGTAGCATGTAACATGTGGGCTATACACAGCACTGTATGTTCAACAGCACAGCTCTATGCGGGCATTCATGTGTTTACTTCCACTATCTCGACTCGGCGAACAATAAACAAACCGCGATGTAGCATGTAACATGTAGGCTGTACACAGCACTGTACGTTCAACAGCACAGCTCTATGCGGGCAGCCCTGTGTTTACTTCCACTATCTCGACTCGGCGAACAATAAACAAACCACGCTGTGGCATGTAACATGTAGGCTATACACAACAATGTATTTTCAACAGCACAGCTCTATGCAGGCAGCCCTGTGTTTACTTCCACTATCTCGACTCGGCGAATAATAAACAAACCACGCTGTGGCATGTGACATGTAGGCTATACAAAGCACTGTACGTTCAACAGCACAGCTCTATGTGGGCAGCCCTGTGTTTACTTCCACTAGCTCGACTCGGCGAAAAATAAACAAACCATGCTGTAGCATGTAACATGTGGGCTATACACAGCACTGTACGTTCAACAGCACAGCTCTATGCGGGCACTCCTGTGTTTACTTCCACTATCTCGACTCGGCGAATAATAAACAAACCACGCTGTGGCATGTAACATGTAGGCTATACACAGCACTGTACGTTCAACAGCACAGCTCTATGTGGGCACTCCTGTGTTTACTTCCACTATCTCGACTCGGCGAATAATAAACAAACCACGCTGTGGCATGTAACATGTAGGCTATACACAGCACTGTACGTTCAACAGCACAGCTCTATGTGGGCAGCCCTGTGTTTACTTCCACTAGCTCGACTCGGCGAACAATAAACAAACCATGCTGTAGCATGTAACATGTGGGCTATACACAGCACTGTACGTTCAACAGCACAGCTCTATATGGGCAGCCCTGTGTTTACTTACACTATCTCAACTCGGCGAATAATAAACAAACCGCGCTGTAGCATGTACCATATAGGCTGTACACAGCACTGTACATTCAACAGCACAGCTCTATGCGGGCAGCCCTGTGTTTACTTCCACTATCTCGACTCGGCGAACAATAAACAAACCGCGCTGTGGCATGTAACATGTATGCTATACATAGCACTGTACGTTCAACAGCACAGCTCTATGCGGGCAGCCCTGTGTTTACGTCCACTATCTCGACTCGGCGAACAATAAACAAACCGCGCTGTAGCATGTAACATGTGGGCTATACACAGCACTGTACGTTCAACAGCACAGCTCTATGCGGGCAGCCCTGTGTTTACTTCCACTATCTCGACTCGGCGAACAATAAACAAACCGCGCTGTAGCATGTAACATGCAGGCTATACACAGCACTGTACGTTCATCAGGCACAGCTCTATGCGGGCAGCCCTGCAATCAACTGTGTTTACTTCCACTATCTCGACTCGGCGAACGATAAACAAACCACGCTGTGGCATGTAACATGTAGGCTATACACAGCACTGTACGTTCAACTGCACAGCTCTATGCGGGCAGCCCTGTGTTTACTTCCACTATCTCGACTCGGCGAACAATAAACAAACCACGTTGTGGCATGTAACATGTAGGCTGTACACAGCACTGTACGTTCATCAGGCACAGCTCCATGCGGGCAGCCCTGCAAACAACTGTGTTTACTTCCACTATCTCGACTCGGCGACAGACTTTGGGATTGATGTTTAAAATTATATAAACATTTAGAAATAATTACACATTTTCAGGAAAGTGTGATCCATCATAAGGCCGCTGAATTTACCCTAAAACTGGAAGAACACAGGAAACTCTACAACGAAGATTACTACATATGACGCACACCTAAATGAAACATTAAACGTCGACAAGCCACTTATCCACACGCTCGAGATCCCTGTATGAGCAATCCACAGCGTAACAGTGCTGAGGAAATACGAACACAACGAGTGCCTACAAACCTGCCCACCGGTACGAGATGTAGTCTACAGTCTATATAGCCTATTTTCATATATACTACTTATGTTAACTGCCTCTGCCAACGTACAACATTTCAGTTTGATTACTGTAATTCTTAGATATTGAGAACCTGTTTAAATATTTAGTATGGTCGCCATGTTGGATTTTTATATATGTAGGCCATAGAGTTATGTACTATTAGATGACGATTATTACGTAGATTCATTATTCAAACGTTGACTTCGATCGCATGAATAGGACACAAGAAATAAAAACCTAATTTTAAAATTTCGCACAGCCGCCATCTTGAGGTTATGTAAACAATTGAACTTAATTAGATGCCAGTACATTACAATATGTTTAAACATTTACTGTACCATATTTTACTGCGCTCAGATGGTTAAATCGCGAGAAAAGTTCATTAAAATGTCTCAACTTCGCTTGACCGCCATGTTCGTTTTGTACTTTACAGGTTTTTGAAAGTTACATAGATAAACTTGCTGTAGTGCCGTTTTTTACCGTGAAAAATTTCAAGGTGATATCAGTAATAGTTTCGGATATATAGAATGGCAGTGAAATATTTCGCACAGCCGCCATTTTGAGGTTATGTAAACGATTGAACTAAATTAGATGCCAGTGCATTATCATGTGTATTAACATTTACTGTACCAAGTTTCATTGCGTTGGGATAGTTAAATCTCGAAAAAAGTCTATTTAAATATCTCAACTTCGCTTGGCAGCCATGGTAGTTTTTTAGTTACCAGGTTTTTGAAACTCTCATAGGTGAACTTCTAGTAGTGCCCTTTATTACCATCCAAGGTTGCAGGTTCGTATCCTGGCGCAGTCAGCTGGCATTTGAGGGTGCGCAAATGCGAGGGAGCCGTGTCCGTAGATTTACTGGCACGTTAAAGATCCCATTCGGGGCAAAATTCCGGCACCCCGGCGTCTCTAAAAGCCAGTGTAGTTAAAAGGGACGTAAAACCAATAACATTATTATTATTATTATTTATTATCGTACACAATTTCAGGGTGATATCGGAATAGTCTCGGTGATGTTGAATGCTGGTGATTGGGGAGACGTAATACAATTCAAAGGGCACGGTCGGGGTTGGCCGGAATGGTGCTATGACCTTACCGAGTTTCATTGAAATAGCTCCATCCGTCTAGAAGTTATTAGGGGGACACACACACGGACAAAAGCCTATGTTTTCATAAAATGAAAATAGGGTAAAAATCCCACATGGCGACCATCGGAAATATCTAGACGGTACTCAATATCTATTAATCTATTACAGCAATCAAACTGAAATATTAAGGTAAGTAGGATATATGAAAATAGGCTGTATAGTTCCTCACGGAACTACTTGTTTCATAAATGAGAATAGGCTATAAATGGAATTCCTTACGATGTTATTATAAACTAACCTTTAGTAGTACAACAAAAATGCTGTCTAAAGCAACTCAAACTGGATAAATATTATTATTATTATTAGTCTTCCAACTGCCAGCCAGTCTGAATGGATTAGTAAAGCGCGTAATTGCGGTGACAAAATGTTGTCCTGAGTGCAAGGGCGTATATAGGGGGGGGGGGCTCCAACCCCCGCCCCCCCCTGTCCCCCCTCCCCCCGAAAAATCCAATAAAAATTCAGAAAGTTTTGCTTTGGTAAAAGCATTAAATAATTGTAAATTTGGTTGTACCCTAATCTTAACTTATTGGCTAAGTTATACACAATATTAAGGTTGAAATTAGACTACCTCGTGGTGTAGTGGCTAGCATTCTTGGCTGCTGCCCCGGAGGTCCGAATTCGATTCCTGGCTCTGTCAAGAAATTTTAATTGTGGTCTGAGGGTTGGAACGGGGTACACTCAGCCTTGTGAGGCAAAACAGCACGGTACTTTTGAGAAATTAATTATCAGTCTGTAAAAAAAATAACTGTTTACCTTTCTGCTTAACAAATCTCTACTTAGTATAAAACAAAGGAAAAGGAAGGAAGCTTGTAGTTTAACGTGACCGTTAATCTGTAGATCATGAGCCACGGGACCTCCTTTTTACGTGGAATCCGAACCACAGGACATGGCATTTCACTTCGAAAATCTCACATGCATTGACCGGGAATCGAACCCGGACCACCTTGGTGAGAGGCATACAGCTAGACCGCTGAGCCACCACGCCCCCTATATAAAACAAAGGAAGTCAAGCACTAACGATTTCAGTGACAAGGTCGAAAAAAGAACTGGCGTCCGTGCGCTTTTTAAGGTTACGATGGGCAAACCGTTAAAGAATTGTTCGGCATGAAAACTACAAAAAAGCCAGGGAGAGCATATCTCTATCTTCAATACATCGCCTACTATAAATGGTTTTACGTTTTCATTTCTTCCAACAATCTCCATTCAGTTACTGAGGTGACAGTTTACGAGCTAGCTAGGGGCGAGTCTATCACCCCAGTTACAGCTGAGCTAGCGGACGAGCTTATTGCCCCAGATACCGCCAGCAACAAACTGTCGAGTCGTGTTGAGTTAAAAACTTGAGAGAAGAGTGGTTGTGTTTGGAGTTTCCCTGGAAGTGCAACTCGGCTTTTCTTCATTTCGCCTGTGAACTTTTCGTTCCGCTAAATTCACAGTCAAGTTAATATTGGACGGAAGGGGGATTTGTGTTTCATGCATCTCGCCATTCTTAAATTACGTCTGACAAGTATTTGTTGCACATGCATCTCCATGAAAGGTAATATAATTAATAGTCCAGTCAGTGATTTTAACCCATCATGCCGAGACGTAAAACGGATATAGGTCGCAGTTCATTGACATCGAAAAAAAAAACGCTTATCACGTAATGCATTCATAACTGTTCCCGGGCGAAGCCGGGTCGGGTTGCTAGTTGATAAATATTTAGATATTTGCCATTAACACTCCACAGGCCATAATAGAAAATTCATTAAGTATAACATTTTATTTGTGTTGTGTTGCATTTTACAACTTATTTTGTATTTCCACTAATATTGTAGGCTATAAACTTAGAATTAAACAATTAACACTTATCTAAAATAATTACACAAAGTTATATGCTCTAAGATATTGGTTGATATTTCTGGGTATTACGCGGTGACAATCCCCTGAGAATACTCACAATTTTCCAGAGTAGTCACCCCCCCCCTCCTCCCTAACTCCCCCCTCCCTGCCTGAGGGTGTTGATCAGTGTTACTTGGCAACCTCCCATCGCAAGGCGACCTCTCACAGACTCGTTACGTCATGGCGTAGCAGCTGGCATTCTTCGCTGTCGTCTCGGAGGCGCGGGATCGATACTCACCTCTGCCATTCTCGAAGTGTTCAGACAAATGACATCCCTTGAGACAATACCAGAGTGTACTTGCGGTAGGGTGGCCAGCTCCTCCCCAACGACATTCTTCCAAGTTCGGACCTCGCCCGATGTCGCTTAATAACTGTTTCAACATGGCCAAGCTGTTATTGTTGGTTGCTTGGTTCCTCATTTTAGGGGCCCCGTGTACTTTGGGTGTGTGTAGAACCTGTCTGATAACCAGTGTTAATTGTGATGTCTGTATTAGTGTGTGTTATTTGTTTTTAATTCAAGTGAGGCTGCAGACATTGACTTTTTAAGTAGTTCGTATTTTTGCCGCCAAACGCCACCGTTAACGACTACTAGTTCTGAACTTGATTGCTAGCTGCCACCGCAGTCGGCTCCTGGCGACGATCGTTGGAACCTAAGAGCCTTAGTCAAATTTAACCTATAATTTAGCTTCACACAAGAGTAGTTAGTGGAAGGTTATTTATCATGCCATAAATCCATGACATGGGACCGTAGGCTTTACTTCCTCTCCGAAGGAAGGCATACTGAGGGATTATTAACGCTCTTAAAAAATCCGACGACTTCAGCCGGGTTTGAACCCGCGATCCTGGCCATAGAAGCTGTTATTCTGAATTAATTTTGGAGTTTTGTGGCATCATGATCATTTAGCCCTGTGAACTTGGGTGTGATTGTGTTATTCTGATTTCAAGATATGATTGGAAAAGAGGCAGCCGTGGTATTAAGTTAGGAATTATCGCGGCATTTTCCTGGAGTACCGTAGAAGTGGGAAACTTCCAGGATGGCCAACTAACCTTTGCCAGCAGAGGAGCTTGAGGACAGCCATCGTTGGGACACGGGTAGGGCAGTCTCAGAGCCAACTGCTCGGTGTCCTCACTTCGATTCTCTGCCAGCCAGTCCCCACACTGGGGACACGCCACATTGCTGTAGCGACATGTGGAGCACAGTAGGTGATGGCGAGGACATCTGAAGCACGGCGGCCGCATCGGACGGAAACACACTGGACACTGGAGCAGATTGATGACAGACATCTGGGAAACAGATAATAAACCCACTTCAAATGAGGTGTGTATTTAATAATAATAATAACAACAATAATAATAATGATAATGAGATGGAGGTACAAGAACAGTTAGACGTAATAAATGAAATGATTGAGCAATGGGACTTGCAGATGAATGTGGAGAAGAGTAAAAATGTGGTGATGAGTAGAGGTAAGAAAGAAGGAAAAGGAGTAATCAAAGTCGGAGATAAGGAATTGGAAGTGGTGAAACACTTCAAATACTCGGGAAGTGAACTGACTGAAGATGGAAGACTTGCAGAAGAATACAACTCGGGAGTGCTTTCTACCAACAGGTACGGACGGGGACTAGTATGGAACAAGGATATACCAATTAATGCTTAAGAAGTTATGTACAAAGCATTATGTTCCAGTAATGACATATGCAGCAGAAACTTGGACAATGACTAAGAGGGATGAGAGCAGTGTACAAGCAGCTGAGATGAGATTCCTGAGAAGTATGGTCCAGAAAATGAAGATATACGGAAAGAACTGGGAGTACAGAAACTAAATGACAAACTGGAGCAAAACAGATTGAAATGGTTTGGACATGCCAAACGGATGAATGAAGTAAGGCTACCAAGACGAGCACTGGAACGACGGATGACAGGGAAGAGAGGACGAGGAAGACCAAGAATGCATTGGATGGACCCGGTGGAGAATAGCATTAGAAAACGGAACCTGGATTGGAACACCGTGTCGGAAGAGGAATGGTGGAACGACAGAGCAAAGTGGAGAGGAACCATATTTGCCCCCACCCAGTGTCAACTGGAAAAGGGGAAATGAATAATAATAATAATAATAATAATAATAATAATAATAATAATAATAATAATAAGCCCATAATAATTTCTTCTACCGGCATCATCCCTAAATCGTTGGCTCGCAATCTACAAATATTGGGAATACATTCTGGTCTACATACGCCGTCATCTTGGAGACCTGTTCCATTGTTCGCTCGTTTCTCAATGTGCCACCTTAAGAGATTTAACCATACCGTCTTGCAAACAAGCCGACGATATGTTGATATGTCCCACTTATGTGGTGAAATGAATGTAAAATAATAATAATAATAATGATAGTAATATTTAATTTGATTTTGCCTTTCGGTGAGAACGTTACCGCTGAGCCCCGCAGCCTGGAACTGTGAGGTACCAACATTGACAGCCAGGAGAGTACAGGCTGGTGTTTTATCAGAATGTTACCAATGGGTTTTATAGAGCACATGTTGTTTGAGCAGTCTTTTGACTGGTTTGATGCAGCGCTCCATGGCTTCCTGTCCTGAGCTAATCGTTTAATCTCTACATACCTACCACACCCTACATCCGAGGCAATCTGTTTAACATATTCTAACCTTGATCTACCCTACAGTTCTTGTCGTCGACGCTTCCTTCCATAACTAAGCTTGCTATTCCTGGGTGTCTTAGTATGTGTCCTACCAACCTATCTCTTCTCTTCATTAGCACTCGCCAGAAACTTCTCTCCTCTCCCACTAGTCTTAATATTTCTTCATTTGTTTCTCTGTCTACCAGCTGATCTTCATCCAACCTTTCAATTCTCCTCTTTTCTGCTGCACCAATAGTCCAAGTTTCACTTCCATAGAGCGCCACGCTCCAGACACAGACTTCCTAACACCTAAATCTATATTAGAAGCCAACAGTTTTTTTGTAGAAATGCTTTTCTTGCCTGTGCTAACCTACATTTTATATCCTCTTTCCTTCGTCCATCACTGGTTATTTTGCTTCCTACCGTAACAGAAGTCTCCTACTTCCTTTAGCTGTTCACCTGCCAAATTGACATCCACAAGGGTTTCTGATTTGTTTCGAATGCATTCCAATTATTTTGTTTTACATTTATTAATTTTCATCATGAATTCCTTCCTCAAGACAGAATCCATGCCATTCAAAAACTCATTCAAACCCTCAGGTGTGTCGGCCAAGATGACGATATCATCAGCAAATCTCAGAGTTGAAATTATTTCTCCTTGAATCCTTACTCCTACTTTGATTTTTCTCAAATTCCTTCCTCCCCTGTTCAATATAGAGATTGTACTAAAACAACGTGTTGTTATAGATACACAAGAGCAACTCGTTTTAATTCAGATACGTGGACAAGACCAACCTAAAATAGAATCTCGATCGAATTAGTCGGTGTTTGTGGGAAGCTTCCTAGTTACATCTGCTGAAGGAGCTACGGGTTGTTCTGAGACACCCAGATGATGTAACACCTCAAATATGCTTATACAATAACACACAAGTACTGGGATATGTTATCCAAAAAATGACAAAAAAAATGTGAGAGAATTATTTTTTCTTTCTACATTAAAAAAAATAATATTGTTTAGAGAAATAGCTGTATCATTGCCAAGTGTCCCCCATGTCAGAGGTATCCAGCTGGCGTCTGACAATTCAGTTCTCTAACCTTCATCGACTTGTCTTGCATTACCAAGCTTACAAGCCGAATGCTTTCATTTCAGTATTTTATTTACTAAGTCGTGTCGGACAACACACACACAAACTATCCAGCAAATTGGTACCAAAAGCATACAGGGTACAGCGGCCACCCGCCCAAGCTCTACGAAGCCACACAAAATTCAAATGCAATGTGACCAGTCGAGAGAGTAGCTTGCAGATACGGTGGGGCCACACGCAAATCCCCACCTTTTCAGTAATAATAACAATACTTATTCTCACCAATACCCTTTGGAAGGTAAATGGCAGAGGTGATGATGATAATTGTTGTTTTAAGGGGCCTAACATCTAGGTTATCGGTCCCTAATGGTCTGGGTGATTGCGAAAATGACAATGAAATGGAAACCAGAACGAAAATTAAGTGAGACGGAAAATACTTACAAAAAGAAACTCAAATTGAAACTACTCCCAAAATGTAGAGCGGTAATACTTACAAAAGGGAATTTAGAACGAAAATACTCACAAAATGTTGGTTAGGTTCAAAATACGTACAAAATGCAATGTAGAGTCGAAATAATATTTACAAAATGCAATTGAAATTCAAAATACTTACAAAATGCAAATGAGATTGAAAATACGTACAAAATGCACTTAAGGTTCAAAATACGTACAAAATGTAAATGAAATTGAAAATACACAATGCAATTCAGATTGAAAAACGCACATTTCAGATCCAAAATACTCACAAAGTGCAATTGAAATTGAAAATGCTTACAAAATGTACGGTTGATTCAAACTACTCATTTGGATTAACAATAATAAAATAAAAAATAAAAAAACATTCTTCGGCTTTTCCCAATTAATTGGGGTCACCGGAGCCAACCAGGCTCATTTGGGTTTTGGCCGGGGATTTAAGGCCGGATGCCCTTCCTGACGCCACGTTATTTTTCAGTTGAAAATTCCACCCCGCTGTCACCAGGATTCGAACCGTGGCTGCCCGGGTGAAAGACGAGCAGCTAAGCCACAGCACCATCACGCTCCCCAATGGATTGACAATACTTACAAAAGGTAATTTAGATCCAAAATACCCACAAAATGCAATTGAGAATCAAAATACTTGCACAATGCCCACCATACAAAATGCAATTTAGATTGAAAATACTTGCAAAAAGCGAATTGGGTTGAAAATATTCACAAAGTGCAATTGAAATCCAAAATACTCACAAAAGTCCCAGACCTTATATTGAAAAACTTACCGTACTAAAAAGCAATTTAAATTGTCAATCTTTACAAAATGCAATTGAGGTTGGAAACACTCGCAAAATGCAATTTAGATCGAAAAAACTTACAAAATGCAACGTAGATTGTAAATACCTACAAAAAGGAGTGTAGATGCAAAAAAATTCGCTAAAAGGAATTTAGATACACGGGGAGCCAATTAACAAAAAACAGTGCGGGAATCTTAAAGAGAAAAGGTAATATAATGAAAAGACAAAGAAGGCTGATCCCTTGAAGAATGAGGGATCAGGAAAGATGAGACAAGGGCCAATTAAGGCAAGAAAGTGAAAGACTCTCTATGCCTCGGATACCCTAATACCGTCGGGGTCGGAAGAGAACAAGAGTTGGTCAAGGGAGGCCGATAGGAAAGAAGACGGAGAGGAGCACGGCACAAGTAACTGGAAGCAATGCCGGACTCAGCTGGTGTCCCGAGGTCGCCAACCCACGTCCCACTAGATGTGAGCCCCAGAGGAGGCTGCAGTGCTGCTAATAGGGGACCATGAAGGCGACTCGCTCGGAAACAGAGGCTTGCAGACTGAAAGTCAAAACAGTGTAACTTTAATGATAATAAGCAGGGCACGCGTACCCCTTCAACATTTGAAAACTGTTCAAGAAAAAATATTGGTACAATTGTATCTAGTCCGGCCAATATAACTTCCGACTGGAAAGCTCATCGATTAGCTGGCGTCAACGCGCTCTGCACAACAGCTGCAGGAGATTTCGAGTAATCCTCGATTTAAATCGATCTATCGAATCAATTTATTTTGGTCGGCAACTCGGCACTCAGCAGCGTAATCGAAACAATAGGCCATATTATTTTTTGCTCGACAAAAGCTTTGTGTAATTGCTGGCTTATTCGAAGAAATGTACTTGTTTAGGCAAGAATAAGTAACATACTCCAACGACCGTGAAAAGGAAGTTCTGTGTTTGGAGGCGTGATAGGTTGTTAGTTTGTGCGTGTGGTTAGTTTTGAAGGATGAACAAAATTACAAACTATTTTACATCCTCCCAGGCATCGTAAAAGCTGAAAGTTAATGAATTAACCCAATGCAACCTTTCATTTAACATGTCAGCCCATAAAGTAATAACCAGACTCTTAAATTGCAAGATTATGATGTTTTGTCGACTACAACTAGGAGTACCCTTTAAAGTAAAAAAAGCACTGAATAATAATAATAATAATAATAATAATAATAATAATAATAATAATAATAATAATAATAATAATAATAATAATAATAATAATAATAATAATAATAATAATAATAATAATAATAATAATAACAATAACTGCCCAGCATGTGCAATGAGGCGGCTAATCTGTGTCACGGTCAAGGCTCTGATCTCTTAGACCTTGGCCCTGTTCCTCCCAAATGAATACTAAGGAGGGTGTGTTTCACACGTGGAGGGAGCAATAGTGGATATTGTGCGATAACCACCTCTCGGAGAGATTCACGAAACGTAAGTTGTCTCTTTCCAGGCAATATATAGAGGTTCAACTACTGGTTTGTACATTCACCAGACACTTGATGCGATGCGCTCGAGCCGAGGAGACAAACCAACCCCTAAGAACCACAGTAACCCCAGACTTGCTAGACTTGGTTTCAAACCCCGTCGTCGGTCGTCCTTGAAATGAATCGGTCGGAGCTGAAAAGCCTTGAGTCAAAAATGGTAATTTTTACACAATTAATATTGTGAAGTATTGATCCAAGGGCCTTGGAACGACCTAGGCAAGAATTAAGTCAGCCTTCTGTTTAAGCCAGAAACCACTGCTACATGTAGTGCGATCAGAGGAGAAGAGCATTAAGTCAATGACTTGCCGTATTCCGTACTTAACGTTGGCCGCACTGCAATTTCCCGCGTGTTACAGTGCTATTGTAAATTACATTTGTACAGGGTTTAGGTGGTTTTTATGTTACAAATCCATTTTACAATAAAATAGCAAGTGAAATATTCATTCTGGGTGGTTTTATGCCGCACTAAACTGACCACGGAACTGAAAGGCATTAAGGTACGTTTCCAAAATTGATTTGAAAAGTATGTTTATTAAATTAACATTGATAATCCACTAACACAAATATAACCCGAATAGTTGCTTCACAACATAGATGACTAATATAGTGTGTTTGTTAAGTTCTGCTCTGTCAATGAAGTTTTATCTGTCTCCTGAAAAGAAGTGAAAACTGACTTAATGCCTTTCAGCTCCAGCCGATTCAAATGCTTTTCCGAAGATTCCCCATTTTCATTTCATGGTACCTTCTGTTATATGATGGCCGCGTCTGGTAACTCTTCCCATTGCACCAGGAATTGCACACCGCCACATAGATATTACTGGGCAGAAACACTGGGTTTCGTCAAGGCTCTTCCTACAAATCCTCGTCTCTCATCTTTCTTCACTGCACTCCAAAAGGAACAAGCCAGCAGATGGAAGAAATACAAACATGATGTTGAAGGAGTGTGGGGGGAGGAAATTTCACACACGATTATACGCAAACATACATGCACCCTCAAGGGTTGGCGACAACGAGGGATTCGAATTACTGGTACAAGGGAAACAAGAAGTTCCGTGACGAACTAAATAGCCTACTTTTCTCGAAATGTAAGATTCATTCCAATGATTAATCTACATGGACCTAATTAGAATAATGACGAAATTGAGTTAGTAATAACGAAATTTCTAATTAGTTCGAAATATAACTGGCATAATGTACCTAATAGAGCACTAAAGTTGGCAGCCCTGGTGACTGAATATATTCTTAGTTCCATCTCTTAAGGTACCTTGCAGAATACAAAATTTGGTTTAAGTCCAATGGATAGCATAGACGTTGCATGTAGTTAGACATTGGACCTATCAGCGCGCGTACAATCATGTTGGCAACAATGTCATGCATGTGTTGGTCAGAAATAATCTTAACTATTATGATCTATTGTTGTGCAATTTTGGATGAAATCCATTTATTTGTATAGAAGTTATATGTATTTTAAAATTGGACCAATCAGCAGGCTTAGAATTGTGTTGGAAGCACTGACGTATATTAGTTACTCCAAATTAATCTAGAATGTAAGGTACTATACGTGCTCAAAGTTTAGAGCTGTTGGCTTGAATACTTTCTGATATATTGATATTAGGGTAAAATAATAGAGACAGCATGTATTAACAGTTGGCAGCTCTGGTTGCTCTTAAGAATACGCATAGTCAAATCTGTTATAGTGCACATAGCACATACGACATTTGGTTGATATCCAATGGATAGTATAGAAGTAACATGTATTTATAATTAGTCCTATCAGCAGGCTTAGAATCATGTTGGTAGTACTGAGGTCCATTAGTTACTCCAAATTAATCTAGAATGTCAGGTGCTATACGTGTGCATAGTTTAAAGCTGTCGGCTTGCATGCTTTCTGATATATTGGTATTTTGATAAAACAATAGAGAGTGCATTTATTAACAGTTGACAGCTCCGGTGGCTCTTAAGATTATGCTCAGTCATATCTGTCTATCTACACATAGTACATACGGAATTTGGTTGAAATCCAATTGATAGTGTAGAAGTTATATGCATTTAAAATTGGACCTATCAGCAGGCTTAGAATCATTTTGGCAACACTGCCACGTATGGCCTCCGGGAAATTAAAGTGAAATATTATTATCTATATGTGTGCCAATTTTGGTATAGCTCCCATGCATACCTTCCACGATATACAACATGGAGCTGAAATTTCAATTGCGATTTTTCAGCAGTTAGTAGCACTGACATCATTTTCAAATACGGCATTGAGATATTCAGATAGAGATCTTTACTCATACCAAATTTGGGTTCGATTGCTATAGCCGTTTAGGAGTTGATAGGACACACACACACACACACACACACAGCCAGACAGACAGAATGACAGACAGACAGACAGACAGACAGACAGACAAACACACATTTTCCCGTATCGATCTCATAAGTCTACTTTTTCCTCATTTTAATGCGAAAAGTAGGCTAAAAATGACACCTCTGCCAATACTAGCCTAGCTCAGCGTGTGAAGCACCGGACCGCTCCGAGTCCTCCGATAGAGAACGACAATTGGAACGTTGTTAAATTAAAGCTATTGATCCAGTTGGCTCGCGAGGAACCACTTGAATGGAGACGCCTCAGGTTGACCTCCTTTACTCATTCGCTGCCCGCCCCTCATCAATTACACTTCATAAAGCCCCTTCGTGTAAACACACACTCGTAATTACAGTAATGGTGGTATGACTGCGGGCGTCACCTATAAGTGTTTTGCTTGGGCAATGCTAGGCAACACACCTTGCCAGCCAAGTAACCCCCAACCCCATTTGGATGAGCCGCATCTCTTGAGACGTGAATTAAATTTTAAAAAGGTCAAATTCGACTGTGTCCAGTAGTCTCCACCCTTCCTCGTGACAAGGCGCGCCCACACATAACGCAGTAGCTCAGCGCTAGGCTACACAATTCGTGCTGGGTATAACAGCTAAAATTCCAATCCCGGTGTGAACGAAATGTTTGTTTCCGAATGAGTACACCATGATCACGTAAGACAACGAACACATCCGAGTTTGACCGAGATAACTTCGATGCTAAATGCTTCACCTCATGGTTCTCCCCTAACACGGCATTGTAGCATTCATGAGGCAGCGTTTTCCTAGGGCTGCTCACAGATGGATACAGCATGATGCTGGTATGGGATGGGGGAAGAATTTTTTAGTGTTCCCCAGTTCTATTAAAGAAAAAATAGTGCGCAATTACATTAGACATCAGAACAAGTGTTTATGTGCCCTAAACTGAAAAAAATATTACATGAGATATTCATCACAAATAGGGGAGGGGGTACTTAATTGAATGACATGTTTCGATCGCCAAGTGATCATCATCAGATCCTGCCTAGTTAATGTACGATGTTTATGAATTACACTCATACACAAATATATACACAGTAATACCTGTCAAAAGCGGAACGCAGTCTTGGCAGGTTTCCGTTTTACACAACACAGAAATACTGTATTATCGCGTAGGATTATTATGAAATAATTTGAGTTTCTCCCACTTTAAGCAAGACAGTTAATTCTCTAGCCAGACGTTTGTTTTTCTCGTGTTCGTCAATAACTTCAATTTTCTCCATCAGTGTAAGTGTCTTATGTTTAGAAGGCATTGCCACTGAATTACAGTACGTAAACAAGATGTCACAAAACTCCAGAACACATTAACAGAAATGGAACAATGGTTCTCCGATCACAAGTTTGAAATCTACGTTTCAAAAACAGTAATGATGGTGTTTAGAAAAGGAGGGAAGGTTCCAGCAACGACAGAAGTATTCATCAAGAGGAGGAAAATAAACATCGTAAGGGAATTCAAATATTTGGGTATCACACTCCAAACAAGTGCTACATGTTTCACATATCATGTGATCGAGAGATCAACGTAAGCGGTACGGGCAATGCATTTAATTAGATACTTGAGAATCCTCAGCTTACAGACAGCAATGGCTCTTCTCAGAAACAAAATCATGCCCATTCTATAATATGGCATTGAAGTCATTTGGCAACACGTAACAGAAAAGAACCTTTCCTCACTAAAAGAGTGAAGGCATTATTCATAAGAAAAGCAATCGTAGTGTCAAAAACTACCAGGTCACGATTCGTCTACCTCCTGGCACGAGAATAATTTCTTATAGAAGACCTTAGAAACTATTTACCTCTACCAAACACCAGAGCCTCGGAGAAACTACTAACATCATTGAAGAATAAACGACAAGACGTAGCTCAAGAATTTTATGGAACCGGAGCCACGATTGACCGGACGTGGACAACAGCCAAATTTGAGTTGAGGCATGTGTTTACAGGTCTGGCGGTCCATGGTTTTCACCACCTTATTTGTGTTAGCAAATATTTCCATGAACCTACAGTGACGTGTGTAAGCCAACAATGCGGAGAAGCATGTGATCGCTACCACTTCGAGCTCTGAGGAAAAGGACAACATCAATCAAAGGCTATGCAACTCAAAGTGTCAGAGTGCAATTTTAGTGTACGTGTTTATACTTTATTTTCAATGGCTATTTGGCTACAATAAGAGTATTATTATTTATCCTCCAGGATTGGCTTTTCCCTCGGATGAAATAAAAGGATTAAAAAAAAGTCAACCCCTGGCACTATCCAGCCCATGACGGGCTAAGGCCGACTAAGCGACCGCTGCCCAGCCATTCGGCCTGCAGATATTGGGGTGACGCGTGATCAGCGCGTCGGGTCCCCTCGGCCGTTAATCTTGGTTTTCGTGATCGGGGCGCTGTCTCACTGTCAGACAGCTACTCAATTGTCCTCACGAGGCTGAGTGCACCCCGTTCCAACCCTCACGTCAGTTTTAAAATCCCTGACGGAGCCGGGGATCGAACCCGGGGCCTCCGGGTGAGAGGCAGGCGCACTACCCCTACACCACGGGGCCGGCTAAAAAGGATAATACGGTACTGTAAATGTTACTGTACAAGGTAAGTAAAACGATGCGTTTAGATATTAAGCAAGTGGGAAACTCTTCACATGTGTGAGACTTATCAAACCTACTGTATATTGTGAGGAGGAAGTGATGTGATGTGAGTCACTGGAAGATAAGAATTGAGGAAGGTGGAACTACGAAGTATGGCTTATCAACAGCGATAACACATACACTCACGGGACACAAATCAGTGTGGAGTGTTAAGCAGTTCAAATATTCAATAAAGCAACACTATTTTCTTAGTACAGTTGTCTGTCTGACTGAAAACAAAGCACGGGGCAAGGCTATCTCTGCACTCAGAAGACGAGTGTAGCGAGAGAAGGAATGTAGAGGCGCACACTACTGCTCGAGTCTAAGCTGCGTGAACCTGAGAAGAATGTGCATCGCGGACTATGAGAAACTGTGTTGACGAGTGATGAGGTTTCTCGGTCCGTGCATAGTACAGAACCAAATACATTGGTCGGTGACTCACTGACTCATTCGTAACACCACACTGGTTTCAGAGAAGACCCTATGTTAGCAGTACTGGAATAGACGAGCATGTCAAGTAACACTGCGGGCTGTTGACAGGCCCTTCTCTTCTCGCCTGACCCCTCCCTGCTCTTTCTCCTCATCCCGCAAGTTCATAGAGCTTGGACTCGCACAGTAACTGCGTCCGTGATGGCAAAGTACAATTAAGTTGAAATAAATATTCCTACCAATGAACAGAAAACTACAACACCTAACCAAAACTCAGCAAACTTTCTAGGTTTGTGCCGTGTCTTGTGTGGGGTTTTGTCTAGGACACCAAGCTGGCTCATCAGCGGGCTCTTGGTGTCCCCACCTGGATACACACAGGAGAAGCGAACTGCGCGCCACCTCCCTTTTTATGAAGCGCACCTGCACCTTTTTACTGCGAGACCTAAAAGCTCAAGCAGCCATAACCTCCCTATGAAGGCTTCCAAAAAGATGGTAGGCTATATTCGAAGTAAAGAAAATAGGGAATAAAGCTCAAACTGAGACTTGTAGCACTTTGCTTCAGACATCGACTTGGTGACCAGCTACTACAACTGCGCTGCTTGTCTGACTACAGTACACTGCTCGCCTGAGGTCCGGGTTGGATCCCCAGCTCTGTCAAGAAATTTAATTCTTGTCCGAGGATGGAACAAAGCGAAGTACAACTGAGGAGAGGTGAGGTGCAATTGTCGGGATGGTACTTGACGATAACACAAGTTAACACAATGTTGATGTTTCATACTGGTGAGGAGAAGAAACAATCCCAGCATTTGCCTAGAGGGAGTGTGGGGAGGGGAGTGGAACATCCGATCTCCAGACTTGCTGCACCTATGCGGCATCAAACCCATGTCTGTTCAGCTTTGCCACACCAAGCTGAATGTATGCCCGACTCCGTGGCTAATTGGTTAGCATGCTAGGCTTTGGCACGAAGCGTCCAGGGTTCGATTCCAGGCCGAACCGTGGGGTGACAGACAACAATGAACACAGAAAAAGCAAAACTATGGAAGTACAGTAATGAATGAAAACAGTTTTTTTTAAATGTCTGTTCATATCCGACTGGTGACACTAGGGCCCCTAACTGAGTCTATCACTGTTGCAGGTAACACTTCTGACTTGCTACGTGGCTGTGGGATCGTATCCCGTCTCGAAAGTCACCACCCATAACGTCTTCCCTGTGCGACCTTTGGGAATATTGCACTGTTCTTATCACCAAAGCTGTTATCAGTAGATGAGGAAAGCTCTTGCCCGTCCAAGGTTACGTGTCATAAACTGCGCAGTGGTGTCATTCTAGTTTCTTTGAGGACTATTATAATAATAAGCAAGTAGTTCCATGAAGAACTATACAGCCTATTTTCATATATCCTACTTACGTTAGCGGATAAACAAAACGTTATCCGCATCCACCCCGCATCCACCCCGCATCCGCATGACCGTTATCTGCATCTGCCCCGCATCCGCATGACCGTTATCTGCATCCGCCCCGCATCCGCACGACTGTTATCCGCATCGGCCCGACAACCACACGACTGCTATCCGCATCCGCCCCGCATACGCAAGACTATTATCCGCATACGCAAGACTGTTATCCGCATACGCAAGACTGTTATCCGCATACGCAAGACTGTTATCCGCATACGCCCCGCATACGCAAGACTGTTATCCGCATCCGCCCCGCAAACGCAAGACTGTTATCCGCATCCGCCCCGCATACGCAAGACCGTTATCCGCATCCACCCCGCATACGCAAGATTGTTATCCGCATCCGCCCCGCATACGCAAGACTGTTATCCGCATCCGCCCCGCATACGCAAGACTGTTATCCGCATCCGCCCCGCATACGCAAGACTGTTATCCGCATCCGCCCCGGATACGCAAGACTGCTATCCGCATCCACCCCGCATACGCAAGACTGTTATCCGCATCCGCCCCGCATACGCACGACTGCTATCCGCATCCGCAAGACCGTTATCCGCATCCGCCCCGCATACGCAAGACTGCTATCCGCATCCGCCCCGCATACGCAAGACTGCTATCCGCATCCGCCCCGCATAAGCAAGACTGTTATCCGCATCCGCCCCGCATACGCAAGACTGTTATCCGCATCCGCCCCGCATACGCAAGACTGCTATCCGCATCCGCCCCGCATACGCAAGACTGTTATCCGCATCCGCCCCGCATACGCAAGACTGTTATCCGCATACGCCCCGCATACGCAAGACTGCTATCCGCATCCGCCCCGCATAAGCAAGACTGTTATCCGCATCCGCCCCGCATACGCAAGACTGTTATCCGCATCCGCCCCGCATACGCAAGACTGTTATCCGCATCCACCCTGCATACGCAAGACTGTTATCCGCATACGCAAGACTGTTATCCGCATACGCAAGACTGTTATACGCATCCGCCCCGCATACGCAAGACTGTTATCCGCATACGCAAGACTGTTATCCGCATCCGCCCCGCATACGCAAGACTGTTATCCGCATCCACCCCGCATACGCAAGACTGCTATCCGCATACGCAAGACTGCTATCCGCATCCGCCCCGCATACGCAAGACTGCTATCCGCATCCACCCCGCATACGCAAGACTGTTATCCGCATCCGCCCCGCATACGCAAGACTGTTATCCGCATCCGCCCCGCATACGCAAGACTGCTATCCGCATCCGCCCCGCATACGCAAGACTGCTATCCGCATCCGCCCCGCATACGCAAGACTGTTATCCGCATCCGCCCCGCATACGCAAGACTGCTTTCCGCATCCGCCCCGCATACGCAAGACTGCTATCCGCATCAGCCCCGCATACGCAAGACTGCTATCCGCATCCGCCCTGCATACGCAAGACTGTTATCCGCATCCGCCCCGAATACGCAAGACTGTTATCCGCATCCGCCCCGCATACGCAAGACTGTTATCCGCATCCGCCCCGCATACGCAAGACTGCTATCCGCATCCGCCCCGCATACGCAAGACTGATATCCGCATACGCCCCGCATACGCAAGACTGTTATCCGCATCCGCCCCGCATACGCAAGACTGCTATCCGCATCCGCCCCGCATACGCAAGACTGCTATCCGCATCCGCCCCGCATACGCAAGACTGTTAACCGCATCCACCCCGCATACGCAAGACTGCTATCCGCATCCACCCCGCATACGCAAGACTGTTATCCGCATCCGCCCCGCATACGCAAGACTGCTATCCGCATCCGCCCCGCATACGCAAGACTGCTATCCGCATCCGCCCCGCATACGCAAGACTGTTATCCGCATACGCCCCGCATACGCAAGACTGTTATCCGCATACGCCCCGCATACGCAAGACTGCTATCCGCATCCGCCCCGCATACGCAAGACTGTTATCCGCATCCGCCCCGCATACGCAAGACTGCTATCCGCATCCGCCCCGCATACGCAAGACTGTTAACCGCATCCACCCCGCATACGCAAGACTGCTATCCGCATCCACCCCGCATACGCAAGACTGTTATCCGCATCCGCCCCGCATACGCAAGACTGCTATCCGCATCCGCCCCGCATACGCAAGACTGTTATCCGCATCCGCCCCGCATACGCAAGACTGTTATCCGCATCCGCCCCGCATACGCAAGACTGCTATCCGCATCCGCCCCGCATACGCAAGACTGTTAACCGCATCCACCCCGCATACGCAAGACTGCTATCCGCATCCGCCCCGCATACGCAAGACTGTTATTCGCATCCGCCCCGCATACGCAAGACTGTTATTCGCATCCGCCCCGAATACGCAAGACTGCTATCCGCATCAGCCCCGCATACGCAAGACTGCTATCCGCATCCGCCCCGCATACGCAAGACTGCTATCCGCATCCGCCCCGCATACGCAAGACTGCTATCCGCATCAGCCCCGCATACGCATGACTGTTATCCGCATCCGCCCCGCATACGCAAGACTGTTATCCGCATCCGCCCCGCATACGCAAGACTGCTATCCGCATCCGCCCCGCATACGCAAGACTGCTATCCGCATCCGCCCCGCATACGCAAGACTGCTATCCGCATCAGCCCCGCATACGCAAGACTGTTATCCGCATCCACCCCGCATACGCAAGACTGTTATCCGCATCCACCCCGCTTACGCAAGACTGCTATCCGCATCCGCCCCGCATACGCAAGACTGTTATCCGCATCCGCCCCGCATACGCAAGACTGCTATCCGCATCCGCCCCGCATACGCAAGACTGTTATCCGCATCCACCCCGCATACGCAAGACTGCTATCCGCATCCGCCCCGCATACGCAAGACTGTTATCCGCATCCGCCCCGCATACGCGAGACTGTTATCCACATCCGCCCCGCATACGCAAGACTGCTATCCGCATCCGCCCCGCATACTCAAGACTGCTATCCGCATCCACCCCGCATACGCAAGACTGTTATCCGCATCCGCCCCGCATACGCAAGACTGTTATCCGCATCCGCCCCGCATACGCAAGACTGCTTTCCGCATCCGCCCCGCATACGCAAGACTGCTATCCGCATCCGCCCCGCATACGCAAGACTGCTATCCGCATCCACCCTGCATACGCAAGACTGCTATCCGCATCCGCCCCGCATACGCAAGACTGTTATCCGCATCCGCCCCGCATACGCAAGACTGTTATCCGCATCCGCCCCGCATACGCAAGACTGCTATCCGCATCCACCCCGCATACGCAAGACTGTTATCCGCATCCACCCCGCATACGCAAGACTGTTATCCGCATCCGCCCCGCATACGCAAGACTGCTATCCGCATCCGCCCCGCATACGCAAGACTGCTATCCGCATCCACCCTGCATACGCAAGACTGCTATCCGCATCCGCCCCGCATACGCAAGACTGTTATCCGCATCCGCCCCGCATACGCAAGACTGTTATCCGCATCCGCCCCGCATACGCAAGACTGTTTTCCGCATCCATCCTGCATACGCAAGACTGTTATCCGCATCCGCCCCGCATACGCAAGACTGTTATCCGCATCCACCCCGCATACGCAAGACTGTTATCCGCATCCGCCCCGCATACGCAAGACTGCTATCCGCATCCGCCCCGCATACGCAAGACTGCTATCCGCATCCGCCCCGCATACGCAAGACTGTTATCCGCATCCGCCCCGCATACGCAAGACTGTTATCCGCATACGCAAGACTGCTATCCGCATCCGCCCCGCATACGCAAGACTGTTATCCGCATCCACCCCGCATACGCAATACTGCTATCCGCATCCGCCCCGCATACGCAAGACTGTTATCCGCATCCGCCCTGCATACGCAATACTGCTATCCGCATCCACCCTGCATACGCAAGACTGTTATCCGCATACGCAAGACTGTTATCCGCATCCGCCCCGCATACGCAAGACTGCTATCCGCATCCGCCCCGCATACGCAAGACTGTTATCCGCATCCACCCCACATACGCAAGACTGCTATCCGCATCCGCCCCGCATACGCAAGACTGCTATCCGCATCCGCCCCGCATACGCAAGACTGCTATCCGCATCCGCCCCGCATACGCAAGACTGTTATCCGCATCCGCCCCGCATACGCAAGACTGTTATCCGCATACGCAAGACTGTTATCCGCATCCGCCCCGCATACGCAATACTGCTATCCGCATCCGCCCCGCATACGCAAGACTGTTATCCGCATCCGCCCCGCATACGCAAGACTGTTATCCGCATCCGCCCCGCATACGCAAGACTGTTATCCGCATACGCAAGACTGTTATCCGCATCCGCCCCGCATACGCAAGACTGCTATCCGCATCCGCCCCGCATACGCAAGACTGTTATCCGCATCCGCCCCGCATACGCAATACTGCTATCCGCATCCGCCCCGCATACGCAAGACTGCTATCCGCATCAGCCCCGCATACGCAAGACTGTTATCCGCATCCGCCCCGCATACGCAAGACTGTTATCCGCATCCGCCCCGCATACGCAAGACTGTTATCCGCATCCGCCCCGCATACGCAAGACTGTTATCCGCATCCACCCCACATACGCAAGACTGTTATCCGCATCCGCCCCGCATACGCAAGACTGCTATCCGCATCCACCCCGCATACGCAAGACTGCTATCCGCATCCGCCCCGCATACGCAAGACTGTTATCCGCATCCACCCCGCATACGCAAGACTGTTATCCGCATCCGCCCCGCATACGCAAGACTGTTATCCGCATCCGCCCCGCATACGCAAGACTGTTATCCGCATCCGCCCCGCATACGCAATACTGCTATCCGCATCCGCCCCGCATACGCAAGACTGCTATCCGCATCAGCCCCGCATACGCAAGACTGTTATCCGCATCCGCCCCGCATACGCAAGACTGTTATCCGCATCCGCCCCGCATACGCAAGACTGTTATCCGCATCCGCCCCGCATACGCAAGACTGTTATCCGCATCCACCCCACATACGCAAGACTGTTATCCGCATCCGCCCCGCATACGCAAGACTGCTATCCGCATCCGCCCCGCATACGCAAGACTGCTATCCGCATCCGCCCCGCATACGCAAGACTGCTATCCGCATCCACCCCGCATACGCAAGACTGCTATCCGCATCCGCCCCGCATACGCAAGACTGCTATCCGCATCCACCCCGCATACGCAAGACTGTTATCCGCATCCACCCTGCATACGCAAGACTGTTATTCGCATCCGCCCCGCATCCGCACGACTGTTATCCGCATTTACCCCGCAACCACACGACTGTTATCCGCATCGGCCCCGTAACCGACGATTGTTATCCGCATCCGCCCCGCATCCGCACGTTTGGTATCCGAATCTACTGACATATATAAAAAAATAGATAAAGCATATAGTATTGAAGCAACATATTTACACATTTGAGGAGAAAGTCGTTCCCCGAGGCTTTGTGTGTCATGTGTTATATTCAGAGTGTTAATAACATAATTTGTCATGGAAAAGAACCAAACGGAAGAAATATGGCTCGGAATTTTAGGTAAATAAGTATTTTAAGCATTTTTCTATAAATACATAAATTCCTGCTTTTCACTTATCGGCACATAAAAAGACATAATATTTACATTAAAAAATCAGTGTGCTAGATCTTTCAGTTTATTGCATTCAACAGGGTAGAACCTGATCTATCTAATCTTCATGCAGAGCGTATGTCAGCTTGCAACTGTGTTATTCTTAACTATTCACCCCGTCCCACTCACTGTGGAAGCCGGGATTTCCTTGTCTATAGCCATATTGCTCCTCGTGCTAGACCTCCCTCCCGCAGCTACCTGGAACCAGTGTCACTCACATGCAGTTCATTTCTGGCACTGTGAAGTGTAAGACAGTTCTACGATGCCTAAAGTAAAAACAACTGCAAGTTATCCTCTGCAGCAGTATGTTGCAGAATTTAAAGATAATTTTACTTCTGATGAGGGCGTTCTGTTCTGCCAAACAAGTGGGAAAGCAATCTTGGCTGAACAGCGATCTCAAGTTACACAACACCTCAAGGGCAAGAAACATATTGCCGCAGTTTTGCGCCTTCAGAGGAAGTGTTTCACGATAATCGTCGGTCGTTTGTGATGGAAACCTGAAGATGTATCTCGTTGTGTAATGTGATGCTTCAGCAGTCAGAGAGCCAGCATAAATTGCATTCGTATTACTGCATATTGTTTATATTCACATTAATAAACTAAATTATAATTAAATATTTTTACTTTTTTGTCACATATTTCAGGTATTTTTAATACATAAAAAATAAATATTTTCCCGAATTTTAGCACCTAAAAATCCGCGCCCTAGTCATAAACATTCGAGTCCTAGTAATGATATTCAGCAACTTTGGATTGTATTCTAAAACTATCCGCAAATTTACTCCAAACATTATCCACAGCTTAGCCTTGCTAACTGTATCCGCAAGGGGGAACATTTTGCTGATGTCCTCACAGGGCTTTAGCCATAGAGCTATGAACTATTAGGTTCGTTATTCACTTCGATCGCATGATTAATACACAAGAAATTAAAACTTAATATTAAAATTGCGCACAGCCGCCATATTGAGGTTATGTGAACAATAGAACTAAATTAGATGCCAGTGTATTACAATGTGTATAAACATTTACTGTACCAAATTTCACTGCGCTCAGATGGATAAATCGCGAGAAAAATCTACACACATCAAAAAAAGTTTTGCATCACCTCGGTTCCAAGAGTTCCGGAACCTTTAAATACAAAGGGAATAGAGATCAACACAAACAACATTCCAGCTCGTTTTATTGCTCATGAGACCCACACATTGCATGTTGTACCATCATACAGCTAGACTTTCAGCATTTGTGGTCCAGATTGCAGTACACACCACTACCTCTAATACCCAGTAGCACGTCCTCTTGCATTGATGCATGCCTGTATTCGTCGTGGCATACTATCCACAAGTTCATCAAGACACTGTTGGTCCAAATTGTCCCACTCCTCAACGACAATTCGGCGTAAATCTCTCAGAGTGGTTGGTGGGTCAAGACGTCCATAAACAGCCCTTTTCAACATATCCCAGGCATGTTCGATAGGGTTCATGTCTGGCGAACATGCTGGCCACTGTAGTCGAGCGATGTCGTTATCTTGAAGGAACGCATTCACAAGATGTGCACGATGAGGTCGAGAATTGTCGTCCATGAAGACAAATGCCTCTCCAATATTCTGCCGATATGGGTGCACTATGGGTCGGAGGATGTCATTCAGGTATCGTAAAGCCGTTTCGGAGCCTTCCATGACCACCAGTGGCGTACGTCGGCCCCACATAATGCCACCCCAAAACATCAGGGAACCACCACCTTGCTGCACTCGCTGGACAGTGTGTCTAAGACGTTCAGCCTGACCAGGGTGCCTCCAAACACGTCTCCGACGATTGTCTGGTTGAAGGCATATGCGACACTCATCGGTGAAGAGAACGTGATGCCAATTCTGTGGGGTCCATTCAGCATGTTGTTGGGCCCATCTGTACCGCGCTGCATGGTGTCGGGGTTGCAAAGCTGGACCTCGCCATGGACGTCGGGAGTGAAGTTGCGCATCATGCAGCCTATTGCGCACAGTTTGAGTTGAAACACGACGTCCTGTGGCTGAACGAAACGCATTATTCAACATGGTGGCATTGCTGTCAGGGTTCCTCCGAGCGGCAATCCGTAAGTAGCGGTCGTCCACTACAGTAGTAGCCCTTGGGCGGCCTGAGCGAGGCCTGTCATCGACAGTTCCTGTATCTCTGTACCTCCTCCATGTCCGAACAACATCGCTTTGGTTCACTCTGAGACGCCTGGAAACTTCCCTTGTTGAGAGCCCTTCTTGACACAAAGTAACAATGCGGACGCGATCGAACTGCGGTATTGACCTTCTAGGCATGGTAGAACTACAGACAACATGAGCAGCGTACCTTCGTCCTGGTGGAATGACTGGAACTGATCGGCTGTCGTACCCCCTCCGTCTAATAGGCCCTGCTCATGCATGGTTGTTTACATCTTTGAGCAGTTTTAGTGACATCTATGAACAGTCAAAGGGACTGTATCTTTGAAACAATATACACAGTCAACGTCTATATGCCGGAGATCTGGGAACCGAGGTGATGCAAAACTTTTTTTGATGTGTGTATTTAAAAGTTTCAACTTCGCTTGGCCGCCATGTTCGGTTTGTAGTAGTTAGGAGATTTTTGAAAGTCTCATAGATGAACTGTTAGTAGTGCCCTTTATCATCGTACAAAATTTCAGGGTGTTATCGGTAATAGTTTCGGGGATATTGAACGCAGGTGAAATATTTCGCACAGCCGCCATGTTGGATTGGTGAGACGTAATGAAATTTGAAGGGCACAGTTGGGGTCGGCCTGAATAGTGCTATGACCTTACTGAGTTTCATTGAAATCTCTCCAGCCGTTTATAAGTTATTAGAGGGGACACACACACGCGCACGGACAAAAGGTGATCTCATAAGCCTATTTTTGTCATTTATAAAATTACCAGCTCTACCCGGCATGCATTGCGATGCCAAACAAAGACAGATATAAAGTAAGGAAGATAATAATAACGTCGCAGCAAACCTCCGTGGCTTAGGCGGGAGCACGCCGGCCTCTCACCGCTGGGTCCGTGGTTCAAATCCCAGTCACTCCATGTGAGATCTGTGCTGGACAACACGGAGGCAGACAGGTTCTTCTCCGGGTACTCCGGTTTTGCCTGTCAAAAATTTCATTCCAGCAACACTCTCCACTATCATTTCATTTCATCTGTCATTCATTTAATCATTGCCGCAGAGGAGTGCGTCAGGCCTCGGCAGCCGGCACAGTTCATATCCTCGCCTCTAGATGGGGGCTTCATTCATTCAATTCCTGACCTGGTCGGAGACTGGAAGCAGGCTGTGGATTTTCATTTTCATTACCCGTCGCGGCTTCGCCCGCGAATATTCTAGTTGTAAAGAGTACACTTAGCAAAATCTCAATCATGAATGCTATGACTGATTTATCCTTGGTATGAATAATCAGACTTGATCAATTCAGCTACTGGTGCAGTGGTTAGGGGTTTGTCATTCCTTCATAGGTATATTAGAGCGAAGTTAGTTTTCTGGGAATATCACAGACACTGTTCATTTAAGGGCCTTTAAATGTGGTTTTCGGAGACCCTTTATAGTCGGGTGAAAAACACCTTTCGTACCAAACCACACGTGAAAATTGCGTGAAAAAATTCTAGAGTGCCCCTTGACCTCCTTAAGCGCATTATACTGTATGTATTGATGAATTTTACAGCTTAATTTGGTTCAGTGATAACCTTATAACCGTCTGGAAACTTTCACAGTAATGTAATAATTAGAATTGTATTGCGTCTTACAGAAATAGATGGACCTGTGAGATTCTGTTACCATGGTTACCGTGTTGCATTCTTTCATTATTTCATTGTAAATATACATGTTTTAAGGCATTTATTTAATTGTGAGGCATTTAAAGAGTAAGTGAGTGCGTTTCGCTTACGCATTGTGTTATGCTGAACCTGTAGGTACCCAATATGTGTAGGTTGGTGTTAATGTGCCCTTATTTTCGGTACTAAACTGGAATGGGACCTTAGCAGAATAATATAGGGAGGGATGTTAATGGTTTTAAGACCCTTCTAACAACTGCGGCTTTTAGAGACGCCGAGGTGACGGAATGTTTGCCCGAAGGGGATCTTAACGTGCCAGTAAATATACTGACTCGGCCCCCTCGCATTTGCGCACCCTCAAATGCCAACTGGCTGCGCAAGGGTTCGATCCTGCAATATTGGTCACAGCAGGCGAGAACGTTACCGCAGGCAGCCCAAGAAAGAAAGAACGAATAAAAAGAAGTGTTTGAATTGTGGTGTTGTTTACTGAAGTGCCTTTGGATGAACAATACTTAAACAAGAAGTTCCGTGACGAACTAAAGAGCCTACTTATCTTAAAATTTAAGATTCATGCCAATGATTAATCTATATGGACCTATCTAGAATAATGACGAAATAAAGTTGGTAATATTGAAATTTATAATTAGTTCGAGTAGGCTATACCTGGTATAATGTAGCCTAATAGAGCACTACAGTTGGCAGCCCTGGTATAATAATAATAATAATAATAGTAATAATAATAATAATAATACTATCGTATGGCCTCGGATGTCGGGTGCAAGCTTTGTTATTTAGCGCCCAGAGGGTAGCTTGCTTGTCGAATTTGGTTGTTCCTTGAATCACTATGAAAGTCAAGGAGGTTAGATATCTAAGCTCCTTGAACACTATAGCGCTTTTTGGTAGAGAAATTATGAACACGGCCTACTGAATTCAAATGGGTTCTTTGACATGCCAACATCGTATGGCATGGTGTCGTGATTTTTGCCGCCTTTCAAAAAAAAAAAAAACACTTATCACGGCCAGGTGCGAACCTGAAAGCTTGGGGTTAGTAGTCCGAAACGACAACCGCTCACCCACCGTGGCAAGCTGGAAGCCCTGGTGACTGAATATATTCTTAGTTCCATCTCTTAAGGTACAGAATACAATATTTGGTTGAAGTCCAATGGATAGCATGGACGTTACATGCAATTGGACATTGGATCTATCAGCACGCGTAAAATCATGTTGGCAACAATGTCATGCATGTGTTGGTCAGAGACAATATGAAATATTATAATCTATTGTTGGGCCAATTTTGTATGAAATCCATTTTGTTAGTATAGAAGTTACATGTATTTTAAAATTGGACCTATCAGCAGGCTTATAATCATGTTGGCAGCACTGATGTATATTAGTTACTTCAAATTAATCTAGAATGGCAGGTACTATACGAGTGCAAAGTTTAGAGCTGTCGGCTTGCACACCTTTTGATATATAGGTATTTTGATAAAAAAAAAGATAGAGGCAGCATTTATTAACAGTTGGCAGTCCTGGTGGCTCTTAAGAATACGCATATGCATTTAAACATTGGACCTATCAGCAGGCTTAGAATCATTTTGGCAACACTGCCATTTATGGCCTCCTGAAAATTAAACTAAAATATTAGTATCTATGTGGTGCCAATTTTGGAATAACTCCCATGTATACCTCCCAAGATATCCTACATGGAGCTCAAATTTCAATTGCGGTTTTTCAGCAGTTGGTAGCACTGACATCATTTTCAAATATGGGCTTGAGATATTCAGGTATAGATCTTTACTCATACAAAATTTGGTTTCGATTACTTTAGCCGTTTAGGAGTTGATACGAGAGGGAGGGGGGCACAGACAGAAAAAACACACATTTTCCCGGATCGATCTCATAAGTCTACTTTTTCCTCATGTTTGCAAAATGTTAAGTGTAGGCTAAAATCACAGTCGAGGAAGACTTTGCGTGGTGGTGATTAGTGATATAATGGGCGTAACATTTAGTTGTGACACCAAATATCTATATTTAGAAATGCACATGTTGGTCGAATTATGTAGATGTAACTGGTAAAATATTGAATGCCTGAAATATTGAGATACTCCCAAATTAATACGGCGAGTTCATCTGCCCCGGTTTGAGGCACAGATGGACAATTATTAAGTAACGAAAGAAGCAAATTATGTCACACACGAACTGAAATGTCGCTGCGAATGATTCAATTCTATCAATCATTCGTACTCATACAAAGAAAACACATGCACTGACGCAAAAATGTATGGAATACACTCATTTGTCGAAGCGACTCAACAAAATCAATTTACTAATTCATAAACCTATGTGCGCGTACACAAATGTTCATCGAAGTTCATTTGTTGAAACTACTCGTGCACCTTCTAATGTAAAATAGATTTACTTATTCAGAAATATTTGTGGGAGTTTGCACAGAAACTCACAATTGGCGGAATTGTATATGCATGCTTACGGGACTCTCCTGAAACGATTCGCTGGCCAACACTCATTTGTTGAAACTACTCGTATGCTACCTACTATCAAATGGTTTCTCTAATTCAGAAACCTTTGCGGCAGTGTGCACAACAACTCACCCACGATTCATTGCAATTGGATGAATGGTATATGAATGCATACGGGACTTTGTTGAAACGATTGGCACGCCGTCGCTCATTTGTCGAATCCACTCGCACGCTACCTATTGTAAAAACCTTTCCTGGAGTGTGCACACCAATTCACTAAAGTTTAATCGGATTAATGGCATATGGACGCATAGGAGACCTAGCCTATAGACAGACAGACAGACAGACAGAGAGGCAGACAGACAGACAGACAGATAGACAGACACACGTAACATTGATTTGTTTTATAGATTACTTTCTAGGAAGTAGGAACGTTTCTGAAGGCAAACTATAATTACTTTCACTAAAAATCAATTTCAACGAGTGGCTAATTCATTCATCTCATGCGCTACTTCCAACCACAGCAGTATTACCCATTTAAAATTTGATTGCCACTGAGCATGGCTGCGCCACCATTTGTTGATTATTGTAGCAGGAGCCCCGCGGGGTAAAGAGGAGGACACAGTGCAGTCTGCACATAAGTCAAGCAGCATTGCGCGCGCAACTTGTCTTAGAAGCGCAGATAAGCGTCATGTCACCACGGACAGCTACTCAGCTGAATCATATCCTACTCGCGCAACTGTACCTGTCAACGAAGCAGAGTGACGTGTGACACAAGTAAACTGAGAATAGTTCCCATCTCGACCGCCGGCAATCAATTCGTGAAAGGGTAATACTAACATTACTCTGGATTCACTCATCACGTACAATCATGAACCTGAGAGAGCATCCAGCAGATAACAACAACAACAAGAACAATACGCGTTGAGAGAGAAGCTGGTATTCAGAAAGGTGTAAGGCAAGGCTGCAACTTATCACCCATACTTTTCAATTTTTACATTGAACAAGCAATGAAGGAAATTGGAGAAAAATTCGAAGTAGGAGTAAATATCCAAGGAGAAATAATTTCAACTCGGAGATTTGCTGATGACATCGTCATCTTGGCCGACACATCACAGGAGTTGAATGAGGTTTTAAATGTATTGAGGAAAGAATTCACGATGCAAATTAATAAATGTAAAACAAAAATATTGGAATGAAGTCGAAATAAATCAGAAACCTCTATGAACATCAAATTGGCAGGTGAAAAACTAAAGGAAGTAGGAGATTTCTGTTACTTAGGAAGCAAAATAACCAGTGATGGACGAAGCAAAGAGGATATAAAAAGTAGGTTAGCTCAGGCAAGGAAAGCATTTCTAAAGAAAATGAATCTGTAGACATCGAATATAGATTTAGGTATTAGGAAGTCATTTTTGAAAGCCTTTGTCTGGAGCGTGGCACACTATGGAAGTGAAATTTGGACTATTGGTGCAGCAGAAAAGAGGAGAATTGAAGCGTTTGAAATGTGGTGTTACAGGAGAATGATGAAGATCAGTACGGTTACAAATGACCAGGTATTAAGACGAGTGGAAGAGGAGAGATGTTTCTGAAGAGAAGAAATAGGTTGGTAGGACACATACAGGAATAGCAAGCTTAGTTATGGAAGGAAGGGTCGATGAAAAGAACTGTAGGGGTAGACCAAGGTTGGAATATGTTAAACAGATTGCCTCGGATGTAGGGTATGGTAGCTATGTGGAGATGAAACGATTAGCTCAGGACAGGGAGGCATGGAGCGCTGCATCAAACCAGTCAAAAGACTGAAAACTCAAACAACAACGCCTTATTTGACAACAGTTGGAGCTGTTAACCATGATACGTTACCCTTAATTGAAATACAATTAATTTAAGTGTAGTGGTTGTGATAACTAGTAGGTTATCAGCCCTCATAGCATTTGCCGTGACTCAACAATTACCTACGTTACGTATGGAATTGATAGGGGACATCTGAACATTGTACACAATATCAATTGCTGTAAAGCAACACTTTGCACTCACTGAACATGCAATGACTTACCGTAGCAGCGATGAAGCGCGCACTGTCTGGCCTGTTTGATAACACGACGCTGCTGCTCTCTGTTGATCCATGCAGGAACTGAACGTATGTGTATTGATCACATGGGCGCTTCGCAGCACGTGATGTGTTTGTTTCTCTAGAAACCAGACGGCCTTGACTCTGCTCAAGAGCAAGCGCGCAGGTGGCCATGGCTTCAATGGAGAAACTGTACCTCATCAAAGCAGGTGCCCATTAGAACGTCCCAGCATTCGGCAGGCAGTGGGATTCGAACCCAATCATCTGCGGAGCCTTGTCTCATGGACTTGGTGCGCGTTGTTGATGTTGTTGTTGTTGATTCATTATGAGGCTTTGCGTCGTCATTCTCATGTAGCCCCGTGTACTTGAGTGAGTGTGGAATGTCTGATAGATCTAACCTGTGTCATTGTGATGGCTTTATTAGTTTAAGTATTTAATAATTTAGGCAGGAGGCAGCCGTGGATTTAATTTAGGTACCATCACAGCATTTGCCTGGTGTAGAAGTGAGGTTCTGCCTCACGAGGCCGAGTGTAGCTAACCACTACACCACGAGGTGGGGATTGATCTGAAACTTGGTATGATAGGATCAAAGGGGCCTAACATCTAGGTTATCGGCCCCTAATGGTTTGGGTGATAGCGAAAGATCAGATGATAACTACTGTATAACTAATACTAACTACAGTCTTAAATGGTAAACAAATAAAGCATACGGCAAACAATGAACAGGAGGAAAAGAAATGCCCTCAACCCTCGAAGAATGAGGATTGAGGGACTTGGAAGGAAGGAGAGCCATGAAAGGCAGATAGGAAAGGGAAAGAGGAGAGGACCCGCCCCAGAGGCAATGGAAAAAGGGGAGAAACCGGACCCAGCTCAGGAAGCCTCCGGGGTTGCCAACTCCCGAACTCACCAGACGTGAGCCCTTAAGGGTGTAGCACTATCCAGGGTGCACAAGAAGTGGTGGGGCTACATACACCCTGTCTCCTTGAGTGCCTTGAGCAGAAGGCAGGAGATACTGTGAGCCCTTAAGGGTGTAGCACTATCCAGGGTGCACCAGAACTGGTGGGGATACATATACCCTGCCTCCTTGAGCAGAAGGCAGGAGATACTGTGAGCCCCTGAGGGTGTAGCACTATCCAGGGTGCACCAGAAGAGGTGGGGCTACACATACTCTGCCTCCTTGAGGGCCTTGAGCAGAAGGCAGGAGATACTGTGAGCCCTTGAGGGTGTAGCACTATCCAGGGTGCACCAGAAGTGGTGGGGCTACACACACCCTGCCTCCTTGAGGGCCTTGGCAGAACGCAGGATATACTGTGAGCCCTTGAGGGTGTAGCACTATCCAGGGTGCACCAGAAGTGGTGGGGCTACACACACCCTGCCTCCTTGAGGGCCTTGAACAGAACGCAGGAGATACTGTGAACCCCTGAGGGTGTAGCACTATCCAGGGTGTACTAGAAGTGGTGGGGCTACACACACCCTGCCTCCTTGAGGGCCTTGAGCAGAAGGCAGGAGATAGGAAGAGAACAGAATAGGTCTAACCCCTCGAAGAATGAGGGATCAGGAAAGATGAGACAAGGGACAATTAAGGCGGGATAGTGAAAGACTCCCTAGGCCTCGGATACTCTAATACCGTCGGGGTTGGAAAAGAACAAGAGTTGACCAAGGGAGGTGGATAGGAAAGATAACAGAGAGGAGCCCGGCACAAGTAGGTAGAAGCAATGCCGGACTCAGCTGGGGTCCTGTGGTCGCCAACCCACGTCCCACTAGTCGTGAGCCCCTGGGGGAGTGATAGGCTCAGCCAACCCACTTCTACTCCAGGCAAATGCCTGGATGGTTCCTAATGCTCACTACTACAGACATCACAATAACACAGGTTATCAGACACAGGACTGAATGGCCCCGATGTCCAAGCCCCTGAACAGTGTAACTCTCTCAGTGTCGATTGCAACGAGAGTTTATAAAAAAAACTAATTCCATGAACGAAATATGTTGGTATAATCTTATTACACAATACGTAAAACTCAAACTCCTAAACCAGAGGGAGTTAGAAGGTGTGGTTTGTACCAGAAGCTTCCCAATCGTCTCAATAGTACAGGAAAAACCTTGCATTTCTTGAAAAGGTCAACGGAAATATATTTATTTGTTTATAAAGTGCTTTTAAACAAATAAGACGATTTCCCCTGGCATCGCGTACAGCCCGCATAACACCAGTGCTGGGTGGGTAATCTGTACACACGGGGCGGGGTGCACGCAACACATTGGGCGAGTTCAGCGGGGTCAGCAATTGGCTAACCTGCTGGCTTGTTGCTAGGCTAGCAAGTGTGAGCCCGCCCGAACGCTTTGCTACAGGCTGACGCGGGAACTTTGAGCAATGCACAGAGTCCCTTTGAAGCCACCGTACCATAATTATAGGTCTATGATCTATGATAAATACATAGAAAATAATAACTTTTAAGCGACAGAGATGTCGAGCTGGGATAACTGTTGGGGCGACATGAAAAGTGATTGGGCGCGTGTCTCTCTCCTGAAGAATTGCACGAAGGCGCGCTTCCCAAACATCCATTGGTATGTTAAGAGAAAACTTAGGCTGCTTAGGACGCAGAGCTTTGTAAGGGTCGTGATTAAACGTTTTTCCTCCTTTTCCAAAAACGTCTGATGGGCTTGTTTAGCAATCGCTTTATTTTCTCTTCTTAAATTGGCGTAGTACTCCACCCAGTGGCGGATCCAGGCCTTGCGGGGCCCTGGGCGATATGATAAGGTGGGACCAACAACAATAGGAAATAAAAACAAGAAGTTCCGTGACGAACTAAAGAGCCTACTTTTCTTAAAATGTAAGATTCATGCCAATGATTAATCTATATGGACTTATCTAGAATAATAGCTTGCCACGGTGGGTGAGTGGATAGCGTGTCGGTCTACTAACCCCAAGATTGCAGGTTCGCCCCTGACCGTGGTAAGTGATTTTTGAAAGGCGGCAAAAATACGATACGCATGTCATACGATGTTGGCATGTCAAAGAACCCATTTGAATTCAGTAGGCCGAGTTCATAATGGCAAAATTAATCTCGGGAGTTTCCGCCAGCACAAAGTTCCTAATTTCTCTACTAGAAAGCGCTATTGTGTTCAAGGAGATTAGATATCTAACATCTAACCTCCTTGACTTTCATAGTCAAGGAACTACGAAATTGGACATGCAAGCTACCCTCTGGGTGTCAAATAGCAAAGCTTGCACCAGGCACCCGAGGCCATACGATATTATTATTATTATTATTATTATTATCTAGAATAATGACGAAAATAAGTTGGTAATATCGACATTTCTAATTAGTTCGAAATAGGGGAGGGTGGGCCACAGTGAGACAGAAAAAATATATTTTAGTAAACTGTCTTATTTGTCAATATATGAAAATGTCTTTATATACTGAAATATAGGTTGATTGTTGCTCGTCAATTTCATACCATTAGAATTTCTAAAGCATCCACACTTTTCTGTAAAAATAATAAATTGTGAACATGTTGCAGCCGTCTCACTGTAGCCCACCTGTGGGCCACACTGAGACAGATGATGGTCCACACTGAGACACAATGAAAAGAATTTATTTTAACTGGTTAAATACCCTGATAAACACTAAAACGAAGAATTAATGAGCTTGTCTCACTGTGGCCCACCTTAGAGCATTACATTCGGAGGCCCTGGTGACTGAATATATTCTTAGTTCCATCTGTTAAGGTACAGAATACAAAATTTGGTTGAAGTCCAATGGATAGTATGGACGTTACATGCAGTTAAACATTGGATTTAACAGCGCGCGTAAAATCATGTTGGCAACAATGTCATGCATGTATTGGTCAGAAATAATATGAAATAATATGATCTATTGTTGTACCAATTTTGAATGAAATCCATTAGTTAGTATAGAAGTTACATGCATTTTAAAAGTGGACCTATCAGCAGGCTTAGAATCATGTTGGCAGCACTGACGTATATTAGTCACTCCAAATTAATCTGGAATGCCAGGTAATATACGTGTGCAAAGTTCAGAGCTATTGGCTTGCATACTTTCTGATATATTGCAATTAGGGTAACACAAAGAGAGACAGCATTTATTAACAGTTGGCAGCCCTGGTTGCTCTTAATAATACGCATAGTCATATCTGTTATGGTACACATAACACATGCGAAATTAGGCTGAAATCCAAACGATAGTATTGAAGTTACATGAATTGAAAGTTGGACCTCTCAGCAGGCTTAGAATCATGTTGGTAGCACTGACGCATATAAGTTACTCCAAATTAATGTAGAATGGCAGGTACTATACGTGTGCATAGTTAAAAGCTGTCGACTTGCATACTTTATGATATATTGGTATTTAGATAAAATAAATTGAGAGTATTTATTAACAGTTGGCAGCCCTGTTGGCTCTTACGAATACGCTCAGTCATATCTGTTTATGTACATATAGCACATACGGAATTTGGTTGAATTCCAATTGATAGTGTATAAGTTATATGCATTTAAAAATTGGACCTATGAGCAGGCTTAGAATCATTCTGGCAACACTGCCATATATGGCCTCTTGGAAAATAAACTGACGTGTGCCAATTTTGAATTAGCTCCCATTCATACCTTCCAAGATATCCAATATGGAGCTCAAATTTCAATTGCGATTTTTCAGCAGTTGGTAGCACCGACATAATTTTCAAATACGGCATTGAGATAATCAGGTATACATCTTTACTCCTACTAAATTATGTTTCGATTGCTGCAGCCGTTTAGGAGTTGATAGGGACACACACACACACACACACACACACACACACACACACTCAGCCAGACAGATGGTAGGACAGATTGAAGGACAGACAGACACACATTTGTCGGGATCGTTAGTATACTTTTTCCTAATTTTTGCAAAATGTGAAATATAGGATACAAATATCAAATCAAATGGGGAATAGTTTTGTAATAATAATAATAATAATTTATATAGTTTGTTTAGTTATTTAATGTCTACTTCAGTGTTTTATGGTTTGGAAGATGTTTTTGAGTGACTTACTGACGGTACACAGAGTTTAATAGTGATTGTGCGAGATTTTTATAGTGATATTTGGATATCATATGACTGTGCATGAAACTTGTTTACGTGGTTGCCTAGGAATTGCTGGTAGAGGTTAGGTTAACATTACCACAAATATTCCGTTTAAAATAGTTCAATCTATGCCCTGTATTGTGTGTTTATTACTCCGTTTACTCAATTAGTCCAATTGGGCCCCTATAACAGATATTAATTGTGTAATATCGTTTATTTCGTTAGAAACAAGGGTTAGGATTGAGTTAAATGGCATCAGTTGGATCACATATTTACAAAGAATCTGCGTCGATCAGTCAAAATAACACACTAGCATTCACAGGAGTGTTGTAAACCTTGCCATAGGTATCAAAGGCAATACCCAGGCAATACCTGGCTGAAGGTATAAAAAGCACACAGGAAAGGCAATAATAGTAATTTGCTTTAAGAAATGTCACTGCCTGTGATACGGCAGGTTACCTCTAGAACAACCGCTAGAGGTGACAATACGCAAACCGGTGGCAGTGGGATGACAAGCTGCTGTCCACCCATCAGTAGACCCGAAGAAGCTCCAGCAGCTCAAGACGATATTGGCGGTACACAAAATCTCGAGTCTCACACCGCACCTGACGGCAGTGCCTTAGTAATAAATACAACCACTCTCGCAGGTAAGCCCAGAAAACGCATGAAATGGGAATCTCATATGAATGAATATATCATGCGGGCATATTATCGAATAACTCGTCTTGAAACAGATATAACAAACTACCGCCAAGCACTGCATGCGGCTTTCAAGCAGCAGTATCCTCTGTTTAGCATCACTGAGCAACAAGTCGCGGATCAAAGAAGAGCAATTGTAAAGAATCATTTAGTTCCCGACCCTGTTCTGGATCGAATCAGACAGGAGATATCTCATGAACTATATCCCTCAGCTGCAAGTGGTGAAACTAGCCAAATAAATACTGATAATGAGGTCTCCCTGAATGAATCGACTCACGTAAATGAACTTCATAATGGGGAAACAAGCCACCATTCCAAGATCCAAGACGAATTTAATTCAGCTCTGCTTGAATATGCAGGTACTGACCCTACCCAACGTCCTATACTTCCGAGGCAGCAGTCTTCCCGCAAGTTTGCCATGGTGTTGAAAGAACTGAACGAAACCGTACTTCCCAACTATTTAGAAGAGCACCAATCTTTCATGGAGGTTCATACTGCTATCTATTGTGCAGCACTAGCTGCAGTACGAATTAATGGGGGTAGGCCACGCCCTCCAAACCAACAGTCTGCTGCAAGGAAACCCAGTGATCCACCATGGGCAAAACGTTTAAAACAACGCATTGAACAACTACGCCAGAATGTGAACAGACTGCAACAGTATAAGAGTGGAGTGAGAAGTAGACGTCTGAACAACCGCATACGAAGGATCATGATGGACTCCTCACTAGAAGAATTTCAGATCCCCGAGGACGCAGTGATAACAGAAGTACTTGATACTTATAAACAAAAACTTGCAGCCCTCTCTAAGCGTCTTAAGAGATACCAGAACACTACCGAACGGAAGAAACAGAACAATGACTTGAAGAGAAATGAGAGAAAGTTGTATGAAGACCTGAAAAAGACACCTCAAGTTCAGAATGATTCTCCAGAAGGATCCAGTGCGGAGAGTGTTACCGACTACTGGTCATCAATATGGTCTAGGCCGGAAGAACACAACAATGAAGCTCCGTGGTTGAAGGAAATAGAGAATGCTACCAGACGAATAAATCAAATGGCACATACAGACGTTGATGTTGAGGAACTACGCCAGGTCATCAGCTGCCTACAGAATTGGAAAGCACCTGGAATTGACCGGATCCATAATTACTACTATAAAAGGCTCACATGTACCCACCGTTTACTGGCTATTCACATACAATGTTTTCTGGAAAATCCTGCTGCATTTCCAGTTTTCCTAGCCAGAGGGTTAACCTATCTCAAGCCAAAGGACTCTAAAATCACAAATCCATCTAAATATCGCCCCATCACCTGCTTGCCAAACTTTTATAAGATCATTACATCCATTATTGCTAACCGAATTCGTGCGCATTGTGAGGAAAACGCCATACTCGCAGAGGAGCAAAAGGGTTGCAGAAGGAATTCTCAAGGATGTAAGGAACAGCTCACTATTGATGCCGTGGCATTAGAGCAGGCCTGTCGTAGATCACGAAATCTTTATGCCTGCTTCATTGATTACCAAAAAGCTTTCGATTCCGTGCCTCATACATAGCTTATACAGAGCTTGGAGATTTACAAGGTCAGCCCTATTATAGTGAACTTCCTGAAGTGCGCAATGGTTTCATGGAGCACTGCCCTCCAACTTACAGTGGGTGGCACTCGTTTAACATCTTCATTAATACCGATTCGCCGAGGAATTTTCCAAGGAGACTCGCTAAGCCCACTCTGGTTTTGTCTGGCATTGAATCCTCTCTCGCAAATCCTGAACAGTAGCAACTACGGATTTAGTATTAAGGGTAATCATGGTGAAGCGTACAGGATGAACCATCTTCTTTACATGGATGACATTAAACTGTATGTATCAACTAAAGTGCACCTACAATATCTTATCTCTATCACTCAGAGCTTTTCTTCAGATATCCATATGCAGTTTGGTTTTGATAAGTGCAGAACACAGACTGTTATTAGAGGCTCGCACTCTGCACAAGGAATACCTGTTGGAGAGGGACAAAGAAGTATTCAGCCGTTGGAGGAAGGCGCATTGTACAAATATCTTGGGTTCGCCCAGAGTACCCGTCTCAGACACGGTGATATCAAGAAGAACATAACTGAGCAGTATACTTCACGGCTTCGCAGTATTCTCTCTTCAAAACTTAGCGCTAAACATATCATTAAGGCAGTTAACACATTTGCAATGCCCGTAGTTACATACTCCTTTGGTATAATCAGGTGGACTCAAACTGAACTGCACGATCTGCAACGAAAAACATCGGTGCTTTTATCACGCCATCGTATGCACCATCCGAAATCAGCAACAGAGCGCCTGACTTTACCTCGGTCTGAAGGTGGTAGAGGACTGATAGACATCATGAACCTTCATACAAAACAAGTGACAACTCTGCGTGCATTTTTCCACAACAAAGGAGAAACATCCCCTCTCCATCACACTGTATCTTCAGCTGATGATAATTACACACCGCTCCATCTGTCATCTTTAGATCCACCAGTAAAAGAAATGAAAACTACTGAATACAAGATCGGGAATTGGAAACAGAAGGCGCTTCATGGGAAGTTTCCACATGAGTTGGACCAACCTCACATCGACAAGTTAGCGTCGCACGCATGGCTGACCCACTCGGTCTTCTTTCCGGAAACAGAGGGATTTGTTGTAGCTATCCAAGACCAAGTTGTTGCTACTCGAAGCTATCGGAAATTTATCATAAAAGATCCAGCAACAGAGAGTGAGAAATGTCGCCGCTGTGGCAAATGTAGTGAAACCATTCAACACGTCATATCAGGTTGTTCCCACCTTGCCAACACTGACTACAAACATCGACACGATCAAGTTGCCAACATTATCCACCAGAAACTGGCATTGAAGTACAAACTTCTTCAAAGCTCCGTCCCCTATTGGAAATACACACCATCTGCAGTACTCGAAAATGCCACACACAAGCTCTATTGGGACAGAGGAGTTGTGACAGATTTCGCAGTCAGTAACAACCGGCCAGATATCATTGTCATCAATAAAGTACACAAAGAGGCATTACTGATAGATATCGCATGTCCCAACACTCAAAACATCCAAACAACAGCTGCTACTAAAATATCTAAGTACACAGAGCTGGCAATTGAGGTAAAGCAGATGTGGAAACTTGATTCGGTGACTACCATCCCAATAATTGTATCGTGTACTGGTGTTATACCGAAAACTCTCCATAGTAGTCTATCAATATTGAATCTGCACCCGCAGATATATATTGAACTTCAGAAGGCAGTTCTGTTAAACACATGCCATATTGTTAGGAAGTTCCTTGGTGACAATGCCCTGGCCGAATGCTCAGCAAAGCTCGATGATCCAGATGGGAATTTAGCTCATCCTACAAATGAAGCAGACTCGTGAAGAATGCGGGCACGACATGGATGTGAAGTCTCTGAACAGTGTAATCGTAATTATCTCAGTACAGATGGTTCCTTGCTAAGGCCGAACCAGGCTGTAACAGAAAATGTAGCCGGTATTTGCCGTGATAATGTTGTCAAACAATAAACTATAATAATAATAATAAAATAAAGAATAGTTACACTATTTTGAATACACTACAGTACATTTTTATCCTATTTTCACATTTTGCAAAAATGAGGAATAAGTAGTCTTATGAGATCGATCCGCGAAAATGTCTGTCTGTCTGTCTGTCTGTCTGTGTGTCCCCCCCCTCTATCAACTCCTAAACGGCTGCAGAAATCGAAACCAAATTTGGTATGAGTAAAGATCTATACCGGGACATATCAACGGCATACTTGAAAATGATGTCAGTGCTACCAACTGCTGAAAAATCATAATTGAAATTTCAGCTCCATGTTGGATATCTTGGAATATATACATGGGAACTATTCCAAAATTGGCACATATATAGATAATAATACTTCAGTTTAATTTTCAGGAGGCCATACATGACAGTGTTGCCAAAATGATTCTAAGGCTACTGATAGGTCCAATGTTTAAATGCATATAACTCCTACACTATCAATTGGATTTCAACCAAATTTCGTATGTACTATGTGTACATAAATTGGTATGACTGAGCGTATTCTTAAGAGCCACCAGGGCTGCCAACCGTCAAGAAATGCTCTCTCTATTTTTTATCCAAATACCAAAATATCAGAAAGTATGCGAGCCAACAGCCTTAACCTTCGCACACGTATAGTGCCTGACTTTCTAGATTAATTTGGAGCAACTAATGTATGGCAGTGCTAGCAACATGATTCTAAGCCTGCTGATAGGACCACATTTTAAATACATGTTACTTCTATACTATCAATTGGATTTCAACCAAATTTCGTATGTGCTATGGGTACCATAACACATATGACTATGCGTATTGTTAAGAGCAATCAGGGCTGCCATCTGTTAATACATGCTGTTTATATTTTTTACCCTAATGTCAATAAAGGCTATCAGAAAGTATGCAAGCCAACAGCTCTAAACTTTGCGCACGTATAATACCTGCCATTCTAGATTAATTCGGAGCAACTAATGTACGTCAGTGCTACCAACATCATTCTAAGCCTGCTGATAGGTCCAATTTTAAAATACCAGTAACTGCTATACTAAGAAATGGATTTCATCCAAAATTGGCACAACAATAGATGATAATATTTCAAATTATTTCTGACTAACACATGCATGACATTGTTGCCAACGTCATTTTACGCACGCTACATTAAGTCCAATGTTTAACTGCATGTAAAGTCCATGCTATCCATTGGACTTCAACCAAATTTTGTATTCCGTACCTTAAGAGATGGAACTAAGAATATATTCAGTCACCAGGACTGCCAACTCTAGTGCTCTATCAGGCTACATAATGCCAGGTATATTTCGAACTAATTAGAAATTTCTATATTACCATCTTTATTTCGTCATTATTCTAGATAGCCTAGGTCCATATAGATTAATCATTGGCATGAATTTTAAATTTTAAGAAAAGTAGGCTCTTAAGTTCGTCACGGAACTTCTTGTTAGCCTACTTTTCACATTTTGCAAAAAATGAGGAAAAAGTAGACTTATGAGATCGATCCGGGAAAATGTGTGTCTGTCTGTCTGTCCGTCTGTCTGTCTGTCTGTCTGGCTGTGTGTGTACCCCCCCCCCTATCAACTCCTAAACGGCTGCAGCAATCGAAACCAAATTTAGTATGAGTAAAGAGGTATACCGGAATATCTCAAGCCCATATTTGAAAATGATGTCAGTGCTACAAATTGCAGGAAAATCGCACTAGAAATTAGAGCTCCATGTTGGATATCATGGAAGGTATAGATGGGAGCTATTCCAAAATTGGCACACATGTAGATAATACTATTTCAGTTTAATTTCCAGGAGGCCATACATGACAGTGTAGCCAAAATAATTTTAAGCCTTCTGATATGTCCAATTTTTAAATGCATATAACTTCTACACTATCAATTGGATTTCAACCAAATTTTGTGTGTAATATGTGTACATAAACAGATATGACTGAGTGTATTCTTAAGAGCCACCAGAGCTGCCAACTGTTAATAATCGCTATCTCTATTTTCTTCATTCAAATACCAAAATATCTGAAAGTATACAAGCGACAGCTTTAAACTATGCACACGTATAGTACGTGACATTTTAGATTCATTTGGAGTAACTTATATACTTCAGTTCTACCAACATGTTTATAAGCCTGCAGATAGGACCAATTTTTAAATACACGTAACTCCTATACTATCAGTTGGATTTCAACCAAATTTCGTTTGTGCTATATTGAACCCATGTACCATTGGTCCAAAAGGGGTCGAATCCATGTATATTTGTAAAAGGAAGGAAAGAAATATACAGTTTTAAATGGAACATAGAAAGATTTCATGCAAGGATGCTAGCCTAACGTTGTGTAAGAAGCGGGACCCAGGTGACCAGGAAATGAGATCATGCCTGACTCATGGATAAGGAGCCGGTCACGAATATAAATAGAAGGAATGGAAAGTTCCAGGCGTATGAGGGAGAACACGTTTCGGAAATCACCCTTACCTTGCATTAAAACGGCAACAGCGCAACTGTGCCAGAAGGAGAATAATTAAATTTAACCCATTTGCAAGAATAAAAGTAAGTAAATAAATACAACATTGTGAATGATTTCAGAAGAGAGATTATTGTGTGGAGAAAAAGCTTTTAATAATTGTCCAGGAAAGAAGTGCAAACGTAGCCATACGTCATCGGGGATTTACCGAGGCCCGAGGAGTGGGGAATTAAAAATCGACAGCAACACCCACACAGCTGAAGACTAAAAATTATTTAATATCTCAGAAATGCACGATCGATTTTCATGTGCAGTGAGGTCATTTTACGTTTAGAAAACGAGCTTTCTGGAGATATAATTTTTATAATTGTGCGACAATTATTTCAAAAGTTGGTCACGAAAAGGACTAGGATTTTATCTTTTTTTGACTAAATAGTATAAAAGTCCAGGCCAAACCAGACCAATCATGCAGTTTCCGATAGCCCAGGGGGCGTCATAGTGCTACATCACATCATGCAGTCTACAAGTATTCCTTGAGGGGAAACGCTGTATCACATCGTATAGACATTATCCGACAGCCAAGAGCGTCGCGGTATCGATAACCAACGTGCATCCGTAAGGATTAGCCAAGACGTATTATTACAGTATCGCCGTGTGGAGAATTAGGAAAATCCTAGTAACAGGATTTAGTTCCGACAGTATAAAGTTTACAGTGAAAAGTTCAGTAATTACAGTCAAAGCAGGCTGCGAACTTAGAACCAAGGGCGATAGGTCTTAAATTAAACGACCAAAAATATTATAACGCATTGAAATACCGTAACAGCGAGATAAACATTCTATCAACTTTAAAGAACCCGAGTAGGGACGGACAGAATAAGGTTCGCAAAGTATTCTGGAAAGATAGAAATTCGAGAACCGAATAAGCGGAAAGGAGAAGGAAACTCTAGACATTGTTTCAAGGAAACATACGAAATATAAAAGGCACTAAGTTACGAGAAGTATTAGTTGCTAGAAATCAATAGGTCACCGATAGATTATCCAGGGGACCGTGGACAGAACAGACTTTCGCTAGACCAACCAATAGGGTCTAGAAAGGAGCCGTTCGAGTTAATAATAATAGCAGATCGTCAGGAAACGGGATTTGAAGGAGTACTATTCCAGGGAGGAAGTAGATGGTTCGAGACTTTCACATTCTGGCAAGATAGGAAGCCGACATTTTCTAAATTTCACCCTTGGAGACGGGAGGTCAAGAAATCACGTGTGAAAGGCTTAATAGCAGCCTTAGTGATTAGAATCTGTGAAGTGTAAATATATAAAATTTGTGTTAAAGAGTAATATATTCAGTGTTTTTATCGTGTATTCTAAACGAATACACCAGTGTATTTTAAAATGTTATCAGTGTTAAATGTATTTGAGTTAAATGTGTGTCAAGATATGTCAGTACATGAAGTGAATTTGTACACGATGGTGTAATCACAAAATAGTGGGCAAAAATGAAACATCGCAAGAAAAGGAAGGTCAGGGACCGACCTATAACATGTGAGTAAATATTTTCATTATGTTTTGTGTTGGGGAAGTGTTTGTGTACAATCCACCGGAGTTTGAGAAATAGGGATGTTTGAGTAACAGATAACAGAATAAGGGCGCGGTCTGAACAAATAAGAATTGATAAATTATAAAATAATTATGTGAAATGAATAAATCCTTTAGAGGAAAAGTATGAAGTAAAATATCAGTATGTTTGATAAATATTGTAAAAGCAAGCGTAATAATAATAATAATAATGGAAAGTATATAAATGAAGATAAATTTGAATTATATGAAAGAAATAGCTTTTGAGCATTTGTAAGGAATGAAGACATGATATGAATACGTGTTCTTAAAGTATAGTGATTATCGTCACGGGAGAGGATAAATATGAAATAATAGTGATGTAGATCAAATGTTGACTTTGAATTTACCAGTTCTTTGGAAGACGCTAGGCTTTAAAGTAATGGGTAGCGCATTGTCGCGTATTAAAGTAAATTATCACGCTAGGAAGGCGTTGAATCTAAATATACTTGGCAAATTAATTTTGAGGGACAGTTGATTGCGGTAATTGAGCTATGTTGTAAGTCCTCCAGTATGGGATTAATTCCCGAGGCCATGTGTGTTATATTGTATTGAATAATAGGGAGCGTATTTGTTGTATTGAAGAGCGCAGGCTAGACTGAGGTCGCCTAAAACGCTGAATTGTTGTAAGTCCTCCAGTATGGGAATGGTTCCCGAGGCAGTTAATAGAGTCGAACCCAGACTCGTATAGTTGTGAAAGCCCCTAAAATATCGTCGTTGTATTGAATTATTCTTACCCATCAACGATGACACTTCATAATTAATAAATGCCAAGGTTACGAAAGTGGTCAATGAACCTATAAAATGTTGTTAAATGTTGAATAAAAGAAACGCCAGGTCTATTCAAAGAAACTGGGGAAAAGAAATAGCTGGTTTAAAAGCATGAGTGTAGCGGTCTCGAGGCGAGACATAGAGCCTTCCCTCCCGGGCCATAAATCAAGTCAAGTGTACGGTCAGACCCCTTGTTGTGGTAAGGGTCGGAGAGAACCGTCTGGAAGAAGTAATAATACACCGTGAGTGTTTAGGAGTTGCTAATGACCCGGGATTTGAACCGAGGTCCTTGTAGATTGAAAGTACCGCTTGCCAGTTCAGATCGTAGCTTTCTTATGTGATAATGGTCTTATAAGACAAATAAATAAATAAAAATCCCTAATGTAATGTTGTATGGATGTAGGATTCCATGAGTTCAATGAAGATAACTAGATTCCGGGAGTAATCATAGTTCTTGACTTTGTAAAGTAATCTTTTGTAACTCTGGAGTACGCAAGTATTTTCCCGATCACTGTAGTGAATTTGTGAAACTTGAGAGAGATGGTAATGTTGAGAACATGTTGAATGCCCAAACATTTAAGTAGAGAAGTAACATGTACTTTAAATATGATTATATATTTGTTTGATGATAAGAAACTCATAAAATAGTTATTGAGGTGTATGAAAGAATGACACCGTTATTATGGGAAAGTATCGAGCCATTAGAGCTCGTGATTATATTGAACTTAAAGATAGATACTTTACGGAAGTGAAAATAATTATGAGTTGTTGGTTTGAAGGAAACCATTTATTTTAATATAATATTTGTTTGATTTTTATAGATTCCTTGTTCACTTTGAACAAGTTTAGAAGGATTTGGTCAATAGTTATTTGCTTTATTTGTTTGTAGCGCCATAATTTTGGTTAATTAAATGTTTTAAAATAGGAGTTGATTTTGTTTTATTTTTTGGAAGTGTAGGCCTATCCTCTATTTAATCCAAAAATGTGTAGGTCACAGAGTGGGAGAACGTACCAAAACCCCGAAAATCCCGAATTGAGCATTGCTGGCATACTGTGATTTGCATATTTTTTTTGCTGGAAGGGCACAATATGTAACATAACATATATGACTATAAGTATTCTTAATCGCAATCAGGGCTGTGAACAGTTAATAAATGCTGTCTATATTTTTTACCCTAATATCAATATATCAGAAAGTATGCAAGCCAACAGCTCTATACTTTGCACACGCATAACACCTGACACTCTAGATTAATTTGGTGTATTTAATATAGGTCAGTACTGCCAACATGATTCTATGCCTGCTGATAGGTCCAATTTTAAAATAAATATAACTTCTTTACTAACAAATGGATTTCATCCAACATTGGCACAACAAGATATCATAATATTTCCGATTATTTCTAACCAGCACACGCATGACATTGTTGCCAACATGCTTTTACGCGTGCTGATAGATCCAATGTCTAACTGCATGTAACGTCCATTGGACTTCAACCGAATTTTGTATTCTGTACTTTAAGAGATGGAACTAAGAATATAATCAGTCACCAGGGCTGCCAACTGTAGTGCTCTATTAGGCTACATTATACCAGAAATATTTCGAACTAATTGGACATTTCGATATTACCAACTTAATTTCGTCATTGTTCTAGATAGGTTCATATACTGTAGAATAATCATTGGCATGAAAAGTAGGCTCTTTAGTTCGTCATGGAACTTCTTGTGGTTTTTTTCATAATATGAAAGAAACCTTTAAGTCCCCTTGAAGAGGATTATGTAAACTATGAAATATTAAAATATCACTTTGCGACTTTTCCCGGCTGAAGTCTTCTATTAATTCACTGAAATCTAAACTTGCCTAACGGTCACGGGAGGTCATAGCTGCCCTGAAAAGAATATGAATTTATTATTAATTAGTTTGAAAAGTTTGAAAAGTATAATTAATTAATTATTTAAATTAAAAAATTCCATGGCGCGGGGCCCAGGGCGGTCGCCCTCCTCGCCCTCCCCTAGATCCGCCCCTGACTCCACTGCTCCTTCGTGCGCTTCAAGGCAGTCAAAGCTATTTTCCTTGCTTTGTATGAGGCATCTGTAAACCATGGTTTTGCTTTTCTATTATTTCCTTAGGCTTTTCATGTCATTTGCTATGTTTAAAATGAATGATATTCAGCCAGAATTGCAACCCTTTCCTGTTCGGAGCGTTAATTATGCTTAATGACATAATTTGATAGTATTCTGAAAACTAGGCTATGTGATCTGCACAGGGCTTTAGCTATAGGCACGTGTATGCCACATAGGCTAGACAATGCACTAGTCCCCACTGGACTTCGTGCTCACGTGCTGACCGGGAAATGTTCATGTCATTTCGACCTTCATTATATTATTACTCCATGTCTGTATAAACCAAGGAGTACAAACACGGCGACAGGATACACCCACGGTATCCCCTGCCTGTCGTAAGAGGCGACTAAAAGGGGCGACCTTGGCTATACTTTAAGGACCCCGCGTTGTTTTGTGAATTGGACCCCCAGTGGGTGAGAGGAAGCGAATACATCCATGGTACTCCCTGCCAGTCGTAAAAGGCGACTAAAAGGGCTTCTCGGAACGGTCCCCTTTCGAGGGTTTGACAGTCAGCTCTAAAAGACATACACCCGTGCGGTATAACTCTCATTAGGTTATATCGCACTTCTTTCCGTTACTGCTTTCAGGGTCTGGCAACCAAAAATTTCTATATGTGCGTGCTGTTAGGGGATGGGCCACTTACGCTTGCGACTACGCTCGAAAGCCTGTTCCGGTCTTGGCCGCGCAGACAGGTGGGTGTGCCATGTACCCGTGCAGTAGTATCCGCCTGACTACGCAGGTCCCCGCACAGCCGAATGTCTGAGCTGTAAAATCCAGTATATGCCAAGGGGTACATGCCGATACGGCATTGTAAAACATCGGACCCCCGGGCAATGCCTTCCAAGCTAGGCGGGCCTTGCCCTGGCTGGGTAGCGCCTACTGTGACGGCCCGTGATCGGATGTCGGTGGCATTCGGGGAGGATGATCTGGCCATGGGTTCAAAAAGAAAAATTCCCAAACAGGGTGGTCCTACACCCAAGTCTTTAACATTTGATTCCCTACGGGGATCAACCCCCTGGGAACAATCTGTGCGTGAAAATCTGGGTGCTAACACCCCCAAGTTTCTGGTAGCTACCAGAACAGAAGGGGGTGATTTCAAGCTGGTAAAGAGTATTTTGTTTTCTCGCCACATATAAGGTGTCTATGGTGAGCTTGAGAAAGTACAAAAGATGAGGAACGGTAGCTTGTTGCTCAAGACTAGGACTGGTGAGGAAGTTGAACAACTTTTGCAATGTGACCACTTTGGCGAAATTCCCGTCAAAGTGGAAAAGCACACGTCCCTAAATCTGGTCCGAGGAGTTATTTTCCACCGGGACCTGATTCTGAACACTGACGAGGAGCTCAAGGAGGATATGCAGCACCGTCACGTGACTGATGTCCGGCGCATAACGCGCAAGGTCAATGGTCAAATCGTGGATACTGGTGCTTTCATTATTTCCTTTGAGCTTTCGGTGCTCCCGGAGAAAGTCAAGGTTACAAGTTACCGCTGTGACGTACGGCCTTATATCCCTCCACCAATGAGGTGTTATAAGTGCCAGAAGTTCGGGCACATGTTATCTCGATGCTCGAGCCCCGAAATCTGCGGAACATGCGGTAAGGTACCACACGAAGCGGAAGAGTGCAAAACACCTTATCAGTGCACTAATTGCCCTGGATTTCCTTCTCTCGGGACAGGAACTGCCCTGTCTTCCTGAGTGAGAAGAAAATCCAGGAGATCAAAACCCTGGATGGTCTCACCTATCAGGAGGCCCGCAAGAAGTACCATACCACGACTTCGCCTTCTCCAACCATTGATTATAGAGCCATAATACCAAATTAGGTCCCGGCTACCTCATCTTTTGTACCAGCTGTGAAACCTGCAACTGAGTTTCCTGTTCCGAAACCAGCACCTAAGATTATAACGGAAAGCCCGAAGGTGACTTCAACTCCACCTTCGGCCAGCACGAAGGCTGTGCGAGCGAAGGCTGCTCCGCCCGCACAGCAGGGGAGGAAGTTGAAGACTTACTCCCCACTCGGGAGGAAGCCGAAGACTTTCTCCCCACCCAAACGGTCGGCGAAAGCCGCGCCGAAGCCAGCGGAGGCGGCATCGTCGACCAGGTTCAGGAATTCGGCTCCTGACCCGCCTATATATCTTAAAGAGGCGGGTAAGAAGGGACCCCGCACTACGCATTCCCTTTCTCCAAAAAAGGGGAAGCCATCCGCGCCACCACCTGCGGATGCTTCTGCGCCTGGGGACGTTCGGTCCCCAGATCTGCGCGCTCCCCACGGAGATCCCCCCGCCGCCGAACTGCATCTAGGAAATCTTCCACTGAGTCGCTTCACTCCATGACCTCGCCTGAGGACATGGAGATTATAGTCGACGTAGTGGCTGATGATCCTCCAGAGTCTAACTTGTAGCTTGCTGCTCCAACTTATTCCCTAAGTCCACATAATGGCACTGTTACAGTGGAATTGTAACAGTTATGACAGGCATTTGACAGAGCTCCGTCAGCTTATTGCCCAATACGCAGCGAGTATAGTCTGCCTACAGGAAACAAACCTCAGTCCTGATCACAAGACTGTTCTGAGAGGTTTCCGACTATACTCTAAAGAGTGACAAGGCGCCGCCCGGGCTTCCGGGGGCGTTTGTACCTTCGTTCGCTCTGACTGCTATAGTGAGGAGTTTCCACTCGCCACTCCTCTGGAAGCTATTGCAGTTCGCGTGTCCTTGCCTGCTATGACAACTGTTTGTAACGTGTACCTTCCACCGAACCAGCCCCTTGATATTAATGACGTCTTTGATCTTGTTGATCAACTTCCAGTCCCTTTCCTACTCGTGGGTGATTTCAACTCTCATCACCCCCAATGGGGATCACCATCTTCCTGTCCCAGAGGAAGGGACGTGGAGGGCTTAATTCAAGGAATGGATTTATGTCTATTAAATACAGGGGAAGCTACACATTTTAGCTTAGCACACGGCACGTACTCACACATTGACTTGAGTGTGTGTAGCCGTGCGCTGGTCCCCCTATTTGGTTGGAATGTACACGACGACCTCTGTGACAGTGACCATTTCCCGATCGTTCATACACTTCTGAACCAGAAGCCCGTGGAGTTCCCCAGTCGTTGGGTGCTTAAGCGGGGAAATTGGCCCTCGTTTCAAGAACGAGCTGTGTTCGTTGATCTTGGTTGCCGGAGCGTCGATGACGAGGTACAGTTCTTGCTGCCGCCGAAGAGTCCATTCCATCCTTTTCTGGGACTCCTCGTCGCAAACTCGTCCCTTGGTGGACAGAGGATATCGCAGTGGCAATAAGAGACCGTCGTCGAGCTCATAAGCACTACCGTCGGCGTCCAACCAAGGCCAATTTGGTGGCGTTTAAGAAATATCGTGCCAAGGCACGGATTCTTATTCGCCAGAGTAAGAAACAATCCTGGGTACGGTATGTGTCTTCTATTACGGCACATACCCCCTCCTCTCAAGTGTGGACTAAACTACGACGCATTTAGGGAATTCAGACATCTTCTACTGTACCGGGAATTACCATTGATAATGAATTGGTTACGGATCCTTATCGCGCTGCAAACCATCTCGCCTCGTATTTTGCGGATATATCCGGTTCCCATGACTATGACCCTGCCTTCGTGAGCCTGAAGCGCGAAGCAGAACGTTTCCAGCTTAGTTTTGCTTCCCGCGCTTCGGAGGAGTACAACGTGCCCTTTACGGAGTGGGAACTCCGTGGAGCGCTGGCGCTCTGCAGGGACACGTCTCCCGGCCCGAATAATATTCATACCCAGATGCTTAAGTACCTTAACGATGAGAGCATTCGTTATTTGCTCAGGGTGTTTAACCGAATCTGGTTGGAAGGTGTGTTTCCAGCGCAATGGCAGGAAGGTATCATTATACCTATACTGAAGCCCGATAAGGATCCCAATTTTACAGGGAGTTACAGACCTATTTGTCTCACTAACGGTCTGTGCAAGCTCTTTGAGAGGATGGTCAATCGGCGCCTGGTGTGGGTCCTGGAGAAACGGGGACTCCTGTCTGAATAACAGTGTGGTTTCAGGGCGTCTCGGTGTACCAACGACCATCTGGTACGCCTGGAGACCGCCATACAGGACGCTTTTCTCCGGAGACAGCACTTAGTCGCTGTTTTCTTTGACCTCGAGAAGGCCTATGACACCACTTGGCGTTACGGCATCCTCTCTACCCTGCATCAATGGAAATTCCGAGGTAACTTGCCGGTTTTTATTGCGAATTTTCTGTCCCTTCGCCTGTTCCGTGTCCGAATAGGGGGGACATATTCGCAATATCATATACAGGAAAACGGAGTCCCACAGGGATCGGTGCTTAGCGTAACATTATTTGTGATTGCCATAAACGGTATAGTCGCTGCTGCTGGTCCAGCAGTGGAACCGTCACTATATGTAGACGACTTCGCTCTACATTATAGTGCGCAAAATATGGCGGTCGCTGGACGACAGCTACAACAAGCTATTCGGAGAGTGGAACGCTGGACACTGGAGCATGGCTTTCGATTCTCAACCGCTAAGTCCTCGGCAGTCCATTTCTGCCGAAAGCGCACTTCCATCCTGATCCTGAGCTTTATCTGGGCAATGTAGCTTTGCCTGTTGTTGCTGCGTACCGGTTCCTTGGGCTCCTTTTCGATCAGAAATTGACGTGGGAGCCACACGTGCGGTGTTTGAAAACTGCCTGTGCTAAGAAACTCAACATGTTGCGGTATCTTAGCTGCACCTCATGGGGGGTGGACCGCGCGGTGCTCCTACGTTTTTATAAGGCACTGAATTTATCTAGGTTAGATTATGGCAGTGTAGCATATGGTTCTGCCCGTAAGTTAGTGCTTGTTAAACTGGACAGTGTCCACCACGGCGGTGCGAGGCTGGCGACGGGTGCCTTTCGGACGAGCCCAGTCGTCAGCTTGCTCGCCGAGGCTGGCGTACCTCCTTTACACCTGAGGCGCCAACAAGTACTGCTGACTTATGCTGCAACTATTCGACAGAAGCCACTTCATCCAAGCTATCCATGTTTGTTTTCCAATCCGAATCGCCGGCTGTATGATGCGCTCGCCCGAGCCACTCGGCCGGCGGGGATTCGCTTGGATGACTTATATCGTCAGTTCCGATTTCCTTCTGTCTCCTGTATCGTCCGAGTACCTAGCAAGGCCCCTCCGTGGATGGTCTCTCGCCCTGATATCATCCTGGATCTGCACACCGGCCCCAAGTCGGACACGGACTCCTCCGTCCATCGGAGGCTGTTCCAGTCCGTGGTGAGCCGGTATCCGGGATCAGGGCTTCTATTCACGGACGGTTCGAGGGTAAACGAGAAAGTAGGCTGTGCATTTGTGGTTGAGGATCGTCGGTTTCTCTTTTCACTAACCGAGGCCTGTGGTGTGTACACTGCGGAGCTCTATGCCATCTTAGAGGCTCTGCGGTACACGTTATCAGACGATCACCAGCACTTTCTTGTGTGTACTGACTCTCTGAGTGCGCTGCAGGCGATCGATGTGTGTTTCCCGAAGCACCCGTTGGTCCAGCGTGTGCACGACCAGCTCGTCAGTTCGCGTAACGCTGGAACCGGGGTGACCTTTGTGTGGCTTCCTAGCCACATGGGTATTGCGGGAAACGATCTTGCTGATCCGGCGGCGAGAGAGGCAGTCGCACTGGCCTCGCTACCGTATAAGGTGCTGCTAGTGATGTGCGCTCTCAGTTGCGGCATTCGATCCTGTCGCATTGGGAGGAAGCATGGCGTGCCACGCCTCCACCCAACAAACTGAGAGGCATCAAGGAGACAACGAAGGGGTGGAAATCTTCCTTCCGATCTCTCCGGAAGGAAGCTGTGGTACTCTGTCGACTCCGGATCGGCCATGGGATTGCTACGCACTCCCACTTGCTAAAGAGAGAAGATCCTCCTGTGTGTACTTGCGGCGCCCACATAACCGTGGCACACCTTCTCTTGGAGTGTGTGGATCTGGCCGATTTGCGAGGGACTCTCAAACTGCCTAATACCCTCTCCCTTATTCTCCGTGATGACGGGCCATCAGCTGACCTCGTCATCCGGTTCATGAGGGAGAGTGGTTACTTTTTTAAATTTTAATGTGTAGTTACGACTTTTAATTCAGGTTAAATCTGTTTTATGTTTTTTTATTGTGTTCATCTATTGTATTGTTGACTATGCCTTATTTGTTTTATCCTTTTTTACCATCCGCCTTTTTATTCTTTTTATTCAAATAAGGCATAATTTTTGGGGCTCACTGTCTGTTTTATAAACACCATTTTCGATTCATCCATGGCAGTGAGTTGTTTTTATCTACATCCTTTCATTTCACGCCATTTCATTTCATTAGGGGCCGATAACCTCGATGTTAGGCCCCTTAAAACAACAATTATCATCATCATCATGTAGAAAGGATCGATGCTCTGCTCTCTAGTGCAAGGATGATGTAACTAGTGGAGATAGCAGTAACTAGTGGACAGCAGACAGAGTAGTTACATCACTTACCGCTCGATAGCAGTAACTAGTGGACATGGTGATGATGATGATAATCGTTATTTTAAGGGGCCTAACATCTAGGTTATCGGCCCCTAATGATCTGGGTGATAATGAAACGGAAACCAGAACGAAAATTAAGTGAGACTGAAAATACTTACAAAAAGGAACTCAGATTGAAACAACTCACAAAATGTTCTTACAAAAGGGAATTTAGAACGAAAAGATTCACAAAAGGAATAGATTGAAAAATACCCACAAAATGAAGGCTAGGTTCAAAATACGTACAAAATGCAATGTAGCGTCGAAATACCTACAAAATGCTATTGAAATTCAAAATACGTACAAAATGCAAATGAGATCGAAATTACGTACAAAATGCAATTGAGGTTCATAATACTTACAAAATGCAATTGAAATTGAAAATACACGATGCAATTCAGATTGAAATATCCCAGTTCCAATCCAAATTATTCACAAAGTGCAATTGAAATTCAAAATACTTACAAAATGCAATTTAGATTGAAAATACTTGACAAAATGTAATTTAGATTCAAAATACCCACAAAATGCAATTAAGAATCAAAATATGTGCAAAATGCCCACCAAACAAAATGCAATTTAGATTGAAAATTCGTGCGAAATGCGGTTTTGGTTGAAAATACTTACAAAATGCAATTGAAAATCAAAATTCTCACTAAAAGGCCCGGCTACCTGCATTGAAAGACTTACCAAAAAGCAATTTAGATTGTCAATCTTTACAAAATGCAATTGAAGTTGAAAACAATCGCGAGATGTAATTTAGATCGAATAAACTTACAAAATGCAACGTAGATTAAAAATACCTTAAAAATTCGCTAAAAGGGAATTTAGATACACGGTGAACCAAGGAACAAAAACAGTGCGGGAATCTTAAAGAGAAAGGAAATATAATGAAAAGAGGAGAGGAGCGGAGAGGAGAGGAGAGGGGAGAGAGGAGAGGGTCTGCCCCAAAGTTAAGGGACAAAAGGGGAAAACGGACCCAGCTCAGGAATCCCTCGGGGTCGCCAACTCCCGAACTCACCAGCCGTGAGCCCCTGAGGGTGTAGCATTATCGACGGTGCACCAGAAGTGGTGGGGCTACAGTCACCCTGCCTCCTTAAGGGCCTTGAGCACAAGGCAGGAGGTTAAAGGAAAAGAAAAAGAAGGCTGACCCCTCACAGAAGGAGAGCATCAGGAAAGATGAGACAAGGGCCAATTAAGGCGGGAACGTGAAAGACTCCCTAGCCCTCGGATAACCTAATACCGTCGGGGTCGGAAGAGAACAAGAGTAGACCAAGGGAGGTCGACAGGAAAGAAGACGGAGAGGAGCCCGGCACAAGTAAGTGGAAAACTAGTGGACAGCAGACAGAGTAGTTACATCTCCTACCGCTAGATAGCAGTAACTAGTGGACAGCAGACAGACTAGTTATATCACTTACCGCTCGATAGCAGCAACTAGTGGACAGCAGACAGAGTAGTTACATCTCCTACCGCTAGATAGCAGTAACTAGTGGACAGCAGACAGAGTAGTTACGTCACTTACCGCAAGATAGCAGTAACTAGTGAACAGCAGACATAGTAGTTACATCACCTACCTCTAGATAGCAGTAACTAGTGGACAGCAGATATGATGATGATAATTGTTGTTTTAAGGGGCCTAACATCGAGGTTCATGATGATGAAGATGATAATTGTTGTTTTAAGGGGCCTAACATCGAGGTTATCGGCCCCTAATGAAATGAAATGGCGTGAACTGAAAGGATGTAGATAAAAACAACTCACTGCCATGGATGAAGCGAAAAAGGTGTTTATAAAACAGACAGTGAGCCCCAAAAATTATGCCTTATTTGAATAAAAAGAATAAAAAGGCGGATGGTAAAAAGGATAAAACAAATAAGGCATTGTGAACAATAAAATAGATGAACACAATAAAAAAACATAAAACAGATTTAACCTGAATTAAAAGTCGTAACTACACATTAAAATTTAAAAAAGTAACCACTCTCCCTCATGAACCGGATGACGAGGTCAGCTGACGGCCCGTCATCACGGAGAATAAGGGAGAGGGTATTAGGCAGTTTAAGAGTCCTGCGCAGATCGGCCAGATCCACACACTCCAAGAGAAGGTGTGCCACGGTTAGGTGGGCGCCGCAAGGACACACAGGGGGATCTTCTCTCTTCAGCAAGTGGGAGTGCGTAGCAATCCCATGGCCGATCCGGAGTCGACAGGGTACCACAGCTTCCTTTCGGAGAGATCGGAAGGAAGTTTTCCACACCTTCGTTGTCTCCTTGATGCCTCTCAGTTTGTTGGGTGGAGGCGTGTCTCGCCATGCTTCCTCCCAATGCGACAGGATCGAATGCCGCAACTGAGAGCGCACATCACTAGCAGGCACCTTATACGGTAGCGAGGGCAGTGCGACTGCCTCTCTCGCCGCCTGATCAGCAAGCTCGTTCCCCGCAATACCCATGTGGCTAGGAAGCCACACAAAGGACACCCCGGCACCAGCGTTACGCGAACTGACGAGCAGGTCGTGCACACGCTGGACCAACGGGTGCTTCGGGAAACACCCATCGATCGCTTGCAGCGCACTCAGAGAGTCAGTACACACAAGCAAGTGCTGGTGATCGTCTGATAACGTGTACCGCAGAGCCGCTAAGATGGCGTGGAGCTCCGCTGAGTACATGCCACAGGCATCGGGAAGTGAAAAGAGAAACCGACGATCCTCAAATGCACAGCCTACTTTCTCCTTTGCCCTCGAACCGTCCGTGAATAGAGCCCTGATCCCGGATACCGACTCTCCACGGACTGGAACAGCCTCCGATGGACGGAGGAGACAGCTTCCGACTTGGGGCCGGTGTGCAGATCCAGAATGATATCAGGGCGAGAGACCATTCACGGAGGGGCCTTGCTAGGTACTCGGACGATACAGGAGACAGAAGGAAATCGGAACTGACGGTATAAGTCATCCAAGCGAATCCCCGCCGGCCGAGTGGCTCGGGCGAGCGCATCATACAGCCGGCGATTCGGATTGGAAAACAAACATGGATAGCTGGGATGAAGGGGCATCTGTCGAATAGTTGCAGCATAGGTCAGCAGTACTTGTTGGCGCCTGAGGTGTAAAGGAGGTACGCCAGCCTCGGCGAGCAAGCTGACGACTGGGCTCGTCCGAAAGGCACCCGCCGCCAGCCTCACACCGCCTTGGTGGACACTGTCCAGTTTAACAAGCACTAACTTACGGGCCGAACCATATGCTACACTGCCATAATCTAATCGAGATAAAATCAGATCCTTATAAAAGCGTAGGAGCACCGCGCGGTCCGCCCCCCATGAGGTGCAGCTAAGATACCGCAACATGTTGAGTTTCTTAGCACAGGCAGTTTTCAAACACCGCACGTGTGGCTCCCACGTCAATTTCTGATCGAAAAGGAGCCCAAGGAACCGGTACGCAGCAACAACAGGCAAAGCTACATTGCCCAGATAAAGCTCAGGATCAGGATGGAGAGTGCGCTTTCGGCAGAAATGGACAACCGAGGACTTAGCGGTTGAGAATCGAAAGCCATGCGCTAGTGTCCAGCGTTCCACTCTCCGAATAGCTTGTTGTAGCTGTCGTTCAGCGACCGCCATATTTTGCGCACTATAATGTAGAGCGAAGTCGTCTACATATAGTGACGGTACCACTGCTGGACCAGCAGCAGCGACTATACCGTTTATGGCAATCACAAATAATGTTACGCTAAGCACCGATCCCTGTGGGACTCCGTTTTCCTGTATATGGTATTGCAAATATGTCCCCCCCTAATCGGTCACGGAACAGGCGAAGGGACAGAAAATTTGCAATAAAAACCGGCAAGTTACCTCGGAATTTCCATTGATGCAGGGTAGAAAGGATGCCGTAACGCCAAGTGGTGTCATAGGCATTCTCGAGGTCAAAGAAAACAGCGATTAGGTGCTGTCTCCGGAGAAAAGCGTCCTGTATGGCGGTCTCCAGGCGTACCAGATGGTCGTTGGTACACCGAGACGCCCTGAAACCACCCTGGTATTCAGACAGGAGTCCCCGTTTCTCCAGTACCCACACCAGGCGCCGATTGACCATCCTCTCAAAGAGCTTGCACAGACCGTTAGTGAGACAAATAGGTCTGTAACTCCCTGTCGAATTGGGATCCCTATCGGGCTTCAGGATAGGTATAATGATACCTTCCTGCCATTGCGCTGGAAACACACCTTCCAACCAGATTCGGTTAAACACCCAGAGCAAATAACGAATGCTCTCATCGTTAAGGTGCTTAAGCATCTGGTTGTGAATATTATCCGGACCGGGAGACGTGTCCCTGCAGAGCGCCAGCGCTCCACGGAGTTCCCACTCCGTAAAGGGCACGTTGTACTCCTCCGAAGCGCGGGAAGCAAAACTAAGCTGGAAACGTTCCGCTTCGCGCTTCAGGGCCACGAAGACAGGGTCATAGTTATCGGAACCGGATATATCCGCAAAGTACGAGGCGAGATGGTTTGCAACGAGATAAGGATCTGTCACCAATTCATTATCAATGGAAATTCCCGGTACAGTAGAAGATGTCTGAATTCCCGAAATGCGTCGTAGTTTAGTCCACACTTGAGAGGAGGGGGTATGTGCCGTAATAGAACACACATACCGTTCCCAGGATTGTTTCTTACTCTGGCGAATAAGAATCCGTGCCTTGGCACGAAATTTCTTAAACGCCACCAAATTGGCCATGGTTGGACGCCGACGGTAGTGCTTATGAGCTCGACGACGGTCTCTTATTGCCGCTGCAATATCCTCTGTCCGCCAAGGGACGAGTTTGCGACGAGGAGTCCCAGAAAAGAATGGAATGGACTCTTCGGCGGCAGCAAGAAGCACATTGGTGATGTGCTGTACCTCGTCCTCGACGCTCCGGCAACCATTGTCAACGAACACAGCTCGTTCTTGAAACGAGGGCCAATTTGCCCGCTTAAGAACCCAACGACTGGGGAACTCCCCGGGCGTCTGGTTCAGAAGTGTATGAACGATCGGGAAATGGTCACTGTCACAGAGGTCGTCGTGTACATACCAACCAAATAGGGGGACCAGCGCACGGCTACACACACTCAAGTCAATGTGTGAGTACGTGCCGTGCGCTAAGCTAAAATGGGTAGCTTCCCCTGTATTTAATAGAGATAAATCCAACCCTTGAATTAAGCCCTCCACGTCCCTTCCTCTGGGGCAGGAAGATAGTGATCCCCATTGGGGGTGATTGATTGATTTTATTTGCACGGCTACACTTAGAGCTAAGAGCTCCTTTACAGTAGCGCCCTACATAAGATAAGGTTAGGGCGTATACAAATAAAACATTTCACTTACATTCACAATATAAATAATAATAGTCTAACAATAGTAACAAAAATACAGTAATAATACAACAACATTAATAATAATAATAATAATAATAATAATGATAATGGAAAGATTATTTTCAAAAGAGAGCATACAGACACAGTATCATCCCGAAAAGCAAACACTATATACTGTACAAGAAAAGCTATTAAATTAGACAGGCTGTCAGCTATTGTTCTGATGTTATAATTGAACTTAAAAAAAAGTATTTTAACATAATGCAGTAATCAAATGTGAGAGGTATACTGCTCCAAGAAGCAGAATGAAAGATGTCTTTTGAAAGCTGCAGTGCTCGCAATGTTGACGAACTTATATAAATCGAAGGTGTTGAAGAGGCGTGAGGCGGTGCAAACAAAAGATTTATTGAACTTCATGGTTCGGTGTATAGGAATCTGGAGTGTTAATTTTGTGTATCTATTTTCTCGATTATGAACAGAATGCATTGGTGTAAAGGCATTGTAGAGATATAACGGGGTCTTGGTATGTAATATTTTATGTGTCAGAATGGCAACTGATAGCTGCCTGCGCTCGTGGATTTTCAGCCATTTCAGCTGCACGTAGTAAGGTGTGATATGTTCATCTCGCCTTACATCCAGAATGTACCGAACACATGCATTCTGGACTCTTTGTAATTTGATGTTCTGTGTTTCTGGTAAATAATTGTATACAGCAGAGCCATAATCAATGATTGGAAAAATGAGAGTTTGGACGAAGAGCTTACGTATGTTAGGAGGGGTGTAAGAAACAGTTCTTTTCAGGAGATGCATAGTTGATACAACATTCCTTACCACATTAGACGTATGCTCTGCCCACGACAGTGTTCTATCAAATATCACTCCAAGATTATTGACAGTGTTGCGATATTTAATATTATTATCTAGTATCTTGATGGGTGGTAGTGAATTAAAATCTACTGAATTTAGAAGTTTTGTATATCCAATGGATATAAGTTGTGTTTTAGATATGTTCAAGTTTAGATTATGATTTTGGGCCCATTCACAAAGCCTGTCAGTGTCTTCATTAAACAGATTTATACGATCACATGCAGTGCTAGGCGTGAGGTGAAAATAGGCTTGGAGGTCATCAGCGTATATATGAAAAGAACTATTTCGGAATTCATTCGAAACATCGTTTATATATATCGAGAAGCATAGTGGACCTAAGACAGATCCCTGAGGTACTCCACTTTCTACCGATTTCCAGTCTGAGGAGGAGCCATCCGCGAGGACCACTCTCTGTGTACGCATGGAAAGATATGATTTGAACCACGAAAGAGCACTCTGAGAGAAGCCAAAAGATTTCAGCTTTGCAAGAAGTATATTGTGATTCACACAGTCAAAAGCCTTACTGAAATCGAAAAGACATAAGATTGTAAGCTGACGCTTGTCCATAGCTGAGCGTATATCATCGCTGACCTTTAACAATGCCCCTTTTTAAACCCAGATTGGTAAGGATTGAATATATTAAATTTAGTTAGGTATTCACATACTTGTTCATGAACAATTTTCTCAAGCGCTTTACTAAGGGCACAAAGGATATTTATTGGTCTAAAGTCACTCACTACAACTAGTGGGGTTTTTATTTTTTGGTACTGGACGTATGTTAGCACACTTCCAAAGAGACGGGTATACTCCACTTTGTAGAGAGAAATTAAATAGATGGATAATTGGGGGTTGAAATACTTCAAGACAGTTAGAAATAAGAGAAATTGGGATGCTATCAGGGCCTCTTGCTTTTGTGCGAATTGATTTGATGGCATTCACAATCTGGTGTGGGTAAACAGACATAAAGAAAAAAATTTCATGGGCAGGGGGAGGGATGGATGTGTATTTCATCACGGTCTCTGATACTCTTAACCTTTTCCGCTCGTGTGTCGACCTGAGGTAGAAAGCCTTCACTTAGCGTTATAGCTCGTGTGTCGACGCTGAGTCGTCACAATGTTTGGCCGCTCGTTTCTAGGTTACCTGGCATGTCAGGGCTTTTGTACTTCGTTTGGTAAGTGCGGTCCCCAGATCTGCGCGCTCCCCACGGAGATCCCCCGCCGCCGAACTGCGTCTAGGAAATCTTCCACCGAGTCGATTCACTCCATGACCTCGCCTGAGGACATGGAGATTATAGTCGACCTAGTGGCTGATGATCCTCCAGAGGCTAAGTTGTGGCTTGCTGCTCCAACTTATTCCCTAGTTTATAAGTTCACACAATGGCACTGTTACAGTGGAATTGTAACAGTTATGACAGGCATTTGACAGAGCTCCGTCAGCTTATTGCCCAATACGCAGCGAGTATAGTCTGCCTACAGGAAACAAACCTCAGACCTGATCACGAGACTGTTCTGAGAGGTTTCCGACTATAATCTAAAGAGCGACAAGACGCCGCCCGGGCTTCCGGGGGGCGATTGTACCTTCGTTTGCTCTGACTGCTATAGTGAGGAGTTTCCACTCGCCACTCCTCTGGAAGCTATTGCAGTTCGCGTGTCCTTGCCTGCTACAACTGTTTGTAACGTGTACCTTCCACCGAACCAGCCCCTTGATATTAATGACGTCTTAGATCTTGTTGATCAACTTCCAGTCCCTTTCCTACTCGTGGGTGATTTCAACTCTCATCACCCCCAATGGGGATCACCATCTTCCTACCCCAGAGGAAGGGATGTGGAGGGCTTAATTCAAGGGTTGGATTTATCACTATTAAATACAGGGGAAGCTACACATTTTAGCTTAGCGCACGGCACGTACTCACACATTGACTTGAGTGTGTGTAGCCGTGCGCTGGATCCCCTATTTAGTTGGTATGTACACGACGACCTCTGTGACAGTGACCATTTCCCGATCGTTCTTACCCTTCTGAACCAGACGCCCGTGGAGTTCCCCAGTCGTTAGGTTCTTAAGCGGGGAAATTGGCCCTCGTTTCAAGAACGAGCTGTGTTCATTGATCTTGGTGCCGGAGCGTCGATGACGAGGTACAGCACATCACCGATGTGCTTCTTGCTGCCGCCGAAGAGTCCATTCCATCCTTTTCTGGGACTCCTCGTCGCAAACTCGTCCCTTGGCGGACAGAGGATATTGCAGCGGCAATAAGAGACCGTCGTCGAGCTCATAAGCACTACCGTCGGCGTCCAACCATGGCCAATTTGGTGGCGTTTAAGAAATTTCGTGCCAAGGCACGGATTCTTATTCGCCAGAGTAAGAAACAATCCTGGGAACGGTATGTGTGTTCTATTACGGCACATACCCCCTCCTCTCGAGTGTGGACTAAACTACGACGCATTTCGGGAATTCAGACATCTTCTACTGTACCGGGAATTTCCATTGATAATGAATTGGTTACGGATCCTTATCGCGCTGCAAACCATCTCGCCTCGTATTTTGCGGATATATCCGGTTCCCATGACTATGACCCTGCCTTCGTGGCCCTGAAGCGCGAAGCGGAACGTTCCCAGCTTAGTTTTGCTTCCCGCGCTTCGGAGGAGTACAACGTGCCCTTTACGGAGTGGGAACTCCGTGGAGCGCTGGCGCTCTGCAGGGACACGTCTCCCGGCCCGAATAATATTCATACCCAGATGCTTAAGCACCTTAACGATGAGAGCATTCGTTATTTGCTCAGGGTGTTTAACCGAATCTGGTTGGAAGGTGTGTTTCCAGCGCAATGGCAGGAAGGTATCATTATACCTATACTGAAGCCCGATAAGGATCCCAATTTTACAGGGAGTTACAGACCTATTTGTCTCACTAACGGTCTGTGCAAGCTCTTTGAGAGGATGGTCAATCGGCGCCTGGTGTGGGTCCTGGAGAAACGGGGACTCCTGTCTGAATAACAGTGTGGTTTGAGGGCGTCTCGGTGTACCAACGACCATCTGGTACGCCTGGAGACCGCCATACAGGACGCTTTTCTCCGGAGAAAGCACTTAGTCGCTGTTTTCTTTGACCTCTGGAAGGCCTATGACACCACTTGGCATTACGGCATCCTCTCTACCCTGCATCAATGGAAATTCCGAGGTAACTTGCCGGTTTTTATTGCGAATTTTCTGTCCCTTCACCTGTTCCGTGTCCGAATAGGGGGGACATATTCGCAATATCATATACAGGAAAACGGAGTCCCACAGGGATCGGTGCTTAGCGTAACATTATTTGTGATTGCCATAAACGGTATAGTCGCTGCTGCTGGTCCAGCAGTGGTACCGTCGCTATATGTAGACGACTTCGCTCTACATTATAGTGCGCAAAATATGGCGGTCGCTGAACGACAGCTACAACAAGCTATTCGGAGAGTGGAACGCTGGACACTGGAGCATGGCTTTCGATTCTCAACCGCTAAGACTTCGGCAGTCCATTTCTGCCGAAAGCGCACTCTCCATCCTGATCCTGAGCTTTATCTGGGCAATGTAGCTTTGCCTGTTGTTGCTGCGTACCGGTTCCTTGGGCTCCTTTTCGATCAGAAATTGACGTGGGAGCCACACGTGCGGTGTTTGAAAACTGCCTGTGCTAAGAAACTCAACATGTTGCGGTATCTTAGCGGCACATCATGGGGGGCGGACCGCGCGGTGCTCCTACACTTTTATAAGGCACTGGTTTTATCTAGATTAGATTATGGCAGTGTAGCATATGTTTCGGCCCGTAAGTCAGTGCTTGTTAAACTGGACAGTGTCCACCACGGTGGTGTGAGGCTGGCGACGGGTGCCATTCGGACGTGCCCAGTCATCAGCTTGCTCGCCGAGGCTGGCGTACCTCCTTTACACCTCAGGCGCCAACAGGTACTTCTGACCAATGCTGCAACTATTCGACAGATGCCCCTTCATCCAAGCTATCCATGTTTGTTTTCCAATCCGAATCGCCGGCTGTAAGATGCGCTCACCCGAGCCACTCGGCCGGCGGGGATTCGCTTGGATGACTTATACCGTCAGTTCCGATTTCCTTCTGTCTCCTGTATCGTCCGAGTACCTAGCAAGGCCCCTCCCTGGATGGTCTCTCGCCCTGATATCATCCTGGATCTGCACACCGGCCCCAAGTTGGAAGCTGACTCCTCCGTCCATCGGAGGCTGTTCCAGTCCGTGGTGAGCCGGTATCCGGGATCAGGGCTTCTATTCACGGACGGTTCGAGGGTAAACGAGAAAGTAGGCTGTGCATTTGTGGTTGGGGATCGTCGGTTTCTCTTTTCACTTTCCGATGCCTGTGGCGTGTACACAGTGGAGCTCTATGCCATCTTAGAGGCTCTGCGGTACACGTTATCAGACGATCACCAGCACTTTCTTATGTGTACTGACTCTCTGAGTGTGCTGCAAGCGATTGATGTGTGTTTCCCGAAGCCCCCGTTGGTCCAGCGTGTGCACGACCAGCTTGTCAGTTCGTGTAACGCTGGGACCGGGTTATCCTTTGTGTGGCTTCCTAGCCACATGGGTATTGCGGGAACCGAGCTTGCTGATCAGGCGGCGAGAGAGGCAGTCGTACTGCGCTCGCTACCGTATAAGGTGCCTGCTAGTTATGTGCGCTCTCAGTTGCGGCATTCGATCCTGTCGCATTGGGAGGAAGCATGGCGAGCAACGCCTCCACCCAACAAACTGAGAGGCATCAAGGAGACAACGAAGGTGTGGAAATCTTCCTTCCGATCTCTCCGGAAGGAAGCTGTGGTACTCTGTCGACTCCGGATCGGCCATGGGATTGCTACGCACTCCCACTTGCTGAAGAGAAAAGATCCCCCTGTGTGTCCTTGCGGCGCCCACCTAACCGTGGCACACCTTCTCTTGGAGTGTGTGGATCTGGCCGATCTGCGCAGGACTCTTAAACTGCCTAATACCCTCTCCCTTATTCTCCGTGATGACGGGCCGTCAGCTGACCTCGTCATCCGGTTCATGAGGGAGAGTGGTTACTTTTTAAGTTTTAATGTGTAGTTACGACTTTTAATTCAGGTTAAATCTGTTTTATGTTTTTTATTGTGTTCATCTATTTTATTGTTCACTATGCCTTATTTGTTTTATCCTTTTTTATCATCCGCCTTTTATTCTTTTTATTCAAATAAGGCATAATTTTTGGGGCTCACTGTCTGTTTTATAAACACCATTTTCGTTTCATCCATGGCAGTGAATTGTTTTTATCTACATCCTTTCATTTCACCCCATTTCATTTCATTAGGGGCCGATAACCTCGATGTTTGGCCCCTTAAAACAACAATTATCATCTTCATCAACAAAATATACTACAAGCTATGATGCCGCAGCTCCAAAATAAAAGCAACAACAGGAATCTTTCTGCTTGCGACTAAAATGATAAAACAAGACGTGGGAGCAGGCTATGTCGCTTCTAAAACCAATCTTGATATTGGAGTCGCTGGCCCTTTGACCTGGTCAAAGGAAGCCGCGTACAATTTTCGTTATTTAATTTATTTTTAAATTCGTCATTTTCAGGATGGCCGCTGCGTGCTATATTCAGTTCGATAGATTTATCACCAACGCTACTGATGCCTTTTACATAATACTCGTCTTCTACCAAGTGTCGCCTTAAATGTGCAATAACATCTAAAGTTACTAATTTGTGTACATTAGTTGTACGCCTACCCACCATCTAGAATCTATGGATACACGGTTATTTTGCTTTTGGTATACAAAATGAATTAAATGGTTCTGTTTCATTACTAAATTTCGATATAATAGCTTTATTCGGCTTAAGTACCATATTTCATGCTTGCCACGTTGGGTGAGTAGTTATCGTGTCGGTCTACCAACCCCCCAAGCTTGCAGGTTCGCTCCTGGCCATGGTACGTAATTTTTGAAAGGCGACGAATATCACGAGAGGCACGTCATACGATGTTGGCATGTTAACGAATCCATTTGAATTTGAATTCAGTAGGCCGTGTTCATAATAACAAAAATTAATCTCGGGATTTTTCGCCAACACAAAAATCCTCCTTTCTCTACTAGAAAGCGCTATAGTTTCAAGGAGCTTAAATATATAACCTCCCTGACTTTCATAGCGCTCCAAGGAACAACAAAATTCGACAAAAAGTTCTAATGATTGGCACAGCCGTCATCCTGTTATTTTGGTTTGGCCACACATCGCTCTTAAGTGTTGAGAGATATTTATTTTAAGATGGCGGCTGCGCGTAGCACACAGTCTCATGTTGTTATCCCGTTGAGTACACATTGCCAATTGATGTGAACATTGGTACATTGAATCGTAAGTCATGGACTATAATGCTTGCTCGGCCACCATCTTTAAGTTATTTGGCTCATGACCTTGTAGTTTTGGCGCCAGACGCTTTCCACATGAAGTCATACTATTCCAGATTCTGATAGAAAGAGATCCGATGATTAGTTTAGTCGTAATTTGAGTTAAGCATTGAATATTTAGGTGGCCGCTATTTTGATAGCGGTTTAGAGCCCTGCGCGGATAAACAAAACGCTATCCGCATCCGCACGACTGTTATCCGCATCCGTCTCGCATCCGCCGCGCATCCGGACGACTGTTATCCGCATCCACCGCGCATCCGCACGACTGTTATCCGCATCCGTCTCGCATACGCACGACTGTTATCCGCATCCGCGCCGCATCCGCACGACTGTTACTCGCATCCGCGCCGCATCCACACGACTGTTATCCGCATCCGCGCCTCATCCACACGACTGTTATCCGCATCAGCCCCACATCCGCACGACTGTTATCCGCATCCACGCCGCATCCACACGACTGTTATCCGCATCCACGCCGCATCCGCACGACTGTTATCCGCATCGGCCCCACATCCGCACGACTGTTATCCGCATCCGCCTGGCATCCACACGACTGTTATCCGCATCCGCGCCTCATCAACACGACTGTTATCCGCATAGGCCCCACATCCACACGACTGTTATCCGCATCCGCGCCGCATCCGTACGACTGTTATCCGCATCGGCCCCACATCCGCACGACTCTTATCCGCATCCGCGCCGCATCCGCGCCGCATCCACAAGACTGTTATCCGCATCCGTCTCGCATCCGCATGACTGTTATCCGCATCCGTCTCGCATCCGCACGACTGTTATCCGCATCCACCTCGCATCCGCACGGCTGTTATCCGCATCCGCCCCGCATCCACACGACTGTCATCCGCATCCGCCTCGCATCCACACGACTGTTATCCACATCCGCCTCGCATCCGCACGACTGTTATCCGCATCCGCTTTGCATCCACTTCGCATCCGCATGACTGTTATCTGCATCCGCCTCGCATCCGCACAACTGTTATCCGCATCCGCCTTGCATCCGCACGACTGTTATCCGCATCCGCCTTGCATCCGCACGACTGTTATCCGCATCCGCCTCGCATCCGCACGACTGTTATCCGCATCCGCCCCACATCCGCACGACTGTTATCCGCATCCGTCTCGCATCCGCACGACTGTTATCCACATCCGTCTCGCATCCGCACGACTGTTATCCGCATCCGCTTCGCATCCGCATGACTGTTATCAGCATCCGCCTTGCATCCGCACGACTGTTATCCGCATCCGCCTCGCATCTGCACGACTGTTATCCGCATCCGCCCCACATCCGCACGACTGTTATCCGCATCCGTCTCGCATCCGCACGACTGTTATCCGCATCCGCACGACTGTTATCCGCATCCGCTTCGCATCCGCATGACTGTTATCTGCATCCGCCTCGCATCCGCACGACTGTTATCCGCATCCGCTTCGCATCCGCATGACTGTTATCTGCATCCGCGCCTCATCCACACAACTGTTATCCGCATCCGCCTTGCATCCGCACGACTGTTATCCGCATCCGCCTTGCATCCGCACGACTGTTATCCGCATTCGCCTCGCATCCGCACGACTGTTATCCGCATCCGCCCCACATCCGCACGACTGTTATCCGCATCCGTCTCGCATCCGCACGACTGTTATCCACATCCGTCTCGCATCCGCACGACTGTTATCCGCATCCGCTTCGCATCCGCATGACTGTTATCCGCATCCGTCTCGCATCCACACATTTGTTATCCGAATCCACTGACATTACAGTAATATTTTAATTTATTAGATAAAGCATAAAGTAATAGAGCAACACAGATATTTGAGGAGAAGGTCGTTCCCTGAGGCTATGTATGGTATGTATGTGCTATGTTTAAAATGAATGTTACACAGCCAGAATTTCAACCATATTCAGTGCGGAGTGTTAATTATGCATAATTTGAGATTAGCTTAAATCATCTTACATAACCCACATCCGCGCAGGGCAATAGATATGAGGTGTCCTTTGCTCGTGTTAGCTCTGTACCATAGTATATTGGGTTCAAATCGGTTTCGTCGTGTTTTAATTGTTAGACTCACACACACAGACGGACATTTCGTCTGTGTTGATTTCATAAGTGTACTTACAACTAGTGTAACAAGAACGATCTTCTAAGTAGTGCTGCAGGCGTCCCCGTGGTAATGTCACCCATCGCACCCCGGGGTGGAGCGTATAGATCTTCTGGCCCAAGAAACAGAAATTGGACAAAGTTAAGTAGGAGAGTCACTGTAACTCAATCCAGTACTGTTGCGAACTATATGTGATAAACAAAGTAGTATGTCACTACCACGTGTATGGAGTTAGTTATTGTTGTTTAAGAGGCGGAACTACGAGGTCATCTGGTCGTGTATGGACAGTGCGCAACAAGGAGACGCCCTGTCAGTGCTATAGCATGCGGTGAGTTGAAGCACTACTAACCACGTCCCCATACTTGCCCGGCTCCAGCGGTAATGGAGCTACGGTACCGTAGACTTATTTATTAGTGTGATTTAAGTATGATTACCAGTAAAAGATTCGAGTGCAGGTATAGTACGAAGTTGTAAGGTATATGACGATGGAAATCAAGGAATATTTGTTGATCTTTGCAGGCTAGCGTGAAGTGTACGGCAGTCACAATACTTTTCGTCGCACTCGAAAATCATGTAAACTGCCGTAAAAAGTTTAAATAATAGACAAATAATTACTGAGATACCAGTAGGCCTGCCATTATATTCACAAATGTGTATTAAATAAATTTAAAATATTAAGGCATGTGAGCTGGTGGCGTTATTGTTTTTATTGCACGATGTTTTAAAGAAATAGGCCTGTTCTGTTCCGGTAACAAAATAAACAAGGTGGCTGAGGTTTGAGATTAACACGCTAAAATATGCAAATAATAACATATCAATCTTCTAACACCCACGAGCAATAAATCTGGATTGGGGTAATTCGACTACAGATTACAGTAATTAATTGACAAGCAGAAACTATTTCCAGTAAGAAACGCAGGAAAATATCCGTAATTAATTCCGAGCAATCAAAATACTTATATTGGTGGACAAATATGCCACTATTTCAACATTTAACGAATGATACTAGAACAGTGCCGTAAGGTGGCTACTCTAAGGATGAAAACTTAACACAATATATGGCAAATGAAGTGCATTTACTTGTGAAATGGCAATACTTTGGCTGGTGGGAGTTCTGTTTGTGCAATAATATGCCTCACACGTCGACATTTCGACCCATACGCGAAATATCTCCACTTTTTAGAACGTATATCACACCATCCCATGCTATTCTTATGAGCCTAGCGCAATGTTTTGAGCATATGTCTTGTGGCTTCACTTCCTGACCGCTTGGTGCGCAACGCCAAAGTTACCGTCCGCCTTGTTTGTGGACAGTTCCCGTACGGAATCCGGGAAATCTCGGCACGATTAGAGGGCAAGTGTATTTCGCCCATAAACAACAAATACGCGTAGAATAGGTAACAGTGGACTGCTTTTAATTGTGTAAATATCTAGTGGTAACTATGCTTGCGAGGCCAGCGGGGGAGGAAACTAGACATGGAACGCACTATGCCTGCATTCAATGGCCCATAAATAAATTCATCATGGGGACGAGGTCTACACACAAGTTTCAGTCATCAAATTTCAGATCAGTTTACTTGCATTATACTTTAAGTATCAGTTCGTAGTGCTGTTCTTGTTGTTGTTGTTGTTTGAGTCTTCAGTCTTTTCATTTATTCCAATCTTTATCCTCGAGTGGTATGTGACGATAAATTACACTATTGCTACCTTTGGAGCTCGGGACAACCGAAATTTTTCAAAGTGTTCCGATTATTTGATTATTTGATGCAGCCCTCCATGCCTCCCTTTCGTAAGATAATCGTTTCATCTCTACATAGCTACCACACCCTACATCCGAGGCAATCTCTTTAACATATTCTAACCATGGTCTACCCCTACAGTTCTTGTCATCAACCCTTCCTTTCATAACTAAGCTTGCTATTCCTGGGTGTCTTAGTATGTGTTAAACCAACCTATCTCTTCTCTTCATTAGCAGTCGCGAGAAACACCTCTCCTCTCCCACTCGTCTTAATCCCTCTTCGTTTGTAATCCTATCTACCCATCTGATCTTCAACATTCTCCTGTAACACCACATTTCAAACGCTTCAATTCTCCTCTTTTCTGCTGCACCAATAGCCCAAGTTTCACTTCCATAGAGCGCCACGCTCCAGACAAAAGCTTTCAAAAGTGACTTCCTAATACCTAAATCTAAATTCGATGTCAACAGATTCCTTTTTTTTGTAGAAATGCTTCCCTTGCTTGAGCCAAACTACTTTGTATATCCTCTTTGCTTCGTCCATCACTGGTTATTTTGCTTCCTAAGTAACAGAAGTCTCCTACTTCCTTTAGCTTTACACCTGCCAATTTAATGGATGTCCAAAGTGGTAGTTAGAAGAAAGTCAGGAATATAAATTGTTAGTTTAAGGGCCAGTTGTTCCATGTCCTGTTATAAGCCAGTCAAACTCATCCAATGAAGGCCCCACATTCGTATGAGAAGTGTTTTAATAACACTAGCAGACTGTAACTCCTCATAGGACCGACCGTAGAGCTTGGCAGAATGAACCAGTTCGCTCTCTGGAATATAATTATAGTCATGTTCCCTAATGACTAGGAAAATTAAGTGCTACCATCTCCAGGGACGGAGGGTGTGTCGGCCGACACGCCTTGAGCACAGTCAGTGTATCGCCATGCCTGAGGACTGCACCACGTGAGTAGCCAATTACTAGGAGCAACTACACATTGAGCACAGTCAGTGTATCGCCATGCCTGAGGACTGCACCACGTGAGTAGCCAATTACTAGGAGCAACTTCACATTGAGCACAGTCAGTGTATCGCCATGCCTGAGGACTGCACCACGTGAGTAGCCAAATACTAGGAGCAACTTCACATTGAGCACAGTCAGTGTATCGCCATGCCTGAGGACTGCACCACGTGAGTAGCCAATTACTAGGAGCAACTTCACATTGAGCACAGTCAGTGTATCGCCATGCCTGAGGACTGCACCACGTGAGTAGCCAAATACTAGGAGCAACTTCACATTGAGCACAGTCAGTGTATCGCCATGCCTGAGGACTGCACCACGTGAGTAGCCAATTACTAGGAGCAACTTCACATTGAGCACAGTCAGTGTATCGCCATGCCTGAGGACTGCACCACGTGAGTAGCCAATTACTAGGAGCAACTTCACATTGAGCACAGTCAGTGTATCGCCATGTCTGAGGACTGCACCACGTGAGTAGCCAATTACTAGGAGCAACTTCACATTGAGCACAGTCAGTGTATCGCCATGCCTGAGGACTGCACCACGTGAGTAGCCAATTACTAGGAGCAACTTCACATTGAGCACAGTCAGTGTATCGCCATGCCCGAGGACTGCACCACGTGAGTAGCCAATTACTATGAGCAACTTCACATTGAGCACAGTCAGTGTATCGCCATGCCCGAGGACTGCACCACGTGAGTAGCCAATTACTAGGAGCAACTTCACATTGAGCACAGTCAGTGTATCGCCATGCCTGAGGACTGCACCACGTGAGTAGCCAATTACTAGGAGCAACTTCACATTGAGCACAGTCAGTGTATCGCCATGCCTGAGGACTGCACCACGTGAGTAGCCAATTACTAGGAGCAACTTCACATTGAGCACAGTCAGTGTATCGCCATGCCCGAGGACTGCACCACGTGAGTAGCCAATTACTAGGAGCAACTTCACATTGAGCACAGTCAGTGTATCGCCATGCCTGAGGACTGCACCACGTGAGTAGCCAATTACTAGGAGCAACTTCACATTGAGCACAGTCAGTGTATCGCCATGCCTGAGGACTGCACCTCGTGAGTAGCCAATTACTAGGAGCAACTTCACATTGAGCACAGTCAGTGTATCGCCATGGCCGAGGACTGCACCACGTGAGTAGCCAATTACTAGGAGCAACTTCACATTGAGCACAGTCAGTGTATCGCCATGCCTGAGGACTGCACCACGTGAGTAGCCAATTACTAGGAGCAACTTCACATTGAGCACAGTCAGTGTATCGCCATGCCCGAGGACTGCACCACGTGAGTAGCCAATTACTAGGAGCAACTTCACATTGAGCACAGTCAGTGTATCGCCATGCCTGAGGACTGCACCACGTGAGTAGCCAATTACTAGGAGCAACTTCACATTGAGCACAGTCAGTGTATCGCCATGCCCGAGGACTGCACCACGTGAGTAGCCAATTACTAGGAGCAACTTCACATTGAGCACAGTCAGTGTATCGCCATGCCCGAGGACTGCACCACGTGAGTAGCCAATTACTAGGAGCAACTTCACATTGAGCACAGTCAGTATATCGCCATGCCTGAGGACTGCACCACGTGAGTAGCCAATTACTAGGAGCAACTTCACATTGAGCACAGTCAGTGTATCGCCATGCCTGAGGACTGCACCACGTGAGTAGCCAATTACTAGGAGCAACTTCACATTGAGCACAGTCAGTGTATCGCCATGCCCGAGGACTGCACCACGTGAGTAGCCAATTACTAGGAGCAACTTCACATTGAGCACAGTCAGTGTATCGCCATGCCCGAGGACTGCACCACGTGAGTAGCCAATTACTAGGAGCAACTTCACATTGAGCACAGTCAGTGTATCGCCATGCCTGAGGACTGCACCACGTGAGTAGCCAATTACTATGAGCAACTTCACATTGAGCACAGTCAGTGTATCGCCATGCCTGAGGACTGCACCACGTGAGTAGCCAATTACTAGGAGCAACTTCACATTGAGCACAGTCAGTGTATCGCCATGCCTGAGGACTGCACCACGTGAGTAGCCAATTACTAGGAGCAACTTCACATTGAGCACAGTCAGTGTATCGCCATGCCCGAGGACTGCACCACGTGAGTAGCCAATTACTAGGAGCAACTTCACATTGAGCACAGTCAGTGTATCGCCATGCCTGAGGACTGCACCACGTGAGTAGCCAATTACTAGGAGCAACTTCACATTGAGCACAGTCAGTGTATCGCCATGCCTGAGGACTGCACCACGTGAGTAGCCAATTACTAGGAGCAACTTCACATTGAGCACAGTCAGTGTATCGCCATGCCCGAGGACTGCACCACGTGAGTAGCCAATTACTAGGAGCAACTTCACATTGAGCACAGTCAGTGTATCGCCATGCCCGAGGACTGCACCACGTGAGTAGCCAATTACTAGGAGCAACTTCACATTGAGCACAGTCAGTGTATCGCCATGCCCGAGGACTGCACCACGTGAGTAGCCAATTACTAGGAGCAACTTCACATTGAGCACAGTCAGTGTATCGCCATGCCCGAGGACTGCACCACGTGAGTAGCCAATTACTAGGAGCAACTTCACATTGAGCACAGTCAGTGTATCGCCATGCCTGAGGACTGCACCACGTGAGTAGCCAATTACTAGGAGCAACTTCACATTGAGCACAGTCAGTGTATCGCCATGCCTGAGGACTGCACCACGTGAGTAGCCAATTACTAGGAGCAACTTCACATTGAGCACAGTCAGTGTATCGCCATGCCTGAGGACTGCACCACGTGAGTAGCCAATTACTAGGAGCAACTTCACATTGAGCACAGTCAGTGTATCGCCATGCCCGAGGACTGCACCACGTGAGTAGCCAAATACTAGGAGCAACTTCACATTGAGCACAGTCAGTGTATCGCCATGCCTGAGGACTGCACCACGTGAGTAGCCAATTACTAGGAGCAACTTCACATTGAGCACAGTCAGTGTATCGCCATGCCTGAGGACTGCACCACGTGAGTAGCCAATTACTATGAGCAACTTCACATTGAGCACAGTCAGTGTATCGCCATGCCTGAGGACTGCACCACGTGAGTAGCCAATTACTAGGAGCAACTCCACATTGCGCACAGTCAGTGTATCGCCATGCCTGAGGACTGCACCACGTGAGTAGCCAATTACTAGGAGCAACTTCACATTGAGCACAGTCAGTGTATCGCCATGCCCGAGGACTGCACCACGTGAGTAGCCAATTACTAGGAGCAACTTCACATTGAGCACAGTCAGTGTATCGCCATGCCCGAGGACTGCACCACGTGAGTAGCCAATTACTAGGAGCAACTTCACATTGAGCACAGTCAGTGTATCGCCATGCCTGAGGACTGCACCACGTGAGTAGCCAATTACTAGGAGCAACTTCACATTGAGCACAGTCAGTGTATCGCCATGCCCGAGGACTGCACCACGTGAGTAGCCAATTACTAGGAGCAACTTCTCATTGAGCACAATCAGTGTATCGCCATGCCTGAGGACTGCACCACGTGAGTAGCCAATTACTAGGAGCAACTTCACATTGAGCACAGTCAGTGTATCGCCATGCCCGAGGACTGCACCACGTGAGTAGCCAATTACTAGGAGCAACTTCACATTGAGCACAGTCAGTGTATCGCCATGCCCGAGGACTGCACCACGTGAGTAGCCAATTACTAGGAGCAACTTCACATTGAGCACAGTCAGTGTATCGCCATGTCTGAGGACTGCACCACGTGAGTAGCCAATTACTAGGAGCAACTTCACATTGAGCACAGTCAGTGTATCGCCATGCCCGAGGACTGCACCACGTGAGTAGCCAATTACTAGGAGCAACTTCACATTGAGCACAGTCAGTGTATCGCCATGCCTGAGGACTGCACCACGTGAGTAGCCAATTACTAGGAGCAACTTCACATTGAGCACAGTCAGTGTATCGCCATGCCTGAGGACTGCACCACGTGAGTAGCCAATTACTAGGAGCAACTTCACATTGAGCACAGTCAGTGTATCGCCATGCCCGAGGACTGCACCACGTGAGTAGCCAATTACTATGAGCAACTTCACATTGAGCACAGTCAGTGTATCGCCATGCCCGAGGACTGCACCACGTGAGTAGCCAATTACTAGGAGCAACTTCACATTGAGCACAGTCAGTGTATCGCCATGCCCGAGGACTGCACCACGTGAGTAGCCAATTACGAGGAGCAACTTCACATTGAGCACAGTCAGTGTATCGCCATGCCTGAGGACTGCACCACGTGAGTAGCCAATTACTAGGAGCAACTTCACATTGAGCACAGTCAGTGTATCGCCATGCCTGAGGACTGCACCACGTGAGTAGCCAATTACTAGGAGCAACTTCACATTGAGCACAGTCAGTGTATCGCCATGCCCGAGGACTGCACCACGTGAGTAGCCAATTACTAGGAGCAACTTCACATTGAGCACAGTCAGTGTATCGCCATGCCTGAGGACTGCACCACGTGAGTAGCCAATTACTAGGAGACACTTCACATTGAGCACAGTCAGTGTATCGCCATGCCTGAGGACTGCACCACGTGAGTAGCCAATTACTAGGAGCAACTTCACATTGAGCACAGTCAGTGTATCGCCATGCCCGAGGACTGCACCACGTGAGTAGCCAATTACTAGGAGCAACTTCACATTGAGCACAGTCAGTGTATCGCCATGCCTGAGGACTGCACCACGTGAGTAGCCAATTACTAGGAGCAACTTCACATTGAGCACAGTCAGTGTATCGCCATGCCTGAGGACTGCACCACGTGAGTAGCCAATTACTAGGAGCAACTTCACATTGAGCACAGTCAGTGTATCGCCATGCCTGAGGACTGCACCACGTGAGTAGCCAATTACTAGGAGCAACTTCACATTGAGCACAGTCAGTGTATCGTCATGCCTGAGGACTGCACCACGTGAGTAGCCAATTACTATGAGCAACTTCACATTGAGCACAGTCAGTGTATCGCCATTCCCGAGGACTGCACCACGTGAGTAGCCAATTACTAGGAGCAACTCCACATTGAGCACAGTCAGTGTATCGCCATGCCCGAGGACTGCACCAAGTGAGTAGCCAATTACTAGGAGCAACTTCACATTGAGCACAGTCAGTGTATCGCCATGCCTGAGGACTGCACCACGTGAGTAGCCAATTACTAGGAGCAACTTCACATTGAGCACAGTCAGTGTATCGCCATGCCCGAGGACTGCACCACGTGAGTAGCCAATTACTAGGAGCAACTTCACATTGAGCACAGTCAGTGTATCGCCATGCCCGAGGACTGCACCACGTGAGTAGCCAATTACTAGGAGCAACTTCACATTGAGCACAGTCAGTGTATCGCCATGCCTGAGGACTGCACCTCGTGAGTAGCCAATTACTAGGAGCAACTTCACATTGAGCACAGTCAGTGTATCGCCATGCCCGAGGACTGCACCACGTGAGTAGCCAATTACTAGGAGCAACTTCACATTGAGCACAGTCAGTGTATCGCCATGCCTGAGGACTGCACCACGTGAGTAGCCAATTACTAGGAGCAACTTCACATTGAGCACAGTCAGTGTATCGCCATGCCCGAGGACTGCACCACGTGAGTAGCCAATTACTAGGAGCAACTTCACATTGAGCACAGTCAGTGTATCGCCATGCCCGAGGACTGCACCACGTGAGTAGCCAATTACTAGGAGCAACTTCACATTGAGCACAGTCAGTGTATCGCCATGCCCGAGGACTGCACCACGTGAGTAGCCAATTACTAGGAGCAACTTCACATTGAGCACAGTCAGTGTATCGCCATGCCTGAGGACTGCACCACGTGAGTAGCCAATTACTAGGAGCAACTTCACATTGAGCACAGTCAGTGTATCGCCATGCCTGAGGACTGCACCACGTGAGTAGCCAATTACTAGGAGCAACTTCACATTGAGCACAGTCAGTGTATCGCCATGCCCGAGGACTGCACCACGTGAGTAGCCAATTACTAGGAGCAACTTCACATTGAGCACAGTCAGTGTATCGCCATGCCCGAGGACTGCACCACGTGAGTAGCCAATTACTAGGAGCAACTTCACATTGAGCACAGTCAGTGTATCGCCATGCCCGAGGACTGCACCACGTGAGTAGCAAATTACTAGGAGCAACTTCACATTGAGCACAGTCAGTGTATCGCCATGCCTGAGGACTGCACCACGTGAGTAGCCAATTACTAGGAGCAACTTCACATTGAGCACAGTCAGTGTATCCCCATGCCCGAGGACTGCACCACGTGAGTAGCCAATTACTAGGAGCAACTTCACATTGAGCACAGTCAGTGTATCGCCATGCCCGAGGACTGCACCACGTGAGTAGCCAATTACTAGGAGCAACTTCACATTGAGCACAGTCAGTGTATCGCCATGCCTGAGGACTGCACCACGTGAGTAGCCAATAACTAGGAGCAACTTCACATTGAGCACAGTCAGTGTATCGCCATGCCCGAGGACTGCACCACGTGAGTAGCCAATTACTAGGAGCAACTTCACATTGAGCACAGTCAGTGTATCGCCATGCCCGAGGACTGCACCACGTGAGTAGCCAATTACTAGGAGCAACTTCACATTGAGCACAGTCAGTGTATCGCCATGCCCGAGGACTGCACCACGTGAGTAGCCAATTACTAGGAGCAACTTCACATTGAGCACAGTCAGTGTATCGCCATGCCCGAGGACTGCACCACGTGAGTAGCCAATTACTATGAGCAACTTCACATTGAGCACAGTCAGTGTATCGCCATGCCCGAGGACTGCACCACGTGAGTAGCCAATTACTATGAGCAACTTCACATTGAGCACAGTCAGTGTATCGCCATGCCTGAGGACTGCACCACGTGAGTAGCCAATTACTAGGAGCAACTTCACATTGAGCACAGTCAGTGTATCGCCATGCCTGAGGACTGCACCACGTGAGTAGCCAATTACTAGGAGCAACTTCACATTGAGCACAGTCGGTGTATCGCCATGCCTGAGGACTGCACCACGTGAGTAGCCAATTACTAGGAGCAACTTCACATTGAGCACAGTCAGTGTATCGCCATGTCTGAGGACTGCACCACGTGAGTAGCCAATTACTAGGAGCAACTTCACATTGAGCACAGTCAGTGTATCGCCATGCCCGAGGACTGCACCACGTGAGTAGCCAATTACTATGAGCAACTTCACATTGAGCACAGTCAGTGTATCGCCATGCCTGAGGACTGCACCACGTGAGTAGCCAATTACTAGGAGCAACTTCACATTGAGCACAGTCAGTGTATCGCCATGTCTGAGGACTGCACCACGTGAGTAGCCAATTACTAGGAGCAACTTCACATTGAGCACAGTCAGTGTATCGCCATGCCCGAGGACTGCACCACGTGAGTAGCCAATTACTATGAGCAACTTCACATTGAGCACAGTCAGTGTATCGCCATGCCTGAGGACTGCACCACGTGAGTAGCCAATTACTATGAGCAACTTCACATTGAGCACAGTCAGTGTATCGCCATGCCTGAGGACTGCACCACGTGAGTAGCCAATTACTAGGAGCAACTTCACATTGAGCACAGTCAGTGTATCGCCATGCCTGAGGACTGCACCACGTGAGTAGCCAATTACTAGGAGCAACTTCACATTGAGCACAGTCAGTGTATCGCCATGTCTGAGGACTGCACCACGTGAGTAGCCAATTACTAGGAGCAACTTCACATTGAGCACAGTCAGTGTATCGCCATGCCCGAGGACTGCACCATGTGAGTAGCCAATTACTAGGAGCAACTTCACATTGAGCACAGTCAGTGTATTGCCATGCCTGAGGACTGCACCACGTGAGTAGCCAATTACTAGGAGCAACTTCACATTGAGCACAGTCAGTGTATCGCCATGCCTGAGGACTGCACCACGTGAGTAGCCAATTACTAGGAGCAACTTCACATTGAGCACAGTCAGTGTATCGCCATGCCCGAGGACTGCACCACGTGAGTAGCCAATTACTAGGAGCAACTTCACATTGAGCACAGTCAGTGTATCGCCATGCCTGAGGACTGCACCACGTGAGTAGCCAATTACTAGGAGCAACTTCACATTGAGCACAGTCAGTGTATCGCCATGCCTGAGGACTGCACCACGTGAGTAGCCAATTACTAGGAGCAACTTCACATTGAGCACAGTCAGTGTATCGCCATGCCCGAGGACTGCACCACGTGAGTAGCCAATTACTAGGAGCAACTTCACATTGAGCACAGTCAGTGTATCGCCATGCCCGAGGACTGCACCACGTGAGTAGCCAATTACTAGGAGCAACTTCACATTGAGCACAGTCAGTGTATCGCCATGCCCGAGGACTGCACCACGTGAGTAGCCAATTACTAGGAGCAACTTCACATTGAGCACAGTCAGTGTATCGCCATGCCCGAGGACTGCACCACGTGAGTAGCCAATTACTAGGAGCAACTTCACATTGAGCACAGTCAGTGTATCGCCATGCCTGAGGACTGCACCACGTGAGTAGCCAATTACTAGGAGCAACTTCACATTGAGCACAGTCAGTGTATCGCCATGCCTGAGGACTGCACCACGTGAGTAGCCAATTACTAGGAGCAACTTCACATTGAGCACAGTCAGTGTATCGCCATGCCTGAGGACTGCACCACATGAGTAGCCAATTACTAGGAGCAACTTCACATTGAGCACAGTCAGTGTATCGCCATGTCTGAGGACTGCACCACGTGAGTAGCCAATTACTAGGAGCAACTTCACATTGAGCACAGTCAGTGTATCGCCATGCCTGAGGACTGCACCACGTGAGTAGCCAATTACTAGGAGCAACTTCACATTGAGCACAGTCAGTGTATCGCCATGCCCGAGGACTGCACCACGTGAGTAGCCAATTACTAGGAGCAACTTCACATTGAGCACAGTCAGTGTATCGCCATGCCTGAGGACTGCACCACGTGAGTAGCCAATTACTAGGAGCAACTTCACATTGAGCACAGTCAGTGTATCGCCATGCCTGAGGACTGCACCACGTGAGTAGCCAATTACTAGGAGCAACTTCACATTGAGCACAGTCAGTGTATCGCCATGCCCGAGGACTGCACCACGTGAGTAGCCAATTACTAGGAGCAACTTCACATTGAGCACAGTCAGTGTATCGCCATGCCTGAGGACTGCACCACGTGAGTAGCCAATTACTATGAGCAACTTCACTTTGAGCACAGTCAGTGTATCGCCATGCCTGAGGACTGCACCACGTGAGTAGCCAATTACTAGGAGCAACTTCACATTGAGCACAGTCAGTGTATCGCCATGCCCGAGGACTGCACCACGTGAGTAGCCAATTACTAGGAGCAACTTCACATTGAGCACAGTCAGTGTATCGCCATGCCCGAGGACTGCACCACGTGAGTAGCCAATTACTAGGAGCAACTTCACATTTACAACTTGTTTGAGTGGTTCCGTGGCGTAGTTGGTAGCATGCTGAACTGCTGTGCCCAAGATCGAGGGTTCAAACCCGGCCGAAGTCGTCGGATTTTTTAAGAGCGTTAAAACCCTCAGTATGCCTTCCTTCGGAGGGAAGTAAAGACGGCGGTCCCATGTCATAGATTTATGGCATGTAAAAGATCCTTCCACTAACTAAACTTGTGTGAAGCTAAATTTCTAGGTTAGATTTCTTTGGAACGCTCTTCAAAGTTCACCACTAGGTATCAGTGACATCTGGTATCGAAAGTTGGAACTACTTGAAATTGAACGGAACTTGTAGCTCACCCTATGGGTGTCCGCTTGAAACAGCTACAGCCTGTGGCGAGCCGAACATGTCCTCGAACATTCCCGGCACTAAAAGCCATACGATAAATAAATAAATAAATAAAAATAACTTGATTTAAATACAGATAACACAGACGAATACAGCCATCTCAATTAACACCGGTTATCAGACAGATTCTTCACACACCCAAAGTACACGGGGCTACATGACCGCGTTGTCGCAGCCCCCAAAACTGAGGAGCCAACCAACCAAGCAACCTGATAATACAAAGTAATCTCACCGTTTAATGATTGCCGGTATGAAACAAGAGTCTGGGTTGACAGCATACAGTACAGAAACACCCATACACACGGCTGGAGTTAGACATCTTGCTGTGCGGTTACATTTCCCTGGTGGAAGGGACAAACATCCCTCAAGCTGCATGGCGCGCTCCCTTAAGCTTATTAACACCCTATTTATGATGGGAAATGGTTATCACGAGCTGCTATAAATGAAGAAGAAGAAAATTGGTGGTTGGTTGGTTCTTAAGTTTAGGGGCTGCGACAACGCGGTCATGTAGCCCCGTGTACTTTGGGTGTGTGTAGAATCTGTCTGATAATCGGTGTTAGTTGTGATGGCTGTATTAGTGTGTGTTATCTGTTTTTTTTAATTTTAGTACTGCAACTTAGAATTTTTCAAATAGTTCCTACTTTTGCCGCCAAGCGCCACCATCAACGAATACTAGGCCAAGTTCAAAACTTAGCTACTAGACACCACCGCAGTCGGCTCTTGGCAACGAACATAGAAACCTAAGAGCGTTGTGTACATTCTTAACCTATCCAACTTAGCTTCGCACAGGTGCAATTAGTGGAAGGTTCTTTAAAGACACTTGGTGTAAGCTGCAATTCTACAACATTTCTTTATTTGAAAATACACGGCAATGACTACAATCTACAAGAGCAAGGAGTTGATATGGGCTCAAAGTGATGGTTTGGTTCCAGGTCAGTGAAGAGTCGGGCGAGTTGGCGCAGGAGGATCGTGGCCTGCTTCCAGGAGTACTGCAAGAATACAAGTCTGCATGGACTGCAGTACATCGGAGAACACAAGCGGCCTTTCTCAGAGAGGTGGGTATTCTTTCGAATATAACGCGCACTTTCAATTTTCAGCGTACACATGGAAGAGCCAAACATTGTCATCACGGACTGTGGAAGGTTTTATTCTACAATACAATCCCTTCCGTATGCGCCTTACATTTGCGGCAACTCACAATTATTTTTGTAGGTAGGGGAGAGAAGAGTGTAAGAATGGTGGAAGAATTCCTACCGAAAGCCGTATCCTATTGTGGTTACGGCTCTCGCACAAAAGTCCATTGTTCAAACTCACATCAATTTCCCTTAAATATGAGTGTGCCATTTTATATTTGCCATGAGCTATGTTGTAATTATTTGCAGCATTGTTGCTCAAAGTAGCATCAGCTACATCTCTATTCATTATGTTTCTGTTATTGCACTAAATTGTTGATAACAATGGTCACGTACAATATTCAAACACAGTCAGGTTTCCGCTGAAGCACCAACTCAATGGCTGGAGAGCAGTGCTATTGAACATGGAGCTGTGAATTCTTAGTTCGTGTCGGGACTTGCAAAAAAAGTAGAAAAAAGAGATTCAATTTATCATTGAGGGATTATTTCGGTTTTCACTTCATCGCATTATTTTAAAAAAGTCATTCATTACAGAGATGCTCGTTTTGTTCGTGAGCTAAACATGGGATTATGTTTCAGGGTGTGCTGGTTCCTTGTGATCGTCGCCAGTTTGACCCTGTGCACTCTGGTGATCCTCAGACAATGGAACAAGTGGCAGACGTCTCCTGTGATTGTGTCTTTCTCTGAGACCTCTACCCGTGTCTGGAAGATCCCATTCCCCGCCGTCACCATCTGTAGCGAGGTGAAGTTCAAGCAGTCGGAGCTGAACTACACCAGACTGGTTATGAAGCGTATGAGAGGCAACGTGACACAGGATGAGTGAGTTTTAGTAAATCTTACTGTTCTGGGACAGTAAGAGTTAACCTGTGAAGTTAGAGGATTATGTTTTGGAGCTAAAGGAGTAATATGGAAAACCACAGTTAATACTTTCAAAAAGTATTAGTAGGCTAACATTTGTTCAAAATAACATTTATAATACAGTCTTTAGGAAACAATGGTCATTAAGATAGACCTTTCGTTACCATATTGTATTATGTGAATGATCTTTGTCCAAGCACAGCCATCCGTTTTGGGTTTCTCCTTCTCTGAGAAATCTGAAATGTGTGTCTGAGATTTGTCTAACAAACTTATGATAAACATGTGGATGGTTTCTAGGTTCAACAGTCTTCAGTATACATCACTGGTGTGTAATCTTCCCTTCCCTGGCGGACCTCCATTCATACACAACGCGCAGCTGGAGTACTTGACCAAGGTAAGAACACAGGTACATTATTCCTCGTCAATCCTGAAATGTTACATCTGCTTTAAACAGGAAAGGACTGCTGTGCTGTATTTGAGCCTTTAGTTATTAGAGGCTGGCTTGATGCAGCTTACCATACAGTATCCTGAGCTAATCGTTTCATCTCTATATAGTGAACCCATGTACCATGGCCTCAAAGGGAGTCGAATCCATGTATTTTGAGAAAGGAATGAAAGAATCATACAGTCTCTAAGGGAACGGAGAGAGATTTCAAGCCAGGATTCTAGCCTAACATTGTGCAAGCGTTAGGGCCAGGTGTTCCTAAGATGAGCTCATGCCTCTTGACATTTATAAGGAGCCAGTCATGGATATTATTAGAACGAGTGGAAAGTTTGGACTGTAAGACGAAGAGGCCTGACTCGGAAATTGCTCTTACGTTGCAGGAAAATGGCAACCTCGCTGCTGAGTCAGAACAGGAATAATTAAATTTAACCCGTTTACGAGTATAAAAATAAGTAAACAGATACAGTACGGTGAATCATTTTGGATTAGAGATTTTAGTGTAAAGAAAAACCTTGTAATAATTGCACAGGAGCTGCAAACGCAAGTATACGTCATTGGGGATTCACCGGGACCCAAGGAGTGGGAGAATTAAAAATGAACAGCACCACCCACACGGTTGAGGACGAGAAATTAATTAATATCTCGGAAATGCACGATCGATTTCCATGCACAGGAAGATTATTTTACGTTTGGAAGACGAGCTTTCTGGAGATATGATTTTTATAATTGTGCGACAATTAGTTAAAAAGTTGGTCACGAAAAGGACTAGGATTTTATCTTTTTGTGACTGAAAGGTATAAAACTCCTGGCCTCACCAAGCCAATCATGCAGTCTACGATAGCCCGTGAGGGGAACGTCACGCTGTATCAGTACATGCAGTCTACGAGCATTCCGTGAGCGGAAGTGCTGCACCACATCGTATACGCAGTATTCAGGAGCCCGTGAGGCGTTACGCTGTATCAGACATCGAAGGCAGTTAACCAATACTCCTTGAGGGGAGAAACGCTGTATTACACCGCATAATTAATATCCGATAGCCACGGGCATCGAAGTATCAGTAACTTGCGTGCCTCCGGAAGAAGTTGCAAAGAAGAAGTATTAAGGTATCGCCGTGTTGAAAAATTAGGAAAATCCTAGTTACAGGATTTAGGTCCGACAGGGCAAAAGTTACCGTAAAGTTCCAAAAATACAGTCAAAGCAGGCTGCGAACTTAGGATTCAGGCGATAGGTCTTTCAGTAAACGACCAAAAGTATCATAACGTACGGAAGTACCGGAACAGCGAGATAAACAGTTTATAAATTTTAAAGAACCCGAACAGGGAAAAACAGAGTAAGGTTCGCAACGTATTTCAGAAAATTAGAAGTGCGAGAACCAAATAAACAAAGAAGAACGGAATCTATAGACATTGTTTTCAAGAAAGCAGACGAACTATTCTAAAGCACTAAGACTCGAGAAGTATTAGTGGCTAAAAATCCATAGGTCACCGATAGGTTATCGAGGGGACCTCGATCAGAACAGACTTTCGCTAGGATCGATAAATCAGATCTAAAAGGGGAGCCGTTCAAGCTAGAGAAATAGCCGATCATCAGGATCAGGATTTGAAGAATTGTTATTCCAGGGAAGCAGTAGATGATTCGAGACTTTCGTATTCTGCAGGATAGGAAGCCGACATTGAATAAATTTCACCCTTGGAGACGGGAGATTAAGAGGTCACGTGTGATAGGCTAAAAAAGACGGCCTAGTGATCAAAAGTTGTGAAGTGTTAATATATCAAAAGTGTGTGTTAAAAGTAATATATTTTTTAGTGTTTTATTGTGTGTTCAAAACGGATACACCAGTGTATTAAAAATGTTGTCAGTGTTAAATATAGTGAATATGTGTCAAGAAATTTCTGTACATGAGATGAGTTTGTACAATATGGAGTTGGTCAAGAAGGTGGGCCAAAATGTCACATCAAACGAGAATGAAGGTCAGAAAACGACCTTAGACATGTGAGTAAAGATTTTCATTATGTTTTGGGTGTCGGGAAAAATTTTGTGTACAATTCCACCGGAGTTTTGAGTAAAAGGGATGTTTTTAAATAAATAATAACTAAATAAGAACGCGATCTGAACAAAAATAAATTTTTAAGAAATAATAAATAATTATGTGAAATAATAAATCCTGAAGAGGAAATGCATGGAATAAAATGTCAGTGTATTTAATGAATGTTATAAAAGCAAGCGTAATAATAATAATTATAACAAAGATATTTACATAAAGGTAAATTTGAATTATATGAAAGAAATAGCTTTTGAGCTTTTGTAAGGAATGTAATCATAATAATAACAAGGTAAAGAAATCTAAATAAAGATTAAATTGAATGATATAAAAATATAGAGCATTGAAGCCTTAACAAATGTATAAGACATGATGTGAATGCATGTTCTTAAAAATGGAGCGATTTATTGTCAATGGAAAAGATTAATACAATAATTGAGATATGTATCAATTGTTACTATGAATTTATCAGTTCTTTGGAAGACATTAGGCCGTAAAGTAATGTGTAGCGTAATGGAACGCAATTAAGTAAAAGTCACGCTAGGAACGCGTAAAAGTTAAAGTACTTGGTAAGTTACTTATGGAGGGTAGTTGATTGCAGTGAATTGAGATATGTTGTAAGTCCTCTAAATTGTGACGTGGATCACGAGGCCATGTGTGTATTATATTATAAAAGGGAGCAAATGTATGGTATTATTGAGCGTAGGTCCTGTAAGCTACGGCTAGACCCTAAATCGCGTCTTGTATAAGTCCTCCAATGTGGAAATGGTTCCCGAGGCATGTTAAGAGATTCGAACCTAGAATCTTCTGTTTGTTAAAGCCCCTTATTATTCGTCGTCGAATGTGTATTACTCTTCCCCAATCAACGAGGACCCTTCATAATTAATAAATGCCAAGATTACGAGAGTGGTTTATGAGCCAATAATATTGTTGAAAGTAAAACGATTGAGTAGAAAGCCAAGTCTCCCCAAAGAACTGAGAATAATGTGAAGGTTTGTTTTAAAAGCATTGAAGAGAGCTCCAACCGTAAGCTAGGCCGGGAGTCGTTCTCCCTGTCATAAATCACGCTCGAGTATAATGGCCTGACCCTCATAGTACGAGGGTGGGTAAAAACCGTCTTGTAAGAAGTGTTGAATACACCGTGAGTGTTTAAAGTTGTTAATGACCCGGGCGTTGAACCGAGGTCCTTGTAGATTGATATTATCGCTTGCCAGTTCAGATCGTAGTTTTCTTATGTGAAAATGGTATTTTAAGACAAATGAATTAAATAAAAATCCCTATTGTAATATTGTATGGAAATAGGAATCCACGAGTTTTATGAAGGTAACTAGATTTCGGGAGTAATCATAGTTTTTGACTTTGTCAAGTAATGTTTATAACTCTGGAGTACACAAGTAATTTCCCGATCACCGTAGTGAATTTGAAAACTTGAGAGAGATAGTAAATCCTGAGAATATGTGAAATGCCCAAATATTGAAGTGAATAATTAACATGTAATTTTAAATGTAATTATATATTTGTTTTGATGATAGAAAAGATAAAATAAGTTCTTGAGGTGTACAGAAGTATGACACCATTATTATGGAAAAGTATCGAGCCAAAGAAGCTCGTAGTTAAATGGAACTTTAAGATAAGTTCTTTATGGAAGTGAAAATAATCGTGAATTGTTGGTTTTAAAGAAAACCATGTGTTTTAATCTAATATTTGTTTTATTTTTATGCTATTCCTTGTTCACTTTGGACAAGTAGAATGATATTGGTCAGTAGTTTATTTGTTTTATTGTTTGTAGCGCCATAATTTTGATTAATTAAATATGTAAAAATAGGAGTTGATTTTGTTGATATTTTTGCAAGTGTATCCTCTATTTAATCCAAAATATGTAAGTCACAGAGTGGGAGAACTTACCGCAGCCCCGAAAAATCCCGAATTGAGCAATGCTGGCATACTGTGATTTGCATATTTCTTGCTGAAGGGCACAATAGATACACACCCTACACCCAAGGCAATCTCTTTTAAATATTTTAACCTTGACCTAACTCTTCGCTTCATTTGTGCTCATCAGAATTATCTCTCCTCTCGCCATTCGTCTTAATACCTCTTCAATTGGCCATCTAATCTATTTTCTTGTATCACCACATTTCAAAAGCTTCAATTCTCCTCTTTTCTACTGCAGCAACAGTCCAAGTTTCACTTCGAGAAAGCTACAGGCTACAGACTAAAGGTTTCAAAAATTCCTTTCCTATACTTAAATCTATATTCGATATCATCAGATTCTCTTTCCTTGAAAAGCTCGCCTTAACTTTGCATACTTCGTCCTTCAATGCTCATTAGCCTCCGATATCTTTTACATTCATTGGTTTTCATCATGAGTTAAGGCTGGAGCCCATTCCGTAGACAATCATCTGATGATTCAGCACAGATGACGATGTTGTCAGCACATCTCAGAATGCAATTTGCATCTAAAGGTGGATGGCAGCCTGGACATATGATTCCTCTTGCCAGGGAAAGCCGGTACAGGGTGGGTGGCAGCCTGGACATATGATTCCTCTGGTCAGGGAAAGCAGGTACAGGGTGGATGGCAGCCTGGACATATGATTCCTCTTGGCAGGGAAAGCCGGTACAGGGTGGATGGCAGCCTGGACATATGATTGCTCTGGTCAGGGAAAGCCAGTACAGGGTGGGTGGCAGCCTGGATATATGATTCCTCTGGTCAGAGAAAGCCAGTACAGGGTGGGTGGCGGCCTGGACATATGATTCCTCTGGTCAGGGAAAGCCAGTACAGGATGGTTAGCAGCCTGGACATATGATTCCTCTGGTCAGGAAAAGCCAGTACAGGGTGGATGGCAGCCTGGACATATGATTCCCCTGGTCAGGGAAAGCCGGTACAGGGTGGATGGCAGCCTGGACATATGATTCCTCTGGTCAGGGAAAGCCGGTACAGGTTGTATGGCAGCCTGGACATATGATTCCTCTGGTCAGGGAAAGCCGGTACAGGGTGGATGGCAGTCTGGACATATGATTCCTCTGGTCAGGGAAAGCCGGTACAGGTTGGATGGCAGCCTGGACATATGATTCCTCTGGTCAGGGAAAGCCGGTACAGGGTGGATGGCAGTCTGGACATATGATTCCTCTGGTCAGGGAAAGCCGGTACAGGGTGGATGGCAGCCTCGACATATGATTCCTCTGGTCAGGGAAATCTGGTACAGGGTGGATGGCAGCCTGGACATATGATTTCTCTTGCCAGGGAAAGCCGGTACAGGGTGGATGGCAGCCTGGACATTTATGATCCCCCTGGTCAGGGAAAGCCAGTACAGGGTGGATGGCAGCCTGGATATATGATTCCTCTGGTCAGGGAAAGCCGGTACAGGGTGGATGGCAGCCTGGACATATGATTCCTCTGGTCAGGGAAAGCCGGTACAGGGTGGGTGACAGCCTGGACATATGATTCCTCTGGCAAGGGAAAGCCGATACAGGGTGGATTGCAGCCTGGACATATGATTCCTCTGGTCAGGGAAAGCCGGTACAGGGTGTATGGCAGCCTGGACATATAATTCCTCTGGTCAGGGAAAGCCGGTACAGGGTGGATGGCAGTCTGGACATATGATTTTCTGGTCAGGGAAAGCCAGTACAGGGTGGATGGCAGCCTGGACATATGATTCCTCTGGTCAGGGAAATCTGGTACAGGGTGGATGGCAGCCTGGACATATGATTTCTCTTGCCAGGGAAAGCCGGTACAGGGTGGAAGGCAGCCTGGACATATGATTCCCCTGGTCAGGGAAAGCCAGTACAGGGTGGATGGCAGCCTGGACATATGATTCCTCTGGTCAGGGAAAGCTGGTACAGGGTGGATGACAGCCTGGACATATGATTCCTCTGGTCAGGGAAAGCCGGTACAGGGAGGGTGACAGCCTGGACATATGATTCCTCTGGTCAGGGAAAGCCGGTACAGGGTGGATTGCAGCCTGGACATATGATTCCTCTGGTCAGGGAAAGCCAGTACAGGGTGGATGGCAGCCTGGACATATGATTCCTCTGGTCAGGGAAAGCCGGTACAGGGTGGGTGATAGCCTGGACATATGATTCCTCTGGTCAGGGAATGCCAGTACAGGGTGGGTGACAGCCTGGACATATGATTCCTCTGGTCAGGGAAAGCCACTACAGGGTGGGTGACAGCCTGGACATATGATTCCTCTGGTCAGGGAAAGCCACTACAGGGTGGATGTCAGCCTGGACATATGATTCCTCTGGTCAGGGAAAGCCGGTACAGGGTGGATGGCAGCCTGGACATATGATTCCTCTGGTCAGGGAAAGCCACTACAGGGTGGATGGCAGCCTGGACATGTGATTCCTATGGTCAGGGAAAGCCAGTACAGGGTGGATTGCAGCCTGGACATATGATTCCTCTGGTCAGGGACAGCCGGTACAGGGTGGGTGACAGCCTGGACATATGATTACTCTGATCAGGGAAAGCCACTAAAGAGTGGATGGCAGCCTGGACATATGATTCCTCTGGTCAGGGAAAGCCAGTACTCGAGAAAATAAACAGACGAGAGAGTGCAATTGCTGAAATTCGCATTCAACCAGAATTCAGAATTCATTTCAACAATAAAATATACGAACAGTTAAACGGGTTAGCTATGGGATTACCACTCAGCCGCCTAGTAGCCAATACAATACAATGGAATAGATACGCAGACGGTGTCCTATGCATATATGACACGGAAATAACAATTACAATACATCAACCGTTTGCACCAGTCAATCAAATTCTCCAAAGAGTCGGAAATTGAGCGAAACATAAACTACCTCGATATATAATAATAATCGAACGGCCGAACAATGACCTGTCGTACTCGATCTTCCGCAAGCCCACTCAAACATCGCACACTATCGATAATGTTTCCGACCACTCAAGCGCACATGAAACAGCAGGTTGCAATTCGATTGGGCCTTAAGTCTACCCATGGCTAAAGAGAATTACAACACCAAAGAAATGAAAAATATAAAGCAAATAGCTAAAGAAACCAACTTCACAAAAGCAGTGGCTCCTCAGTGTAGGCAAAGCCTATGTGGACATTTAAAAAACGTAAATTATATTTAATCTTCTCTCCTTATAAATATTTTACGACACATTGTACAATATTTATGGTGTTTCTCCAAGCCGTTAAAATTGTCCGGTCTCAAGCAACTCGCTTAGTGAATGCACCAATCCACTGAACAGGACTCCAATGACGCACGCGCAACAAGATCTTCTCGCAAGACAGGCTTGCCTGGCCACTTCATTCAGAGTGAAGGGCGGGCATCATAGTTCATTACCGTACTCAACGCATGCGCACAATGCTTGGATAGGCTAGTTTTGTAGAAGCCTCGCTTTCCGGTTGGTTACGCTAATTGCCGACTGCTAACGAGCCTTCAAAAGGATACTCCGTCCCTCGTGCTATTACTAGTCAATAATGCCAACAGCCAAGTTCCTGTTACGGTACCGGCAACTAGCTGTAATATCGAAATAAGTTTTTCGTGCTTAAAGAGAGTGAAGTCATACTGTATTTAAGAAATACCATGGGGCAGAATAGACTTACAGCATTAACCACAGTTTAAATCGAACGACAGCTTATAAATGAACTTGAAAAACATTGATTTAATTTATAAATAATGGTACGTCAAAATTAATTAACATAATGCTTTAAAGAGTCATCCATGTCAAAGGTTGGCAAACTCTTGCAATTCGTGCATATCGTATGGCCTATTTATTAAGGTTCAAATTTATACGTCATAAAGGAAGTGATTCACGTGTAGTTTTCATCTGCATCAAATGCAGGCTGTATCACTAATCTGCAGTCTGTCTGTCTCTGGCTTCATTATCGGATATTATCAATTTAATGAAATACTTCAAATGGAAATATTCATTTCTTTGAGGGAACGCCAATGGCCAGCGGTGCGCACGTAAGAATGATTGAGAAATAACATATTAGCGTTATTGTTAGCACATACTGGTACAGTCATCACAATAACACAGGTAATCACACAAATTCCACACACACACAAGTACACGGGGCCATACGACCACGATATCACAGTCCCTGAAATAAAGAACAACAACAAAACATTATTAGCGTACCCTGAGTTTTTGAAGCACGAGCCGCTACTGCTTCACACCCAACGAGATAGATCGAATAATACTGAGACATCGTCATTCTCGTGTTGACCGATTGCATAGCAGTTATGTTAATTATCATAAGTTTAGCGCTTGTTGTTAATTTATTTTAGGGAGTTTAGTCATCAGTTCCATGTGCTTCTATGGTCGTTGTATTTAGCTGTAATTATTATGGTCATCCCAGCATTCACCTGGAGTGTTGTGATTGCAGATCGCCCCTCAAGTAAAGGACCTGTTCAAGGTGTGCACTTGGAGAGCTGCGCAGGTCAACTGTGAGGAAATATTCACACCCATCATCAACCACCATGGGAACTGCTTCACTTTCAACAGTCTCGCTGCTGAGCAACTCTTCACCATGGAGGCGTAAGTTCACACACACACACATCTATTTGTACCAGGTACCCTCATATCAGTTACCTCCATCATATATCCTCAATCTACCTAGCTCTCACTTCCATTCAGCAAGGTCGGTCTGAGTACTGTGCGATGTAGCGAGAGTGTCGTCGCTATACTAACTTTTTTCTTGCAGTATACTGTAGATTGCAGCTCTTTCCCCATACTGTGACCATCCTGAGAGAATTCACAGCCCAAGTACTTGAAATGTTCCACCCACTCCAATTTAGTTCCTCCCACCTGGTATTCTATGTTCTTGTGTTTCTTCTCTACCGACATAAACCTTGTCTTTGAAATGCTGATCTTCACACCATACTCCTTATATTTCTGTTCAAATTCCAACGTGTTGGTTTATAAGCTTTCCGCCATTTCGACCAGGTCATCAGTAAGTTGTGGTTTTGTACGGGTTCTGGACCCACACAAGATTGCGGCCATAGATTAACTTAACCTACGCTAACTGAACTGAACCCCCAAGATGGGAGCCAATTATTGACTGTTGATTAATTAACTATCGATTTAGGAATTAATAATCAACTACTAGAAAGTTGTGCAAGGGCTCAAATGAAAGATCTCTAATCCTTCTATTCCTAGCACACCTCATTTCCACCCTAAGATAAAAACTACTACTACCTCCGGGGAGGAGTGGGGGTAAAATAGTGTATTTTAGAACGCATGCGCATTCACGGATCTTGTTGGTGAGCTTTTTGAAATGATTAATTATCGATTATTAATTAACTACTCGGTCACTGACCCGAGATTTCTCAAACCAATAATCGGGGAAAGTTGTGCGAGGGTACAAACGAAAGGAGGTCACACTCTTCAGTAAACTGAACCGAACTGGAACCAAATCAAACCGGAACCGAACCAAAACAGAACCAAAACCGAACCGAAACCGAATCAAACCGAAACTAACTCAAATGAACCTAGTTTAGCTAACCTAACCTAACCTGTGGGGGTTTTAATGCCACTACAGATTTGTAAAGCTGGAACGGTACATTGGATGAGAAATGGAGAGTTGGACTGGATGAACCAACTTGTCAAACTATGAGAACGCTACATCGGCAGATATTTGATGCGATGCACGAATGTCAGCGAAACAAGAACTCACTTGTCAAACCATGAGAACGCTGCATCGACGGATATTTGATGTTATACAGGTGTGTTCGTGGTATAAAAAGCCAGGGAAGGGAAAGGCCTTTCTCACTTTACAGTTGAATCATGTGAACGATAGTTAAAAACGCGTTATCTCTACAGCTTACTTGTGACTACAGTGGTGGAAGAGGTCTTGAAATACATTACTTTTCTGGTAAGTGTGTTTTTTGCTATATTTGGTTGGTTATATGCGCTCTAGGTTAGGTTAAGCTACTACAGCCATCATGTTAGGTTAGGCTAGGTTAAGTTGAGCTATGGCCACCATCTTGGAATTATTAGCTTAGGTTTGCACAGGTTAATTTAGGTTAGCTTAGCTTAAGTTAGGTTAGGTTATCATAGGTTAGCTTATGTTAGGTAGGTTAGGTTAGGTTAAGTTACACTACGTCCGCCATCTTGAAAAGCCGTGAGTGCATGCCCAAACCGAACTGAACCGAACCAAAACCAACCCGAACCGAATTAAACCAAAACTGAACCGAAACCAAAATTGAACTGAATCAAAACCAAACCAAAGCGAAACTCAACTGAATTGAACTAAACCAAACCAAAATCGAACCGAACCGAAACCGAACCAAACTGAAACTAACTTAAATTAAACTAGTTTAGCTAACTTAAACTAACCTAACCTGTGGGGATTTTAATGCCACTACTATAGCTATAGATTTGTCAAGTGGGAACGGTACATTGGACTGGAAGCAGGTGTGGGAAATCCTCATACACTAACCTGTCAGTGAGTCTTCTGGACGGCCAACATTCCGCCTTGTGGAAGAATGACTTTTTTCTTTCTTACAGAGTGCAGAAGGAGAGCAGGAGTGGCAGACCTTCTTGCAACTGGAACCCTGAGGGGGGCTATGCTGTGTCGGAGGATCGCAGAGACACGTATCCGTGGCGGACATCTGCCGGACAGCTGGCAGGGCTTTACGTGTCCCTGCAATCCGCGGTGGAGTCCGAGGGTGACCCCAACTGTCGCGTGCCCATTGAGGGCTTCAAGGTCAGTATCACAGCACTACTACTTGGGAGTAATCTTCATGACCTCGTCATCAGTAAATTGAGAAATTTATGCATTTCGCGATCTACTTAATTTATCAGGTTTGAAGTTTGTATAATAAACAGGTTAAAAGTTCCGCCTGCTCAATTCTCAACTGTTGCTACCGAACTGAACCATTACACAGTGAAGCGTGTGTTCATTATCATAAATTGTCTCGTCGATGAGCACTTCCGAGGATTTAAACTAACCCTATTGAAAGTGTTCCTAGTTTATAAGACTTTTTACATAATTTTGTGTTACTTTAGGCGTTCGATTCTTCAATCTATATTTATGGTGCACCATATAAGATAAGGAACATTTTAGTGTTACGCAAAACAATTATCTTGTGTCGTATTCATTCATATCGGCTGATGAAGGGGCCAAAACTAATAATTAGGCCTAGAAACATGTCCCACCAATGACCACACAGTGCTCGTATTTAATAAAAAACGTTACGAGCCTTACAGTAATCGCATATGATGTGTAACATCTGACATAGAAGAACCCTCACATGAAATCGTTGATACACCGCTATTGTACGGTTACGTGCCACCCCCCTAGTGGCACTTTTGTTAACTGGATTACGGTGGGTAGAAAGCACAACACCAATTACTGCTTTAAAGAGAAGTTAGCTTTATTGCTTGCAGGAAGATACACTACTCATCAGCAAATACAAGCAATTGGAACCTTACTCCAGTTTCCTCAAGTCTCTTGCTTATGGAGAGCCCTTGCCCTCTTTCACTTGTCAACAGTTAATCTTCTCGCTAATGAGTCTGGTGGCCTTGACAGAACTACATGCAACTCTCCCCTATGTACACAAATTACAGCTACTTACGAAAACACAGGCAGTCCCCTGTATGCTTCTCACTTCCTCGCTGTCAAGAGAAACGGTTTCACTAGGGGTTTCGCAAGTCACCACACTTCTGTCGCTCACGATAAACGCTCGCACTAGCTCGTAAAACACAACACTGCACTACTTGACAGGTCGCTCTTATATAGCAGGCCGGTGACTCAATAAATGCTTCTAGACCCATCCAGGGCTCACAGCTGGCTTCCATTGCTGGCTGGGTCACGAATATTCTGGACCATCCCTTTGTCCTAGTAGACCTGTTGCATAAGGCGCACGCACTACGCTGAGGCAGAGCAGCCCAGCCCTGGGGCAGTTGTGACTCATGGGGCGAGCGATGAAACAAACTCAAAGCCGTAACACCACCCCCTTCCTAAAAGGTTGATCGTCCCGATCAATCATTGGTCCGTCTGTGTCCCTTCGTAGGCTCCCAGGCGATCTCGATGCACGATCTTCATCTTCGCCCTCGGGCTCTGCTGGATCCTGTAGACGACATCGTTGATCCGTTTCACGACTCAGTACGGGCCCTCCCAGGACTTCTGTAGTTTGGGTGACAGGCCTTTCTTTCGTAATGGGTTGAAGAGCCAGACCAGGTCGTCCTCGTGGAATCCGCCGGCATCCGTCTGTTGGTCGTATCGGGTCTTCATTCGGTCGGCCTCGATCCGCAGTTTCCTCCTCGCGAACGCGTGCACGTCCTCCAGTTGGTCGACCAGTTCTTGACAATACTGGCTTACCGGGACCGGATCATTCCCAGGTCGGCCGAAGGCAAGATCGACAGGTAGACGGAGCTCCCTCCCAAACATGGCCCGGGCTGGTGTGCACCCGGTGGCTTCATGCACGGCGGCGCGGTAGGCCAGGAGAAATAGAGGAAGATGTTTGTCCCAATCCTTCTGGTGCTCGCTGACGACTATTCGGAGATGGTTCTCGATGGTGCGATTGAATCGATCTACTATCCCGTCGGACTGAGGGTGTAGCGGCGTTGTCCTTGTCTTCCGGATTCCCAGCAGCTGGCATAGGTTCTGGAACACCTGCGACTCGAAGTTCCTCCCTTGGTCGGAGTGCAGCTCCAGGGGTACTCCGTACCGGCTGACGAATTCCTTCACCAGGGTCTCTGCAATCGTCGCGGCTTCCTGGTTAGGGAGCGCATACGCCTCCGGCCGTTTGGCAAAGTAGTCGCTGACGACCAATATGTAACGGTTCCCTGCTTCGCTCAACGGGAAAGGCCCAGCAACATCGATGGCCACTCTCTCCATGGGGCCGCCCACGTTGTAGGTCTTCAGTGGACCTCGCCGTCTTCGTCCTGGGCCCTTGCTGGCTGCGCAATCGTGGCACCTCGCGCAGTGGTTCTCCACGTCGGTTCGGCATCCGATCCAGTAGAACCGCTCTCTCAGCTTCTCCAGGGTCGTCTTTATCCCTAGGTGTCCACCAGATGATCCTCCATGGACTTCCTTCAGGACTTCCTCCGTCATAGCCTTTGGAACGACGACTTGTTCCCGAGATGTCTTCCCGTCGGTGCTCTCCCAGGCGCGGCAGATGAGGCCATCCCTTACAATCAGCGAGTCCCACTGCGCCCAGTAGGACTTAAACTTTGGGCTGCAGTCACTCACAAAGTTCCACCCAGGTCTGGGGACACAGGCCCCCTTCCATTCGGCTATCAGTCCCAGGTCATCATCTTCTGCTTGTGCCCGCGTGAAAGATTCGCGGCTCCAGTTCCCTTGAAGTTCCACAGTAGTCCGTCGGCACTGTATCCCGGTGTTCTCCTCCCTCCTAGTACAGAAGGTGCAGTCTTCGGGGCACGGTCTTCGTGACAGGGCGTCGGCATTAGAATGCAGTTGGCCTTTCCTGTGCTGGATCTCGAAGTTGTACTGTTGAAGCCTCTCTAACCACCGCGCGAGTTGACCCTCGGGCTGTTTGAAGTTCAGGAGCTACCGCAGGGATGCATGGTCGGTCATGATGAGAAATTCTTGCCCGTACAGGTACTTGTGGAAGTGTTCGAAGGTCTTCACGATGGCGAGCAGTTCCTTCCTGGTGACGCAGTAGTTCCTCTCTGGCTTTGACAAGGCTTTGCTGAAGTAGGCCACTACTCTCTTCTCACCGTCCACTATTTGAGACAGGGTTCCCCCTATACCAAAGTCGCTGGCATCGGTATCGACGATGAATCTTGTTCCAGGTCTGGGGTAGGCCAGAATAGGCGCGGTGCACAGAGCCTGCTTGAGTTGTTCGAAGGCACTGTGGCATTCTGCTGTCCATGTGAAGAGTTGGTCCTTCTCAGTCAGTCGATGCAGTGGTTTGGCGATGTCGGCGAATCCTCTCACGAAGCGACGGTAATAAGTGCAGAGTCCCAGGAAGCTTCGTAGTTGGGACTTGTCCTTCGGAACTGGCCACTCCCTCACAGCTGCGGTCTTTTCTGGGTCGGTGCGCACCCCTTCCTCGGAGACAATATGCCCAAGGTACTGGACCTGCTTCTGGAAGAGCTGACACTTCTTGGGGTTCAACTTCAGCTGGGCAGCCCGTAGCTTCATCAAGATCTCCTTCAGGTTGCTGTAGTGCTCCTCGAAGCTTTTTCCCAGAACGATGACGTCGTCTAGGTAGACCAGGCAGGTCTTCCAGTGTAGTCCCCTCAGAATGGACTCCATTAGCCTTTCAAAGGTCGCAGGGGCGTTGCACAGACCGAATGGCATGACGGTGAACTGTCAGAGCCCGCTGCCCACAGAGAACGCCGTTTTCTCGCGGTCCTTAGGGTGGACCTCCACCTGCCAGTAGCCACTCTTCAAATCCAAGGTGGAGAACCATCTTGATCCTGATATGGTGTCCAGCGTGTCGTCGATCTGGGGTAGAGGGTAGCTGTCCTTCTTCGTGACGTCGTTCACCCGCCTGCAGTCCACGCAGAACCTGGTGGAACCGTCCTTCTTCTTCACTAGCACGACCGGAGAACTCCAAAGACTATGTGATGGCTCGATCACCCCTTGCTCCTTCATCTCTTCTACCATCCGGTCGACTTCGGCTTGCTTGGCGAGCGGGACACGTCGGAATGGGATCCTAATCGGTGTGCTGTTCCCAACGTCGATTCTGTGCTGGACCAAGCTTGTCCTACCGAAGTCTTTGCTCCCCACGGAGAAGACATCCTGGAATTCGCGTAGCAGGTCCTGAAGTTGGCGTGATTGCTCCTCGTCTAAATGGTCCTGGGATCCTTGGTACAGCTTCTGTAGTTCTTCTGGCAGGGCGCGTCTTCTTCGGTTGTACGTCTGCAGGTGTCCGTCCGTCATGTCTGTGATGCGGGCAATCCAGGTAACGGGCTCGCAGACTCCTAGGTTGGTGTCCCGGTGAACCGTAATATCGTAGTCGTTCAGGTTGGACAGGCGGACGTACGGCCGAGACGTCGTGTTGATGAGAGTCTTGGCAACTAGCAATCCTTTTGTCTGGATGTCCTCATATTTTGGCTCGATGACAGCCGCCACTCCCTCAGCTGTTCCGTCGACAATTACGGCAGCGCTGACTTCCGTCCTGGCGGGAACGATGACGTCCTCTCTCAGCCTTACTCGTCGTGGGGCGACGGCCTCGAGTGCTGGTCGCAAAGCAAGTTCCTCCCTTCCGAAGTGCAGAGTGTTGGTACTCAGATCCAAGATGATGTTGTTCTGGTCCAGGAAGTCCAGTCCGATGATCACTTCATTTGATACGTCAGCCTCAAGCACTGGATGCTTTATCGCCCGTCGACCAATGACGAACTCAGTGATGCTTCTCCATGTACCGGTGCGATCTCTCCGGTCGCGATTATTAGCTGGAGGTTCCTTTGTGTGGGTTGCACTCTCCACTTCGGGATAACGGTGGGGCTGACGATGGTCCTCGATGCTCCCGTGTCGATTAGCATGGGCCAGCTCACTCCGTTGATGACTCCGTCGACCATCAGGCTGCTATTGTCCCTCCGTAACTTCGTCACACGGACTTGGACTGCCGGGGCTTGACGACTGTCACAAGCCAACCTTTGCCCCCCAAGGCTGGCTAATACTCGTTTCCCTGGGCCGCGCGGTTTTCAGACGACTGACTTACCGTCGGATACCCTCGGCGGCGGCGATCACCGCAGTCCTTGCTCAGGTGGCCTTTCTTACCGCAGGTCCAGCAGGTCGGTAGTCCTCTTCCGGGCCGCCTCTCCGGTTATCTTCCGGCTGTGTCGTTGCTGGTAGTGCCGCGACTATCGAAGAAACGGCTTAGCGCCTCCATCAATTCGTCGGCCAGGGGCTTGGTCTCGTTGGTTTTTGCTGGTTCGTCGACGTCCACTTGACGCACCCGCGCGTGCATTCTAGATGCCTGTTTCGCCGTCTCGAACTCAAGTGCGTGGCTCAGCGCATCTGCCAGGGTCTTATTGCGCGCGAGTCGCAGCGCCTGTTCAGTGTCCGAGTCCCGTAGCCCGTCGGTGAAGGTGTGCGTCGCAATCTGTTCCAGAAAGTCGGCCGGCGCTGTTGGGTAGGCGAGCCTTACGAGGCGTGCGATGTCCATCTCGAACTCCTGCAGGGTTTCCGCGTTCTTTTGTACCCGGGTCCGGAGCTGCATCTGGTAGGCCTGCTGAAGATGGCTATCCCCATATCGGGACTCCATATGGGCGATCAGTGAAGCGTAGTCCTGGGATCCAGTCGGGATGGCCTGAAGGACGTTAAGGGCGTCCCCTCTCAGCGCTACAATGAGAGCTGTAGCCTTTTCCGTGCTGTTCCAGTTGTTTATGGAACAGGCTGCCTCGAACTGACGTAAATAGGTGCTCCACGGGACCTTTCCGTCGAAGGTTGGGGGCGTCACTCTGCTCTGTCCCGTTCCTGATGTCCCCGGTGTACCTGTGGGCGGGCGTCGGCGCATCTCAGCAGCTTCCTCTTGAAGAGCATTGAATTTCTCTTCCGCCCCCGTGAGTGGGCGTTGGCGCAGTTCGGCAACTTCCTCTTGTAGGGCTTTGACTCTCTCATCCACCCCCGTCGGCGGGCGTCGGCGCAGCTCGGCGACTTCCTCTCGTAGGGCTTTGAATCTATCTTCCATCCCTGTCGGCGGGTGTCGGCGCAGCTCAGCAAATTCCTTTTGTAGAGCGTTGAATCTCTCTTCCACCCCCGTCAGCGAGCGTCGGCGTAGCTCGGCAACTTCTTCTTTTAAGGCGTCGAACTTCTTTTCCACTGCCGTGACTTCCTCACGCGACCCAGCTCTAATTTCTTCAGGTCCTGTGCTAACTTATTCTGCCCGTCTTCCATCTTCTTCTGGACGTCCTCTATCTTCTTGGTTAAATTCTTCTGGCCATCTTCTAATTTAGCAGTTAGGTCCTCGGCTAACTTCTTCTGGCCGTCTTCTAGTTTGGCAGTTAGGTCCTCGGCCAACTTCTTCTGGCCGTCCTCCATCTTCTTCTGGCCGTCCTCCATCTTCTTCAGGTCCTCCGCTAACTTATTTTGACCGTCTTCCATCTTCTTCTGGCCGTCTTCTAATTTGGCAGTTAGGTCCTTGGTTAAATTCTTCTGGCCGTCTTCCATCTTCTTCTGGCCGTCTTCCATCTTGGTTTCCATGCCACTTAACTTTTCTAGCAATGCTGCGAATTGCTCTTCCATTTTAGATGTTTGTCTTGTAAGGGGCATGCGCTCAGAGGAAAATTAAAAAAAAATACCTGCTCGGGTTTTGAAACCAGGACCGTCAGGTGTTGTGCTTGTGCTTGAGTTCGTAATCCGGCTTCTGACACCAGTTGTTACGTGCCACCCCCCTAGTGCCACTTTTGTTAACTGGATTATGGTGGGTAGAAAGCACAACACCAAATACTGCTTTAAAGAGAAGTTAGGTTTAATGCTTGCAGCAAATACAAGCAATTGGAACCTTACTCCAGTTTCCTCAAGTCTCTTGCTTATGGAGAGCCCTTGCCCTCTTTCACTTGTCAACAGTTAATCTTCTCGCTAATGAGTCTGGTGACCTTGACAGAACTACATGCAACTCTCCCTTATGTACACAAATTACAGCTACTTACGAAAACACAGGCAGTCCCCTGTATGCTTCTCACTTCCTCGCTGTCAAGAGAAACGGTTTCACTAGGGGTTTCGCAAGTCACCACACTTCTGTCGCTCACGATAAACGCTCGCACTAGCTCGTAAAACACAACACTGCACTACTTGACAGGTCGCTCTTATATAGCAGGCCGGTGACTCAATAAATGCTTCTAGACCCATCCAGGGCTCACAGCTGGCTTCCATTGCTGGCTGGGTCACGAATATTCTGGACCATCCCTTTGTCCTAGTAGACCTGTTGCATAAGGCGCACGCAATACGCTGAGGCAGAGCAGCCCAGCCCTGGGGCAGTTGTGACTCATGCGGCGAGCGATGAAACAAACTCACAGCCATAACAGTATGTTTACCCCTTATCATAGCGTTTAGAAGAGAAAGTGTGCCGACTCCCGAGTTTGCCGTATCTTTAGTATGGGTAGTTGCTGCGCCCGCCGGTAGACTGCGCAGCGGTTGGTTGTGGCTGGCTGGAGACACTTTCTAAGCGCTCGCGAGTTTGAAAACATGGAAATGCTGCCGTGTTTAGTCCTTATTTCTTGGTGTTGAAAAGTGTATGCGATCAAGAAGCGATAGTGAAATAATACATACGTTATGACACTGGTGTGTTTAGTATTTGTAAGCCTTTACACTTATTTCTTTTCGTTTGTGCTGTCGAGTGAATTATAACCTGGTAAGATTCGTCAAACAAAACTGTGTAAGTGAATATGCCGTGTTGTTTTGTTCCCGGGTGCCGATCTGGATACGACAAGTCATCTGCAACATGTAGGCACTTTTTTAGACCTCCAAAAGCCGAAGATGATTTATTTAAATGGGCTAAGGCCATTCCGAGGAAAGACATTAAATTGTCAAGTAAGTCATATGCAGGCTATGTGACAAACATTGCTCCGATAATTTCCTTGTAAAAACGGACACTTTCAATATAGAAGGAAAGACAGTCGAAATGGCGAGAATAAGATGGAGTTTGAAGCCTGGTGCAGTTCCACACTATCTAGCCGGGTATATTGTCAAGCAACTAAGGAAATGGATGAGCTGTGTGAAGTGTGCAACAACCCTTCAAAGTGAAAAGGCCGTCGGACACAACAGCTGCAACTTTCACTAATATAAAGGACTTTGGCACAATAAATGCCCTTAGTTACCTAACTCAACCGTCTGACAGTGTCTTCAACATTCTTTTACAGGTCGAAGTAGTCGTTGAAATGGAATTATCTTCCCTTTCAAATTTGTGGGTTGATATATTTTATGAGTGTTAGGACAGCATTGATGAGATTGTTTTAGGGCCGTGATTTTTTGATGGTGTATGGAACATAAACTGGACCTTATTGGAAAACTAGTTTTTTATTTCATGAAGTGCGCTTTTTCTTTCGTACGAAAGAAATTAGGAAAGAGTAGTCAACTTCTAAATCTGGAAAATCATCGCGTAAGCTGTCCAAAGCTTCGGACAACTGAGAGCTATAAGTTATATGGGTGAGTTTGTCATTAAACTGTATTATATTATATTTACTTTATTTGTGCAGTAGTGAATGGTCTGTAGCTTTACGATTTTCACTCATTCAGTTACATTTTGACCCCCGTCAGAATGTTTTATTTCCTTATTATATGAACCTATGACGCAATCTGATGTTTCATAATCAACACAACGGACGTCAGCGTTTTATATACTCAGTGCGGACAATTTTATATTTGGATCATCATGTCTAATACAACGTAGTGTAAGCTGATAACATTCAAGTGCTGAAAAGTAACATTCAACTGCTTGTATTGATACCGTCCTCACTCAGCGCTAGCCGACGCTAGAGCCACCTAGCGGCTGGACCATACAAACTCCACAAGTCGCGTCACTTTCTCTTCTAAACGCTATGCCCTTATTATTCCCGTTTTCCTACGGGGTCGGGGATGAAATGCGATGGACGCATTTGTGGCGGATGGTTTTTACGGCCGGATGGCCTTCCTGACGCCAACCTCACGTGAGGAGTTAATGAGAGATGAAATGAATGAAGATGAATGAAACTGGGTAAGGATGTCGAAGGAAGCGGCCGTGGCCTGTCAGAAGGTACCGTCCCAGCATTTGCCTGGAGTTGAAAATGGGAAACCACGGAAACCCATTTCAAGGACGGCAAATTGTTGATACACCGGTATTTTATAATATTTTTGGCACAAATATTAATCTATTGTAAAAGGGAGTGTATTACAGATATTGTAATTTATAATACGGAACTCATTTTATTAGAGGTTTTGTAGCTTCCACCAGCACTAGCCTAAATAAATAATACGATATGGATCAACTAGATTAATAGACGCGACACCGCTCATAACCTTAAATTCCCTATAAATAGGCCAAATTGCGAGTAAATGCAATGTGCACAGCAGTAGATCATGAAAGGCTTGCCCAGTTCACGAACCTCTTGATTCGCAGAAACACGTAATTTCATATGGGTTCTGTTAAAATGAGTCATATTGATATGATAAATATCGTTTAAAACGACAATCTGATAGCAAAAACATCTAATCCGTCCGGGATTCGAACCCGAGATCTCTAGATCCACAGTCAATGACGCTAACCCCACGGCTTTTTCGACCACACGAATGTTAGGTGCAAGATGGTGACTTATTTTCACGTACCAATAATACTGCATCACGGAATTAAGTTTAATTTATATTTTGCTTGTTTCGATAATGTTCCTGCGTGAAATTGAGTTTAAAATGCCTTATGAATAGGCCCTCTTGTGAGTAAAGACAATGTGTTCAGCAATATTTCATGAAGGCTTGCTCAGTTCTCGTGTAACCACAACGATTATATTATATTATATTGATGACTGCATTAACGTTATGTGGGTTAATATTTGAATAGCCATTGTGCAGAAACATAATACCGGCAATACCGACTACTTACATTGTTTGATATTAAAGCATTTTATCATTTAAATACTGATACGAAGACTTCGAACATGTTCCATGTGATTTGTTTCAATCACTTGACACCAGAGTTCGCATGAGCGTTTACCGTCAGAATGAAAGTGTTCAGCAATGCGATCCAGATGGCAGTGCGACTTACACACTTCCGTTCGATCCACCACTGCCAGCTGGATCGTCCGATCCACTTCCGTCCCACTTTTCAAAATCACTCCACAAATATCCAGCAAGCTAGTGGAAAGATGTTACATATCAAAATGTATTGATCAGGCGGAACTTTTAACCCTTTCATTACTCAATTAGTTTATCAATTAACATGATAATATTGGTCCGGTTAACTCAAACATAAAATTCCAGCGTTTTGCCCCGCTGTGTCGTTCCTACGCTCAAAATGGTGAGACTTTTTTTTACCGAACAACATGTGGACTGTATAGAACAATTTGGGCTTGGAGGGAAACTTTTACTTTGGATGTTGAGGTTCGGCCGTTTTAGGACTAATTGCATCGTACTATTAGGCAAAGAAGATCGTACTCTTACTATAGATTAATTTAAACACTAATGGACCCCGCTACCTGGCCAAATGAGTCCAGCGCATGATCGCAGCTACAACTCTCCAGATCACACCAACAATGCCTCGAGAATATTCCATAAGTACGGTAGAAGAGCGTCACTCCCATCACCTGTGTAGTTGTGGCGAAGTATGTTATATTTCATATTAATCAAGTGTAGCGTCCGTAGCGTAGCGGTCAGCATGGTTAGCTGCCGCCCCGGAGGTCCTGGGTTCGAGTCCCGGCTCTGCCACGAAATTTGAAAAGTGGTACAAGGACTGCAACGGGGTCTACTCAGCCTCGGGTGGCCCAAATGAGTAGAGGGGGTTCGATTCCCCCTCAGCCATCCTCGAAGTGGTTTTCCGTGGTTTCCCACTTCGTCTTCGGGCAAATGCCGGGATGGTACTGCCCCCGGAAATTGAATTATATTGAGACCACCATGGCTGTATTGGCAAATATAAGTAAAGTTATGAATGTCATAGTTATGACGTGGATATTCATGACGTAGACACGGATGACGCAGACTTGAGGCAAGCAGGCTAATTGAGCTGAGATTCTTGGTGACGTCATGATTTTGTTCGAGAAAGATCTTAGATTTACGAGGCAGTCGCAGGAAACAAGGTATTGTGCTAAGGAAGAAGCTACGCTATTGGAGGAGAGACTCGAACCAATGAACGATAGTTTGGAAGGAAGACGGAGATTGCTGAAACTACGATATTTGATTACTTTTGGCATGCAGATTTGTGGAAATCTATTTTCAGTTATGGCATTGATTTGGAATTTTGAAGAAATTAATTTTGAGTTTTTGAAATTTGAAAATCCGTCAAGTATAGCCAAAGTTAAAACTTCCAGCAATGACGCAGCAACAGGCTATGGAAGGGATGGATACGCCCCTTAAGAAGTTGATAAAAGGTCGTGCACAGGAGAGAGGAGCTCTCAGATCTCATATGTCAGATCGCATATATATTTCTGGTGATATATAGTTATTTTCAAGTGATTCAGTGAAGTAAGTTGTCTTTAGCGTGGTTAAAGCCTGGCGCATCGAACGAACTCGGAGCAGTTCCATTTTACGCTGCTCGAAACTAGGTGAAGTTGAAACGCTCACATTAACGTTTCCACCAGTTAAGATATCAAGCGCTAACTTCAGCCTGTATTATAATTCTATTGGGAAGTATAACATTGAGGTGTGTAGAAGATTTGAACAATTTCACAGTGATACTTCGAAAGATATTGGAACTTTAAGGCTGCCAACAAAAGTGATTTTCTCGCCACACTTTTAAGATTCCACATTATACACTACGGCTGACACGTGGAGTGCAACAGTGATATTGGAGAATACGTTTGGTATTACAACGATACATTCGACTATGGAATATTATAATCTTGCAGTGCTTTCCATGATTATAACAGTAGTTGAGATGGAAGGCTAAGGCTTTAATGCAATTGGGACATATATCATTGGAGTAAAGTAACAGCATGGAACTTCGTTAATCGTCTTTCTACAAAAGCGAGCATGTAGTGAACATCCAACTACACTCATGCATCGTGAATCCATCGCTGAATTATACCAGATAACAGTGGAAATATTTTCATACTCCACAACTATGAATATTTCTGCGGAAATAACTACATTAAACTTCATGGCGAATTCCTGCAAGAACTTCAGAGAACTTTCAAGAGAGGCCAGGGTTGTCCCGGCGCACAAAGAAGAGTTTTGCCAGAAGGATGTTTTTCGTATCCACGGAGCAGTGCAATTTCGGAGGAGGAAGCAGTTCGATTCTCCGAGGCCGCTGATTCCAAATTCGAGGACGGAGCACATCTTTACGCTGGTGAAATGGAACCAACAGCAGTTTTCTTTGAAAACTTTCCTCTGGAACTTCAATCAACAGATAAGGTAGTCGTGAACGTTTCTTGTATTATTTGAGTCTTGTAGCGATATCCGAGCAACCATTTTTCCCATATTTTCTGTCCTATCTTTTGCCCCATTTTCTTGATTGATATTTCTGTACTCAGTACACTTCGACGATTTATGCCTTTTTCTTCGATTTTTGAGACATTGCTATGTCATTGGCATACTTAACAATTTTGGATCAGTTCAGACTGATTTAGATTCTTTCAGTAATTTGCATATTTTTGTAGTCACGATTTGACTGTAAAGTTAACGATTTGCTATGGCAGAGTTGAATTCAGACAGCGTGTCATTTTATTAAAGTAATTCTATTCAGTTAATTACTTTGACCAATTTTCAGTCATCCTCAAGAAAGAAGAATGATTAAAAGATTTTAGAGCGTTAAAATCTATTTCGATATCGACGATCTTTGAAATACTAGTCGTCTTATGAACATGATTGCAACATAGACATTTATCATCGCATTATAGACAATTTTATGAAATATGAACGTTAATTACAATTTATTGAATACAGTATAGTAATGAACATTTGATAGGAGTTTTTCTCAATTATAAATTGGAACAATAATGTTTGCATTCCACAATCTAATTGTATTCAATTCGACTATTTTGCAGTTTAGATGAACTTTGTTTGAAGATAGTATTTTTATACTGCGTTACTTTGTAGATGTTAATCTCAATTTTGATAGACCAGGCAGGAGTGTCTAATCGTATTTACTATTAAATTTATTTGTGATTGGCAAATTTTTACTTCATATCGATTCATGAATGAAACCCACGAAGGTTAAATAATAACAGTCATTATTACAATTGATGAATATAAGAATTTTTAAAGAGGAACAATGGATGTATAATCGTTAGTTCAGTGGACGTGTAAAAGTCGCTGTTGAATAATGCCCTTGAATAATGAAGGAGGTTCTCACAATAATTAATGAAGTTGATGAATTAATAAGTGGAGGTTTTTGTGTGTAGTTTGGAAGATTTTATGCCATATATATGAAGATATATGATGAATTTTGGGCCAATTTTTGTGCCATTTTTGTGCGTTATGAGCGAAGTATTTTCCCACTGAATGTATTGTTCTTGTTCTTTGAAAGATTATTCATATGAAGATACTGTTAAAATTAGCAAGAGTGTTAAATAATTTGAGATAAAGATTTTGAATGGAGGTTACAGTCACAAATATTAATAATTATTATTAAACCTTATTAAACCTGAATTTGACAGTCAAATATAACTAACCTTCATTGGTCGATTATATCAACACGATTTGAGTAATTATCAACCTGATAAACGTGTGGTTTAATGTATTTCTTGTATAAATAATATAAACAATATAATATTGTAAAATAATTTTGTAAATATCTTTGTTAAATAATTTGAAATGATAGTGATTAATACAGGCGTGTATAAAATTTTCAATGGTCATTTGACATTGTTATAAACAATTTACTATTGTTATAAATAATTAATCAACTTTTGTTATTAACATTTAGAGTTTTGTTTTTATACTCTAAATAACGCTAATTAAGCAAGTGGTTTGAACAATTAAACATGATTTGGGATTGTTGGAGTAATCCACTGGTGTTTGAATGAAGCATGTAAGACATTTGCGTGATAATATTTCAGTTGAGATGTGAACATTTACGTATTTGAAAAGGAGAGCCAAGCTATGAGGTAACACGCTTATGCTAGGGTTGAACGAACGGGAGTCCGCTTTGACCATGCAGGTGCCTTGCAGCTGGCACGGACAACTGTGTTACAGAGACCAAGGACGTTCCATAATAGCCTTGTGGCTATAAATAAAATGTGCAGTATATAAACACGCAAAACAATTGATATATGTGTCTCATCCCAAATCCCGTTTCCATTCCATGTGCATTATTATTTTTACGTTGCTATGAGCTTGAGAAAGCTGAAACATTATATGTAGAGAATACAGGTCCTACAGGAGGACATGGTTATGTGGTCGATGGCTTATGATTGCCACGTGGATTTTGTTGTTTCATTTTGTTAAAATCATTCTTTTTGTGAAATAAATTATTGTGCAGTTTAAAGTTTCTCGTCTCCGTTCTGGTTCATTTTAAATATCATGGTGGAGGTTATTGTGAGGGCATACTTTTAAGTGATCCAGTTGACAACCCAGTCCCCGAGATAAATTTAAGAGGTAAGTAAAGGTAAGTATGAGCCCCCGTATATTTTGGTGTGTTCCACAATAATTTTCTTGTTAACTATTGTGCTCTAATCTCGATAGTATCTGTCAGTGCCATTTTCATTGATGTAGCTGTGCCGGTGCGTTTGATTATTGGCAATCCGATTGAGGCGGCGGATATCTGACAGCCTACTATCAGGATATCGGGTACAGTAGGATTGGCGCAATCAACGTGTGGGGCACGATTGTCTCGATTGGCACGTTCGACTGAATAACATTGGATTACCAAGTTATTGCAGTAGAATTGACACCGCAATTTTTGTGGAGTGTTTGAATAACATTGGATTACCAAGTTATCGATGTCAAAGGGATTGTGAAGACTCAAATAAAGAGGTTGATTCTTTGTTAGATGTCTTAGCCAATTGTAGAATTTGAGAGTGTGATTATATAGGAATAAATGTTGTGTTGTATTAGGAAAATTACACTCAGAAAAGATCAGATCTTATACGACTCGAGAGAGGTTAAATAGGCTGGAAACTTAGAAAAATCGCCTATGATCTGGAATCTTATTTTATTTGACCGGCTTATGACATGTATAGTCATATTAAAGATAAAATTAAACTATTTGGATTATAAATGTAAATTATTTGTGTTAGGATATTTTAAAATGAACCAAAGAAACTTGAACATGTGCTTGAGTTTATTTCAACATGAAGTTTCTACGAAGGTTAATTATAAGGTAATTATAAGTTAGATTTAAGACAGAAAATTGCTCAAATTTTATATATGGTGAAAAATGTGGCTCAGATGTTGTTATTTTGCTCTGTTTGATGTATGTCCCTAAAGCAGTTTATTATTGAAATATTATTGAAATGGCAGATGAAAGTATTAAGAAAATGTTGGAGGAGATGTCCAACAATATGAAGCAGATGATGGAGGAGAATGCTAGTAATATGTCTGCTAATTTGAAAGCTAGCATGAATGAAAGTGTGAGGGAAATGGAAGCTAGGAGTACTAGTCGAATGGAGGAGATGGAAGCTAGGAACACTAGTCGAATGGAGGAGAATTCTAGTAGTTTGTCAGCTAATATGTCTATTAGGCTGGATGAAAGTTTGAAAGTTCTTCAGACCAGTTCTGCAAACTTAGAAAATGATATGTCGCGTTTACAGATCAGTACCCAGGGAATCGAGAATGCTGTAAGTGACATTCATAAAGATGTGTCTGTTGTTAAAATTGATGTGTCTAAGGTACAAAAAGATCTTACCATGTTGAATCTTGATGTTGCCAATGTCCGGGGTGATATTTCATGTGCTAGAGCTGAAGTGATTGTTGTAAGGAATGATGTTGCTACTGTACAGGATAAAGTAGAAGAAGTTCAAAGAGAGGTTAGTAATGTTCGAACTGATGTATCAAATGTTCAAGTTGACATCAATAATATTCATTCAGATGTTAACGATATGCAAAGCGATATCAATAAAATACAAGTAGAAGTCAATACTGTTTTTGTAGACATTGCTAAAGTTCAGACTGATGTCAACAAAGTTAGGGAGGAAATTGAAACTTCAAAAACACTTTGTACTCGTAACATTAGTGCATTTACCACTCGGTTAGTTGACGAGTCTGTCAGGACAACAGCTTCTTTAGCTGGTTTAAAATACGATGTAGAGGTCATGAGAACCCAAGTATTAGATCACAATCGTTTACTTAAGGAGGACATCGAAGTAGATATTGCAGAAATGTTAACTGCAAATGTAACAGTGTGGAAAGATGAATGGAACAGGTCAAGTGGGGAACATGTAGATCAGATTCAGGAACGAATTGAAAGAAAAATTGCCAGTACACAGGTAGACATTAATAACGAAGTAGTTCAGATTAGGAAAGACTTGAATGTAAGGATGGATGCGCTATCCGAAAAGCAGGTAGAGGATAGAACACAGATAGGTCAGGACGTGCAAACATTAAAGGAACAAATTCATAAGGTTGTCTCTGATGTTAACGAAACTACGAGCAAGCTGCAGAATTTGAAACTAGGAGAAGCTAGCATGATGGAAACCTATAAGGAAGAGTTGATTAGGAAAGTCATCACGGAAATCACAGACAAGGATACCGAAGGATTGACTGGTGAAGAGGAGAGAAATTACGTGAGAAGAGGTCACCTTACTACAGAAGAGAGAGATATTAATCCGGAGGAACGTATATCCAGATTCAGGGAAGAAGAAGAGGATCGGAATATTGAACCTGAATGGATGTATCGTGATAGTGGGAGGAATTATATGGATTCATATCCGAGAAATGTGACAGTCATCCGGAATTTTGAAGACAAACTTCAAAAATTTAGCAACACTGATAGTCTCACACCGATCGAATATATCAGGAATCTTAAAGACTATTTCATAGAAGCCCACATTCCTAGAGAGAGAGAGAGAGATGAGAATCGTAGAAAGATTTCTAGCTGGAGGACCCCTCGAATGGTTTAGAGCATTTCGGTACACTTTCAGCAATTTTGACGAATTTGCAGAGGCACTGATTAAACGATTCTGGTCAATAGAAGCTCAGAATTCACTAAGAGCCGAGGTATACTCGAGGAAGTATTCAGGTACTCTTCCAACACGGTACGCTGATTTCTTCACGAGCCAACTATCACGCTTGAGATTTTTGCAACCCCCATTGTCAACAGAGCAGTTGATAGATGCGATTTCACGTATGCTGCCTGTGGAGGTAAGAAGACTGATCATATCGTCAAACATTAGAGATTTGACAAGTATGGACGAATTGTTGAGAAGGCTTGACTACACGAGTCCAATGCCAAATTTGGTACAAAAAGGTCAGAGGCACGAATTCAAAGACGTTAATACGGTCTACATGGATCAAGTGCAGCAAACTGATAAGCCTGAGGAAGGAAAAACTGAAAATGTAGGTCCTCACAGGAATAATTATTTCCGCAACCACAGATCCCAAGGTTACCGTCCATATCAGCAAAGACGAGGCTGGAATATTAATAGAGGGAATTACAACAACGGAAGAGGTAGATACTACAACAATGGTTATAATAGAAATTATAACAGAAATAACCAGTACCAGAATCAGAATCAAAATTCTCAAGGTCAGGTTATGACACCCGACAAGTATCAGGAAAGAGAGAAAGAAAGTCAGCAGTATCTGAAGGAATTACGAGAAAAGGAAGCTGAAAATCAAAAGAAAAGACAGGATGTAGTGATCGATCCTGGTCCTTCTACAAGTCAGCAGGGGAACTTTGATATTGGTAACACAAAAAAAAACGCTGATTTCTCAACGACAGTGAGAAACCATGAATACATTGCCACACCACACCTGATTACCATTAACGAAATTTACGAAGTAACTGATGAGGATTTATTAGAAGAGTGGGGCATCGTCAAAGAGGAAAGACCATGTGCATTACCTATTATTTCTGTACTGATAGATGGCCAACAGTATAAAGCTCTTATGGATAATGGTGCAATTATTTCTATCATTTCTGATGAATGCTATCAAAGTCTGTTAAAAGGAGAAAACATGACAGTTTTACCAGTTTCTACCGTCAAAGTGAGAGGAATTTTCCAAGACAAGGCAGTGAAATGCAAGATCCAAGTGCTGTTGAACTTTGAAATTAATGGAAGGAATTATGAACAGATCTTCATTGTGGTTAACAAGATCCATTTCGATATTGTGCTAGGAATCGATTTTATATCGAAAGTTGGAGCCATTATTGACATGAAGAATAGAAGTATTAGCTTTAATGATGGGTACATGATCACAGAAGAGATCGAAGAACAGGACGTGAAAAACAGTCTGGAGATAGACCTTAGGGAAGAAATTTTAAATACCATTATTAACGACGTAGAGAATATAACAGAAATACCCAGTAGAAAAACTGAAGGATTTGAAGAAATTCAGGGGGAATTTGAAGATTTGATAAAGGAATTCCAAGATATTTTCGATGAAAAACCTGGATTGATTAAAGACTCTAAATATAAGATAAGGCTGACCGATGAAACCCCTTACCAGAAGAGAATATACCCCATACCTGAGAAATACTATCAAGAAGTACGAGGGTTGATCAGGAAAATGGAGGTAGACGGGATTATTAAAAAACAGGCGTCGTCTTACATAAACCCCATCACTGTAGTGAAGAAAAGTAATGGTCAGATACGTCTTTGTCTCGATGCTCGGACCATCAACTTGAAGATTCTTCCAGAAAATGACCGACCACCTAAGATCAGAGATCTGCTTAGAAAGTTCAAAGGGAGAGCATGTTTCAGTGTTCTTGACTTGACATCTTCGTTTTACCAAGTTCAACTGGAGGAAGAAAGTATGCAGTACACTGGATTCCTATTTGACCAGACGTCATGGGTCTTTGTGAGAATGCCTTTTGGAATGGTCAACAGTGGACCAGCACTCATTCGAGCACTTGATAGCAAGCTCACTGACGAAGTAAAGGAGAATGTAATCTGCTACATTGACGATTTAATTGTATCTTCACCCAACGCCGCAGAACATTTAGTGCACTTGAGAAAGTTGTTTGAAAATTTAAGGGAGGCCAATATCAAGGTCAATTTTGGAAAATGTCAATTCTTGAAGAAGGAGATCAATTACTTGGGGCATACCATTGATAAAAATGGATATCATCCAAACATGCAGAAAGTAGATGCGATCACAAGATTCCCAAAGCCAACTAAGGTGAAACAAGTCAGAGAATTTGTAGGCGCATGCCAATTCATTAGCAGCCACTGTCCGAGATACTCTGAAATTATGGCTCCTCTGTATGATTTACTCAAGAAAAATAATAGATGGAAATGGAGTACCGCAGCAAACGAGGCTTTTGAGAAAGCAAAGGAGATGCTCAGAAACAACGTCAAACTGGAGTACCCGGACTTTGAGAAAGTGTTCTATATAGAGTCTGATGCATCAAGAATAGGCATTAGTGCAGTCTTATACCAAAAAGACGAGGCAGGCAACAAGCACTACATTGCGTTCACTAGTCGAAAGTTAAAGAAACACGAGGAAAATTACTTTACGACAGAACTAGAAGCGTTAGCTTTTGTAACAGCTTTGCAAGCTTGGAAAAAAATGTTGCTGGGACATAAGGTTATCATTATTACAGATCACAAAGCACTTCAGTTTATGCTGCAAACTGACATGTCTAGTGATAGATTGACACGTTGGGCCTTGTTCACCCAACAGTTTAATGTCACTATCGTCCATCAGCCTGGGAAAGATAACTTACTGGCTGATGCTTTATCACGTAACCCTATCAAAAATGTGCAGATACACCATGTACAATTGGAGCAGCAAGATCAAGAGACCGTTAGGAGGTTAGCCCGAATCGGTGTGTCACAGAAGAGACACGCTCCAATCAGGAAAATGTACAGGTTTCTTAAGGGTTACATGGACAATACTGATGTTGACTATGCAGCTACACAGAGAGATTCACGACACTTTGTCTTGAGTGGAGACATCGTATGTAAGTATGCTGACTCTGCGCATACAAAGCTTCGAATAGTCGTGCCACCTAAACTTGTTGTCAATTTAGTGTGGGTAGCTCATCACGCAACTGGACATGCGGGTTTAGATAAAACTCTTGATACTCTTAAAGAGAGGTTTATTTGGACTAACATGCGTTCCAGCATTGCTAATGTCATTCGTTCATGTGATAAATGTCAAAGAGCAAAGTATGCTTCCGCTCTATTAAAAGGAAAACCTAAGGCGATGATTCCCTCTAAACCGAATGAACTCATGGCGACAGACATATTTGGTCCTTGTCCGAAGGGATATCAGGGTAATCAGTATCTGTTGGTTACCGTGGATGTCTTCTCAAAATTTGTAACAATGAGTCCCATGCAAAAAGCTAACACGAGGAACGTTGTAAGCAGACTGGAACATGCTGTATTTCCAAAAGCTGGTAAACCAGAATATTTACTTTCGGATCATGGAGCTCAGTTTACGTCCTTAGAATTTGCTGCAGATATGGAAAGGCTTGGTATTAAGCACATATTTTCAAGCGTGCGATATCCGGAATCGAATTCTTCGGAAAGATATATGGCTGAATTTTCGAAATTCTGTCGAATTTTCTGTCCAAATGATCATTCTGGTTGGGTGAGATTTGTACCCCTTATTGAGGAATGTCTAAATTCTACAGTGCAGGAGAGCACAGGAGAGGTGCCAATGAGACTTCATCTAGGAAGAAACCCAGAAAGGCCGTGGGATAATCTTTTTAACCACGTTCCTAGAGATCCCGACTTAGGAAGGCAGCAGAGAATAGACAGAGCGAAAGAACAACTCCAGAAAGCAGCACAAAAACGACTGAAAAGAGTAGCTGGAAAACGTTTTGGTGCTCCCTTAGAAATTGGAAATCTGGTATTATTACGCAGACCTGTCAAGGCTGACGTAGGTAAGAAAATCTATCCCAAGTTTGGAATAGTGTTCATGGGTCCGTTCAGAATTACGAATGCCTATGGAAACAACTGTTATGAACTTTACGATGATGAGAATAATGTCGTTTATGGCAAGTTCAATGCCGGGAACTTGAAGAAATATTATCCAAGAGTAAGCCAATAATAATTCAATTTCGTGTTCAAGTGAATTGAGATATTTATAACACAGAGTTTAAAAACAATTTGTAACTGTTTTTAAAACGTGGTGAAGGGAGAATGCCCCCGGAAATTGAATTATATTGAGACCACCATGGCTGTATTGGCAAATATAAGTAAAGTTATGAATGTCATAGTTATGACGTGGATATTCATGACGTAGGCACGGATGACGCAGACTTGAGGCAAGCAGGCTAATTGAGCTGAGATTCTTGGTGACGTCATGATTTTGTTCGAGAAAGATCTTAGATTTACGAGGCAGTCGCAGGAAACAAGGTATTGTGCTAAGGAAGAAGCTACGCTATTGGAGGAGAGACTCGAACCAATGAACGATAGTTTGGAAGGAAGACGGAGATTGCTGAAACTACGATATTTGATTACTTTTGGCATGCAGATTTGTGGAAATCTATTTTCAGTTATGGCATTGATTTGGAATTTTGAAGAAATTAATTTTGAGTTTTTGAAATTTGAAAATCCGTCAAGTATAGCCAAAATTAAAACTTCCAGCAATGACGCAGCAACAGGCTATGGAAGGGATGGATACGCCCCTTAAGAAGTTGATAAAAGGTCGTGCACAGGAGAGAGGAGCTCTCAGATCTCATATGTCAGATCGCATATATATTTCTGGTGATATATAGTTATTTTCAAGTGATTCAGTGAAGTAAGTTGTCTTTAGCGTGGTTAAAGCCTGGCGCATCGAACGAACTCGGAGCAGTTCCATTTTACGCTGCTCGAAACTAGGTGAAGTTGAAACGCTCACATTAACGTTTCCACCAGTTAAGATATCAAGCGCTAACTTCAGCCTGTATTATAATTCTATTGGGAAGTATAACATTGAGGTGTGTAGAAGATTTGAACAATTTCACAGTGATACTTCGAAAGATATTGGAACTTTAAGGCTGCCAACAAAAGTGATTTTCTCGCCACACTTTTAAGATTCCACATTATACACTACGGCTGACACGTGGAGTGCAACAGTGATATTGGAGAATACGTTTGGTATTACAACGATACATTCGACTATGGAATATTATAATCTTGCAGTGCTTTCCATGATTATAACAGTAGTTGAGATGGAAGGCTAAGGCTTTAATGCAATTGGGACATATATCATTGGAGTAAAGTAACAGCATGGAACTTCGTTAATCGTCTTTCTACAAAAGCGAGCATGTAGTGAACATCCAACTACACTCATGCATCGTGAATCCATCGCTGAAATATACCAGATAACAGTGGAAATATTTTCATACTCCACAACTATGAATATTTCTGCGGAAATAACTACATTAAACTTCATGGCGAGTTCCTGCAAGAACTTCAGAGAACTTTCAAGAGAGGCCAGGGTTGTCCCGGCGCACAAAGAAGAGTTTTGCCAGAAGGATGTTTTTCGTATCCACGGAGCAGTGCAATTTCGGAGGAGGAAGCAGTTCGATTCTCTGAGGACGCTGATTCCAAATTCGAGGACGGAGCACATCTTTACGCTGGTGAAATGGAACCAACAGCAGTTTTCTTTGAAAACTTTCCTCTGGAACTTCAATCAACAGATAAGGTAGTCGTGAACGTTTCTTGTATTATTTGAGTCTTGTAGCGATATCCGAGCAACCATTTTTCCCATATTTTCTGTCCTATCTTTTGCCCCATTTTCTTGATTGATATTTCTGTACTCAGTACACTTCGATGATTTATGCCTTTTTCTTCGATTTTTGAGACATTGCTATGTCATTGGCATACTTAACAATTTTGGATCAGTTCAGACTGATTTAGATTCTTTCAGTAATTTGCATATTTTTGTAGTCACGATTTGACTGTAAAGTTAACGATTTGCTATGGCAGAGTTGAATTCAGACAGCGTGTCATTTTATTAAAGTAATTCTATTCAGTTAATTACTTTGACCAATTTTCTGTCATCCTCAAGAAAGAAGAATGATTAAAAGATTTTAGAGCGTTAAAATCTATTTCGATATCGACGATCTTTGAAATACTAGTCGTCTTATGAACATGATTGCAACATAGACATTTATCATTGCATTATAGACAATTTTATGAAATATGAACGTTAATTACAATTTATTGAATACACTATAGTAATGAACATTTGATAGGAGTTTTTCTCAATTATAAATTGGAACAATAATGTTTGCATTCCACAATCTAATTGTATTCTATTCGACTATTTTGCAGTTTAGATGAACTTTGTTTGAAGATAGTATTTTTATACTGCGTTACTTTGTAGATGTTAATCTCAATTTTGATAGACCAGGCAGGAGTGTCTAATCGTATTTACTATTAAATTTATTTGTGATTGGCAAATTTTTACTTCATATCGATTCATGAATGAAACCCACGAAGGTTAAATAATAACAGTCATTATTACAATTGATGAATATAAGAATTTTTAAAGAGGAACAATGGATGTATAATCGTTAGTTCAGTGGACGTGTAAAAGTCGCTGTTGAATAATGCCCTTGAATAATGAAGGAGGTTCCCACAATAATTAATGAAGTTGATGAATTAATAAGTGGAGGTTTTTGTGTGTAGTTTGGAAGATTTTATGCCATATATATGAAGATATATGATGAATTTTGGGCCAATTTTTGTGCCATTTTTGTGCGTTATGAGCGAAGTATTTTCCCACTGAATGTATTGTTCTTGTTCTTTGAAAGATTATTCATATGAAGATACTGTTAAAATTAGCAAGAGTGTTAAATAATTTGAGATAAAGATTTTGAATGGAGGTTACAGTCACAAATATTAATAATTATTATTAAACCTTATTAAACCTGAATTTGACAGTCAAATATAACTAACCTTCATTGGTCGATTATATCAACACGATTTGAGTAATTATCAACCTGATAAACGTGTGGTTTAATGTATTTCTTGTATAAATAATATAAACAATATAATATTGTAAAATAATTTTGTAAATATCTTTGTTAAATAATTTGAAATGATAGTGATTAATACAGGCGTGTATAAAATTTTCAATGGTCATTTGACATTGTTATAAACAATTTACTATTGTTATAAATAATTAATCAACTTTTGTTATTAACATTTAGAGTTTTGTTTTTATACTCTAAATAACGCTAATTAAGCAAGTGGTTTGAACAATTAAACTTGATTTGGGATTGTTGGAGTAATCCACTGGTGTTTGAATGAAGCATGTAAGACATTTGCGTGATAATATTTCAGTTGAGATGTGAACATTTACGTATTTGAAAAGGAGAGCCAAGCTATGAGGTAACACGCTTATGCTAGGGTTGAACGAACGGGAGTCCGCTTTGACCATGCAGGTGCCTTGCAGCTGGCACGGACAACTGTGTTACAGAGACCAAGGACGTTCCATAATAGCCTTGTGGCTATAAATAAAATGTGCAGTATATAAACACGCAAAACAATTGATATATGTGTCTCATCCCAAATCCCGTTTCCATTCCATGTGCATTATTATTTTTACGTTGCTATGAGCTTGAGAAAGCTGAAACATTATATGTAGAGAATACAGGTCCTACAGGAGGACATGGTTATGTGGTCGATGGCTTATGATTGCCACGTGGATTTTGTTGTTTCATTTTGTTAAAATTATTCTTTTTGTGAAATAAATTATTGTGCAGTTTAAAGTTTCTCGTCTCCGTTCTGGTTCATTTTAAATATCATGGTGGAGGTTATTGTGAGGGCATACTTTTAAGTGATCCAGTTGACAACCCAGTCCCCGAGATAAATTTAAGAGGTAAGTAAAGGTAAGTATGAACCCCCGTATATTTTGGTGTGTTCCACAATAATTTTCTTGTTAACTATTGTGCTCTAATCTCGATAGTATCTGTCAGTGCCATTTTCATTGATGTAGCTGTGCCGGTGCGTTTGATTATTGGCAATCCGATTGAGGGGGCGGATATCTGACAGCCTACTATCAGGATATCGGGTACAGTACCTTCTTCAAGGCCACGGCCGCCTCCTTCCCTCTTCCTTGTCTATCCATCCTAACCATCCCTTACCTCATGAGGCCCTTGTTCGCATTGCAGGTGAGGCTGCCTGGGCGAGGTGTCAATCCCACCTCACCAGTTGTATCCCTTCCGATTCGATGTTCCCAGCTCTAGGACACTGCCCGTAGAGGCGGTAGTGGTGAGTTCCCTCGCTGAGTCCGTTGGTTCCACCAACCTGAAGGGTAAACGACTAAAGAAAATAATTAAAAAACATAAAATAATAATAAAAAATAATCAAATGGGTCAAGACTGTTTTGTATAACCCACATCTTCCTTAGTAGGTTAATTTATGCATCAAACTTGTAGAGTAGCGGCCGTTAGTTGTAGTGAAACCTACTTGTAATTCACTTTACATAAATAACTTCCTATTTCAAAAATAAATAAATGCACTAGAACTACATTTTATCATCTATTGATTCTTGGCTTTTCAATCTACAAGCTCTCCTCCTTATATCACTGTTGGTGAAGATGAGGATGGGGGTGTATCATTGTTGTTGAGGGTATGGGTGTATCATTATTGGTGAGGGTATGGGTGTATCATTGTTGGTGAGGGTATGGGTGTATCATTGTTGGTGAGGGTATGGGTGTATCATTGTTATTGAGGGTATGGGCGTATCATTGTTGTTGAGGGTATGGGTGTATCATTGTTGTTGAGGTATGGGTGTATCATTATTGGTGATGGTGAGGTTGTATCATGTTGGTGAGGGTATGGGTGTATCATTGTTGTTGAGGGTATGGGTTGTGACCGATCCAGTCAGGGTCAATTACCGGCCCCGGATGCCAGAAGATCGAGAGGAGACCGGAGGGTCAGTATGACGTCATGGCATGACGCGGCGAGGCAACCGCGAGAGTAGGGGAATGCTCCAGAAGGTTCCAACCCCTTCCACTTTTTTTTCTCGAAGGAGGACGCAGTTCCGGAATGTTCAGTGAGTCAATAGTGCGTGGACGAGTATGTTATCCAGCGGAGCACGGACGAGTAGCCCATGTCACGTAGACAGTAATTTGCATCGGGAATTTGAATGGTTTTCGTGAGTGATCAGCAGGCCATGAAGCATGAAGCTAGCATGCATGTAGTGCCAGTGAGTTGTTCACAGTGAAGTATGTCAGTTTGTTTGTCGAACAGTGTGAATTTCAAGACGATATCGGACTCGCTAGTATGTGAGAAATAGTAAGAACTGATAAAGGAAGGTCCGTTCATGCCGACAATTTATGTTAATTAAAGATGAATACCAGGAGGTGTTTAACATTACGAGTATCAGGGAAAGAACAATAATAACGATAGTCGAGGCGAAGCATTATCGCGAGGCCCTATATTGTAACAGACATCCATTCGAAAATAGCATAGCAGTGCGGCATTTTAAGAGACGCAGTGAGAATGCAACAGGGAAGGTTACATCTACTTTAAGCTTGTGTTGGAAGACTGCAGGCCGCAGGCAACTTGATATGTCGGCCAAGGCCAGGTCGAAATAGCTCCTCGTGGAAGGAAGTGTGTCACTGGTTGAGGAAAGTGAATACATATTATTCAAGTGAGCCAGGAACTAGACGCTATAGTGCGTGGGCGTGAAAGTGCTCTGATATAGTGAAATGTAATATTGCTACACGGCGGCATGAATTTAATAACCATGGACTCAAATATTCTGGGAATCAACATGCATATTAATACGCAAATTATGCTGCACTGAACCTCTAAAGGGGCCATAATGGGGTGAACGGTCGCAACGAGATGGACGAGTGGACCATGGTTGGGACGTCAGGAGACGCCGCTGCTGAAGGTGACCGGGGGCAACGAGTGGGCGGACATGGGCGTCGCCAGGAGATCGAGAGGTGCCGGGGGCGTATACCTCTACCAGTACGCTGGGAGACCACATCGCGGGGACGCTGGAGGAACAACGCCGCCCTAATGCCGCAGACGACACCGACGCCGACGCCGACGCCGACGCCAGGGGTTTCCGAGGACAGCGGATCTAAAGTAAGACGTTTCATTTCCATCCTTGTTCATAAGGAAGAAGAGAACTTCTACCTCGGATAGCCGTGCCATGAGATAACCTGAGATCGTGTAACTTAACGCCATTTATAATCATTTATTCCAGATTGAAAAAGAGCATCATTTTCTCATAGGGTTGTACAGATTGTTTTGTCCTTTCTTTTCGGGTCGTTTTGACTTACATAAATTAACAGCATCAATGGTAGGAGTAAGACATATATTTATTCTCTGAGACATAATAATAATAATAATAAGTTGAAATTGGGTAATGATATTATGAGATGCCCATTTTGCTGGGAGATTCTAGCATCTCGATTTCCGAGGTCATTATACGAATTTATTCTGAAAGGTTTGTCACGGATTGCATAGATTTTAATAGCAAAATGAATATGGTTGGAGATTGTCGAATAAGGTTCCTTGGATAGGATGCCATATTATCATACGACCTCGTGGTCCCGATAAAGTTGATACGCTCTGTTAGTGTGGGTTCTTGAGACATGCTAATAGTGCATAATTTTTGGTAATGATGTTGTGTTAAGTTAATGTGATGATTAAATATGGTATTATTCCGTCATATATGACGAGGTTATTCACGGGGCGACGTATGACCGTTGAATTGAATTTGTGAGGACAGGGTCCTCTTGACGAACGTGCTACGTTTATCGATGAGTTGTATATTGAATAGCGCAGGGGTGTAATTGATAGTGCGCTCGACAGTCAGATTGTTCGGATCGTCACACAGAGTGTTCGACGGAAGGGTTGCGATTAAATGTTCGTTGTGAGTATGAAATACGCTAGGGTGCCTTTTTACGAGATTCTTAACTTTTCATAAACATCAGACAATGCTATAATTTAATTACAATAACAAATATGACAGTGTGGATCAAGGTTGTTGGAAAGGCGAATATAAATCAGTAATAATAATAAGAATTAGTAGTGTAAATATGTAAGCACAATCTGGGTGTGTTAATAATTTATGATAAGTTATAATTAATTGTTGAAATGCCATATTATGTGAAGCTGAGTTGATGTTTGAGTGCTATTTGATGTAGTATGATGCTCTTTAGTTATGAATTTGCAGTTCGATAGAGGAGATCCGTCAATTGCTGTATAAGGGTAGACAGTCGTAATATACGTAGATATTCAATATTTTCTTAGAGTTTTTGCCGCAGGTGAACTTTGTGATAAGTGGCTAGTGATGTTTACATGCGTGTGCACCGATAAATTAAGGTTAATTTAGCTTTTTGAAAGGCAATCTCCTTGTCGGAACTTAAAGAGAGGACACCCACGAGTTTGAATAAGTATTTTGTTTGTTTGTTTGTTTGTTTGTTTGTTTGTTTAGGGACTATTTTTTTTTTCGGACTTTGTCCCACCCTAACCCTATACTCGTGCGTGGTAGGCAGGTTGCATATTTATTTATCCTTTGGCCAATAAAGGAGCAGATGTGATTTTACGAGGGCTTTTCCTTTCTTCTCTGTTTGTTAATTCAAGTTAGGGAGTTTGCTTTTGAATCCTGGTTCAGTCAATTTTCCATCCCAACCCGTAAACGACCCGAGACCCTTTGTCTCTGGCTCGCTGGAGTATTTCATTTAGTCTTGTCTGTATGAACCAAGATTCACGCCCTAATTTTTTTTACCCACTCCCTTGGCTGTTTCTTCTGATGGGGCCGGGATGTTGGCCGGGTGATCGCCTGTCCCATTGGAGAAACGGGCACAGGGAGGGGGAAGTGGCGCCGCTAACGTGTTGGCTCGACGACGATGGTGCGTTTCGTCTTCGTCATGGGCATGCTTTTTACTCAATCATTTGTTGTGGTGATGGGAGTATACTGAGTGGTCAGATTCGTGCCTTTGATGGGGGCGCGATGCTTGCCATGTGTAATTTTTGTGTAAAATTAACCTCGTATCACACTGAGCCTTTAGTGAACCATTTGACAGGGTTGGTACACGATCTCAGGTCATGACTATACTCGACGACCTACATTCCCCTGTAGGCCCCTATGTCACGAGTAGTAACCGCAGAAAATATAGCTGATATATTAAAACAAATCCAAGATGGATTAAATGGTCTAACCACTGAAAGGAATAATGTTAAGGATAGTATTGGGTCAATTAAGACAAACATGAAGAGCGATATGGATCGCTTACAGACGACACAAGAGGGTGTCGGTACTCAAATAGCAGAGGTACAGAGGGCACAAGAGGGTGTCGGTACTCAAATAGCAGAGGTACAGAGGACACAAGAGGGTGTCGGTACTCAAGTAGCAGAGGTACAGAGGGCACAAGAGGGTGTCGGCACTCAAATAGCAGGAATAAAAAAAGATGTTAGTGATAAAGTTGATGATCTCAGAACCGACTTATTAGAAGTCATGGGATCTAATCTTAAGAGTTTAGAATAGCATTTGCAGAAAAACATTGATGCTGTAGAACGTAATCTTAAGCTATCAGGAAAGGCTATAGATAATAAGATTAATCTACTCGATAAAAAGGTAGAAACTACATTCCAAGTGCTCACCGTGGAGCTCAAAGATTCTATGGCACGGCAAATCAGGGATACTCAGAGTTCGCTTCGGGGGAATATTGAAGGACTTGAGGAGAAGTTGAACAGTAATATTAAAGGCATGGGACAAGATTTGACGGCAGAAATTGAGCAAATTGGTCAGTCTAACGAGGAAACCCTGGATAAGTTGAAACAGGACGTGTCAGGTTGGAAAGAAGAGGTTGCGAAGGACGTGAAAAACATGCAGATACAGGTTGAATCATTCCAGGACACGTATGACAGGAAAATCACTCATTCACAAACGACATTATTCGAACATGTGAGAGAATCTATCCACACTTCCATTGTTGAGTTGGAGGAGAAGATCATTATTCAACAGGGAAGGCAACTCACTCGATTAGGCAACCTAGAGGCGGAAATGACGCAGATAAAAGACAAATCGGAGTCAGAAAGGGTTAGATGGTCCGAAATTGAAAACACGCCACCTCTTAACGGGACGGAAAGTGAAAATGCCCCATCTTCTAGAAAGGCGGGAGAGGTAGTTGCAACGCCGAGAATACAGAGTACAAACCCCACGGGACACCTGACTATCATTAGAAGTATAGACCACCAGCCGAGGAAATTCTCGGGGAACAATGGGGCTAATAACGTCACACCCATCGAATTTATGAGGGAGGTCCGTGAATACATGGCGGAAAATAAGATACCACGTGAGAGGGAACTAAGAGTTATTGAGAGGTCCCTGGAATCGACGGCATTAACTTGGTTTCGCGCATTTCGATACACGTTCACGAGCACGGATGAGTTCGAACGATTATTAATCAAACGTTTTTGGAGCCCTGAAGAACAATTGAACATACGGGCGGAACTATACGCTAAACGGTATGCGACGTCCAATCCGACTAGGTACGCGGGGTCCTTCGCGTCGCAACTCGCCAGGCTGCAGTATTTGACTCCACCAGTGCCGGAGGACGAATTGGTCCAAGCCATTATACGACAGTTACCTGTAGAGGTCCAGAAGAGTGTAATAGCGTCAGGAGCCGAGACTTTAGAGGGATGTGAAGAGATTCTTCGAAAACTTGACCACACTAGCGCACAGTTACAGGCGAGGTCCGGACGACAGGAAAATAGAGATGTAAACACGGTCGTGATTGACAAAATTGCGCAGACGGAAGAGCGAACGCCGCGGGAGACGGACAGGCCAAGAGACACAGGGTACTATCGGAGCCGAGATAGGAGCTACGGTGGAACAGACGAGTGACCCAGGTGGAGGAATAAACTGTACGAAGAGCGTAGGAGATCCCGATTCGACAATACGAAGGGACGATATGGTGAATATCAGCGAAGGCAGTCAAATCAATATTATCAGAGACAGAATGCCTATAGGGATTCTCGTTCGCAGGGGTCGCGGCCGAGCTATACGGAAAGGCATCGAGAGAGCCAGGAATATTTACAACAATTACGGAGTAATCCATCCGCACCACCGGGGGAAGCTGACCGACCCGTCCGAATGAATTAATGGCTACGGACCTGTATGGCCCCATTCCGAGGTCCACCAGGGGTAACCAATACATCTTGGTGACAATGGATGTGTTTACTAAATTAGTCATGTTGCATCCTATACAGAAGGCAACATCCCGGTACGTAATTCGCAGGATTGAAACCGGCGTGATTCCAACTGCAGGGAAGCCAGAGTTCCTTCTGAGCGATCACGGAACGCAGTTCACGAGCGCCGAATTTCAAGAGGCAATGGCACGACTCGGCATAAGGCATATCTTGAGCTCCATAAGGTACCCAGAAGGAAATCCAGTTGAAAGGGTAAATGCAGAGATTGGAAAATACTGCCGGATTTACTGTCATGAACAGCATCATAGATGGATGGAAGTGGTACCCATAATTGAACGTTGCTTGAACTCTACAACACATGAGAGTACCAGACAAATTCCTTGTCTTCTGCACCATGGACGAAAACCAAGTAGACCTTGGCATGCTGTTATACAGGCACCCCCAGAGATTGAGCCGTCGGTGCAAAGGAGAAACGAACTGGCTCGGGAGAGGATGCAGCTACAGGCGCAGAAACGGGAGAGAAGGAAGGCGGGCCACCGTTTTCGCGAACCACTTCGAGTCAATGACCTGGTGCTGATTCGGAAACCTACGTCATCAAACTTACCACTCAGAGTGTATGGGAAATTTGCGCGCCAATTTTCGGGACCCCATAGGATTGCCAGAGTGATGGACAACAATTGCTATAGGGTGGTTGACAACGTCACGAATGCACTTGTTGGGAATTTCAATGCCGCGAATCTGCGGAAGTATCACAGGCAAGCCCGTTAGTCAGCATTGAGGAGATGACTGAAAGGATCGTTCACATGCATCACTTGAGGAAAAATATAAGCTATGTTCCCACCGCTTATATTTTGAAGGCCGCGGGAGAGATGTGACCGATCCAGTCAGGGTCAATTACCGGCCCCGGATGACAGAAGATCGAGAGGAGACCGGAGGGTCAGTATGACGTCATGGCATGACGCGGCGAGGCAACCGCGAGAGTAGGGGAATGCTCCAGAAGGTTCCAACCCCTTCCACTTTTTTTTCTCGAAGGAGGACGCAGTTCCGGAATGTTCAGTGAGTCAATAGTGCGTGGACGAGTATGTTATCCAGCGGAGCACGGACGAGTAGCCCATGTCACGTAGACAGTAATTTGCATCGGGAATTTGAATGGTTTTCGTGAGTGATCAGCAGGCCATGAAGCATGAAGCTAGCGTGCATGTAGTGCCAGTGAGTTGTTCACAGTGAAGTATGTCAGTTTGTTTGTCGAACAGTGTGAATTTCAAGACGATATCGGACTCGCTAGTATGTGAGAAATAGTCAGAACTGATAAAGGAAGGTCCGTTCATGCCGACAATTTATGTTAATTAAAGATGAATACCAGGAGGTGTTTAACATTACGAGTATCAGGGAAAGAACAATAATAACGATAGTCGAGGCGAAGCATTATCGCGAGGCCCTATATTGTAACAGACATCCATTCGAAAATAGCATAGCAGTGCGGCATTTTAAGAGACGCAGTGAGAATGCAACAGGGAAGGTTACATCTACTTTAAGCTTGTGTTGGAAGACTGCAGGCCACAGGCAACTTGATATGTCGGTCAAGGCCAGGTCGAAATAGCTCCTCGTGGAAGGAAGTGTGTCACTGGTTGAGGAAAGTGAATACATATTATTCAAGTGAACCAGGAACTAGACGCTATAGTGCGTGGGCGTGAAAGTGCTCTGATATAGTGAAATGTAATATTGCTACACGGCGGCATGAACTTAATAACCATGGACTCAAATATTCTGGGAATCAACATGCATATTAATACGCAAATTATGCTGCACTGAACCTCTAAAGGGGCCATAATGGGGTGAACGGTCGCAACGAGATGGACGAGTGGACCATGGTTGGGACGTCAGGAGACGCCGCTGCTGAAGGTGACCGGGGGCAACCAGTGGGCGGACATGGGCGTCGCCAGGAGATCGAGAGGTGCCGGGGGCGTATACCTCTACCAGTACGCTGGGAGACCACATCGCGGGGACGCTGGAGGAACAACGCCGCCCTAATGCCGCAGACGACACCGACGCCGACGCCGACGCCGACGCCAGGGGTTTCCGAGGACAGCGGATCTAAAGTAAGACGTTTAATTTCCATCCTTGTTCATCAGGAAGAAGAGAACTTCTACCTCGGATAGCCGTGCCATGAGATAACCTGAGATCGTGTAACTTAACGCCATTTATAATCATTTATTCCAGATTGAAAAAGAGCATCATTTTCTCATAGGGTTGTACAGATTGTTTTGTCCTTTCTTTTCGGGTCGTCTTGACTTACATAAATTAACAGCATCAATGGTAGGAGTAAGACATACATTTATTCTCTGAGACATAATAATAATAATAATAAGTTGAAATTGGGTAATGATATTATGAGATGCCCATTTTGCTGGGAGATTCTAGCATCTCGATTTCCGAGGTCATTATACGAATTTATTCTGAAAGGTTTGTCACGGATTGCATAGATTTTAATAGCAAAATGAATATGGTTGGAGATTGTCGAATAAGGTTCCTTGGATAGGATGCCATATTATCATACGACCTCGTGGTCCCGATAAAGTTGATACGCTCTGTTAGTGTGGGTTCTTGAGACATGCTAATAATGCATGATTTTTGGTAATGATGTTGTGTAAAGTTAATGTGATGATTAAATATGGTATTATTCCGTCATATATGACGAGGTTATTCACGGGGCGACGTATGACCGTTGAATTGAATTTGTGAGGACAGGGTCCTCTTGACGAACGTGCTACGTTTATCGATGAGTTGTATATTGAATAGCACAGGGGTGTAATTGATAGTGCGCTCGACAGTCAGATTGTTCGGATCCTCTCACAGAGTGTTCGACGGAAGGGTTGCGATTAAATGTTCGTTGTGAGTATGAAATACGCTAGGGTGCCTTATTACGAGATTCTTAACCTTTCATAAACATCAGACAATGCTATAATTTAATTACAATAACAAATATGACAGTGTGGATCAAGGTTGTTGGAAAGGCGAATATAAATCAGTAATAATAATAAGAATTAGTAGTGTAAATATGTAAGCACAATCTGGGTGTGTTAATAATTTATGATAAGTTATAATTAATTGTTGAAATGCCATATTATGTGAAGCTGAGTTGATGTTTGAGTGCTATTTGATGTAGTATGATGCTCTTTAGTTATGAATTTGCAGTTCGATAGAGGAGATCCGTCAATTGCTGTATAAGGGTAGACAGTTGTAATATACGTAGATATTCAATATTTTCTTAGAGTTTTTGCCGCAGGTGAACTTTGTGATAAGTGGCTAGTGATGTTTACATGCGTGTGCACCGATAAATTAAAGTTAATTTAGCTTTTTGAAAGGCGATCTCCTTGTCGGAACTTTAATAGAGGACACCCAAGAGTTTGAATAAGTATTTTTTTGTTTGTTTGTTTGTTTAGGGACTATGAACTTTTTTTTTCGGACTTTGGTCCACCCTAACCCTATACTCGTGCGTGGTAGGCAGGTTGCATATTTATTTATCCTTTGGCCAATAAAGGAGCAGATGTGATTTTACGAGGGCTTTTCCTTTCTTCTCTGTTTGTTAATTCAAGTTAGGGAGTTTGCTTTTGAATCCTGGTTTAGTCAATTTTACATCCCAACCCGTAAACGACCCGAGACCCTTTGTCTCTGGCTCGCCGGAGCATTTCATTTAGTCTTGTCTGTATGAACCAAGATTCACGCTCTAATTTTTTTTTTACCCACTCCCTTGGCTGTTTCTTCTGATGGGGCCGGGATGTTGGCCGGGTGATCGCCTGTCCCATTGGAGAAACGGGCACAGGGTGTATCATTATTGGTGATGGTGAGGTTGTATCATGTTGGTGAGGGTATGGGTGTATCATTGTTGTTGAGGGTATGGGTGTATCATTGTTGTTGAGTGTATGGGTGTATCATTATTGGTGATGGTGAGGTTGTATCATGTTGGTGAGGGTATGGGTGTATCATTGTTGGTGAGGGTATGGGTGTATCATTGTTGGTGAGGGTATGGGTGTATCATTGTTGTTGAGGGTATGGGTGTATCATTATTGGTGATGGTGAGAGTGTATCATGTTGGTGAGGGTATGGGTGTATCATTATTGGTGATGGTGAGAGTGTATCATGTTGGTGAGTGTATGGGTGTATCATTGTTGGTGAGGGTGTGTGTGTAACATTATTGGTGATTGTGAGAGTGTATCATGTTGGTGAGGGTATGGGTGTATCATTGTTGATGAGGGTGTGGGTGTATCATGTTGGTGAGGGTATGGGTGTATCATTGTTGGTGAGGGTGTGGGTGTATCATTGTTGGTGAGGGTATGGGTGTATCATTGTTGGTGAGGGTGTGGGTGTATCATTATTGGTGATGGTGAGAGTGTATCATGTCGGTGAGGGTATGGGTGTATCATTGTTGGTGAGGGTGTGGGTGTATCATGTTGGTGAGGGTATGGGTGTATCATTGTTGGTGAGGGTGTGGGTGAATCATTGATGGTGATGGTATGGGTGTATCATTGTTGGTGAGGGTGTGGGTGTATCATTATTGGTGATGGTGAGAGTGTATCATGTTGGTGAGGGTATGGGTGTATCATTGTTGGTGAGGGTGTGGGTGTATCATGTTGGTGAGGGTATGGGTGTATCATTGTTGGTGAGGGAGTGGGTGTATCATTGATGGTGAGGGTATGGGTGTATCATTGTTGGTGAGGGTGTGGGTGTATCATTATTGGTGATGGTGAGAGTGTATCATGTTGGTGAGGGTATGGGTGTATAATTGTTGCTGAGGGTGTGGATGTATCATGTTGGTGAGGGTATGGGTGTTTTTTTAAATTTATTTTATTTACAGCATGCCCCATTACAATGTAGTAATACTACATGCTTAATTATTACTTATTAATCATTTCAGACTAAAACTATAAAATATATATTATAAATATTTTATATCTATGGCCTGTTAAATGAAATTTGTGTCACTAAAATGATTAACAGTTAAGAAAATATAAATAAAAATTATCTATTTAGTGTTTCAAATGTGATAGAGTTTGCAAAAGTAAATAATTCCCTAAGGTTGTTTCTAACAAGTTCATCTTTCTTTATAGGCCAGTGCTTGATCTTAAAACATGTGCTATTAATATATCTCTTTCTTTCACTAATAACTTACACTCAAATAGTAAGTGATCTACAGTCTGGTGACCGTTATTGCATATACATGTTGGACTATCTATAATTTTAAATCTGTATAAGTATGATTTAATATTGCCGTGTCCTGTTGTCATAACTGTAAAATTGGGCGTTATGTTCATTTTCAATTTTAGTCTGTCCTGTACACTGGGGAAAAATGATTTTGTAATTTCGCCCTTGGATGTATTGTCCCATTCATTCTGCCACTTTCTCAAACCAAACACACTTAATTCTTTTAGCATATTACTTTTTGGAATTCTATTATAGCACTCACTTAAACGGCTTTGTGCTGCTTCTTTAGCCAGCTGGTCCGCTAATTCATTTCCCTAATTTCCGTTATGCGCCTTAACCCAACTGAAGACAATCACCCAATTCTGTTTCTCCATTTCAATTGCTTTTCTTCTAATTTCCTCTATGAGAAATGTATGGTTTTTGTAGTTTTTAAGTGAATCTATTGTAATTTGGCTGTCTGTGAAAATGAGTGCGGTTCTCTGCTCCGTGTTCATGGATTTTAGATGTTGCAATGCCTTAACGATAGCTAGCTGTTCTAGTTTATATTATTATTTGTCTAGTTTATATTGCAGCTGTTGAATGAACTCGTTTCCATTGTATATGGCAATTCCAGATCCTACTCCATGCTCACTTTTACTTCCACCAGTGTAAACATTGAAAGAATGCATCTGTTCATAATTTTCGTCAATAATTTTAACAATGTCAGCAGGGTGAGACCATTGATTTACTTCCATGTCCATGTCAATTGAGCGATCTTCTTTACTATTAACTTTAATAACATCGTAGTATGCTACCGTCTCCTCAATTTGAATATTAATTGGAATTAATCCTGTTATCACACAGAGAGCTTCATTAGATACAGTGCGATAAGCCTTAGCTATTCTGATATTTATCAGCCTTTGGACTCTTATCAATTTTACTTTATAGCAAGTTTTCTCTATAACCTTTCTCCATACCGGTGCTTCATACAAAATGAGAGGTAAGATTCCACCTTAGTATATTACCTTCAGAGCTGTATGCTTTAAACCCCAGTTTAGCTTTGCAAATCTTGAGAGACTAAGTATCAGTTTCCTACATTTTTCAGTCATATAGTTAATGTGCTCTCTAAATGTAAGTTTGTAGTCGAAAATAATTCCAAGATATTTAACGGTGTCCACCTGATCTAAGCTTTTGTAATGAAGATAAATTTTAATCTCTTTTTCTTCTTTTCTTTTTCTTCTCGTCAAGACCATCACTTTTGATTTGTGTTCATTAAATCTGATCTTATTGAGTGTAGCCCAAATTGAAATTTTGTCCATTTCTATATTAGTATAATTTTCTGCCTCTTTAATGGATGTTGCTTTAACAAGCAGTAATACGTCATCTGCAAATGCAACTACCTTCGTGCGATTTGTATACAGCAATGTAAGAAGAGAATTATATTGTATATTCCAAAAACCAGGACCACAGCATGAACCTAGCGGACAACCTTTAGTAAGTCTTCTCTCAGTGTTGTTGCTATTAATGGACATGAACGCTGTTCTTCCTTGGAAATAGTCTTGAGAGAGTTTGTATAGATTTCTAGGGCATTCCATATATTTTAGTCCTTTTAGAATAGCAGGCCACCAAGCGGCGTCAAAAGCACCTTTAACGTCCAAGCTGGTCATAATTATTACGTTCCCTTTTTCTAATTCCGGTTCTATAAATTGCTTCACTTCAATTGCTGCATCGGTTGTGCTCTTCTGTGGTGTAAATCCAAATTGATTATTATTCATTAATTTATTTTTGTACATATGATGCATTATTCTACTAATCAATAACTTCTCCAGTACCTTGCCCGCTAGATTCAACAAGCTAATTGGTCTAAATTTCGATGGATCTGTACTATTTTCTTTTCCTGGTTTAAGTATGAGAATTATTTTTGCTCTCTTCCAAATTTTAGGGAAGCATCCTCTTTTGAGACATTCATTATACGTATATTGACGTTAAAAACCTAGGAAAATTATTGAAAGTTCGTAGGAGTATTTCCATAGTTATTCCATCTTCACCTAGCGCTTTCTTTGGATTGAAGCTACTAATGGTTTGACGAATCTCCTCCTCGGTGAAATATCTATCATCGCAAGTATTAATTAATTCATTAATTAACCTCCTTATGATTTTATGGTGATCTGTATCTTCTTCTTCTCTATCTTCCGATAATCCATAATATATTCTATAGTGTCTTCCATATTTAATGTTGTCGTTCCGTCAGGTTTCTGAAGAGTTGACATGAGAATGTTGTTCCTTATTTTTCCTGAAGCCAGTTTATACACTTCATTCCACGGATTTACAGATGATGTTACAGTATTGTTTCCAGGAGTCAATTTTCTCTTTTCTGATAGCTGCTTGGTACTTCCTCTTCTCAACAAAATACGCTTGCATACGGATCTCTCTGAGTTCGTAATTATTTTTGGTTTTTTGGAATCTCCGTCTTAAGGCTGCCGTTCTTTTCCTAAGTATAGTAATGATGATGATGATGATTGTTGTTTTAAGGGGCCTAACATCTAGGTTATCGGCCCCATAAGTAACTAAGTATAGTAAGGGCGTCAGTCCACCATGGAACTGATTTCTTCCTTTCTGACATATTTGGTCCATTAAGTGTTATAAATGTTTGCCTACAAGTTGACTGTAATATCTCAGCAAATTTGTTAACAATAGATTCTAATTCTACTTCACTTTCCACACTCTGGGACAGAAACTGATCTAATTCCTTCATGTCTCCAATATAATAAATTAGCCTTGTTAAAATTTCTAGAAAGTTTTTTGGCGAGGTTATTATCAAATTCTTTATATTTATCGCCTTGCACTTTGAACCTTACACCTTGAAAACTACACTCTTGCTTGTTACGTATCGGTATTTCAGTCCTGATTTCAAATTTTATAATATTATCTGAACAACTCTCCTCTTCGCTAACATTCCATGCCTGCATTACTGCCAGAAGTTGATCATTAACTAAAGTAAGATCATTATTGCTAGAACCTCTGCTGCTTTGAAATGTAGTTCTTTCACTAGCTTCATTAATTATAGGAAGTGATTTACTAGCAATATATTCTTCTATTATTCTACCTCTTGAATTCGTTAGCACATCGTGCCATGTTGTTGATCTGGCATTACTGTCCATAGCTATAATGACCCCGGCTCCGTTAGTAAATTTTAAAAGCTGGTCTATTTTCTTTAATTATTCTACTAATGGAAGACTATAATCTAAATATACACTTTCTGTGAAGATTCCCGTATATTATTTGCATGACAACAATATCCTCATCTGATAATTGTTCAATAAGTAAAGCGTCTACACCCCTATTTGTAATTACTATGCCAGCTCTACTCTTTTCACTGCCAGAAGAAAATGTACGATATCGATTAGAAATACCTGCAGGTTGGTTGTTGTACGTATATGGTTCCTGAATAAATATTATGTCCGATGAATTTATCTCAATGATCTTCATTAAGTTGGCTGTTGTAGCCCTTGAATGCTGTAGATTTATTTGAATACAATTTATGTAAGTTCCTCGATTTGATGTCATATATGTTGATATTGTAGAATAAACATTAATAATCTATATTCATCATGTATCTTGTTAAAACAGCACGCAAACTAGGGCAACTTTTGTGTAAAGAAGAATGCTTCACACATATATTTTCTTTCTTATTATACTTATTATAATTGATTCAGTTAATACAACGATGTTCATTTTCAGGAGCTGTAGGCCTACAATCTTTCATTTTATGATTACCTGCACATAAAGGGCAGGTTTCATCGCCATTACATGCTTGATACCGGTGATTGTACCTGCTGCATTTGTAGCATCTATTAGCAACTAGATAATCTGCCACATTACAAATTACCCATCCAACCTTCAATTTCGAATGAAGTAATTGTCTTCGAGTCTTCTATGATTAAATTACTAATATTTTTACGTGTCTTGAAACTGAACTTGGAAACAATATCATCTTCTTTTAAATTTAGTTCAGGATTTTGTTTTCTGATTGTCTCAGAAGCATTTTCCACCGTAATATTATCCGGTATATCATATACAATCATTCGAGGTTTCCGTAATTTATGTACCTGTACATCAACGTGTTGACCACATTCTGTGTTAATTGCCTCGTTTAAAACATCAATTTCTCGTTTGCTACCAGTTTCTAGTAAAACTCTACCATCCCTAATAAGTGTTTTCATTGCATTAATCCCTACTTTCATTTCAGTTGGGTTTATCTTACTTTTAATGCGAGTTTTAATTTGCTCAGCAGTTTCGGTGGCCTTGGATTTTACGAACAATTTATATTTCTTCTCTGTAACTCCCTTCACTACTTCAGAGTACAAGTTCCGAATGTCGCCACCAGACTGGGAAGTTTGTTGCGCATTCGTTAAGAGTAACGACTGCTGTATATCGGCAGATGGCGCCACCAGTCCTGTTACTGGAGTGCAACATCTAGCTTTCAAGTCACGTTTGAGCTTTCTAACCTCATCCAAGAGTTTCAATTTATCATCTTTGGCCTGTTGAATAGTATTTTTCATTTCAACAAATATGTTCCTAAACTTACTTACAGAATCTGCAATACATGTCTTCAGATCGTGACGCAGATTTTTACTTTTTCCGTCACACTAATCAATTCATTCAGCACGACTCCAATTTGTTGACTATCCTCGTCAGCCATCTTGTCAATAACCAGGGTATGGGTGTATTGTTGCAGGTGATGCTACACAACCCCGCCGTGCTCCCACAAGTCAGACAGCCCTTCTTCCAGATCCCGTCCCGCCGGCAGGTGATGGTGTGGGTGCACCCAGAGATGATGGAGACGGAGGAACATCTGAGGAGCTATTCGCCGCAGGACAGACAGTGCTACTTTCAGCAGGAGCGCGCGCTCAGATACTTCAACCTGTACACTCAGGAGAGCTGCGAGCTGGAGTGCATCAGCAACTATACCATGAGCAAGTGCCACTGCGTCATGTTCTACATGCCACGTGAGTGTTGTGCTTTGCCCAGAGGGCAGCTTGCATGGCCAATTTTGTTGTTCCTCAAGGAGGTTAGATATCTAAGCTCCTTGACACTACAGCGCTTTCTAGTAGATAATGGAGGAACTTTTTTGGGTTGGCGGAAAATCCCGAGATTAATTTTGCCATTATGAACACTGCCTACTGAATTCAAATGGGTTCTTTAACATGCGAACAACGTATGACATGCGTGCTGTGATTTTTGTCGCCTTTAAAAGCCACTTACCACGGCCAGGAGCGAACCTGCAAGCTTTGGGTTGGTAGACCGACACGATAACCACTCACTCATCGTGGCAAGCTTTCAGACGAGTGAAAAATCCTAATGGAAGCCTGGAGGTGACTTACTACAGTACCTGTGTTGCTGACACCTGCCCCATGCGGTCAGATGATGGACAAATCTATCTCACGCTCCTGCTGAAGTACAGCCATTGACAAATATAATGGCGTTCTGTTCGTAACTATGTAACGTGTACTTCCGCGTCGCACAATACTTCGACTTGGACTGTACTGTTCTGAACGTTGGTGTCATCACATGCTCAAGTCTGGAATTCCTTTACATCAGACCGGTGGTGACAACTAGGGCGAGAGAGCGACTGTGTACAGGCTCACCCACACGGTTCAAGGTCAAGGGCAATCGTCTAAAACAAACGTCCGGCTTGTAGTCTGGAATTGTATCTTTATTACATTATTTCGATCACAAATAAATATAAGCAGACGATACCACTTGACCTGTGTCTGGGGACCGGACATTTATGCACAGAAAACGATTATAATATGCATTAAGAATTTGAACAAGAATTTCCGTGACGAACTAAAGAGCCTACTTTTCTTAAAGTTTAAGATTCACGCCAATGATTAATCTATATGGACCTATCTAGAATAATGACGAAATTAAGTTTGTAATATCGAAATTTCTAATTAGTTCGAAATATACCTGGTATAATGTAGCCTAATAGAGCGTACAGTTGGCAGCTCTGGTGACTGAATATTCAGTATTCTTAGTTCCATCTCTTAAGGTACAGAATACAAAATTTGGTTGAAGTCCAATGGATAGCATGGACGTTACATGCAGTTAGGCATTGGACTTATCAGCGCGCGTAAAATCATGTTGGCAACAATGTCATGCATATGTTGGTCAGAAATAATCTGAAATTTTATGATCTCTTCTTGTGCCAATTTTGGATGAAATGCATTTGTTAGTATAGAAGTTGGTTGAATTCCAATTGATAGTGTAGAAGTTATATGCATTTAAAAATTGGATCTATCAGCAGGCTTAGAATCAATTTGACAACACAGCCATGTATGGCCTCCTGGAAATTAAATTTGGGCCTATCAGCAGGTCTAGAATCGTGTTGGCAGCGCTGATGTATATTAGTTACTTCAAATTAATCTAGATTGTCATGTACTATACTGAACCCTTCAGTATCGCAGTGTTTATATGCAAGAATCTTGATCAAGGGGTCGCGCTCAGTTCATAGTGTGATGTTTACGTTCGCCAAACAACATGCTCTACTGAGGGAAGGGTCATAGGATTAAAACTATAATTAAGAAAGGAAGTGACAAGACGTAAAATAATAACATAATTTAATGACTATTTGTGCAAAAAAAGAATGAATATAGACAACAACAATAATAATAATCCTCCCTGAATCTTCCCATGACAGAAATATCTATCAACGTTGAGGAGTCAGACGGATCTCCCCCTCATAAAAATGTGGATCCAAGTTCCACTAACTTGCATTGGGATTTTATGTACGCGTAATGACTAACTACGAGGATGAGTACTTGGATGACTGTTTGTTTACAGCGGGTAACAGCCACGATGCTTACGAACAATCATCTCGTAAATCAACGTTTACGGATATAGGACACAACACTAATAAAAACCCTTAAAATTAATGCTGACACACAATCTAAAATCTAATATTTACAGGAATCTCCCTCGAGACCCTCCTTCAGTGCGATGACGCATCTGACAAATGAGCTGCCAACATGGCCAATTGCTCAATACACAAACAAGGAAAAGACAGCATCGCACGTGACTGCATGGGTCACTAATACGGAACATAAACATGGAATGGAACCAACAACAACAAAAGCCTCACCGGCTGAGATTACCTTATATGAACAAAAATGCACGTTAAGCTAACGCTTCGGAGATTATAGTGATTCGTAGGCAACTCCCATTTATTTAAACAATTTTTTATCATTGATCAGTTCTTATTCTGTATTTCAAATATTATTACGGAGCCAACAAATACTCCACTAATGACCTCGATGCAATCTTTTCAGCCCGCCTTGTGAAAACAGCTTCCCCCCTTCCTCAACTCTTGTCATCGTCCAGCTCCAGTGTGTAAAAAATAACTTGACCAACTGTCCCGTTATCTCGTAGAATCAACGGCAACAAATCTCAACCACATAAACATATGGTAAGACATTAATCGATATAGCCACATATGTCCTCGCAAGGTAACGATATGGACTTGGCACCAAGCTGACAGAAATCAGTCTACGCTGAAATTCCCGCTTGTAATGACCAATAAAATACACACACACACACACTGCTGGGAATGACATAACATTTTTCACACAGGTCGGTTGAATCAGATGCTCACAATCAATTTAAGAATATTAAAACCTACGAGAGAGCTGACTGCTCTTCGCCACAACACACATTGCTCCAAAGGCAATAAACTCACTGAATCTGATCAATAATAAACATTACAAAGATTAATTTACCCTCCAATCTACTGTATGATTATATTAATTCAGTCCTACTTCTGAAACACAACATATCTCCGAGAGACGTTTCTTAACCGCATTGCGTAAACATATGCAAACACGGTTGTCCACATAGCCACGTTAGTTAAAACAAACAAACAAGAACTTACGACTATGAAAAATTGTGCGAGCTGTTTCCATGCAAAAGGTGTGTCAGACCAAAACTAAGTACACTACGTTAATCAACACAAGCAAGATATTTATAAACAAAATATGTCCCATATACCATAAGTTAATTTGTCAGATAATAAGAATATTATTCAGTACTCATCCTCGGCCAGTCACCCGTCAGCGAACATCTGCAGCCATCTCCCTACTTAATGCTGCTTAGCTCATCTCAATTATCTCGACGGAGTGTTGACAGTTCCAAACTTCTTCCAGGATAAGCGATGTCATCTCTCGTGCTGATGCAAAAAGTATAGATTATTACACACTCGATATCTCTCTACTAAATTCACCGTTTTAGGTACTTATTTCCCCAGAACATTCTGTTGGCGAATTTTCGATGATACTGTCCCTACAAAATAGTACTGTGACTATCTATCACACTGATTTTACAACACATTTATATTAATAAAAATCTGTGTCCTCTTGACACGCAAAGTACAAGTGCCTACGTCCTCAGACGCGCAAAATATAATAATAACCTGTGTCTTCCGACACACATAATGTAATAACAACCTGTGTCTCCCGACACACACAATGTAATAGTATTTCTTGGCTCTTCACGCCACTTATAAATGAACTGGCCCTAGGTATCGATAGAGGGGGGAAATTATATAAAAATTTCTCAAAATAATAGTGGTACAGGAATGAAACAAATATCATTGAACTCGTAAAATTGCGCAGGTCAAGAATATGCCCTTAATTCTAGAATCGATCGTAGAGATGTTGTCTAGCCGAACTCCCGCGTCAATGCTAGCTATCGCGTGCCCAAGCTAGACTTGGCGCGTTCGTAAGCATTCATCTCCCATTGGTTCCACTTTTTCGTTAACTTCGCGGTTTTTATCAGACCTCGGCCTCGTAGGAGTGTCCAGTAGTACCATCAGCCACTCACGTTACTGCATTATATTTTTTCTAGGCGCAAATAGTACAATGAACATGCCATAAGCGTGTCTCACCACGCGTCCCTTCTATTTTGAGGTAGCCACCACCTGTCCTTCTGAAACATTGCTAGGCTCTTTCTTTTCACAATCCTTAAGTATTTAGCCTTTTGTCAAACTGCTGCAGGTATGTCCCCACTGTCTCCAACAAATGCTTGAAGATTCCTCATCTTCGTCTGGCTATTTCATGACGCTGGTGGAAATATTAATTAATTGTAGAAATAAAACATCGAATCATTTACCATCAGAGGATAAAGGGTTCAATACGTGTGCAGAGTTTAGGGCTGTTGGCTTGCATCCTTTCTGATATATTGATATTAGGGTAAAAATATAGACAGCATGTATTAACAGTTGGCAGCCCTGGTTGCTCTTAAGAATACGCATAGTCATATCTGTTATGGTACACATAGCACATATGAAATTTGGTTGAAATCCAAATGATAGCATAGAAGTTACATATATTTAAAGTTGGACCTATCAGCAGGCTTAGAATCAGTTTGGCAACACTGCCATGTATGGCCTCATGGAAATTAAACTGCAATATTATTATCTATACGTGTGCCAATTTTGAAATAGCTGCCATCCATACCTTCCAAGATATACAACATGGAGCTGAACTTTCAATTGCGATTTATCAGCAGTTGGTAGCACTGACATCATTTTCAAATACGGCATTGAAATATTCAGGTATAGATCTTTACTCCTACCAAATTTTGTTTCGATTGCTGCAGCCATTTAGGAGTTGATAGGGGGGAGGGGGGACGGGACACACACAGCCAGACAGACACAGACAGACAGACACACATTTGCCCGGATCGATCTCATAAGTCTACATTTTCCTATTTTTTGCAAAATGTGAAAAGTAGGCTAAACATATGCACTTAACAATCTTATTCACTCACTTTATACATGTATCATTTACTGCAGATAATTGCAAGTTATTCAATGTTTTCAGGGGACAAATTACGTGTATTTTTATCGTTTTCCCAAGCAATCAGTTGAATAATCCCTGTCACCTGACACCTGCGTGGCTCAGCGGTAACGTTCTCGCTTGCTGGTCCCAAGGTTGCAGGTTCGTATCCTGACACAGTCAGCTGGCATTTGAGGGTGCGCAAATGCGAGGGAGCCGTGTCAGTAGATTTACTGGCACGTTAAAGATCCCCTTCGGGGCAAAATTCTGGCACCCCGGCGTCTCTAAAAGCCAGAGTAGTTAAAAGGGACGTAAAACCAATAACATTATTATTATTATTTAATACATACTTTCTGCTGCTCTTCTCTTTAGGCATCTTGAGTTAAGGATATGCCGACTAAGAATAAAGTAACACTTTAACTGAAGAAACTCCTCACAAAACTAACCCCGGGCTACTGGTTGTCGAGATGGTGAAAGGAATGTCCCACCCCATTCCCTTCTTCAAATAGCCAGGCATAAAATATTAGTTATTAATCTGTTGCTCGGAAAGTCGCTTACAGGGGATGTCCAACACGCAGGCGAAACCTATTTTGTTCAAGATGTTTTAAATTATACTTAATTACAACTGTTTATGCTAAAATATGCTGTTATGTTCAGAATATGCAATCAATCCAATAAACCCTCAAAATATGCATTAAAAATGCGGTCCGCAGTGATAACCCTGAAAATGAGCGTCCTATTTTACAAGTTAGGCCGGAGTTTGACAGGCGGAGTGGTCAGCATCACCACGGGCTTAGTCACAGAATTATGATATTGCAAGTGATAAGAGACATATTGTAGGCAGCTATATTGCATCTCTCTGATATTCTTTGTTTATTTTTCACTCGAACCCCATATCGTATAATATATGTCTTGAAGAGGGGCAGATGATCTCGTAGTTCCGCCCCTTAAAACAATAACTAACTAACTAACTACTGTCGACCAAAATATTATGTGCACTCTAGTTTGAAGGTTGTTTGTGAAGTAACCAATAGACCTACATAAAATCCAATATCATCATCATTTTTATTGTTCTATTTTACGTAAGTTCATGTAGGTTTGGAATTTTTAATTTATATTTTAATATTTTTTTATCGCAGTTGGAACACAAAAAGTGCCCGTTTTTAGGCGTGTTTCAACCATGCGTCACATTTAAGAATTATTATCCCACAAATAAGACATGGTTCACTAGCTAGCCACTCCGGGGAAAGCTGTACAGCGTTGCCAACATGGAGCCCAACACGCGTCATGGCGCGCCTCGCTCGGAAGTGATGGGCTCCATCTCGGCAACGCTGTACAGCATTTGCCGGAGCGGCTAGCTGGTGAACCATGTCTTATTTCCCGCTACAAATACAAACCGATATAAAATAAGTGAATTAATTTACGTATTTCACAGTCATACAGCATACCTTTCTGATGTATAAGGATCACAACGCGGCCAAGAACTACATTTTGCAACGACACCGAGCCGAGAGAATGTTACCTTACAAAAATGATAACAACTTTCTTTCTTGGGCACACAAAATTAATAAACCAGTTATACAACATTCCAATGTATATTGTGTTAAAATTTGGATTCGATCTGATGACAGGTTTGTGAGATAATAATTCTTAAATGTGACGCATGGTCGAAACACGCTTCAAAACGGGCACTTTTTGTGTTCCAACTGCGATAATAAACATTAAAATATAAATTAAATTTCCAAACCTACATGAACTAACGTAAAATAGAACGACGAAAATGATGTTATATATGTTGGTCTATTGGTTACTTCACAAACAACCTTCAAACTCGAGTACACATAAGAACTGCCCCATTTAAACTGAATGCAGTTTCTAAGTTTTAACCCTTTATGGGATAGTGGTGTCTATAGTAACCTCCTGCCATAAGGACAGTTTATACTTTCAAAGTTGCTCATCGTTGAATCTTTCAGACAAAGTTCGGAGAATTTTCATGCTAAGTGCAAGTATTTCTAAAAAATCAAATATTATACACGTGTCTACTTGACGTAATGTGGTGGATAAATTAAAAAATAAAACTAAAAACATTAACAATTAAAGTGTACAAATAAAATAGGTATATAAATATAAAAATCATGAAAATAAAATTACAATAATAAAAGAAATATAAACACTTCATTAAACACCGTAACTATAAACAATAAGAACATAATTGTAAAAATAAATTAGAAATTAGTTAATTAATTAATTAATTAATTCAATAAAATATCAAAAATAAACCTATAAGAACATACAATGAAAATTAAAAATATATATATAAATATAAAAATTAGAGAAACAAAAAATTTCATTATTTATAATGACAGTGGAACGTGGCTAATTCGAACTTCTATAATTCGAAATCTTCTTTAATTCGAATTTTTCTCTTGGTCCCTAGCATCTTATATACAATCAATGCTAAAAATCGTGGTTAATTCGAATTATATTTTGCATAATTCGAAGTTTTTAGTGTAAAAATCCGATCGGAAGCCAAACAGTTGGGTCAGTTCCCGAAAAAACTGGTCCGAGTGCATCTCAAGCAACACATCAAATCACATAACTTAGGCGGGTTTTTAAGTAGAAATGACGTAAGTGATTCTTTTTTCCGTTCCTTAAATTTGTTAGATTATTTTTTGATGGCCGAGAGACTTACCGGTAACTGTAGGAAACAGGTAAAAATCTCAAACTTCTTTTGAAAACAGTACATTCCTAAGACTTAACTAGAATGCTGGATTACTACTGTCGTTAAATGGGTGAATAGTACATTTTGGTTTTATTTATCATTTGAGACTTTTCAGATTATTCACGATACAGTCATTATAAAGTGCCGTTGTCTGTTAATCTGCTTTGTTGAACGTAAATCATTATGTAAACGCAATACAATATATTTTCTCTACCCTTTTCAAAGAACTTTCTTAATTCGAATATTTGGATAATTCGTTTTTTTTACTGGTTCCTTGAGGTTCGAATTATCCAAGTTCCACTGTATAATATTAAAATGTAAAAACACTTAAAGATAAACATAAAGTTTTCTTCTATAAAGAGTTAAGAGTGATGACGCTCCTTCATGTTTCATGAACAAATGCACCCTCACGAGGTTTTGAGGCATTTCGCTCAAACCACTATCAGCAATAACGAACTGCCAGCAACTACGATATCAGTCTATTATTTCATTTATTCGTCATGGCTGACCGGCCAAACTCTGTGGCGTGAAGTGCAGCCTCCTTGCCATGTCCGCTGCACTTGATAGCTTTATTATCGTCATTCGCGGCGTCCTAGACTACACTTTGGGGTTAGAAAGAGTTTCACGTAAACCAAAGCATCGAGTAAAGGCACACAGCAGAGTCATTAACAGTCTTAACTGTGCCATTAATTAAGACAATGTTGTAGTTGGTTACTTACGGTCAACACTTAATTGTAACTGAGTTGACAATGTGGTTTTGTGGACTTAGCTGGTTCGCGGATGTTCCAGACTTCACTAACCGACTACAAAACCTCACGTAAATATGAAAAATAACGGTTAATAACAAAACAGTCAATCACTCGCTACGGTAGAAGTTCACGATTCTAAACGGTTTTCACATGTATACACAACACTCACAGACTAACGGAATGCAATATATATGGTGCGTTAAAACAGTAACGAGCCGGAGGCACAATTACAGAAACCATTACCTGTATGTTAGAAGTATTGGCCCTGGCTGTTGAGGCACTTGTCCCACTGTGACACGAGGCGGTGAATGGCTGCCTCATAAAATTCCCTGGGCTGCGATGTGAACCAGTTCCGCACGTACAGCTGAACGTCGACGTCCGAGGTGAATCGTTGGCCCCGCAGAGCCCTTTTCAGGGGACCAAACATGGCGTAATCACAGGGAGAGAGGTCTGGACTGTATGGAGGGTGGCCGAGAACCTCCCATTTGAATTTCTGCAGGAGTGTCGCGACTGTGTTGGCCGTATGAGGTCGTGCATTGTCGTGGAGCAGAATGACCCCACGGGTGAGATTGCCTGGTCGTTTTGTTTTGATCGCTTGGCGAAGGGTGGTCAAGGTTTGCGAGTAACGCTGGGCATTCACTGTTGTCCCGTGCAGCATGAAGTGTATCAGAAGGGGGCCATCTTGGTCAAAGAAGAACGTCAGCATTACCTTTCCTGCACTCGTGTGGATGGCCTTGCCTTTTTTGGGTGGTGGTGACCCTGGATGCTTCCACTGGAGGCTTTGTCGTTTGGATTCTGGTTCGAAGTGATGACACCATGACTCATTTCCAGCCACCGCTCGTGCCAGGAACCCATTCCCTTCCCTCGCACAGCGCTGCAGATGACCAAGACTGTGGGCCATTCGACATGCTTCCTGGTGTGGTTGAAGACTGTGGGAAACCCATTGGGCACACACTTTGCGCAAGTGCAGGCGTTCCTTCATGATGGTGTGCACACTTCCGACGCTTAATCCGACCACGGCGGCTATGGCGTTCACTGCCACTCCTGGGTAATGAGTGCATCAACCAGCTGGACGTTGTCATCGGTAATGCAGGGGGTGGGGGTGCCCCAGACCGGGAATTATCGGCTAACGACACCCGTCCTTCCCTGAAGAGCTTGTGCCACGCCTTGACCCTTGCAAGGGACATGCAGTGTTCGCCGTACACTTGTGACATTCGGCGATGAATGTCCGTTCCCCCTACTCCTTCCGCTGTCAGAAACCGAACAACACCTCTTTGCTCTTCGTTTGATGCCTCCATGTCACTGATTGCACTGCGACTGGCAGCGTTGGACGATTGATGCTGCTGCTCGCTTTGTATCGTCACGTGACGTGCACGCGTGCCTTCTAGCGACGGGCTGTGACCTTCCACGCTCTGGTCGGAACCACACCTCATTACACACGCCACGATTAGCCGATGTCGTAACCGGTTTGCGCATTCCAGCCTCCGGCTCGTTACTTTTTGAACGCACCTTATAATTGGTTTAGAAAAACCGTTACAATTTAATTAAACAATGTTGAACACTTCCACATGATGTCCGCCTGACGAGCGGAACTATTCATCCTAAAGCTCTCATTTTATGTTTTATTAAGTGTACAATAATTCATGTATTTTATTTCAGGCACCCGGGAATTTATTGTAACTCCCTGCCCAATGTACACTGGTCTTGTCCGACTGGAAAGCTACTATTGATACCGTCTATTCTGAACCAGGAACGTATTGGCTGGAACTCTGAGGATCTTGTTAGCAGGATATAAATGAAATGAATAGAAGAAGGTAGTATCAATAAACAGAACCTTTTCCCAGGCAGTTATTACTTGCTGCAATCAATAGAAAGTGTTATGTCATTCATGTTACAAATGTCACCTCATCGTGTACCATAGTCAGGTTTATTTTATTAACTTTTCTTGTGTGACAAAAACCAATAACCTCACCACCCCTTTGAGGAAAGTCACAACCGGCATGTCAAGTTTAGAAATAAATGAGTGGATAATGTAGGAACTGCCTCCTCGCGATGCAAATACTTCCCTTTAATCATAGAATGTAGTCGAGCCTTAGCGCAATCATGATCAGTTACTTAGTTATTGAGGTTTTAAGGGGTGGAACTATGAGGTCATCTGACCCTAGTCATGATCAGTACCCTGTAACTAATCATCATATATATTATTTCAGTAGTATAGATTCCTCCTGCGGCACTCACAAGCGACCGATCGTGACAAATGAGCATTCAAATGAAAGAGAATAGTCATTAGCAGTGACGAATTGCACTCTAATTTCATAAATATCTATGATTTCTTTAAAAAATGACTCTTAAAAATGTACGAGGTGTGCGATTTGCAGATACTGTTGCTGTAGGAAAATACGCTCCATAATTGCTGTCCACTTCACATTTTGGCCGCTGTGATGCCTGTTTCACGTCATATTAACATTCTGAGGTCTTTCCTTTATCATTTTGCATGGACTTCAAAAACTGTAAAACAAAGGAATGAGTAGGGCCTACTCAAATCGTATAATTTCATAAATATTGAATAACCGGCGAGTTTTATGATGATCCAATTTTCAGTGATTGCCTTCTTAAGTTAAGGAATGTACCACTTGGAATTGTGACTGAAAAGTAAATAGTGTTCTATAATCATTTGGTTGAAATAAAAACATAACAACCTTTCTCCTTAAGTCTCTCATTATAAACCTATTGCGGTGAGTGTGGTTTAAGAACATGCGAGATTCCTCGCACGGCTCCGCTAGTGGTTTTAAATGTCCAGAAATGTCAAGCATCAATCATAAACAAACAAGTCACCCGTTCCATAGGCCAGACAGGTGTTTGGAGACGGGCACGGGCGATACACTCCCATTCCCAGAAATGAGTCGGAGTTTTAAAATTACAGGCTAATGTCCTCTTCAGGTGACCAACAATGTAACAAGTCCCAATATTCGTCAAAACTAGTTCCCTGATCTTATCCGGTATAAATTAACTTCCAATTCTTATATTTGTGAATTATGATTTAATTAAGTCAGCATGACTTCTTATGACTTCCAATTTATGGCTGAATCTCCAAATCTGAAACGTTACAATAACACAAGTTGAGCACCTTTGGTGTAATGCTAGTTGATATGGCTTTTCCTTTTTATAGACTCCTTGATCTCTATGGATCAGCCATAGTTAATTGTCTTTGTTTCTTCTGTATTCTTTGGTAGATGTCTGATACGCATCATGTACCGGTATGTGTTAAGTTAAGATTAATAAAACCTAACAAACAGGTTTATCAAAGTGTTCATATTTATTACAATTTATTAATCTCAACTAAGAATGGATCGTCTACTAAGACCCGAGCGTCTGAACATCGACCCAGAATCTAGCAACGCACAACAAGAATGGAATCACTGGTACAGCACGTTCAGGAACTTCATAGTGTCTTACCAAGTAAGTGACGCCGACAAATTAAGAATCCTGATAAATCATGTCTCACCTTCAGTATACGAATATTTCAATGAAGCTAAAACGTTCAATGACGCAATAAGCATTTTGGTTAGCACGTTCACAAAACCGGTGAACGAAATATTTGCGCGTCACAAATTAGCAACCAGAAAGCAACTAGCTGGAGAAACAGTGTCGAGATATATAGAATCTGTGAAGCTTCTGAGCAAAGATTGTAACTTTAAGGCTGTAACAGCGGAAGTAAATAGAGATGATTGTATTCGCGACGCTTTCATTGCCGGTCTTCTTAACTCCAATATTCGTCAGAGACCATTAGAAAATCTTAACCTCACTCTTGAGGAGGCTTCAATAAAGGCAAAGGCTTTAGAGCCAGCGATGGAACAGTCCCTTCAGTATCAAGAGCCTGTTTCAGTCAGTGCTGTTCAGAACCGTCGTGCTAGTTCACCCAGACCACCCTCAATTACTTATGCCAGCCGTGACAGCTGCTCAAGGAATAGTGAAGCCTCGTGTGAAGTTTTGCAGTGACAAACAGGAAGTGCTATTTTTGTGGACTTGCCTATCACAAGAGGAATGAATGCCCAGCAAGGGAAGCTATTTGTCGTGCATGCTCGAAAACTGGTCACTACGTCAAAGTTTGTAGAAGTGCCAAACCGAATAGTTCCCAAAAATCTTACCATTGCCATACTGCAGTTTTATCTTCTGCCTCTTCCACACCATCTTGTCTGGCAAAAGCAATAATTCCCATTCACTTAAATGGAACGAAAGCCAATGCTCTGGTAGACACTGGTAGTTCTACAAGTTTTATTTCTGAGAGGTTGTTTCGGAAACTCCGGCTCACCGTGTGTGCTAGTAGTCTCACAGTAACAATGGCCTCAACATCTCTTAGCTCATCTGTTAAGGGAGTTTGCTCAGTCAATCTAAAAGTCAAGGACCATGTATATGAAGACGTTCAGCTAAATATACTGACAGATCTATGCTCGGACGTTACTTTGGGTCACGAAATTCTTGGTCGCCATTCATCCATAGAAATAAAGTTTGGTGGCAGCAAAGAACCGTTCAATATCTGCGGATTGACAGTGGCTAATGTAGAACCTGTCCAACTTTTTCGTAACATCCCTCCAGACTGTAAACCAATCGCTGTTAAATCTCGACGTCACACAGCTTCCGATGCCAAGTTCATTGATCAAGAAATTCAACTACTCTTAAAGGAAGATGTCATAGAAGAAAGCTTTTCTCCATGGCGTGCACAGGTTCTTGTTACCCACACCGAGAACCACAAGCGCCGCATGGTAGTCGACTATTCTCGGACAGTAAATCAGTACACCCAACTAGATGCATATCCACTTCCACGCATTGAGGATATCGTAAACAAAGTGGCAAATTATGAAGTGTTCAGTGCTATCGACTTAAAGAGCGCCTATAATCAAATCCCTATCTGCGAAGAGGACCGTCCGTACCCAGCATTTGAAGCTAGTGGTAAACTTTGGCAGTATAAACGAATTCCATTCGGCCCAACTAATGGTGTGCCCTGTTTCCAAAGAACTATTGATTCGATCATCCTGAAAGAGGAACTCACTAGGGTAGCAGCTTGCCTAGATGATGTCATAGTAGGAGGCAAGAATCAGCAAGAACATGACATGAATCTGAAGAAGTTCCTAAAAGCCGTAGAAAAGTATCGCTTGACAATTAATGATAAGAAGAGTGTCTTCTCAGCTCGTACAATAAAGCTGTTGGGTTATATAATCTCCAATCATGAAATTCGTCCAGATCCTGACAGACTCACATCCTTGAGAGAACTTCCAGTTCCATCTGATACTGCTTCTCTTCGAAGAGCAATGGGCATGTTCGCACATTTTTCAAACTTCATTCCCAGATTTTCACAGAAAATACATATCCTTTCGAGGAGCCACTTTCCATTAAATGGAAAGGCTGTTGAAGCGTTCAATACTCTGAAAGAAGATGTGGAAAACGCACTCGTCTCAGCTATAGATGAGAAGGTTATGTTCACCGTGGAGACTGATGCTTCAGAACATTCTATTGGAGCCACCCTGTCACAAAATGGGCGGCCTGTAGCTTTTTTTTCACAAACCCTCAACAAGTCAGAACAAAGACATTCATCTGTGGAGAAGGAAGCTCAGGCTATTATCGAAGCTGTCAAGAAATGGAGGCATTATTTACTAGGAAGACATTTCCGCCTCATCACCGATCAGAAGTCAGTGGCCTTCATGTTCGACAGCAGGCGTCATGGCAAGGTAAAGATTGAGAAGATACTGCGTTGGAGATTGGAACTTTCATGTTTTGACTATGAAATCATCTACAGACCTGGACAACACAACGAAGCAGCTGATGCTTTATCCAGAATCTGTTCGGCTACCCAGTGCTATGGATTACGACTTATGAACATTCATGAAGCCTTATGTCATCCGGGATTGACGAGAATGAATCACTTCGTTAAGTCAAAGAATTTGCCCTATTCGTTGGAGGATATAAAGAAGGTTTTATCAGCGTGTAAAGTCTGTGCTGAGCTAAAACCCAGATTTATCCAACACGAGGGAAGTCTCATCAAAGCTATCCACCCATTTGAACGAATAAACATGGATTTCAAGGGACCTCTTCCATCCACTTCCAGAAACCGATACCTCCTCATCTTAGTAGATGAATATTCCATATATCCTTTTGCTTTTCCCTGTACGGATGTTACTTCCTCCACCGTTATATCAAAACTGAAAATCCTTTTTTTCAATTTTTGGATTTCCTTCCTATATTCATTCAGATCGAGGTTCTGCCTTCATGTCCCAAGAATTGAAGTCATATCTCACGACTGTTGGGGTAGCGACGAGCAGAACGACACCGTATAATCCCAGAGGCAACGGTCAGGCAGAAAAATACGTAGGCATTGTCTGGAAAACTATACAGCTTGCCATAAAATCAAGACAATTGGATATCCGACAGTGGGAAAAAGTTTTAGATGATACCCTCGATTCTATCAGGTCATTACTTTGTACCACAACAAACGAAACTCCCCATGAGCGTATGTTTAAACACCAACGGAGATCGACTTACGGACAAGCAACCTCTTCATGGTTATTGACTCCAGGACCTGTATTTCTGCGGAATCATACCAGGCATTCAAAGTATGAACCATTTGTCCAAGAGGTCACTCTTGTTGAAGCGAACCCCGAGTACGCTCACGTACAACTTGCTGATGGACGGGTGACTACCGTTTCAACTAGAGACTTGGCTCCAGTACCTTCTCCAGGCAACATTTCTCAAGAATGGGATGAAGAAAGGGAGGTAACAGAAGAGCAGCATTCTAACAGATCTCTTGGACATCACTGGCCTTCAACATCAATGGTTCCTCCTCGACCATCGGAATTTTCGACTCTGGTTCCCCACGTCCTGACTTCTCCAGAATCCCAGAGGTCGTTAGGAAGTCCAGTTGCGACTTCTCCTCCTGACCAGCAACCTAGGCGAAGCACCAGATTCCTGACTTCTCCAGAATCTCAGGGGTCGACAGAGAGTCCAGTTACACTTTCTCCAGGCCAACAACCTAGGTGGAGCACTAGAATCCGTTGCCCTCCCCCTTACCTCAAGGACTATACTTATCAATTAGGTGGGGGTGAATGATATGGCTTTTCCTTTTTATAGACTCCTTGATCTCTATGGATCAGCCATAGTTAATTGTCTTTGTTTCTTCTGTATTCTTTGGTTTATCAAAGTGTTCATATTTATTACACTAGTGTATTATCTAAAATTGCCAGAAAGTTTGGATATTGAGTTACGATTTGGACACAATGTAGAGCTATTTAGTGAGTCACGGGGAAAGTCTTGAGATGGGAACAACTCTTTGAAACTTAATTACTGCTTTCCAGGAAGTTCTGCCATGCCAGTCTGCGGGAGCACCAAGACAGCCTGTGTGGTGAGAGGTTTGAGTAAGTACATTTGTCCTCAAAACATTTCATGGTGCTTCTCCAGCTTCTGCTCAGTGCATCTCATATAGATGCAAACCCAGACATTTCCACTTTCCTTGTTTTCTTTTTTCAGGAAACGAAAAAAAAGCAATGTTATAACGCTCATTTTACTATAACAAGAACATTAAAATACATGTCTAAGTCGTGTAATACCTTTCATTTCCAAGAGTTATTCTGTATTTCTCAAAAAATATGAACTAAATAAAGGAAATGTCTGTGTCTGCTTCTAAACCAACGTTCTTTGAGACCGATGTCGAACTGTTTATTTTAGTTTTGGTGTTTTTTTACGGAAATACTAAGATTAGTATAAAAGTTTGATATAGTTTCAGGTATATTTGTGTTTCAGAAATGCAAACATATCAATAGCAAAGTCTAACCATGCAAAATAAACATATAATTTTAAAGGACTCTTTTACCAATATCCATACCTCAGAGGTACAATTCAAGGTTTTAGATTTTGAGATCTGCTACCTCAATTTGTGGTTGGCAAATAAAGTCATCCACCTCCTCCAACTCCACCCCTTCTACTGGATCTATAACTTCCTTGTGGAACTGAATTTTCAAACTGTCTCCAATCTTCACCAAAATGCCGCTTCAGCAATGAATCTACATCACAAGTCTTGTCCTTTTTAGCCTATTCCCATTTATGAAAAAAAAAATAGGCTTATGAGATCACCTTTTGTCCGTTTGTCTGTGTGTGCGTGTGTGTGTGTGATGGTGTGTGTGTGTCCCTAATAAAATCGAAACGGCTTGAACTATTTCAATGAAACTCGGTAAGTTCATAGCACTATTCCGGGCGACCCCGTCCGTGCCCTTCAAATGTTACGTCTCACCAATCCAACATGGCGGCTGTGCGAAATATTTCCCCAGCATTCAATATCTCCGAAACTATTACCGATATCACCCTGGAATTTTGTACGGTGGTAAAGGAAACTACTAGAAGTTCACCTATATGACGTTTGAAAACCTGGTAACTACAAAACCAACATGGCCGCCAAGCGAAGTTGCGAATATAAATAGACGTTTCTCGCGATTTAACCAACCAAACGCAATAAAACTTGGTACAGAATATGTTTATACAAATTGTAATGCACTGACATCTAACTTCGTTCAATTGTTTACATAACCTCAAGATGACGGCTGTGCGAAATATTTCACTGGCATTCTATATCTATGAAACTATTACAGGTATCACCCTGGAATTTTGTACGGAGATAAAGGGCACTACTGGAAGTTCATCTATAAGACTTTCAAAGACCGGTTAACTACAAAACGACCATGGCCGCCAAGCGAATTTGAACGTTTTAAATAGACTTTTCTCGTGATTTAATGATCCAAACGCAATGGAACTTGGTACAGTAAATGTTTATACACATTGTAAAGCACTGGTATGTAATATAGTTCAATTGTTTCCATAACCACAAGATGGCAGCTGTGCGAAATTTTAAAATCTCGTTTTTACGTCTTGTGTCCTAATCATGTGATTGACTTTGGAATACTACACGGACAGAATAATCTTTATGTAACAGTACATAACTCTAAGCCCTACATATATAAAAGTCCAACATGGCAACCATCCGAAATATTTAGACGGTTCTCAATATCTACTAATGTATTACAGCAATTAAACTGAAACTTAGTTTGTTGATAGAGACAATTAACATTAGTAGGATATATGAAAATAGGCTGTATAGTTCTTCACGGAACTACTTGTTTACATATAATATTATGTAGGTATTGCTACTAGTGGAGTGGGGCAGTGTGGTGCAATAGCTCCTATACCGAACGTCAGGTCAAGACCTAAGCGGTCCCTTTGATGTTCTGGTCTGTGAAAAGGCTAACGCGCAAGGAAATAGTTCCCAATTTTTCTGCTTGTTTTTGCAGTACAAGATGTTTCAGCGCATGTTGCTATGTTTCGATAAACTGGCTAGATTACTTTTAAGAAATTCCTTGGTATAAATCTATGAATAAATTAATCATTTTCTCGTTAATTGTGAGCTGCACCAACCTTGCTTTTCATGTGATTAACTGTGTGCGTGAATATAGCTTGTAGTGGTATTTTATACGATAGGCCGAGTAATTCAGTACGAATTTGATATTATATTATATTTCGTTCTGTATAAACCTTGTTTGAGCGGCAAAAGAGTAACCGACTCATTCGATGTTGTGGCGAATCAGATTTAAAGGTTGGCAATACTGTTACGATTGCACGGAGTTCAAGATGGCTTCTTCAAGTAGACAACGTGTTCAAACGGCAGCTGTAAAGCTTGAATCACCAATAAAATACTTCAAAAATAATAAAAGTGGAGAGAAGTTGAGTAAAAGGTGCAAACAAATGATTTTAAATGTATATACTGTAGTAGGTTGAGGGATGACAATCCAGAGTGGACAGTAGAAGAGTTCTTGAAGAAGACTGCATACTTGACTGGCGTTTCGACATAGGCCTACAGTGTTGACTTGGTGAGCGCTGAATTCGAAGCTCATGGCAAGTCTCCAGCGAGATGTCGACCGGCGTCACAAGGAAAGAGGGTTCATGTGACACAGTATTCAGAATTTTGTTCTATGTGGAATTCGTAGGAAAGTGCATTTTTTTTCTCAAGAATAAAATTCCAACTGTGAAGAAAGTGACAGTGAAAGTTAATGGTGATAGTGACAGTAGTAAATCATCTGACGGCGGTCTCAGTAGAATGGAAGCTATGGAGGAAGATTAGCGACAATATCTGTAAGTTATATACACATGTTGTATCCTAACAATTAATCTTATTTATAGGAGAGTGTTTACTTCTCAGTAGCCTATGTCAGCTCAATCGAAAATAGTTAGCCAACTCGCCATGTTTTGTAATGACATTTTGATGAAGGCTAATTAATACCTGACAGTATTATTTTCCTATGGGCGGTATAATTATTATTTTGTTTTATAATTACCCTCCACTTCAAGTTACAGTTAAGTCTTTGTACTGACAATAGATCATTCTGCCTTCTGATTCTCAAGAGTACGTGTCGTAACGCTTCAAGGAAGCAGCTGTTTCTCCCCGTCTACTTTCGATATTTCCCGAGATAAGAGGCTGACGGATGACACATAAGCAATTAGTTGATTTATAGGGTTCAAGGACACACGTCATTTCCTCTTTGTATATTACGTACTCTTCGTTCATGTGTTATACCTCGCTTAACACAAATAATGTTATAATGTTTTAAATAATCGCACGATAACTTAAAACTACAAGCATCCTTTTTTTTAAATTAGTACAGAGCCTCGGGTTTCGCCGTGATGGGAAAACATATTTGGTTCAGTGAATATACCGTAGGTAAATTCGCAATTGAAGTGAATCAAAGGTCTGAACGCAATAAAGTCGTTTATGGTTAAGGTAGTTTCAAATACTCGATTAGATGCGCGCCATGCTGGAAACACAACACGGGACAGAAAGAGAAGATGCGCGGAGGGACAGAGAGAGAAGATACGAGGAGGGATATTTTCCTCAGGTCTTGACCTGACTTAGGGTATAGTGTAGTGTTATACAGTGTAGGTATTACTACTAGTGGAGTGACACAGTGTGGTGCAATAGCACCTAGTGTAGTGTTATACAGTGTAGGTATTACTACTAGTGGAGTGACACAGTGTGGTGCAATAGCTCCTAGTGTAGTGTTATACAGTGTAGGTATTACTACTAGTGGAGTGACACAGTGTGGTGCAATAGCACCTAGTGTAGTGTTATACAGTGTAGGTATTGCTACTAGTGGTGTGACACAGTGTGGTGCAATAGCTCCTAGTGTAGTGTTATACAGTGTAGGTATTGCTACTAGTGGAGTGACACAGTGTGGTGCAATAGCACATAGTGTAGTGTTATACAGTGAAGGTATTACTACTAGTGGAGTGACACAGTGTGGTGCAATAGCACATAGTGTAGTGTTATAGTATATATATATACTGTATATATATATAGTATGATCAAGTAGGGAGTGATAGAGGAGTAACACCTCTTTAAAAAACCCTGGTCCAGCTGGCCCGGCTGGTAGTACCTTGTTAGGGTCCCTTGCCAGGGTTACGGTGAAGTCCTCAACGGTACCTGCAGTGAAAGAGGTGAACTCTGGCACAGTGTGGTTGGCGGAAGGGGCAGCCTATTGCTCAGGTTTAATAGGGCAAACTATTGTCCATAGTTATGATGGGCAGGTTTTGGCCCAACGGCAAAATGAGCGGATGAGGAGCCAATCACTCTCATGGCTCCCAACGGTCATAGAGGCGGAAGAGGCCACGCCAGACGGACTGGCTGTAAAGGCGCACCTCAGTAGTACTTGAGTATGCGGCAGTTCGTTGCAGTCTCTGTGTTCGGTCCTGCATGTCTCATTCTTTGTGAGCCGCAGGATAAGGCTCAGAGATCATAGTGTGTGGGTCTCGTCTTGGCAAGCTGAGATCCACCCTAAACAAATTCACGCCAGTGGCACTTCTTCCGAACGTCACTTTTCAAAGTCCAACGGCGATGGGATATGGACGGTGGGGTCAGGTTATGGGTGTAACTGGAAGCCCCTAGTTCGGACCTGCACGTTGGCAGCAGATGTGTGATGGTCGTCTTCCGGAGACTCTGTGACTACTCAGGAATTCGGTCCTGCATCTGTGTTTGGGCAGGCCTATTTAGGATCACCGCTGCCCACCCCACATGGGGAAGGCCCTAAAAGGTGGGCTAAACATCGGAAGTCACAATCTTGGGCCGGCTGGGCAACCGCATTCAGCAGGTCACCCCTCATGCGGTCGAAACTCAAAAACAGTAAAGAATCACTAATTGATTATTGGATCATGGAACATCAGAACCTTGCTTGATTTGGACAACAACATTAGACATGAGAGAAGGTCAGCTCTCGTAACCCATGAGTTATCAAGACTCAACGTTGACATTGCTGCTCTCAGTGAAACTAGGCTGTCTGCTGAAGGCAAGATTACTGAATCTGGAACAGGATATACCATCTTCTGGAAAGGAAAGGAGGAGGGTGAATGTCGTATTCATGGTGTGGGCTTCGCTGTGAAGACCAAACTGGTAAATTATCACCAACTTACGCCCATTGCAATCAGCGAAAGGCTCATGACTCTCCGCATACCACTCTCAGGAGGTTCCTTTATGACACTCATCTCTGCCTATGCTCCTACCTTAGATTCTGATGATGAAGTAAAGGCTCAGTTCTATAATCAGCTAAGTGTAATCATCTCCAAGGTACCATCTGCAGATAAACTCTTGCTCCTCGGTGACTTCAATGCCAGAGTTGGGAAAGATCACAGGCTATGGAATAATGTGATGGGCAAACAGGGACTTGGAAAATGTAATCCCAATGGACTGTTGCTTCTTGGTCTTTGTGCAGAACACGAACTTTTCATTACCAACACGCAGTTCCGGCTACCTGACCGCTTCAAAACCACGTGGATGCATCCTCGTTCCTAACATTGGCACATTCTTGATTATATCATTACCCGGCAATGTGATAAGAAGAACACACTTATTACTAGAACAGCAAGGAATATAGACGATTGTTGGACAGATCATAAACTTCTTATATGTAAGCTCAGGATATCTATCAGACCTAAACCACATAGGAACATCAAAAATTTGCCAAGAAAGAAGTTTAATACATCCAAACTTCAGGATGAATCCATGTACAAACATTTTGGAAACAGGTTCGTCACCCAGTTATCAGAAAACCCAGTAACAAATGATATTCAGCAAGAATGGGCCACATTACAGAAGATTATCACACAGTCAGCTGAGGAAACCATTGGTTTTATAGTGCGGAAAAGACAAGACTGGTTTGATGACAACAATGAGGAAATTCTGTCTCTCATCAATGCCAAAAGGAATGCCTATCTTGCCCATCTTCAAGACCCAACTTCCAACACAAAGAGAGATAAACTTCTGGAACTCAAGGGTAAATGCCAGACGCAGATAAGGCAGATTAAAAATACTTGGTGGCAACAGAAGGCTCAGGAACTGCAGAGACTATCGGATGCTCGAGACTTGAGGAACCTCTATGCCGTACTCAAGGAAATATATGGACCATCTCGCTCATCATCAGGTACACTGAAAAGCGCTGATAATTCGACTACCTTTACTGATAGTCAAGAAATCTTGGAACGCTGGAAGGAGCACTTCTCCAATCTCCTAAATCGTCCATCAGAAGCTGCTGAAGACTTCCTCTGTGATGTGCTGCAACAACCTGAACAACTGTGGTTGGCAGTACCTCCTACTTATCATGAATTCAGTGCAGCTCTCACCCAATTGAAACCCAGAAAAGCACCTGGCCCAGATAACATCCCTCTGGAACTAATTCAAGCCGGAGGTCATTCCCTCAAAACAAGAATTTTCATCCTTATCCTCAGAATATGGGAATCAAGAAAGGTACCTGGAGACCTAAAGAATGCCACTATCGTCACTATCTTTAAAAAGGATGATCGCAGTGTTTGTGGCAACTACCGTGGTATATCACTGCTATCAATTGTGGGGAAGATTCTTGCAAGAATTCTACTTAACCGCCTCAAGGTTATCTCTGAGAGGATCCTCCCAGAGTCACAATCCGGATTTAGAACTTCCAGAAGCACAATTGACTTCATTTTCTGTGCGAGACAGCTACAAGAAAAATGTATAGAACAACAGAATCCACTCTTCTTAGTCTTTTATGACTTGGAAAAGGCATATGATTCGGTTCAAAGACCAGCCAAGTGGGCAGTGCTGAAGCGGTTTGGTTGCCCTCAGCGTTTTGTAGATCTAATCAAAGCTCTCCATGATGGCATGACAGATCAGGTTTGCCATCAGAATAAGATGTCCGATGAATTTCCCATTACCCATGGACTGAAACAAGGATGTGTACTGGCTCCAACGCTTTTTGCGCTGTACTTGGCTGCAATGCTTTATGATTCACCCACAGACATCCCAGGTGTGGAGATCAAGTATCGTTTTGATGGAGGGCTTTTCAACCTAACTCGTCTCCGCTCCTCGAGGAAAACTCAGGTTACTAAGGTTACTAACATGTTGTATGCAGATGATGCTGCGTCACCAACTCTCACACCAGAAGAGCTGCAAGAGTCAGTTAACTGTTACAAAAGTGCATGTGATCGCTTTGGTCTTACCATAAATGTCAATAAGACTAAAGTCTTGGCACAACCTTCACCAGGCACACCTCTTCCTCAGTTCAATATCTCCATTTCAAATTTGCCATTAGAACAGGTTGACTACTTCTCGTATCTGGGCAGTACCATTTCTGTGAGCTGTACCTGTGAGCAGGATGTGGATAAGAGAATTGGCGCAGCCCATGCAGCATATGGACGATTAGCGCACCGGGTCTTCATGAATAAAGATCTGTCCATGAGTACAAGGCTTATGGTGTACAAAGCAGTAGTCATTTCTACATTGTTGTATGGCTGTGAAACGTGGACCCTTTACCGACGTGATCTTAGGAAGCTTGAGCGTTTCCACATACAAAAACTTCGATCAATCCTGAGGATTAAATGGGAAGACCGCATTACCAATATTGCTGTTCTGGAAAAGGCTCAAATCAACAGCATAGAATCATCCATAATAGGTCACCAATTTAGATGGATTGGTCATGTCCATCGGATGGATGATGTGAGATTACCTCGTCAAATGCTATATGGTGAGTTAAGCTATGGCACCAGACCTCATGGTGGTCCTAAGAGGCGCTACAAGGACCAATTTAAGCAGACCCTGAAATTGACAGGTCTTGATTCACAAACCTGGGACATGCTGGCTGAAGACCGCTCAACTTGGCGCCGTACCATCTCGGATACTGTAAAGACGTTTGAAAGGGATCGACGCATACATGAAGAGGCCGAGCGTCAAGCTAGGAAACTTCGAGCTGCCCAACCACGTCCTCCTCCAGCAATACTATGCGACTTGTGTGGTCGCTTGTTCCATGCCAGGATTGGACTCTTTAGTCACCGTAAACACATCCACAAACTGGACTGAAGGAAGAAGATTTATACTCGGATTTGAGTTAAAGCCGATGATGATGATGTCAACAAACATGGTCACATCATGACCTCCGCACTGGACATTGGAAATTATTGCGAATTGAGACAGCACCTTCCCTAGCGACATCGGTGGCGTAGTCGGTAACATGCTGAACTGCTATGCCCAAGATCATGGGTTCAAACTCGGCCGAAGTCGTCGGATTTTTAAGAGCGATAAAAATCCTTCAGTATGCCTTTCTTCGGAGGGGAAGTAAATCTGGTGAGCCCATGTCATAAATTTGTGGCATGTTAAAGAACCTTCCACTACAATTGGTAGTGTGTAGGCAAATTTTGTAGCTGTGTAGATTCACTGACAATCTTCTCTGAAGCTAGTTTCCAGAAGAAACAGAAGACCTCAGCGGTATTCATTAACCTAACTGCGGCGTATGACACAGTGTGGAGGCATGGAATAATATATAAATTACTGTCTGAAGATTGGAAATTTAATGAACTCCATGCTGAGTAACCGTAGCTTTCAAGTTGTAATGGGTTATAAAATAAGTCCACCAAGAAAACTAAACAACGGTTTACCACAGGGATCTATCCTAGCTCCTCTCCTGGATATGCCGACGACAGTGCTCTCTGGCTGTGAGTCATAAAGATATAGATATTACTGGATGCATCCTGACCAGAGACTTATCTCTCATTGGCATGCACTTTCGTAAATGAAAGCTACAAGCAAATGCAGCTAAGAGGGAAGTAACTACTTTCCACCTCGATAATAGATTGACAAACAAGGAACTTCAGATCCACTTTGAGGGAAGAATACTACAACATAATAGAAACCCTAACTTTCTTGGAGTAATTCTGGACAGAACCCTTAGCTTCAAATATCACGTATCAGGAACAGCTGCCAAGGTCAATACTAGAAACAATATTTTGCAGAAACTTTGTGGGATTACATGGGGCTCATCAGGAATAACAGTGAGAATCTCTGCTTGTAGCAGAATACTGTGCCGCAGTCTGGATCAACAGCGCTTACACGAGGCTTGTTGATGTTCAACTTAGCCAAACCATGCGCATTATAACAGGCACTTAAAAGAATACGCCTACATTCTGGCTTCCAATCCTGAACCAAATTGAGCCTCCTTTCCTGCGACGTGAATGTTCACTTGTGCGTGAATTCACGAAAATAACTGCAAGTCCTGAGCTCCCTATTCATGAAGACATTCCTGCCATCAACATAAAGAGACTCCGTTCCCGTCATCCTCCATTACAAACTTGCCAAGTCAATAACAATAAATACAATATACGTGATCGATGGACTAAATTATGGCAAACCATTGCTACAAAGGAACAACTGAAGACCGGGCCACCAGGATTTGATAAACACAGGAAGATTGGACCACTCTGAATAGGATACGAACTAATTGTGGTACATCCCTACATAAATGGGGTATGACATCCTCCCCGCGCTGTGATTGTGGTGTAGAACGTCACATTGTCCCAGCGCGCCCCTTACGAGCATTCCGTGGTGATCCGCACGAGGTCCTCATCGCAACAAATACGGCTATTGAATACATCTCAGTGTTTAGATTATTATATGAATTGTATACAGACTATAATTATCTTTGTGCAATGTCATTCCAAAAAGCTAAGTAAATAAATGTTGGTTATACAGGGTGATTCAACAAGAAGTTCCGTAACGAACTAAAGAGCCTACTTTTCTTAAAATTAAGATTCATGCCAATGATTAATCTACAGTATATGGACCTATCTAGAATAATTACGAAATTAAGTTGGTAATATTGAATGCTTAATTAGTTAGAAATATACCTGGTATACTGTAGCCTAATAGAGCACTACAGTTGGCAGCCCTGGTGACTGAATATATTTATATTCTTAGTTCCATCTCTTAAGGTACAGAATACAGAATTTGGTTGAAGTCCAATAGACGTTTCATGCAGTTAGACATTGGATCTATCAGCATGCGTAAAAGCATGTTGGCAACAATAACATGCGTGTGCTGGTCTGAAATAATCTGAAATATTATGATATTTTGTAGTGCCAATTTTCGATGAAATCCATTTGTTAGTATAGAAGTTACATGAATTTTAAAATTGGACATATCAGCAGGCATAGAATCATATTGGCAGCACTGACTTATATGAATTACTCCAAATTAATCTAAAATGTCTGGCACTATACGTGTGCATAGTTTAAAGCTGTCGGCATGCATACTTTCTGATATATTGGTATTTGGATAAAACAAATAGAGAGAGAGCAATTATTAACAGTTGGTAGCCCTGGTGGCTCTTAAGAATACGCTCAGTCATATGTGTTTATGTACACATAGCGCATACGAAATTTGGTTCAAATCCAATTGATATTGTAGTAGTTACATGCATTTAAACATTGGACTTATCAGAAGGCTTAAAATTATTTTGGCAACACTGTCATGTATGGCCTCCTGGAAATTAAACTGAAATAGTATTATCTACATGCGTGCCAATTTTGAAATAGCTCCCATGCATACCTTCCAAGATATCCACCATGGAGCTCAAATTTCTCGTGCGTTTTTTCAGCAGTTGGTAGCACTGAGAAAATTTTCAAACATGGGCTTGAGATATTCCGGTATACATCTTTACTCATAGTAAATTTGGTTCCGATTGCTGCAGCCGTTTAGGAGTTGATATGGGGGGGGGGGGGGCACACACACACAGCCAGCCAGCCAGCCAGACAGACAGACAGACAGACAGAAGGACAGACAGACAGAAGGATAGACAGACAGACATACATTTTCCCGGATCGATCTCATGTCTACTTTTTCCCCTTTTTGCAAAATGTGAAAAGTAGGCTAAAATACTTTTACAAACTTTGGGGTAGGTTCCTTACACCAAAACAAGAACAAAGTTCATATAAACATATGTCCTAAAATCAGTCGTTTTCACGCTATTAATTTATTAATGAAACATTATGTTACAATCTACAACTTTCCAGGTCAACCAAGCAACTGCATTTAACTATGCACTCATTCATAGAAGGCTTTGACTGTGTTGCGATGATACGTTTGGCATTTGTCATTTCTCATTTTAGTCAATTGTGAACATGTAGGGAGTTAACTGAAAGTGCACCTAGTAGTTTGTCTTTAACGTTGAAAGTGTTCGTGTCAACCATGGCAGGCTATTCATTTCGTGAGCAGGCAGACATGATTCCTATGTACGGCCGCGCGAATGGCAATGGACGCGAGGCTGTACGGCTGTACCAGAGGTCGTTTCCAGACCGATGACAGCCGAGTCATCAACCTTTGCTGCTGTTGATCGTCGCGTTCGTTGCTGAGGCAGGATCCGTAGAACCACGGACAATTGATCGAGGAAGATCAAGAGTTACTCATACACCTGACCAGGAAGAACACATTCTCCAGTCCGTCGAAGGATATCCAGGCATCAGCACAAGGCAAGTGGTGCATCTCAAAGTACAGCATGGAGGATACTTCACGAGCAGCTCCTGTATCCGCCGATTACCCAACACGGGAGAACTTTTGCCGATGGTTTATTGCACGAACAGCCAATTCATTGTTTGTCTCTTCAGGTTTGTTTACAGACGAGGCAAGATTTGGAAGAGATGAAATAACACACTTCCACAACCAACATACAGGGGCAGTTCTAAATCCTCATGCTACAAGTTCAAGCTAGACATTATCATAAGTTTAGGATTAATGTGTGGGCTGGAATTGTAGGCGACTGTCTGATAGGTCCATACGTTCTCCCACCACGCCCTACAGGTGCTGTCTACAGGGACATTATTCAGAAAACTCTTCCAGATTTGCTAGAAGATGTACCCCTGCAAATAAGAAGAAACATGTGGATTATGCATGATGGTGCTTCATCACATTTTAGTCCCATTGTTCGAGATGCACTGGCCGGTATCAACCATACTAGATGGATAGGTAGAGGAGGACCAGTTCTATGGCTTGCACGTTCCCCTGACTTCAATCCATTGCATTTTTATTAATCTCTGTGGGCACCTTAAACAATTGTTGTATGCAGCAGACAACCCGGATGAAGAAGCTCTTCGTCGATGTGTCATGGAAGCTAGCGAAACCATTCGACATCGTCAGGGAAAATTTGAAAGGGTGCGACAGTCCATGATTCGACGAGTGCATATGTGTCTAGACGCAAGAGGTGGCCATTTCGAGCATTTGATACGAGTTCATGTGTTAAACAATTTCTAACAGGCTGTCAATTAATGTGTCACTTTAAAATGGTCTTTCATTAATAAATCAAAAACGAAGGATTTTGGGACATACATGTAGCCTATACTAGCAGAAGTACCCGTTCCCCAAACTGTCCTCAGAATTAATAGCCAGATGTTATCAATTGAGCTACTGTTGCGATGATTAGGGGCTTGTCATTCCTTCATCAGTTTACCACAGTGAATTTACTGAAGTTTCATGAGAATGTCACAGACACTGTTAAATTTAGGGCCTTAAAATGTGGAGGCGGGAAGTGAAGGGCCTGTTATCTGGAATTCCTGTCCATACCAATACTGCTAAACCGGTGTGGTGTAAGGTGTATTTCGTTCTGTTACTGCGCACGGACTGGGACACCCCCCCCCCCCTCCCCCCACATCTCTCATCTTCCACGATCCACATTCCTCTCAGGTTCACAGAGCTTGGACTTGAGCAGTACTTGGCCTAAGAGTGGAGTCTTTCACTCGTCTTATCGTTGTTCCCGTGCATCCTTCATACAAGTATTTTGTCAGTCATCAGCTAGTGCTGCCTGTTAGTGCCTACTGTCTTCACATTACGCAACGAATCAAGTTAGAGTGAAAGGTGGTGAATATCTTTCCTATCTCGCAGCTCCCTTGTGCGTGACACTCACTCGTTAATCACAGAGCCCCGTTATGGATTAGTATGAACGAATGATGGTAGTGAGAGCTGTGATGAGGGCTTGTTTTCCGTCATTCCGTGGCTAAGGCGGCACCACACCGGCCTCTCACCGCTGGGTCCGTGGTTCAAATCCCGGTCACTCCACGCGAGATCTGTGCTGGACAAAACGGAGGCAGACAGGTTTTTATCCGGGTACTCCAGTTTTCCCTGTCAAAATTTCATTCCAGCAACACTCTCCACTATCATTTCATTTCATCTGTAATTCATTTAATCATTGCCCCAGAGGAGTGCATCAGGCCTCGGCAGCCGGCACAGTTCATATCCTCGCCGCTAGATGGGGGCTTCATTCATTCCAATCCTGACCCGGTCGGAGACTGGAAGCAAGCTGTGGATTTTCATTCATTTCAGTTAATTAAATGGAATTAGTTTTCTGGCAATATCTCGGAAACGATTTTAGGACCTTAAAAAGTGTTTTTCGGGGTCCATGGGCCCCGAGTTTTGTTTCTCACATTGAGGGGCTGAAATTGAGATTTGTCGCGTCCTTTTGCGCCTATATCAGCATGGATTTTAAGGGGGTAGCTTCATTTTTATGAGAGGTATGGAAATGAGCTACATCAATGATTGGTGTCTTGCCTCTGATGGGTATTTGTACCAAATTTTACGTCGATCCACCCAGCCGTTCTCGAGTTAAAAGCGTACAAAATTGTACACCGACAGACAGACAGACAAAAATTTCGTTTTTGCGCGCAATGGTCATAAAACAGTCTGAATTGCGTTAATAACGCAAGTATCCGTGGAAATTCAGAAAAAAAAACAGACAAACTTTTATCATTATTATATAAGTTACATAGAGATGAACTTATTTTCTTGTTTTGGTGTAAGGAGCCCCATCCCCAAAGTTTGTAAAAGTATTTTTGAATCACCCTGTATTCCGTTAGAAATACTATATCAAGTTCCGACGTTCGCCACTAGGAGTCAGTGACATCTGGTAGCCAATGTTGGAACTACTTGAAAATTGAACTTCATCATTAATCTTCATATGAACACGTGACGGTACTTGTAGCTCACACCTTGGGTATCCGCATAGAAGCAGCTACAAACTCTTGCGAGCCAAACATGTGCTCTGACACTAAAAGCCATACGATAAATAATAAATAAGCTCCTTTCCTACTATCAACAGCACAATATATTCTCAACCAGCATAATACAACAAACAAACAAAAAGGTCCGTGACGAACTAAAGTGCCTACTTTCTTGAAATTTAAGATTCATGCCAATGATTAATCTATATGGATCTATCTAGAATAATGACGAAATTAAGTTGGTAATATCGACATTTCTAATTAGTTCGAAATGTTATATACCTGGCATAATGTAGTCTAATAGATAATTCAGTTGGCAGCCCTGGTGACTGAAAATATTCTTAGTTCCAAGGTAGCCTACAGAATACAAAATTTCGTTGAAGTCCAATGGATAGCATGGACGTTACATGCAGTTAAACATTGGATCTAACAGCGCGCGTAAAATCATGTTGGCAACAATGACATACATGTATTGGCCAGAAATCATCTGAAATTATATGATCTATTGTTGTGTCAATTTTGAATAAAATCCATTAGTTAGTACAGAAGTTACATGCATTTTAAAATTGGACCTATCAGCAGGCTAAGAATCATGTTGGCAGCACTGCCGTAGGCCTATATTAGTTACTCCAAATTAATCTAGAATGCCAGGTACTATACGTGTGCAAAGTTTAGAGCTATTGGCTTGCATACTTTCTGATATATTGATATTAGGGTAACAAAAATAGAGACAGTATTTATTAACAGTTGGCAGCCCTGGTTACTCTTAAGAATTGGCATTGTCATATCTGTTAAGGTACACATAGCACACACGAAATTAGGTTGAAAACCAAACGATAGTATAGAAGTTGCATGTATTTAAAGTTGGACCTCTCAGCAGGCTTAGAATCAATTTGGTAGCACTGACGTATATACGTTACTCCAAATTAAAATAGAATGTCAGGTACTATACGTGTGCATAGTTTAAAGCTATCGGCTTGCATACTTTCTGATATATGGGTATTTGGATGAAAAAAATGAGAGCATTTATGAACAGTTGGCAGCCCTGGTGACTCTTAAGAATACGCTCAGTCATATCTGTTTATGTACACATAGCACATACGAAATTTGGTTGATATCCAATTGATAGTGTAGAAGTTATATGCATTTAAAATTTGGACCTATCAGCAGGCTTATAATCATTTTGGTAACACTGCCATGTATGGCCTGCTGGAAATTAAACTGTAATATTATTTTATCTATATGTGTGCCAATTTTGAAATAGCTCCCATTCATACCTTCCAGGATATCCAACTTGGAGCTCAAATTTCAATTGCGATTTTTCAGCAGTTGGTAGCACTGACATAATTTTCAAATATGGCAGTGAGATATTCAGGTATATATCTTTACTCCTACCAAATTTTGTTTCAATTGCTGCAGCCGTTTAGGAGTTGACAGAAGGGGGGGGGGGGGGGGACGGACACGACGACACACACACAGCCAGACAGCCAGCCAGCCAGACAGACAGAAGGACAGAGAGACAGACACACATTTGTCCGATCTCATAAGTCTACTTTTTCCTCATTTTTGCAAAATTTGAAAAGTAGACATAAATAAATAATCGAATACAAATAAAAAACAACAATAATAATAATAATAAATGAATGAATACTGTATGTTCCAGTCCTGCACCACACAGAGCGAGAGGGCCACTGCCGCTGCCTGCCCGCCTGCACGGAGATCAAGTACGGGTTGCAGATGTCACAGGCCAAGTACAAGTGGGAGCAGGCAGACCACCTCTAGTGAGTACAATGGGTGGCGCACGAGTTCTCTCAACAAATGAGTGTATCTCATACAATTTTGTGGCAGTTTATGTGTTTTCGTTGTTTGTGTGCGCATGTTGACAGGAAACTCATCGAGCGACATTGTTGTTCGCCTTTAACGAGATTCCATATTTCATATATGAACCATGTATTCCAAGATAACACCTACACGCAACATACTTCGTGCCTACAGCGCACAAGTGTATCACCAGATGTATTTCTTTAAGCTCTTCAGTTTACTAAATTTAATTCTTTTACTAGACATTTAATTATGTGTTCCTCGTGTTTGATTTGCAGCAAAATCCCTGGTTCTCTGGCAGTGGCATTCCAGGACACGGAGATCATATCCAGCAAGCGCGGGGAACTGTATGGCGCAGCGGACTTCATCGGTAAGTCTTTACACACTGCACTGTTAATATGGTTTGTACGAGCAGATGGGTCACCAGGTGACATGAACAATCGCCATAAGAATCCACACCTGTGAATGGTTCAACGACGTAAGGAACGTCAGCGCAGGGGGAATGGCAGTAGGGGTATGACAAGAATCCTGCGCCACCCGACGCGGCTGTGCCCAATAAGCGAGGCTGAGCCCTCTGTCGATAGGCAAACCAATAATCGAAGAGGGACACGTCGGGTCTTGAGGCTAGGGCTCAGCCTCGCTTATTGGGCACAGCCGCGTCGAGTGGCGCAGGATTCTTGTCATACCCCTACTAATGACGCATGTGCAGGGAGAGGAGCAGCAGACTGGCGTGCCCGATATCATACGAGTACCACTCAGGATGGCCGAGAGACGTGTACTAACAACGTGGTTGCCACTGGAAGTGTGTGCTGTTATCCGGTATGATACTACTGTGTCACGTGAAGCGGTCATGTCTCGCCGCTGGTGTTGCATGTTCAGCGAAGGACGGCAGAGTGTGGATCAAAGTGGGCGCCCCTCCACATCCACGAATGGTGTTGGAGGACAAACACACTGAGCCCGGGTCCATCACATGCTCCATGATGGGCACCGACAAACCTGACCCCGGATCACAAGAGTGCAACAATGGGCATCAGCCTCGATCACTTGATGCTGTATGCACGAGAGGGGAATGAGTCTCTGTTCAGAATCATCGCGGGCCATGAGACGTGGGTGCGCCACTTTCACACCAGGCTGCGCCTTGTATCGCAGAGCACCAGAGTAGATCGAGTGTCTGACAATAATGCATGGTGTTTAGTTCATGATGCCATGATACAATTATGTTCGAAAAATACGAGGGCAGATCAAAAAATAAGTTTCACTTCCCAGTTTTGGCCATTTATTACACCATCTATACAACAGCAACACGCCTATAACGACATACATTGTAACGTCACTTTTCCACATAGTTTCCAAGAGACTCCAAACATTTCTGCGAACGCACAACCAACTTGTCGATGCCGGATGCATAGAAAGTTCCTCCAGCGTTCTGCAACCACACGGAGACAGCGGCCTTCACCTCCTCATCGGTCTGGAAACGTCGACCACCGAGCTCCATTTTGAGCTTATCGAACAGATGAAAGTCACATGGCGCTAGGTCGGGACTGTAGGGTGGTTGTTGCCAGACCTCTCACTTGAAACGCTGCAGCAGTTCGCTCGTTTGGCGGGCCTTGTGAATTGTTGCGTTATCGTGCAACAAAATCACACCGGTGCTCAATTTCCCCCGGGGTGTCTTTTTACTCGCTTTACGTAACCGGTGCAACGTTTGACAATACGATGCCGCGTTGATCGCCGTTCCTTTCGGCATGAATTCCACGTGCAGCAAACCCTCCATGTCAAAGAACACTGTCGCCATAGCCTTACCGGCTGAACGTTGAACCTTCGCCTTCTAGGGGCGTGGTGGCTCAGCGGTCTAGCTGTATGCCTCTCACCAAGGCGGTCCGGGTTCGATTCCCGGTCAATGCATGTGAGATTTTCGAAGTGAAATGCCATGTCCTGTGGTTCGGATTCCACGTAAAAAAGAGGTCCCGTGGCTCATGATCTCAAGATTAACGGTCACGTTTAACTACACGCTTCCTTTTTTCCTTCGCCTTCTTTCGTTGTGGTGATGAGGGGTGCACCCTTTCCATTGATGTTCTCTTCGTTTCGGGGGTGAAGTGGTGGGCCCACGTTTCATCGCCTGTGACGATTCGCCGCAGAAACCCGTTGCCGTCTGCGGCATAGCGTTGCAAAAATGCCAGGGAGGATTGGAAACGTTGTCCCTTGTGATCATCTGTGAGCTTGCCACGGTGGGTGAGTGGTTATAGTGTCGGACTACCAACCCCAAGATTGCAGGTTCACCCCTGGCCATGGTAAGTGATTTTTGAAGGCGACAAAAATCACGATACTCATGTCATACGTTGTTGGCATGTTAAAGAACCCATTTGCATTCAGTAGGCCGTGTTCAATGGCAAAATTAATCTCGGGATTTTCCGCCAACACAAAGTTCCTCCATTCTCTACTTGAAAGCGCTGTAGTGTCAAGGAGTTTAGATATCTAACCACCTTGACTTTCATAGCGTTCAAAGGAACGACGAAATTCGACATGCAAGCTACCCTCTGGGTGTCAATTAACAAAGCTTGCACCAGGCACCCGAGGCCATACGATATTATTATTATTATATTATTATCTGTGAGAAGACGTGGGACCCATTTTTGGAGTGAACGTCCAGTCGACGCGCCATTGCATTTGGCCGCTATTCACACCATACAAGACGAGACACCACAGCGACCTGCCTAATAGACGTGTGGGCAGTATCTGTCCCTTTCTCCGCTGTGCCCACGTTTGCGACACACGGCGCGCTGCTGTAGCGCGTTAGTGCAAGTAACTTTTTGATCCACCTTCGTAATATAATTAAAATATTAGACTATTAACGGTGTGTGGACCTCAGAGAGGCCTGGTGCAATCTTGTCGCTTATTACCGCCCTAGATGTGACGATGAGGATGAAAAGAACTGCAGCAGCCAGTCCCTGAGGCCCAGAGGATGATAGTATGAAGGGTCCTACAGATCAAGTCATATTATTTAAGGAAGGTATTGCGTGTTAAGAGATGAGATGAAAGTTTGGAGCTCGTGCAAAATGGTAGGGTGAAAAGTAACTCTTTCTGTTTTCAGCGAACTGTGGAGGCTTGCTGGGACTCTTTCTCGGCTTCAGTATATTGAGTCTGGTGGAGATCGTCTACTTCCTGACTCTGCGTCCGTGCTACAATCTTGGTCCAACTGATGCTGTGGAGTGATTCAGTCTGGTGGAGATCGTCTACTTCCTGACTGTCGTAGTCTTGTTCAAACTGACATATCATGAATTATATTTCCTCTCCAATCTCCTCAAATTCGAGCAATTAACTCGTGTAATGTACACTATCCTTAATCTTTTTATAGAACTTGCTGCTAATGTATTGTAGTTACGGACTCCATTGTAATATCTCTATAAATAAAGTAAGCTTTCTCTCTGAACAGTTGGCTAGTTACGTCAGCTTGATGGTGCCGTGGACATAAGCATTCGTACGTAACTAGAAGGCTCACTAGGTTTAGCCTCATGGGGCGAGGCGAGGTGGGAGTAATTAGATAAAATGTCGAGTGTCGTATCAAGACTGGATATAGCTCTTTTTACGCCTCTCGTTGCGGGAACAATAATCGGGAGGTCCCAAAGGGACCCCACAAACCACATTTTAAGGCCCTAAAACCGAACATTTCTCAGATATTCCCAGAACATTAATAATAAACTGATGAAGCAATGACAAGCCCGTAACCATGGCAACAGTACCTCAACTGTGGCATCCAATAGTTCATCTACTCAATGCTACTCCATTTAAGGGGCAGATAACCTCATAGTTCCGCCCCTTAAAAACAATAACTAACTACTCCATTTATTATATAAATTGTAAATGTATGTAAGCCTTCTCCAGTTCTTTGGCCATCGCATGTTTTGGAAGTTCATCAACATCCAACAGTCTACTGTGGAGATTTTAGCAGTCATCACGCTGACTGGAAATACAAATCGAATGATAAAAACGGAGAACATCTGACAAACTGGGCAGATGAAAACAACCTTCAACTAATTTTTGATGCTAAAGATCCATCCTCCTTCAGATCAGCTGCTTGGAATAAAGATTTCAATCCTGACCTTACTTTTGTCTCCAAGGATTCTACAAATCAACCTCTTCATGCCAACAGAAAGGTACTTCAAGATTTCCCCAAACGCCAGCACCGACCCGTTCTCCTTCAACTTGGAATCCAGATCCCAGTCCTAGACCAAGATGGAACTTCCAGAAAGCTGACTGGCACAGTTTTGCCATAGATGTTGACAAATGTTTGAGATGGATATCACCTATATCATCTAATTACAAACGGTTTGTCGGTGCTGTTGTGTCAACAGCTAAAACGCATATCCCAAGAGGTTTTCGAAAGAAGTATGTTCCTGGTTTGAATAAAGAAAGTGAGGTTATTTATGAGTAATATCTCAGAAGTGGTGACACTGATACTGGAGAAGAATTGCTCAGATCACTCGATGTAGCTCGTCGTGAGAAATGGATGCAAACTACAAAATATCTTGACTTCAAACATTCCAGTAGAAAAGCTTGGAACTCATTGAAGGAGCTTGGAACTAGTCCACCTGTCCAGAGGAAGGAAAACCTGGTAACGCCTAACGAAGTTGCTGACCGAATCGTCTCTTTATCAAGATCACCTAGAGATAAAGTGCACCCAAAAATTGTAAAGCAGGAACTCAGAAGAATCAAAGCTAACTGTCAAATACATACAGAATATTCACGACCATTTACGCAGGAGGATGTTAGTATAGCACTTAACTACAGTACATAAAAGCTGGGAAAGCCTGTGGATTTGATGGTAAACATAATGAATTCCTATCGAATACTGGTCCGCATGCCAAACTAGGTTAGCAAGGTTCTTTAGTGACGTTATGAAGACTGGCCGCATTCCTAAAGAGCTAAAGGAAACACAAATAATAGCAATTCCTAAACCGGGAAAGGAAATATATAAGGCAGAAAACTACCGCCCTATAGCTCTTCTTAGTGCCTGCTATAAACTTCTGGAAAGAATGATCCTAAATCGAATCGGTAGCAAAATTTTAGAACATATCCCACATCAAAAGCTGGTTTCCGAACAGGTAGAAGCTGTACAGATCAAGTCCTTAGTCTTACAACTTTTATTGAGGCAGGCTTTCAAGAAGGTATGAAAACGTCTGTAGTATTTGTTGATCTGACAGCAGCCTATGATACAGTATGGAGAGAGGGACTACTTTAAAATTCTTAAGAGTGATCCCCTGCAGAATACTAGCCCAGTTATTAAACAATATGTTATGTGATAGATATTTCCAAGTCATCCTGGGCAAGGAAATCAGCAATCGAAGAACTCTGAAAACCGGTCTTCCACAGGGCTCTGTGCTCGCACCAATCCTTTTCAATCTATACATTGCGGACATCCCTCATACTGAAAGTGGGAAATTTGCTGATGCAGATGATCTAGCCATTGTCGTCAGTAGAAAGTGCATAGAGGAAACTGAAAGGATATTGACAGATGATCTTTCAATCCTGTGGCAGTATTACTATAAGTGGCGACTCACACCTAGCCCAAGTAAAACAGAATCTTCTTGCTTTCATCTTCACAACAGACAGCCCAGCCGTCAACTGAAAATCTGTTTCAATGGGAACTTTGTTAAATACACACATCAAAAAAAGTTTTGCATCACCTCGGTTCCAAGAGTTCCGGAACCTTTAAATACAAAGGGAATAGAGATCAACACAAACAACATTTCAGCTCGTTTTATTGCTCATGAGACCCACACATTGCATGTTGTACCATCATACAGCTAGACTTTCAGCATTTGTGGTCCAGATTGCAGTACACACCACTACCTCTAATACCCAGTAGCACGTCCTCTTGCATTGATGCATGCCTGTATTCGCCGTGGCATACTATCCACAAGTTCATCAAGACACTGTTGGTCCAAATTGTCCCACTCCTCAACGACAATTCGGCGTAAATCTCTCAGAGTGGTTGGTGGGTCAAGACGTCCATAAACAGCCCTTTTCAACATATCCCAGGCATGTTCGATAGGGTTCATGTCTGGCGAACATGCTGGCCACTGTAGTAGAGCGATGTCGTTATCTTGAAGGAACGCATTCACAAGATGTGCACGATGAGGTCGAGAATTGTCGTCCATGAAGACAAATGCCTCTCCAATATTCTGCCGATATGGGTGCACTATGGGTCGGAGGATGTCATTCAGGTATCGTAAAGCCGTTTCGGAGCCTTCCATGACCACCAGTGGCGTACGTCGGCCCCACATAATGCCACCCCAAAACATCAGGGAACCACCACCTTGCTGCACTCGCTGGACAGTGTGTCTAAGACGTTCAGCCTGACCAGGGTGCCTCCAAACACGTCTCCGACGATTGTCTGGTTGAAGGCATATGCGACACTCATCGGTGAAGAGAACGTGATGCCAATTCTGTGGGGTCCATTCAGCATGTTGTTGGGCCCATCTGTACCGCGCTGCATGGTGTCGGGGTTGCAAAGCTGGACCTCGCCATGGACGTCGGGAGTGAAGTTGCACATCATGCAGCCTATTGCGCACAGTTTGAGTTGAAACACGACGTCCTGTGGCTGAACGAAACGCATTATTCAACATGGTGGCATTGCTGTCAGGGTTCCTCCGAGCGGCAATCCGTAAGTAGCGGTCATCCACTACAGTAGTAGCCCTTGGGCGGCCTGAGCGAGGCCTGTCATCGACAGTTCCTGTATCTCTGTACCTCCTCCATGTCCGAACAACATCGCTTTGGTTCACTCTGAGACGCCTGGAAACTTCCCTTGTTGAGAGCCCTTCTTGACACAAAGTAACAATGCGGACGCGATCGAACTGCGGTATTGACCTTCTAGGCATGGTAGAACTACAGACAACATGAGCAGCGTACCTTCGTCCTGGTGGAATGACTGGAACTGATCGGCTGTCGTACCCCCTCCGTCTAATAGGCCCTGCTCATGCATGGTTGTTTACATCTTTGAGCAGTTTTAGTGACATCTATGAACAGTCAAAGGGACTGTATCTTTGATACAATATACACAGTCAACGTCTATATGCCGGAGATCTGGGAACCGAGGTGATGCAAAACTTTTTTTGATGTGTGTACAATCCTACACCGAAGTATTTGGGTGTCACACACGACAGATCCTTAACCTACCGAAAACATCTGTCTAATACTACGGCCAAGGTACGTACCAGGAACAACATCCTTCAAAACAGTGTGGTACTACATGGGGATCAACAGCGACAACACTTCGCTGTTCTGCACTGGGACTAGTCTATAGTACAGCAGAATATTGCGCTCCTGTGTGGCTAAATAGCAATCTTACCAACAAACTCGACACCCAACTCAATACAACTATGCGCACGATCACAGGATGTCTAAAAACTACTCCTACATTTTGCCTCTCAACTTTAAGTCACATTCAACCACCTGAACTCAGAAGACAGGATGCTTTGGTACGTGAATATAAGAAAATTTTGGACCTCCCTAACCTTCCCATTCATGACTTCATCCCAAGTGCAATATTGACAACCAGCAATAAAATCTGCTATGAAACTTTTTAACAAGGGATTTGATATAAGCGATAGATGGGAACAAAAAAGGATCCAGCATGCACCAGCAGAAGTAATAATCAGTATAAATACTCACAACAAACCGGAGGGATTCGATCTGCCTCGACGTAGGTGGAAGACTGCCAACAGGACTCGCACAAACCATGGAGTGTGTAAGGACTTACTCTACAAGTGGAACATGTGTTTGTGGAGCGACACCCCAGACCATACAACAAATTGTGCAGCAGTGTAGTATTACGTCATACTCAGCGGATTTAAAGGATTTCCTCGTGTTGACTCCAGATGCTGTTAAGTGGATAGGCAATTTAAATTTTTCATTACAGGGTATCTTTTATGTACCTTTGGAGAATGATAGGTCGTGTAGGGGACGGGTATAGAAGTAATTTGAGATAGGGAACTTGGGGTCGGAGCGGCCTCCTTAACCCCTAAAATAAGGGTTGATTCAGGCCCTCAAACCTGTAAGTTAGGCAACCGACTCAAGCCTCGATTACTTTTCTCAATCCTTTAACTCTTGGCAAGATTCATTTTACCATGTGGCGTTTGCGTATTGCATAGCGTTGTGGTGCGAAAGGCCGGTAGTCCCGGGTTCGATTCCGGGCTTGGGCAAAAAAAAAGTTATTCTAGGTGTAAGGTTTGTAAGCTTGATACCTTCGGTAAATTAAACCATGTGACTACAATACGACAAATAACTTTTTTTTTTGCCCAAGCCCGGAATCGAACCCGGAACTGCCGGCCTTTCGCACCGCAATGCTATCCATTACGCCAGCGCCACATGAAGAAATGTATCTTGCCAAAAGTTAAAGGATTGAGAAAGATTATAGAGGCTTGAGTCGGTTGCCTAACTTACGGGGTGGAGGGCCTGATTCAACCCTTATTTTAGGGGTTAAGGAGGCCGCTCCGACCCCAAGTTCCCTATCTCAAATTACTTCTATACCCGTCCCCTACACGACCTATCATTCTCCAAAGGTACATAAAAGACACCCTGTATAAGTACCAATTATTATGACTGTAGGTTACACTAATATTCTCTGTTTTGCTTTTATTGTAATAATGCCATAGTGTTTTTGCTGGTAACTTATGTAGTCTGAATATTGTTGTGTTTTACAATGTGTTGCCGTACGCTAAATAAATAAATAAATAAATAAATATTATATAAATCACGATAAGACATCTGGACATGTAGCTGTAGGCTCCGCGTTGAGGTGAATCCATTCGTTACTTGGAGCAGGACACTCTGCCCAACGTTACGGGATAGAATCCCGGTGCAGTCAGTTGGCATTTGTGGGTGCGCAAATTCGAGGAAGCCGTACCAGTTGATTTACTGGCCCGTTAAAGATCCCCGTTGGGGCCAAATTCCGGCACCCCGGACTCAGTAGGTTAAAGGGACGTAAGACCAATAACATTATATTTTTGATATATAAAGACAGAAACAGTCTTCTTGTGGACCAACCTGATCCCTCACAACGCAATAAAACCAGGGATATGAGCGAGTCCCTTTTGTAATTTGTTTGCTATGTTTTTCAAAGCGGTCCATTCAAAATACATCAATTAAATTATTTCCAACTAATTATTTACTGAGCGTACGGCCTATATAATCCAGTTATATATTATATACTAGCAAAAGACTACGTCCTCCACCCTCCATCCAGTGGCGGATCCAGCTTAAGACTCAGGTGGGGGGGAGCTCAACAAGGGATCATGGCCTTTCCGGGGGGTCTGTAAGCGGAAGAAACGTGTTTTTAGGCTATCGAGAAACACTGGTTTTTGGATATTCATACTATGAAGTGTGAAAACCTAACTCAAAGTCGCAATGAATATTAATTCATATGTTCAATTTTGCATCTGGTGCCATTACTGGCTTGGATTCATGTGGGTCCTCCAAGAAAAAGTTGAAATTTGAAAGCACCGATAACATATTTTACACTATACATTGAACAAATACACACACACAAAATAATAGCTTGGTATAAAACACTAGGCTTATTATTATTATATGAGTTTCCATCCTCGATGTCACCCCCTCTCCTCTCGAGAACCACATTGATGTTTAATTCTACCATTCTATTTTATTTGTATTTTATTTGTGTTGCACATAAGTTATTATGTTATGCAAAAAAAAAATAGAAATATTACTGAAGTGGTTAAAATAAAATATAGCATTTTCAGAAATATATTTTTATTTTAAATATTAAAACAATGGATAGGTATATAATATATACAAAAATACTAGCATAAAAAAGCTGATTAATTAGATACAATATTAGCTTATTATTTGAAACTCGTTAGTAGGTAATTAACACCTAAACAACAAAGTCCAACCTTCGTTTTTTTTCTGCTAGCAAAGTTATTGATGACATTATCAATGTTCACAACAATGTCCCGATGAACATTTAATAAAGCAAGTCCTGTCAATCTGTCTTCTGACATCCTTGACCGCATCCATGTCTTCACTCTCCTTAAAGTGGGAAAACTCCGTTCAGCAGTTGCTGCAGATATTAGTAATGACAAAAAAATCTGCAGCAGTGTCTTTAACCATGGATAAGCATCCCTGTCACATTTGTTATACACTTCAAACCCTCTTGTATTTTTTTTTTTACTGCTATAAGCACTGGAATTCTTAAGTAAGTTTTGATTCCCGGTCAATGCATGTGAGATTTTCGAAGTGAAATGCCATGTCCTGTGGTTCGGATTCCACGTTAAAAGGAGGTCCCGTGGCTCATGATCTCAAGATTAACGGTCACGTTAAACTACAAGCTTCCTTCCTTCCTTAAGTAAGTTTGTTGTCGTTTCGCCGGTAATGGCGGCGCGAGAGAGGCTGAGCTGACTGTTAAGTGCTGCCAACTGTTAAGTGCTGCCGATGACAGAAAAAAACAAAATTCCCACGGCCACGCCGTGTCTGATCAGGCGCAGTAAGGGTAGTATGGAAAGATAACTGGGTTCTTAGAATTATTATTATTATTGTTATTATTATTAATACATTCATCAGGCGCTGCCAATATACGAAATTCTCACTACCACTCTTTGTCAGTTGCACCATATTTAACCAAAATAACGACACTGTTCTGAGCCTGAGGGGGGGGGGGGGGAGGGGGGGGGAGGGGGGGGGGGCGAGGTCGCATTTTCTATGCGAGAATTGGCCTGATAAGCCATCAGCGCCATCTTCATCGTCTGGACTAAAGATTATGGAACTGCAGGCGAGAAGCGTAACCTCGGATACGTGTATCGGCCGACGACTAGCCAAAGTACCCGTTCTTCGGTATTAATGGCCAAGCTTTCTCAGAAAGGCAGTTATTAGTAGCGAACCGTGACAAAGATTCAGAGAAGGAGAGGATCAAGTTAATCTTTTAACAAGTATGAATTTTTCAACTGCAGAACAATAAAATACTTATTCATTACTCAATACCAGTTTCTTCTTCAGTACGGTATTGTGTTTTAAAAGGAAAGAGAATATTGTAATTACGAGCAAAATTTTTAAATAATTTTTTCTTTTCCTTTCTTTATAAAATATAAAAAAATATTTAAAAAGCAGATACGTAACAGATGGGGGCTTTAATTCGAAGATAATATAAACTAATTTTGTGAAAAAGACATTTATCTAAATAGTTGGTGTTTGTATATTCCTATAAAATATACTAAACATAGAATAAAATTATTTTCTTTGAAAAATATCTTGAGATGGTCAAGAGAGAGATGAATAAAGGTTCTTTCAAAACTTTGCTCGTAATTACAATATTTTCTTTTCTATTAAAAATACAACTACTGAAGAAGGCCATAATACAGCAGAAACTGGTGTTCAATGCGGACACCCATGGGGTGAGCTACAAGTACCGTCGCGTGTGGCTTTTAGTGCCGGGAGTGTCCGAGGACAGAGGCTGTAGCTGTTTCATTGCGGACACCCATGGGGTCAGCTACAAGTACCGTCGCGTGTGGCATCCAGTGCCGGGAATGTCCGAGGACAGAAGCTGCAGCTTTTTCAACGCGGACACCCATGGGGTGAGGTACAAGTAGCGTCGCGTGTGGCTTTTAGTGCCGGGAGTGTCCGAGGACGGAGGCTGCAGCTGTTTCAATGCGGACAACCATGGGGTGAGCTACAAGTACCGTCGCGTGTGGCTATTAGTGCCGGGAGTGTCCGAGGACAGAGGCTGCAGCTTTTTCAATGCGGACACCCATGGGGTGAGCTACAAGTAACGTCGCGTGTGGCTTTTAGTGCCGGGAGTGTTCGAAGACAGAGGCTGTAGCTGTTTCATTGCGGACACCCATGGGGTGACCTACATGTACCGTCGCGTGTGGCTATTAATGCCGGGAGTGTCCGAGGGCAGAGGCTGCAGCTTTTTGAATGCGGACACCCATGGGGAGAGCTACATGTACCGTCGCGTGTGGCTATTAATGCCGGGAGTGTCCGAGGGCAGAGGCTGCAGCTTTTTGAATGCGGACACCCATGGGGTGAGCTACAAGTACCGTCGCGTGTGGCTTTTAGTGCCGGGAGTGTTCGAAGACAGAGGCTGTAGCTGTTTCATTGCGGACACCCATGGGGTGAGCTACAAGTACCGTCGCGTGTGGCTTTTAGTGCCGGGAGTGTCCGAGGACAGAGGCTGTAGCTGTTTCATTGCGGACACCCATGGGGTGAGCTACATGTACCGTCGCGTGTGGCTATTAGTGCCGGGAGTGTCCGAGGACAGAGGCTGTAGCTGTTTCATTGCGGACACCCATGGGGTGAGCTACAAGCACCGTCGCGTGTGGCTTTTAGTGCCGGGAGTGTCCGAGGACAGAGGCTGTAGCTGTTTCATTGCCCCGTGGCTCATGATCTCAAGATTAACGGTCACGTTAAACTACAAGCTTCCTTTTCCTTGTTTCATTGCGGACACCCATGGGGTGGGCTACAAGTACCGTCGCGTGTGGCTTTTAGTGCCGGGAGTGTCCGAGGGCAGAGGCTGCAGCTGTTTCAATGCGGACATCCATGGGGTGAGCAACAGGTACCGTCGCGTGTGGCTGTTAGTACCGGGAGTGTTCGAGGACAGAGGCTGTAGCTGTTTCATTGCGGACACCCATGGGGTGAGCTACATGTATCGTCGCGTGTGACTTCTAGTGCCAGGAGTGTCCGAGGATAGATGCTGTAGCTGTTTCATTGCGGACACCCATGGGGTGAGCTACAAGTATCGTCGCGTGTGACTTCTAGTGCCAGGAGTGTCCGAGGTCAGATGCTGTAGCTGTTTCATTGCCGACACCCATGGGGTGAGCTACAAGTATCGTCGCGTGTGACGTCTAGTGCCAGGAGTGTCCGAGGACAGATGCTGTAGCTGCTTCAATGCGGACACCCATGGGGTGAGATACAAGTACCGTCACGTGTGTCTTTTAGTGCCAGGAGTGTCCGAGGACAGATGCTGTAGCTGCTTCAAAGCGGACACCCATGGGGTGAGCTACAAGTACCGTCACGTGTGTCTTCTAGTGCCGGGAGTGTCCGAGGACAGATGCTGTAGCTGCTTCAATGCGGACACCCATGGGGAGAGCTACAAGTACAGTCACGTGTGTCTTTTAGTGCCAGGAGTGTCCGAGGACAGATGCTGTAGCTGCTTCAATGCGGACACCCATAGGGTGAGCTACAAGTACCGTCGCTTATGGGTTTTAGTGCCGGGAGTGTCCGTGGACATGTTTGGCTCGTCAGAGGCTGTAGCTGCTTCAGTGCGGACACCCATGGGGTGAGCTACAAGTTCAGTTCAATTTCAAGTAGTTCCAACTTTGGCTACCAGATGTCACTGACACCTAGTGGTAAACGTTGGATCTTTGATAGAGCGTTTCAACGAAATCTAACCTACAATAGCTTCACACAAGTTTAGTTAGTGGAAGGTTCTTTTACATGCCATAAATCTATGACATGGGACATGGAGGACATACTGAAGGTTTTTAACGCTCTTAAAAAGTCCGACGACATCAGCCGGGTTTGTGCATAGAAGCTCAGCATGCTACCAATTACGCCACCGAAGTCGCTTTACCTATTGGGATTTCATTCATATAAATTGTGCTCTTGAAAGGTAATGGCACTTTAGCAAGGAAAAGTATTCTTCAATCCGATTTTCGTGAAATGGAGGCCGATATTATTAGAAAAAGAATACAAATAAAGAAATGGATATTTCATCAGCACTTTCACAAGCAGAAATCAGTTAAGGTAAGTAACACGAAGAAGGTCACACAAAAGTAAGGAGACGAATTTTTAAATCAAATTTCGAAGTAAACAATGACACAAATAGCACACAATACGTTAAAAGAAATTATGTAACTGACTGACAAAAGAATGGGCTGCCTATGACTAAACAAATGAAGTCGAGGAATATTAAAAATGACTTAGGCTTACCTTATTAACTAACTGATTCATCATCAAAGTTATACACTGTAGCCTATGTAATGATGAAAATTAGTAATAACGTAGGCCTATCGAATTAAACAAAAATCTGGAAGAGGATACATTTAAAAGGAAATAGTAATTACTAAGATATCGAAGTAAACACATGCCTTTGGCGTATATAGTTGGGAGTAGCCACCATGAACGGGCTGATAACTGTAATGTTATTCAATGGGTGTTGCTTTTTGCTTCCGAAGCAGGAATCAGCAGTATTTTACTTAAGGGCCTCACGGTATAGCCTACAACATTAGTAGTTTTGCTTTGAGGAGCACACACAAAAAGCTTGTCTTTGCCCACCCTCGAGAAGGCAACATATAACTGCCCGTGTGAAAAACAGTGAGATCGAAGATCAACGCTAACTATTTTCAACGTCTGCCCTTGAGATTTATTTATTGTCATAGCAAAGCATACAGCGATCGGAAATTGCAGACGCTTAAACTCAAATGGTTAATTCGTCGGTATAAGGGGAATCCTCGGAATGAATACTGATTCGCCCTTGCCACAACCTGTCAGGATGGTAGCTTCGATTACATTTTTATGTAGTGACTTAACTCGTAACCTAGTTCCATTGCAGAGCTTAGGGGCACATAGGTTACGCCGAAGCATAATCGGTGCTAGAACTTTCAAAATAATTTGGTGCTCAGGGAGACCAAGTGCAGTAACAATGTTTAGAAACTCAGTTGGATAACGCACAGCAGGTAACTCTGCAGGTCACCGGATTCACCTTCACAAGACATGTTGAGGAAAGATCAATCTCCGCAATAAAAGCCACAATGGAAATCAAAAGACTTCATAGTCTCTCACTAGAAACATCAATTTCACTGTTCAATCTGAAAATCGCCCCAATATCATCATAGGCAATTGAAATAATTTGGCCTCACTTGAACTACAAAAACATCAAAGACCTGGATAGAGTTAAAGCCAGATACCTCAAGAAAACCCTGTGCGTATCGAAGTACGCCCCAACCAGATTAGTTTATCAACTGGTGGGAACAAAAACATTTATAGAAGACCTAATATTAAAACATAACCTGATTCAAACACAAACATGCATCGACTTCCTGGAAGAAAGAGCCCAGAAACCAACAGAAATAGACCCCGATTTCTACCTCACCCCAGCCATGAAGGAGAAGGAATGGAGATCAGCCGGCTATGAACTACGACACCTTTACACCCGAGGAGCAATACACGGCTTCCACCATAAAATCTGCAACAGGAAAGGTTACCACAACGCCGACAGTCAATGCAGCTGTGAACTCTGCAACCAATGTGCACACAGTATCACCTATTTGAATGTGCACAAAGAACAATGGCAATCTCGCACTATGCAAAGAACGAATGTCAATGATATCTGTTATGTAATAATTCTGTACACATTGTGTTGAATTCCAATAATAATAATAATGCACACCATCATCTTTATTTAAAACAGTGTTTATAGATCTATACACCGCTTCATGAGCACGAAATGCTTTAAGGATAGCACAGATGATATCCGCGGCTAGGTCATTCTTAGGGGACAAAATAGCTCGTTCGCAAAGCCAAGAGTTGTCTCTGGACGAAATATCATCGATACCTGGATACACACAGCAAATAAGCTCCTCGATCGCTTGTTCAACAGTACAAAGGGAGGGGAGTAGAGTTATAGAACTTCCTTCCTCCTGTAAGGTCCCTTCACCTATCCTCAATAATAAATCCGAGAACTCTTGGCTCCGAAGATCACCTTCCAGATGAACCCCCGTATTTACTGATAATGATTGCTTCTTGACCAGTGTCCAAAGTGCAGAACTCTTGAGAGAGGCATTGACTTCGTCAGCTCTAGTGCCACTCGGTACGACTGGCAGAGTCTGACGGAAGTCACCTGTGGAGAGGACCGTGATGCCTCCCATCACTCGATCATCTTCTCTGAAATCTATCAATGTCCTGTCTAAAGCTTCTACTGCTTGTTTGTGGGACATAGTGTATTCATCCCAAACGATCAATATGCATTGGGCAATTACTTGAGCAATATTGCTCGTTTGTGGTTATGTTACACGATGGGGTTTCTATTCTATCCACATGTAATGGAATTTTAAAGGTGGAATGGGCAGTCCTGCCACCCGGAAGCAAGGTTGCTGCAATGCCAGATGGCGCAACAGCAACTATTCCATCACATCTAAGTTTCGACAAACGGAGTTTTACTAAACATATTTTTCCCGTCCCTCCGGGGAAGTCAAGGAAAAATATATTTCCCTCTCCTTTGCTTACGCTGACCCATATTGTGCGGTAAATGACGGCTTGTTCTTGTGTTAGCCGTGGTTCATTTTCACGAGCAAAGTTTCCCATTTCCACAGGATCATAATTGTTGTCTTGCAGAAATTCTTCGTTGAGGTCCGTTTCATGCAGTATCTGAGTCGACGGCAGACCATAATGTGCAAGTCTTTGTCCTACAACTGAATCGACTGCAGCCTGTAGAGACGAAAGACCTTTGTTGTAGATATGTTCATTGTACATGATGTTAACATCATTACAAGTTCTTTGTAATTGCCAAAATATGTCTTCGCATAGGCCATTTTTATACTTGTTCCATAAGGAAAGGGGTTCACTAAGGTTGCAAATGACCAACATAATTGCAAACAGCTCCTTCAATTTGGATGGGCTATCTGAAATACTGGCTTCGCTCAATGTGTTGCCCCAATGACTGTCATCCTGTAACAGTAAAACACTATAAAAGTGATAACTCAACACATTGCTAGCGTTTTGCCCCAGCGTGCCAATTGGGCTCTTCAGTTGGTAAAGGCACACCTACCAAGACGCGTAGCAGGTACACACTGAGAAGGCCAATGCAAGACGCATCGCCACATATGTGGCCACGTCACGAGCATGCCAGTGCACCACCGGAGTCAAAAACTCCACTTCCAAAAACAATAAACCTTGCTTCGGCATTGAATACAATCAATGTGTTGAGTTATGCTGGACATTTTTTATCACTTTTAGTGTTAAAAGTATAATGGCTCAACGGACAATACTCATTTTGTTTCCATTTCGAGAAGGAACTTTGACAATAAATGATGAAGACCAGTATAGCAATGACTACGATGCTCTGGACTCTACAGAAGAATCAGGTGACGAATGAACATTAGACATTTTGTTATTAATAACGGGAATGAGATTAATGAGAACATTACTTGACGAATCGACGTTTTCTTTTTATTTGCAATGGGAGAAATAGGTCTAATATCCAATATATGTTGTCTTTATTTCCATGCTTTTCTAGAGAAATAATATTGTTTTCGTGTGTGAAGTATGTTTACTAAAACTAGGTCATTAACAGGACTGTAAAATGACATTTTGTTATAAAGTAAATGTTTGCATGATTTTGACGATTTTCTTTGAAAATAAATGTTAATATTTGTGCTATTTCGTTGTTCTATGTTTAATAACAATTTAATATACGTTTTTAATCTGGATGATTTTACATACAGTGACTTGGTCTATTCCCTCAAATAAGGTGTAACAAGAATACTTGACTGAAAGTCTCATTGATATTCATATTTTATCCAGTTTTAAATAGTATGTTTACCACTGTCATAAACTACAATATACACATCCAAATCGTGATTTTTACTACCGAAAATGGATGATTCTTATGTTTCTTTGGGTCATTTTTTACACCTTCCCTTACCCCTCACCCCTATATATTTACCCCCGAAGATCGTACACTTAAGACGATGCCAGAAATGAATTCAGCGACCTCGAAAACGGTATATTGCCAACTTTTAATAGAATACCAGCACTATTAACGAAGTTATTAATTTTTTCCACCTAGAATTGGGATTCGACACTCTGTGCGACGTGCCGAACGCTGCTCGTCAGTTTCCCGTTCCCGAGCGAGAACAGTACTTATTTGGTCAGCTTCCTGACGTGCCAAACGCTGCTCGTCAGTCTCCCGTTCTCGAGCGAGAGCAGTACTTATTTGGTCAGCTTCCCGACGTGCCGAACGCTGCTTGTCAGTCTCCCGTTCTCAAGGGAGAGCAGTACTTATTAGGTCAGCTTCCCGACGTGCCAAACGCTGCTCGTCAGTCTCCCGTTCTCGAGCGAGAGCAGTACTTATTTGGTCAGCTTCCCGACGTGCCAAACGCTGCTCGTCTGTCTCCCGTTCTTGAACGAGAGCAGTACTCATTTGGTCAGCATCCCGACGTGCCGAACGCTGCTCGTCTGTCTCCCGTTCTCGAGCGAGAGCAGTACTTATTCGTTTAGTCTCCTGCCGGGTCTCACGGCAGTGAGAAGTACATTGACGTATAGAAGATTGGCGTCGTCGGTCGGCTACCAAGCGCTCCTGACTGCCGTCATCCGCTTCGAATTCTCCCGAAGTTTACTGCTGTTCCCTTTGAGAAGCAATCCAACTCTCACGCTGATCTTGGTTCTCTGACTCCCTTTGAGTTCTTAATCTTTTTGTCTTGCGGCTTCTCTGGCCAATGTTGGATTTTGTACTTTCTAGCATTCTGTACGGCAAGCAGAATTCTGAGTAAGTAATTATTCTAACGACGACGATGATAATAATTGCTGTTTTATGGGATTTAATGGTTTGGTCGCAGCGGCGGCTCGTGGGGTGAAAGTTCGGTGCAGCCCAACACACGCTCGTGTGCTGTAAACGCATACATTTTGAATAGGTGTGTTGGGTCATCTAGCTAGGAGGAAATCTGGTATCGGGGTGATGCATTGGGAAGACAATGGCATACAAATCAACCGCTGTATTATTGTCATGCACTTACTTTAAATAGCACAACATAAGTATAAAATTAACTAAAAGAGCAAATATTACTCACATTCGGTCACGTCTATTGCTTGTATGTTAAATCTATTCTTCGGTCCTTTGAAGCAGCGAACTTGTCTATGATGTCATCGTAAAAGGGCATTGTATTCATCAAGTCGTTGAGCAGTGACTTCTCTAGGGATATGGTTGCCAGCGCAGTCAGCCTCTCCTGGGATGTTGAATTCCTTAAGTATGTTTTAATCCGCTTAAGGCATGAAAAGCTTCTTTCTACTGAGGAACTGGTCGACAGTATAGTAAGTATTAAACAAAATAATTTATACGCTTCTTTGAACACATCGTTAAGTTCATTCTTATTGAGCGACAAAATTATTTCCTCCAAACTGGTATTTTTGTAGGTAGAATCAGAATAGATGTACTGAAGTTCGTTTTTTAACCTGTGTGTGTCAAATATCGTGGGATAAGAGATTTTTAAGTTCTCTAGAGCATCAAGAGGGAGGATTTTAGAATATTCTTCAAACTTAGAGCTATCTCCTAAGCAAAGAAACTGGAGTTTCTGCATATCTTGAAATCTTGTATCAATTTCTACGGAGACTATATCCAATATCTCAAAATACATCACTCGATACTTAAGGAAAACCTCGTTTTCTGTTTTTAAACCAGAATGTCTTTTAAGTTCAATTTTAGTTTTCTTCTCAGCCATTTGAAAATAGGGTTTAAACGTTTCTTCATTCCTTTTACCTAGTATCAGTTGCCGCGTAGTGTTTATTTCTGAGATGCAGAAGTAAATGTCCAGAGACTTCTTTTGGAGCACGTTGAATAATATATTAGCAAGCTCAAAAATGGCATTGAATACTATTGATAAAAATGTGAATTGGAAGCTATTAAAGTTATTAAACAACCCCTCTGATTGACGAATGGTCTTTTCGTCTGACTGAGGGTCGTGCATAAGTCTTTCAATAATATCTTTCAATCCCTCCCACTCCTCGACAACCACGTTTAAAAGTTTTCCATGTGACGACCAACGTGTATCCACACCAGATGGTATTCGTTTCGCAATTACTGAATCAGCGACGAAAGTTCTTTTGGCTGATGAATGAAAAAATGAGGGTATACCACCCAGACTCGCAAAAAAAAAATACAAAAAAAAATACGGCACTCATATATGTTGCTAATACTTTGCTTTACCACTAGATTTAATCGGTGTGCCAAACAATGTACAAATAATGCTTGAGGGGCATCTTCCTTGACCTTAGTTTGAAGACAGTTTAGATGGCCTGCCATGACACTAGCTCCGTCATAACACTGGGCAATCAATTTAGTTTTGTAAGAAAATTCACTCAAAACAGTCTGAAGCAAGTGGAACAAAGTAATCGCTGTACGGTCCGAACTAACATCATAAAAGCCAAGAAACCGTTCAACTAGCGCACCTTTGTAAGTAATATACCGAAGTATCACCGAACACTGCGATTTCTTTGTGATGTCAGTTTTATCGTCGACCTGAACTGAAAAGAAAGGGGTTTCTAAAATTTCTTCTTTCACAGCATCCCTAATGAAGGTATAGATGCAGTCTATTAGCTCACACTGTATGGTTTTCGATTCTCCGCTAAAAACTTTCTTTATCGAAGCATAATGCTGTTGCATTTCTAATGAGCTGCTACAGACTAGAAGTTTCAACAGTTCTTTGAAATTCCCTCTATTTAAGGAGGAGTCGCTCTCATCATGGCCTTTATATGCCATTTCCTGTTTAGACAGAAATAAAACTGCATCGATTGGTAATCGCATGAAAAGTCTGTTAAGCCTCACATTCTCAGTAAACTTTTTGATGTAAAGACGAGCATTTTCTCGTAAAGCGTCAGCAATTTGATTCTGATTCTTTTTAAGTTCTTTAAATCCCACGGCACTTTTTATATGCTCCGAGGAACCTTCGTGCTTTTGGAAAGACCTATTAGCACAGGACATATTTTCAAATCCTGTGTGATTCCAGACTCCCTGTTTCACTCCTACAATAAGACAAGGCCAACGAAAGAGTTTCTGCAAATACTGACAACCGCATAACCACGGATAACTACTATACCAAGATACCTGGAAATTTCGCGTGTGCACCTTTCCGGAGGCAGAACCAGTTTTTTTTTGTGATATGTCAAAAGTGTTTGGAGTTGATTGTTTGATAACATTTCTTTTCTATCCTCCTCCTTCCATTTAGAAACCGGAGTTTCTCTTAAAATACAAACTAAATCTACGGACGGTTCCATGTTAAAACACGCCTTGGAGGGAACACTATTATTTCACATTATAAGAAAATATTTAAATACGACCTCTCACTCGACATAGGTACTCGTACTTATATTTATAACATAACTGAATTTCAAACGCACTTCCTCTCCAAACATACACCAATAATTATGTTAAGCTTAGCACAGTACGGTAACTATAAAAACGCCACTGCTACTGTATGCCCTTCAAAAGCGCTCGTTCTATTTACACTTCACTCACAATTAATGCGCTACACGGCCACGAATCACAATTTAACAGCACAATTTTTACTGTAAAAGAATACTTCGTACACCACACGTTGCTTCTTGTTACAGCTGTTCCCGAACAGTCTACCAGCGGGGAGCCCGAGTTATATTCGGGTGCGTTCGGATAATATCGTTACAGCTCGTGTGAAGCAGCCCAATATCTCGCTTGCTCGAACGGCTGCACCAAGCCACACCAAGCGGAATAGTTCCGCATACATAATGCAGGCGGTTTGGCGCGTTGTCATGGCAACCGTTCAGTTATACGTCACAAGACAGCCCATACTGCTGTGAGCATTAGTAGGGCTGCACTCATCCCGCAAGGCGCAATCGTAAGGAAACCGACTGCGGGGCTTGCTTAATTTATAGTAAGTATGAGCGCTACGCCGGTTGTGTAATCACAACATATAAAGCGCACTCTTCGTTCTTATTGACGAATACGGTAGGTTTTAAAGAGAAACTATAGGGATTCAGAAAATGATAAGACAATTGGTTTGAGAAATGTTAGTACAGCCGGGCTGTACCTGATGCACCCGAAAAGCCGCTACTGTTTGGTCGAAAACTAAAGTCTATGAAATGGAAAACGAAAATGAAAACTAACTACCAACTTACAAGTAACTTAATTACTACAAGAAGAAAAGTGCAAAGAAAGGGAAAGAAACCAGAAGGAAAATACACGCCCTCAACCATCGGAGAATGACGTCTGAGGGACTTAGGAATAAGTACGGCCATTAAAGGCGGATAGGGAAGGGAAAGAGGAGGGATAGTGCATCCCAAAGTGAATGGAAGAAGTGATAAACGGACGGAGCTCAGGATTCCCTCGGGTTCGCCAACTCCCAATCTCACCGGCCTTTTGTCGACAAGGAACCGTGCACAATAACCAACGAATTTCATTAATAATGTGAAGAATTGGTATCGTTGGAATCATCTCGATGGTCTGCATCATAATACAACCTTAAAAAGCAGTAATATGATATTTTGTTCAAAATATAAGGAATGATCAGTTACTGCCTTTGCAATTTTTCAAACATCTACAATGACAGAGAGCAGTAAGTAGAACCTGCACTGTGAGAAAGCAGTATCTGAAAAGACAATGCTATTTAAGGTTGTACGTTCTTCCCGCGCTACTATACTCAACAATGACAAATGCAGTAAATACTGGATACAATGTAAGAATCAGTGTCTGTTCATTTTTGCCACATACATTTTACAAAATTGGGACATGAAAAATGCGAAATATGTGAGACTTTCAATTTACACAATGCTGGTCACAATAAAAACAATCTGGATCCGGGATGTGAAACCTGTATTCATTCGGATCAACGCATTCAACGAGCTTCCAGTGCTCGTTCACTTTACAGGTGCTTTGGAAAAGGTTACAATGTTACCTCGTATTGACACATTTAAAAAAGCCATCTTCACTACTAGGGTTATTGCCTATAATTAAACTTTCACACCGGTGGGATTAAATCTGACCAAACTACAGTATTTCCATTTCCTGCCTTGTGGCGCGAAGGGATCAGAGGGAGGGGAAAAGAGTACTTTAATTCAGTTCATCTTGTTTCACAGGGATTCAGAGCAGTTCATATATTGGTTAGACAATTGTGCTTCCCAAAATAGAAACTCGGCTTTTCTTTTTTTCCTGTTCGAGAGTCAATGTGAAATCAGTCGAAGTGAACTATTTCGAACCTGAACATACATTCATGTCCTGTGACAGTTTTTGCCACCAAGTTCAGTTATCATTGAAACGTCAAGGAAAGACCTACGACTTCAACGATTTTGTTAGTTCTGTGCAGTCTGCTAATAATGGCAAAGTTATTGCGAAAGCTATGAATATTTCTGATTTCTATAATTTTCAAGATTTGTCTTCAGTTTCTAAGCGGAACTCCATAGATTGCAATCCTGAGGAAATTCTTCTTTTCAAAATTGTTCATATTTGTGCATGAAGAACAGACAAAGAAGCAAATAAGTATCTTGAACTCAATTTTTTGAAATCTGCTGTTGTAATAAATGACCCCCTCCCTGAAACAGGTCAGCACACAAAACCATGCGGAATTTCCTAGGAAAAGACGGAAGGCATTATCAGAAACCCCACTCCGCTAATGCCTGAGGATTGTTCTGGGAAAACATTTCTGAATGTGAATAGGAATTAACTCTTTGGCTAAGCAATTGCACTAAACAGTATTTACAGTGAATGGTTTGTTATATAAATCACTTTACATTGGATTGTGCTTCCTTCTGTAATAGTTGCAATTCAAGTAATAAAATCCAAACTCAAATCATCTGATTTTAAATTTATTGTGTTTTTTAATTAGAGTTCAAAGGAAAAAAGCAGCATCTACAGCATACAACGATAAAGGGCAGTAACTTCCACTTACTGCTTTTTCAATCAAAGCGGAAACCCACATGAACTATGTAAAAAGGAAGTATCTGCCATAAGTCAATAATTCGTTGAAAAAAATAATTTTTGATGCCATAAAATGAAATTCCTCCTTGTGTTTTAGTTAATGTGTTGATTTCAACATGATCCTTAGAGTAGAAAGTAAAGAGAAATTGACTGAACTTTGAACTCAATTTCCTCGGTTTTCAAGTTCATGTAGTTACTTCTTTCTTCCTTACGAGGGCAGATTACAACACAATAACAATGCACAATCACAAACTTCCAAGCCAGGCCAATGCCAATAAACAAATGTCTCCTAGCAACACGATACATCACTCGGCACCAGAGACTATGTACGGAAAGACCGGAGAAGTGCCAATGCCCCACCCTCCCGAATGCTCGGCAAGAACGAAACACGACTGCAGCGCTCCAGCCAAGGCGGGAATTGAGCAAGTGAGCGCGGAAGCACCCTTCGTTGAATTAGTACACTATACAGCTCCCCCTCCCCCCTCCTAGAGAAGAAGATGTAAAGGGAAGTGAAATGTAGTGTAGTGAAGTGAACTACAGTGAAGTGGAGCAAGTGGAGTGAAAACTTGTACACAACTCCTTAGGACTTGCTCGCCTAACGAGTTGAAACCAGAGCACGTCCCTGCTCGCAGGAGTCCTTCGCCCTTATGGGATTATCTAGGCTATATTTATTTATTTATTATTTATTTACGGGCAGATAAAGTGTTCTGCCCCTCGAAGCAACAATAACTAACTGACACTTCGCGTAATGTTCGGTGAATGTGAAGGTTTCCATAAAACGTCAGCTATCAAAAATACACGCACTTCGAAAGGAACAAAACTGGAATATCTTGCAAATATGAATGTCTTGGCTGATTTGTATTGCCACAGAAAACCGCTAGATTTAGCGTACACTCATTGATCAAGAAGTATGAAGGTCGACCTGGAATTTATGGTAGAGTTAGGCCTACGTCAATCCTCATACCGATTTCCAGCTTTTCATATGGCGTTGCTGGGTATCACAATTGGAAGTTAAAATATCTTTTCTCGCTATGTTGTATTGTTTGTACCCACGAGGAAGTTGATTGTCATAATGAGCAATGGTAGAACTCTTCTTGGTAGTCTCTCATTAAGTGTGGGGCCGATAACCTCGATGTTAGGCCCCTTAAAACAGCAATTATCATCATCTCATTAAGTGACTAAATAGTGGCATTGATTCTTAGGGATGAAAAGTTGGATGTCACCTCTTGAGATACTGTTGCCATGCATTCCTTCAGTAGTTTATTAAATAAAAATTAGTTTTATGGGAATATCTCTGAATCTGTCGATTTTATGGCCTTCAAATGTGGTTTTCGTGGATGGGACTCTGAGTTTTGTTTCTCACATTGAGGGACTGAAAATGAGCTTTGTCTCGTCCTTCTACGACTATTTCAGCATGTAGCCTATTTTAAGGGGGAGGCCCCCTTTTTGTTGCAGTTTGGAGATATAATAGACCTTTCGTACGACATATTGCACGTGAAAATAGCGTGAACAAATTCTATTGTACCCCTTGGCCCCCTTAAGCGCATTATACGTATTGATGAATTGTATAGCCTATGTAGGTTCCGTGATAACCTTATAGCCATTTGCAAACTTTCACAGTAATGGAATAAATGGAGTGACATTGCCTTTTACATAAATACTTGAGCTACCGTACTGTTGCCATGGTAACGGGCTTGCATTCCTTCGTAAGTTTATTATATGCAATTAGTTTTCTGGGAATATCTTAGAAACTATTGGTTTTAGGGCCTTAAAACATGGTCCTTTAGGGACCCCGAGTTGTGTTTATGACATCGAGGGGCTGAAATTAAGCTTTGTCTCGTCCTTCTACTCCTATTTCAGCATGTATTTTAAGGGGATAGGCCCTCTTTTATGAGAGGTACGGAGAAGAGTTACACCAATAATTGGTGTCGTACCTCTGATGGATATCTGTACCAAATTTTACGTTGATCCACACAGCCATTCTCGAGGTATAAGGGGACAAATATGTTCATAAACAGACAGACAACAAATTAATTTCCGCGCGCATCCGTCATATAACAGTCTGAAACGCGTTAATAACGCAAATTTCCGTAGAAATTCAGTAAAAACAGACAAACTTTCATCTTTGTAGACTAGACTATATATAGAGTGTGGTATTCTTAGACGCTTTGTTCTACCTATATTCATAAAAAAAAAGATTAAGTCGATAAAACAGAAAATTTCTTTAACAATAGCTTTAGTCAAATCAAAAGACATCCGCAAATTGCGCACTACCTCCCTGTGGAGGTCCGGGCGCGGACACCAAGAGACCACTGGTGAGCCAGCTTGGTGTCCTACGTGAAACCACACACAAGACATGGCACAGACCTAGAAAGATTGCTGACCATACAAAGAGCTCTAAAACAATTGCTTAACAAGATAACTTTCCGTTTAAACGACAAATAAAAAAAATCTCAATTATCCGGATACTACTAACGACCAAACCGCTACCAAAAGTACATATAAAGAATATCTCAATTAACACCAGTAGTAGCCCAGTTTGTAAATCATTAAAATGTCAATAAACATTAGGCTATACATTCAATGTTAATGCAAAGTTCATCAACACAGAAGATTCATTTTGAAAACTAAACCCCCAAAAATTAACGAGTTTAATACAATAAATTCGTGATATGAATTCTAACATTCCGATTGGAAAAAAGTAACTTACACAGAAAAAAACTTTCCGAAAATTGCCATATTATTAAAACTAAAATAAAGGAATGCTTCATGTTCACTTCAAACAACAATTATTTTAAATTTAATAGTAAGAACATTAGAGCGTGACAAACTGCAGTTTCTGTGAGGGGGAAGGTACAGTGTCAGTTTTTGATGTTCTGCAGAATGTTGCGGGAACGTTTGTGCATAACGAATAGAATAAAAAGTGTGATCTCTTCTCCCTCAATAGCATGTAATGAATACGGTTCGGGTTGGCACTCGCCGCTACGCAGCGCTACAGTCGACTCGAGACTGTTGATTTCCACATAATGTTTATGTGTTTATGTGCGATATATTAAGTATTTAATCGGTCGGAGTGTTTTGGTGGTGTTCTGTGCAAACGTTTATTGATATACAAGTGCTTACACTATTACTTCATAGTATTAATACCTGAAATGCTATTGTAGGAAGCATTAACTGAAATAGAATTTAATTTCTTGTCGTGTGTTGACGTTATTTTCGTGTGTTAATTTTATTGTTATTTAATGTAAGTAAACAGCAGTTTAGCCCTTACATTTTCATGAGTGCTTAATGTGAGTAGTGAAGATGCCTTGCTGTTTTGTACCAGGATGCAGATCTGGCTGTGGGGACTGTAAAGAGGTCAGACGGTTTTTCAAATCTCCTAAAGATAAGGAACGTTTTATCAAGTGCAAAGGGGCCATACCAGGGAAGGTTAGGGAACTAACTGAAAAGGCCTACATCTGTGATGCTCACTTTTCAGAAAATTTAATTGTTAAATTTGACAAATTTGTGATAGGAAGTAGTACTTCTCCCAAGAACCAACTGGCGATTGAAAGACTATTCTGTTCCACATATATTTCCTAATTTGCCAAACTATTTGTCCAGTATGGTGTAAATAAAAATGCTCTCGATGCCATTAAAGACTACTTCTGTGAAGAAAGGGATGAGAATAAAACGACAATGAGTTTAAAAACATATATCTACCGTAATGCTGAAGGAGGAGTGATCAGTTTTAGGCAATAGCCTACTCTAAGAAGGGGTCATGACTGTGCCTTCTATGGCTGTTAAATGTTAAGTGCATCTGAAATGATGGTAGTTTATTGAGTTTGGTGTTTGTGGAGTGAAATTTATGGGTATAATTGATTTTAGTAATATTCTAAGGTAAAGTTGAAGGAGCCGTGATCGGGTTTAGGCAATAGTCTACTCTATGAAGGGGTCATGACTATGCCTTATATGTCTGTTTAATGTTAAGTTCTTCTGAAATGATGGTAGTTTACTGATTTTAGAACTTGCATATGTTGCATTGGATCCAGTCTTCACTGAAATTCTCACCACAAAAAATTATGCAGTTGGTTGTCTCACAATAAAAAGTCAGCGTCTTCCTTGCCTTTTTTCGCCAAAGACTTGGGCCCAAGAAAACTGTGCCAGCCTTGAAGGGAAATTCCCTTATTTTCAATGTAACATAACATATGTGTTAAAAAGTAATTTGGATATGCTGTGCATACATTACGACAATGATAGGATATTTTTACAATATTGAGATTGCCTGGTTTTTAAATTGTGAAAAATGTGAGATTTATAAATTCGTTGATATCAGGATATAATGTAGATAAATGATTTGCTACAATGAAACAGAAACAAATCAAGGTTTAAAAAATAGTTTTTAATTTTAATTTGACCCTTTCTTGAAGTTATTATACAAAAATAAGTAAGTGTGCGATACTGGGGTACCTTCCCCTACGTAGTAATGTGGAAATGTCAGGATTGTATCATGTGAAGGGGTGGGTCAGGAGGAAAGAGGCATTGAGTGATGTGGTAGTGTGCCCTTTTGAGTTGGCACAAGGGATCGAACCCGTGATTATTTAAGAAAGAAGTATAATATTCTTGCAGGATTTGGAGCTATAAGCTAAGGGGAGACTTGAGATGTTGAAACGAAACGCAATCTTGGAGTTTGTCGCAAGAGGTTGAATCATATACACGCACATGCGAGGTGATTCAGGCGTAATAAATCAGATAATGCAACTGCAAGAAAGGACTCAAGCAGTGACGAATAACCAGTGAGTTAGGAAGGGAGTTTCCCTAGATATGTTGAATTAGCAGTCTTACGACAAGATTAGCAGCAGAGAGACCCTGCAATGTTGTGAAATTTGCATGATTTCCGATAATACGCAAAATTATGAATTTTGGAATACACCAAAATGGCTGATAATTAGAAAAATAATTTTTAAGAACATAAAATCATCTAATTATTGTACAGGATAGAAGTGTCGACTCAGCCTTACGTCACTTGACCTCCGCGAACGGATCTGGCGAGGGAATATCAGTAATGAGACCCGCCTACACATAGCCAATTATTTTGGAAATTATTATAGAAGAACTCTACGATCGATTTCCAAATTTCAAGATATTTTTCGAACCTATGGACCTATAATCCGGTACGAGGATTACTTTGGAATTTAGGTTCAAGAGGGGTGGAAACGAACTACTTTTGGCTCAGATCAGATAAATAGCCAGTCTGCCAAGGCAGATTCATGCAGTCTTCAGTGAACCTCTAAGGAGGAGGTACCGCGTCAAGTATTATTCAGTCTACAACGGACCTCAGTGAGGGGTCGTAATGATTCAACAAGCATGCAGTCTTCAGTGAACCTCTGTAGAGAGTGATATACTGTATCAACGAAGTACATTCGAAACGCGTGTGGAGTTATCGTGAATCAATTGAAGCCAGTGTAAGTCTTCAAATCGCTAAGTGGAGGAATATTAGTAAGGGATTCGACTGGAAACATTTAAACGTGAACAGAGTGGAGAACCACTTATTATAGAGCATTAGTTAAGACTGAGACTCTAGGGAAAGGTGTCTAATGAAGACACACGGCGAAGTACGTTATCGTAGCCATATACACAGATAATATCGCACCAGTACAGTGAAGTCAGGGCCGATAGGAACAGAAAGTAAACATTGAAATAGAACTATCAGAGGTGAGCAGGGAAGCAACGGGTAAGCAGATCAGAGACTGTCAATGGTTTGTCGTAGAGGTCTAGGTAGACCATAGGAGATCAGAGGCTTTCATTCTTTTCAAGTAGATGCTTAGGATCTGGATAGGGATCCGCGAAGACCTACATTTCTTGGAGGAGGCAAAGAAAAAGTGAACCGTGTTAATTAGGAAAGAGTCACATGTGTGTGTAAGGCATTAGTTCACGCCCAAGTGTAAAATTTATGTGTAAATAATATTTTTCAAGTGTTTTAAAGTGCTAATAAGTGTATTATTGTAATCAAGTATGTTAGAAAACCCTAAGAAAGGGGATTTAAGTAAAGTGAAAATGTGTGCAATTTGTAAAAGAAAAATATACGTGGAAAGTACCACAGTATTAGATATGGAAGATTAAACACAAGATGGTGGACGAACAGGTCCATAACCATTGGCGGAGACCACCGAAATAACAATGTGAGTGTATTTTGGGGTCGTGCGATCTTTAAGAAATATCGACATGTCACACGTTTATAGAGAAAGGAATTAATATCTGAAGAAAATTGTGTTGTGAGATCAAACGGATTTGAATCGATAGCTAGCAAGAGGAATAAGAGATTGTGAAGTGTAATATTGTAAACACTAGTAAATTGTGGAAAGAGTAGAATCTCTTAAAGTTAAGATGTGAAGTTGTTAAGGAGAGTGGGTATGTCCAAAATTTCCGAAATGATCGAAATTGCTTTTTTGGAGTCAAATTACTGTATGGACTTTACACTTTCAAACGGTACCTATAACTTTGTAATATCTCATTCCTAAGGGCACTACATTCTGAAAAACAATGATAGATGACAATGGAGTGGCTATGGCTTGGTGGCAAAAAAAAAAAAAAAAAAAAAAACAAATCTCCATCTAGTCACCCTTGAACATATTTTTCTTTGTTGAAGTTGGCTGTGGTGGTAGGCTATGCACTTTAACTCGTCATTTGTTTGTTTTTCAGTTCCTTAGTTCCATCTTCGAAGTGGTGTCCATGGAACTGTTGAATTCTCGCGCCAATTTGTGTCTGGCTTGATTGTGATATAATATCGTTGAAATACAGAGTAGTTTTCGTTTTATCTTACGTGTACGTTAGTGGACATCATGCCTAGAAGTACTCTGAAGGTTTTTCAGACGAGGAGACGTGTTGGGAAACATAAGAGCGCCCAGAAAATTCATAACCTCAACAGCGGATCGCCAAGCAATTCGTCATGTGAAGTGTGTTCTCATGTCAGTTCTTCTGGAAAGAAACTGAAGTCATCGGGCGAAGAGTATGACACATTTCTAGAAAATTCAAAAGGTGATATGAACGAAATATTTGACATGAAGATATTGGGTGACATTTTTGCGAACAGTGTTGTTTGTAAACAGTGCAAAGAGGGTGGCTTTAGTCTTTCTATAAAGAATCATGTAGGTCTTGCAGTTCAAATTATGTTGACCTGTGGCAACTGTTCCCATGTTGTGGAATTTTTCTCATCTTCCTGTGTATAAATTGAGAATGCAATAGGGCAGAAAGAAACAACCAGAGTTCGTGCAGTTAATGTTAGACTGGTGTATGGCTTACGATCAGTTGGAATGGGAAAGTCAGCTGGTATCATTCTCTGCGGTGTCCTGAATCTGCCCCCACCTCCTAGTAAGTTCGGCAAGTACGTAACTGGTATTGTTTCTGTAGTTGAAGATATCTCCCTGGAATGCATGAAGGAAGCAGTTGAGGAGGCAGTTAGTGAAAATGATGGGAATCGAAATTTAAGTGCTGCATTTGACGGTACCTGGCAGAAGAGGGGACATACCTCTCTGAACGGTGTCGTAACGGCCACAAGCGTTGACACCGGTAAGCTTATCGATGTGGCAATATTGTCTAAATATTGCAGATGTGTGGACAGAATGAAGGGAAATCATTCAGATCACTGTGAGGCCAATTACAGTGGTTCTAGTGGTGGCATGGAGGTCGCAGGTGTGACCAAATTGTTCCAGCGTTCACTATGTTGGCACAAGGTAAAATACATCAATTACCTAGGAGATGGGGACTCTAAAGCATTCAAAGCTGTAGAGGCCTTGAAACCATATGGAGATGACATAACTATAACTAAAATTGAATGCATAGGACATATCCAGAAAAGAATGGGTACGCGGTTGCGAAGGCTCAAAGAAAGCCGAAATGGTACTAAACTGTCAGATGGAAAGCCCCTTGAAGGAAGGTGGAGGCTTACAGACGATGTCATAAATTGCCTCCAAGACTATTATGGTGTGGCTATAAGGCAAAACACCCAGAGTGTTGAAGACATGAAGCGTGCTGTTTGGAACCTGTTTTTTCACACGGCATCAACAGATCATAATCCACAACATGGATTGTGTCCTAAAGGAAACGAAAGCTGGTGCAAATACAACAGGGGGTTAGAAACTGGCGATGTTTAAGAGCACAAGCACTGTCTACCAGCTCCCATTATTGACGTGATAAAACCTGTATTCAAAGACCTTTCAGACAGTGCATTGTTGAAAAAGTGCCTTCATGGTAAAACGCAAAATCCCAATGAGAGCGTAAACAATATAATATGGTCGGTGTTCCCCAAAACAACATTTGTGCAGATAAGGACCCTGCATTTTGATGTTTACAATGCAGTCTTGGGATTTAACAAAGGGTGCATTGGAAAATGCAAGGTGATCAATAAACTCATCGGTAGTGTGGGATATATATGTGCAAAGGTATGCAGTCCGTTGACAGTGAAAGGGTTAAGAAGGCAGACAGGGCAGTTAGGGTGCTACAGATCAAGGCAGCGGGGAGGAGAGAAATGCGTAAGAGAAAGATTTTGGTTGAGATGGAGGAAGTTGATTCCTATGGTGCCGGCATGTACTGAAAACCTGACAAAAACTTTGATAGCAATTTCCCAAAGAAAGCAATTTTTGGACATGTAAAATCCTTTTTCTGGAGAATTATTCTACTTGAGAAACTGAAAATTTCAGTATCTATCGTTCAAAGTGTACTTTATGATTTAACACGGCTGTTTTTGAAAATTTCATTTTGTTCAAATTTTATGTATGAAAATGTGTAAAAAATAGTACAAAATGTAATGGTGGGATTAAAATTCCATAAAAAATCTGAAAATTATTTTATAAATAAATGGCTGTGTTAAATTATTCAAGAAGGAATGTAGTATAAGTGTTGTAAATATGAAGCCGCTGAGTGAAATACATCCCGAGAAAAAGTACATCAAAATACAAGAATTTAACATTGACAAGATAGGACATACCCACTCCCCTTATACATATGTTCAAGTAAATATATTTTAGTCTCAAGGAATTTTGAGATGTTCAAAATAATTGTGTTGAAATAATTATTTATGTTAAATAAATTAATCATTGTAAGGATAAGTCAGCAGTGGGAATGTTAAGAACGGCTTGGAAAGAAATAAACTCTTTACGAAAAGCTTTACTGGAAAATATATATTGATTACGATGAAATAAGCGAACATAATTAGTAAAATGAAGTGATTGCTATAAATAATGTCAGGAAGGGTTAACCATGAGTTGAGTTGTCGCGACAGTGATTATGACGGATCCAAAATCGACGTATAATTTGGGGAGCAAGTTGTGTGTATTTGCACGGAGGTTAGGTATTAGTTCCACTCCAGTCGCATGAATTGTATTTTTTTTTGAAAGAGGTTAGTGATATGTTCCACTCTTTTGGGAAGGCCAGAGGCATGTCCCGCTTCCGATGTATCTCCGAATCTTCCGATGAAAGTAGCGATGCCCTCGGAGTGATTCCATTTAAGCCGTTGGATGCTTAATTATTGTTGTATTAGCCCTCGTATAAAATGATCGTATAATGGTGCGGGCAGCGTGGAAACTCATGGATTAATTACACTATCCTGTGTGATATAAATATCGGCCGATGATCGCCGAAGTAAAATAACATAAACGTAGGGTTTTATATATTAACGCCTTTTAACAAGAGAAGTGTGGTAGTAAGAAACTCATCCAGTCAAGTCTCCAGAAATATATATCCCAGCTGGACGTGACCGACATGTTGTCAGTGGTCATAAATTTTGTTGAGGAGTTGACCTAGTAAAGGGGAGCTCGCCAGCCGGCCTGTTTATGGCTCAGGCGGACCAGATGTTATTTGTAAACACGGGAGTGTGAAAGAGATTGTAAGAACACTATAGTCGAAGGCTCGGAGGTTCAATGCCCATAGCCATATTATTAGGAGTATGCCTTGCTAGAGTAATCCTTTCAGATGCCGTTAATTAGGATATGTTATACTAAAAAGTAAATATAAATGCCATGTGTGACAATCGAAAAATAAAGGTGTTATTTTGTTAAAGCAAATATTTCAAGGAGATTTATTTATTTGATTCTTTCAGTAATTTTTGAACAAAAAGGACGGCACGATCGCCAAGGAGAAAGGAGTACTTAACACAGTGAGAGAGAGAAAACTTTGATTCATGCAAAACCTAAATTGAAATTATTTTTATTAATTAAATTTTATAGTGGCGGAACTACTGAAGCTGGCGAATGATGAAACTCTAGATGTACTAGTCAAACTTTCTGAAGAGATATGGAGAACTGAGATGTTACCAATTGAATGGCTGTCAGCACTAATCCATCCTCTACACAAAAAGGTGATAAAAAGAATGTTAACAACTATAGAGGCATCTCATTAGTATCTGTTCCTTAAAAGATTTTCTCCAAAGCAGTTCAGAACAGAATAGAAGCGCATCTTGACCAACAGATCGGGGAATAATAGGCTGGCTTCAGAAAGGGTCGTTCATGCCCGGAACAGATCATTAACCTGAAGAACATCATCAGGTACAAGAAGACAGTAGGATATAGTTACGTGGTCGTGTTTGTTGACTTTCAGAAAGCGTATGACTTCATCGACCGGGAGTCATTAAAGAATATTTTGGAAGAGTTTGGAGTGGATGATACATCTAGAAATTTGAACAAACAAACTCTAACCAACACAGTGTCGAAAGTCAAATTTATGGGAGAGATATCAGAACCGTTTACAATTAGAACGGGCGTCAGACAGGGAGACGGACTATATCCACTCCTCTTCAACTGTGTTTTGGAAAAAGTCATTCGTGAATGGAGGAAGATGTTAGACCAAGAAGAAACAAATGAAGATCGGTTCAGACTTGGTCCTAAGCACAAAGGGATATACATTGACTGTCTGGCATTTGCGGATGACCTGGCCATTTTTGCTAACGACATAGATTCAGCAGTCAACAAGATCAATAAATAGGCTGTCAGAAATAGCTGAAAATAGAAGACAAAATATATGACAAACATCTGCGATGTACCTGAATGGATGATCACTAACCTTGGAGAAATCAGTCGAGTCACAAATTTCCGATATCTCGGTGAAGTCATCCAGCAGAATGGATTAGAAGAGGAAGCAATTAATGTCAGGATGAGGAAGTTAGACCAGGCATACCACATTACAAAGAATATCTATAACAAAAAGTCTATGAGTATAGGGGCCAAGTTCCGACACTATTCCACAGTTGTAAAACCCGAGGGATTATATGCGTCCGAAACTTTGACCATGAATAGTGAAGGTCAAGCCGACCAACGGGAAAAAAGAGAGAGTAGGATATTAAGAAAAATCCTTGGTAATAGATGGGTTGATGGACAGTGGTGAATGAGAGCAAATGAGGACTTGTACAACAACATAGACCCTATCACAGCATCAATTAAGAAGAGACGGCTACTATTTTACGGTCACCTTTTGAGGATGACTGATGATCGATTAACCAAAAGAATATGGAGTTTCATCAAGCCTAAGGCAACATGGCGGAGATGGTTCGAGGAATGCGAAAGAGATCTCAGGCAAATCGGTATTCTAGACCGATAAATTCGAGACAGGAACACACTGAGAAGATTGGTGAACAACTACCAATATTTAAAATGGCATCAACTTCCGGAAGACGGAGAGGACCTTTGTCCGAAGAACATAAACAGACACTCGTCGCTGGGGTCAGAAGATACTGGCAGGAAGTCAAAGCCGGAACAAGAGCAAGACCTAGACACTAAAGTGAAGTTGGTTGTTACCACGCAGTCCATAGACGCTCAACTCGATGTATATACAAAAATGTTGGTTGCACATTTGAAAGAATCCAAGGCTAAAGAAGGGAAATAAATTCATGTGTTTCAAGTAATAAAGTTGTCAATTATTTGTGGAGATTCGGTGGAACCGTAATAACAATGATCATATGTGGTGTTATTGAAGATTCCTATTGTCATGGAATAATTATTCGTGAAGTATAGATTTTCAGTGATTTTTATTGACTTACTGTCATTTATTTTGATTTGTATTAACTTGTTTGTAGCGCCATTTTAGTTACAATTAAATATGTTTTATGTGAGATTTTTTATTTTATATTTGAAGTGTAGAACTGTTGATTTTGATCCCAAATATATGTGTCATATCGTGGGAATGGATGTACCACCCCCGAATTGACTGAACTAGGCGAAGTATGACCATGTATTAATTCTTCAGATGGGTGCAGTAGTGAGAGTTAGTGTGGTACTGATGGGGTATTTCAATGCCAGGATAGGAAATAGAACTGAGGGCTATGAGAAGGTACTGGGTAAGTGGGGTGAGGATACGGAAGCGAACATCAATGCGAAATGCTTACTGGACTTGTGTGCTAGTATGGGGTTATCTGTCGCACACTCATTCTCGAAGCATAATGAGATTTACAGATACACATGGAAGGACAGAGGAACCAGGTCAATAATAGACTGTATCCAATTGTAATGGGTGTTTCCCTAAACCTGAAAACTGATTTACATTCACTTGAATGATCAGTTTCGATCGCCAAGCGATCATCATCAGATCCTTTACAAAATAGATCAAATGGAAATAAAACAACTCGAAAGCCAGACAATAATGAGATCAAATTCGCGAAGTTCAATGACGTGAACGCGAATAAACACAAAATCATTTTTTTTTAAGAAACAAGGCAAAACAGTAGCATTCCCAAAACAACAACACATTGGCAAGCATCTGCACAACAGTATCTCAAAGTGAGATGTATATTCGATATCGTGCCAAGAGATAGGGAGCCAAGCAAAATTCGTTGACCAAACTGGCAGAAGAGTGGACACGAGATACAAAGAACATAAAAGTTCGATAAAGTACGGAACACACTCAGCCGTATGCCAACATATCTAGGTAAGTAAAACGTGGGACACAAATCTACTAACATTGAAACCAACTTAAAAATCATACATCACGAACCAAGAGGAAGAACCCTGGATATAAAGGAAATAAATGAGATAGCTAAACTAAACAACCTAATAACATTCATGGAGAGTTCACCTCTCTTTACACTACTGGAAAACACCCCCGTTAGAAACGAGAACAAACATAACGGTGTAGTCAGGCTAGATAAGGGGGCAATCACGGGAAATATGTTACTGGATTAGGATGTTCTTTGTACCAGATCATCAATAAACCAAGGCTGGCATTAACGGCAGAATTAAAGAATCCACGACATTATCAATAGTCCGGGAGCACTTAAAGAGGGCTGTTTAGCCTACGCGTGGCGAGAATGAGAATTGGTCTTTAATAGTGGAATATGTCCACAATACAGTAACATACACCAGTCAGGAAGGTCTAGACTTGGCCAGCACAGTGTGTTACATTGCGAGACGAGCATAGGCAGGTAGAGCCCAAGGAGGGGAGAGAGATAACGAGATAGCAGTGTACTCAAGAAAATTACGCCGAGCTCAGTGTAAACCCCATCGCTCAAACAATAAGCGTAGTTCATATTCAATCCAACTTGACCACTTACTAACAATCATACTAAACAAGGTCAATAACCACTAACAAATCTTGACAATTTGCGCAAGTTGATGCTAAATAAGTGTATATATCACCCACATAGATTTGATAGTCTAAGTGTAAAGGATCTGATGATGATCCCTTGAGGATAGAAACTGGTCATCCAAGTGTATTTATTAATATTGTTGTACCCCTAGGGTACGCTACCCTCATCCCCTAAATAAAATCCCCGACAAATCCAAATTCCAAACAATTACTTTAAAAACCTGGGTAGATTATTAGCTTGGGAATAACCTAACCCCCAAGGGAGGACGATAAAGAGAAGGAGGTGGGTTTCGGACTGGAGAAAAAGGATGGAGAAATAGGAGGAGAGTCCTACAAAAGTTATAAGTTTAACTTTAAATGTACTCAAAGGCGGTTGCCACTGCAAATCCGCTCTCCGATACCTAAAGTGGGTAGGGACCTGGGCAAAGCTAACGGGAAACGCAGCTAGAACTTGGGCGGTTTGCAAGAGAGTGGCTTTAGAGTATTCCCTCTCAAGCATACATATGCCTACTATGGGGAAGGGTGATGGTCTGGCAAGACAAAGAGTAACAGATTTATGGGGTATCTGTTCAAAGGAGTTTGTTTTTCAACAAATAATTTGAAGAACGCTAATAATTTGAATCGGTTTAGATATTTTAGTTTTCGAAATTGTAGAATTCCTAAAGAGCGACCAAATGCTTCCAAGAAGGATAGGGATAAAGCAATTATAACTTTGGGAATAATTTTGGTAAGTGTATCAATAGTTGCATTTGGAAATGGCTAAGCTTTTAACCAGCAAGGCGCCGACTAAAAGTTTAGACAATGAGAAACATTTATATTTTGAAAAACCAACCATAAGTGTTGGAGAGAATCTCCACAAGCAGGAAGCTGGCGTAGCGAGCTATGCTTGCCTTACTGGCCAGTTAGAATTAGCTATTAAAGCTAAGAGAGACTTTACCAAGTTGTCAACTAAGAGTTCTTGCTCAAATGCAACAAGTGGTGAGAGCCCTATCAATAGATTTATTTGCATTAAGTGGGAAGAGTCAAGGAAGACAGGATCTTGCCTAACCGTTATGCTAGAGAAATGATAAAGCGAAAAAGAACTTTTGAATTTATTTAACAATGCAAAAGAGTGTAATGAATTCAACAAATATATAATTTAAATTTTGTTAACAATTTGGGGTCGCAGACCTCCGAAAACATTTAAAGCTTGCGCCAGGCAATTAACAATTCTTTTGGTTTCAAACCTTTATATGTTTTAAAATCTTCGCAAGATTTTGAAATGGCGAAGATAAAATGAAAAATTTAAAGATAATTAAAGTGATTAAAGTTAGACAATAAATCAAGTACAAGGTGTGTACTTTGAGGAATTTCTAAGTTAATATCCTTGAAAGAGTAACAACTTCGGAAATAACAATAACAAAAAACAGGAAGAATAAAATAGAAGTTTCTATAACTTCTTATATTAATGCTGAATTACTTGGTTGGATTATGCAAATAGGGCAGGTCACTTATTGTGAAACCTGAAGAGAAAAATCGAAAGGAAGTTTCTAGACCTCCTATGTTTAAGTAGGAATCACGAGACAAATGGGGCAAGTTTCCCTTTCGTGAAACCTAGAAATAACTCACTTATGAGTTGAAAGAATTGTATTCCCTAATTAGAAGGGAGAAACAAGATAATTTGAGACGTGTACCAGGCACGTAGTTATGCAGACATTAATTCGTTTTAAATAAATCAAGAGAGGGACGGCACTTATTGAGAGTGACACCTCATTGGAAAAGACCTAAATAACAATTTTATTATTATGGTTTGTTAATAAGAGGTTTGGGAAAGATCAAATGGAATTGAGGATAAGTGTTCATGGCCGTATTTATAATAATGGGACGAACGCGACGCGGATGAAATATTGAACAAACACTGTTTTTCACTATAGTCTGTTGAAATAGATGAAAAGTTCACTGTAGTAGCACAAAAGGTTTATGGCAAAGAAAATTATTGCAATTATGGAAAATAACTAGTTACACTAGATTTGCGAGAGTCTATCGCTTGAGAAAGTTGTAGATTAAAGTTAAATGCGCCAGAGAAAATCCCAACGGAGGAAGAAAAATTAGCCATTGAGCAGTAATTCATAAGGAAGATTCCTTAGTTAGAAAAGGTATTCCCACATGCGAGTGGAAAATACATGACAGTATAACTGGTAGATAGAGTGCAGATACTGGAAGGTTCCAGAGCAATCCTGACTGAAGAATAGGGCAAAAGTTATTCCAGCGGTGGAACGAGCTAACTATTTTATAGACAGTGGGTAATTCAATGGTATCCCACGTTGTGAGAAGATCTCTCATTTAATAAGCATAAGAAATGCTGCTTCCTATTAAGATCGGCTTAGACAAACCAAAGCCCAACATGGAAATCCCGCGAAGGATGATTATTGCCCCAAATATAGTAATCTCACACTGCCTATAAAATGATCATTAAAATCATGTAGCTATTTAAAATCCATTAAAATTAGTTGAAGAACGTAGAAGTAGTACTTAGCTTGGCTTCATGGCGAATGTGAAGTTCCCTTTGACGGTTGAGATTAAAGTTCCAACATGGCGTGGAATTAAAAGATTGCCTCTTGAGTTGAGGATGCGAGCTCTAGTTGAGCTTCAACTGACTGAGTCGACTGCCGGCGTACAAGTGAGACACGCTCAGCGAAGCACAGAGGGACCAGGGAAGGGAAAAGAGTGGGGTAGGAAACAAAAGAAATACATATCAGAATAGACAACTTAACAAAAAATAAATTTTTTCTTGATGAAATGGTCTTCAAAGAGTTGATAGTAGGCGACACTAGAGCAGCCTGGTGGGTGAAAAAGTAGACGAAGTTCTCTTGATCACGGAGATGATAGCTGGCGATGGCGACGTGATCTGGTGGCCAGATTGATAAGGAAGTCCTCTTGAACAGGGAAGAATTGAGGATCTTCAGAGATTCGCTGCTAGATGACGCTAGATGGGTCATGGAAGATATATATCTAGAACAGACTCACAAGTAACATGAGAACAATAAACAGCAAGGAGAAATTGGAAGATCACTGTTGGTGTTTGAGAAAAAGGAAGGAATGAACTATAGCAAAGAGCAGTAAAAGTTTACTCTATCTTACAGTGTATTCCAAAGAATACACCAAAACCTACAAATAAAATTACAAAATTATAAGACTAATAAGTTATCACCTATATGAACTCAAGTAGCCTCGTGTCCCAGGCAACAACCCTAGAAAGGACTACGACTTAGAAGGAACGTACGGATTCCGCAGACATAGCACGAGAAACCTATAAAATCCCCGGAGGTCATGCACCCGGGATCAGTCTGTCTAAGTGCTACCGACGTGACGAACCGCTGCTGTTAGCTGAAAGGGTAAGTAACTCAAGCGATTACTACACGCACAATCACACTACACTCACATCCCCCTGTGCTTGGACTGTATTAATTCTTTTTTATTATTATTTGAACTGCTATTTGCAAGCGTACCTCAAAATCAAGGTACACATTAAATTTAAAAGTAATAGAAGTCACTGGTCTTATCCTTTATTTAATTAGCTGATAAGATCCTACCCTCTTAGCTTCCCCATCAGGTAGGATCTAGAATTAGCTTCACTGTCTACTGTTTAATTGTTTCGTGACGTCAGCCGAGTGCTACCACACAGCGCTGACACAAGCAGGCTATCAGCTCGCCTGCGTACGACTTGCTTTAGACCGCTGGGTATCGCTAGCGCGCACAGAGTAGTAATTAAATTACCTTTCCAAACATCCCCTCACCCGGAACTACCCTGTCAAGCAGTACATTGGGGAGTTCTCCTTGCAGATCGCACTGACGATCGCAAATCACTAAATAATCCATACCTCTTACAGCAATTGCCAAGCTCGCCCCCTAATCACACTAATTTAATCCCTTAGGTTAATTCTTTGTACAGGCCACCCTCACAGGTACCTTACAAATGGTGGAGGCACTAGGTACCGCGACGTTGTATTAAAACAACGCCTACAGGAGTACAGACAACGTATTCCGCGGAAAAGATCCCTAGAACCTAAAACCTCTTTCTAAGCCAAGCAAACGCCACCCAAAATTGGTTTTTTTTGAAATAAGGGTCCAATAAGATTTTTATACCCACCCAGACCCGCCCTAACAGAGATACATTCATTAACGCCACCCTTACAAAATAATCAGCCAATTAAAACCCCAAATTTGCTACGCCCACACTATATAATTAATAAGGGGTCACATTATTTAATTGTCCACCCACTTCGGTCCCCGGTATCTTATATAGGATTGCAGTGCTAATATTTTATTTTCCAACCCCGTGGAATAGGGAATATACCAGATAACCCAAGAAAATAAATCCCACAGATTCACTTGCCCAGGCACCTCCATCGATAGTTCCCTACTCACGATATACATACATTGCGATAGGAAACACACATATACGACCAAAAGCCTATTATAGTTCTATATTTAGCATGACATCCCTCAACCGCATACATACATTGCAGCGTATAGACGCCTTGCAAAGCTTAATTGCGTGGCACAAATCCTTAAGCGACAAACAGGATTACCTGAACCGCCTGCAGAAAATACTGCGTGCCCAATATAAGAGGATTCTGGGAGCCCTTTCCCACAAAACAGGACATAAATATGTCATTAGGGGCCCCATCCCAGCCATCAGGCAACAATTTAACCGAACACAGGGTAAGCTTCACCTTAGGGTAAATACAGTAAACACGAGACTGGCGAAACCAGCCAGGGTGATTACCCTGCAATACGCCGAGATATGGCAACGTTTCCGTCAGCTCCAGGCACACTTTCTTACATTTGAGCAGTTAACACATCCACCTACCCCAATGGAAGCGGCCAGTACATACAATGCACCAAAAGTAGCTAGTACATCCATTCCACTAATGCCCACTCCTATTAGGAAGGAGACTGCCGTGGCCATGCCACATCCGCAGCTCGCCATGGGGAACGAGACACACGCAAACGCAGTCCCTATGCCGCGTAGTAATATTTCCATCCCCACGCTTCCAGTATGCCCTAGGACCTTCGCGCCTATTCCGGCCAGCAACAGTCCTAAGGTACGCCGAAAAGTCATATTAATTCACCGCACCATTCCGATCACAATCCCGAAAATAGAAGGTAGGCTACACAAACCTAAGATCACCCTTCTCCAAACGCCTCGCCCGGAGAATGCATCCCTTGAGTGGATACCAGGTGCAAAAGCCGCTTTGGCAATCCGAGGGAGACGATGCCATTACTTGCGATAGATGGAATTCGAAATTGCCAATTCAGAACACATTATTTTTACATAATTAAAGGTACACTGAATTATAATACCAGTAAACCAGACCACATAATAGCCTTACGCGTAATATAACTCGCTTTCATAGCCAATTTTCCTTTCACACACAACATTTAGGTGTAAGTAGAGGATAAGAAATGTCGAGGCAGGCTCCGCTTGCAGCAGTCCCGCGTAGGCTATCTCCACGTTTCCCCAGTCCCCAGAGCCATACGAAACGAAAGCGTTAAATCACCAGTATCAGGGAGTAAAACTATATTTTTCCCACACATAGTTCGAACCCAGGAACATATAAATCAAACAGGCGCCCTATGCGCTATGGCATTTAGTAGCCATGCTCACAACTAGCAGTCTCCGACAGTTCCCAACACTGCATGATACGAAGCTTAATTATAAGTTGCATGTTTAGTTATAAATGATATAATAATGTGTACCAGGTTATATTTCTTGTGTCCTATGTCTTTCTAGGATTATGAATTCTGTTGACACACGCTAGTTTCAGACAGATCAAGGCTAGATATATATTTAGTAGCACATATGCCTCACATTCCCCTTAGGTCCCCATGAACAAGGTACGCCAAATAAGCATTGGCAATAGCGCCAATTTCGCTATGGCATCTAGTAACCACAGTCTGAAATAGAGGTCACTACCAATCCCAGTTTGGCCCCACACCATAAGTAGTCTTCAGTTGCAGAATTTCAAGTAGGAGATATCGACTTAACGTTCTTAATAATAGTTCCATATTTATAATATGCAAAGTGCATTAATGTTTTTGCAGATAATATATTGTAGACCAGACCTTGCAAATGTAATACACAGTGCACGGCAAGCGAGGTCAATCCTCTATCCCAACATACGGAAGCAACGAGAGCTGTAATGCTCAATCAGCGATACACAACGCATGCATAGCAACAGATCTTTCCGCCCAGTCACGCAAACTACCACGCTCATACATGGCCGTGCGTAACACGGGTCATTCACACACATGGAGGACACATAGCAAACCACGGAAAGACTCCTTTACTATAGAAAGATAGCAAAACACTTTATATTCATATTCACAGTTGAGGAGCACCAATGTATAACTTAATTGTTTATATATATATATATATATATATATATATATATATATATATATACCTTTGGCAGCGACCGATAACAAATTCCGACAGATGTGATACATGATAGGCGTTTACATACATTTCCCATAACACTAGAGGAACTAACACTCCCATGCCTAATGACCACATTTAGGAGATTAATACACAACATTTTTACTTACACAACTTTAGAAAGTGCACGGATTCCAACAGTCACCCCATATTAAGGCGGGATGACAGGCCGATACACCACATTATCACGGAATACGCCGATAAGTTGTTACATAGGGCCTAATATAATACACTACGGAACATACAATACAATTTCTATAGCGAACGCCATTACATCGGCAGTAGCGAAAGCACATACAGAGCTACAGACAATACAATAACACAGGTTAGCCGCAGTGCATACACACAATGGCCTAACATCTACAAGAACACAGGTTAGCGGCCATTCACCAATGGAACGCTACTCATACACTAACGCAGATTGGTGACCTTTCGCAATGGCATAGAAGTAGACATACAACAACACAGGTTAGCGGATTTCAATATAGGCCAAAGCAGATTAATACTCATGACAGGATATAGCGACACTTAGTATAATTCCGCACACAATTGCGCTAATACACAGGTGGATTATTACCACCACACAATCACACAGGTTACCATACCGTCACAGCGTCAGCATATATAGGTCAGCTGAACACACAGTTAGGAAACACTGGGAATAAGGTTGACTTATACTTACACATATTACATATCCCATACACTGCTATCCAATAGATGTTCTTTAATATATATATATAAAATCACTTCAGATACTAGATACTGCAAACTGCAGACAGACAGTGAGGCGCGCTCCGCATGCAATGCCGGATGCGAGAAATGCGCACACAGATTCTCGACACCCGAGACGCCAGAACTCACAGACTCACAAGTTATATACAGCACGCATGACATTTACACATACTCTTGTCCATATATTTTTTATTCTCATAGGGGATCTTTTAAAATCTATTTTTCTAGATCACAGTGGCATTGACCACCAAGTACCGTCATAAAGACAGACAAAATGAACAGTTTTCATACAAGGCGACTTTCCATCCTTAGACGACGGAGTAGGGAAATAATTTAAATTACAATTATAATTATAATCATCTCATCCTAGCCGACGACTGATTGGACTCCTAGCTATGTCTAGGTGATTGGGGGTATTCCCCTGACAGTCGACTTAGGAACCCATTTATCATCCTTACGCTAAGTACTAGCTGTTCATAATGATCTACTATATGACGTAATGATATTCGTAATTTTATAGGTAATTTCATAATTTCATAAGTGCCACAAGGCTCCAACAGGGCCACAAATCCTTATATAGATCCCCTTTAATTCATTTCTACACAGTAGATAGACACTTAGCATTACAATCATAAGTTGGCCACAGTAAACTTACATATTTTCGTTTTGAGGCAACGTGATACGACATGGCACATACATATATATGTCCATTAGTAGCACAACAACGCCATGGCCCATATATGTCCTATAGTTGACCTAAGGCGTCAGCAAGTCAAAGGCAGGTTCAGTCCTACTTTCCTGGGAGCACGATAAGGAATACGTATCGACCATAGACATAGCCATGCCGAATTTTCTAGATAACGATTAACAAAGGCCCGATGATTTTATTTAATATATAAAGACTAAATATCCACCTGATTCCACAAACAGCGTATACGAAATAGAAATACATCATCTCCACGACAACACACTCAGTTAGGAGAATACAGTATATAGATTTCACTTCCACACAGCAGAATGCCCGGTAAATGTAGCCCATTATGCTACTCCACAGACAATCCAACACATGGAATACAACATTCACTATGAATATACATATTACTACACCCCGCATTATTTTTTTCATTTTCCCGGAGTAGACGGGAGTAAACCACGGAAACACTTTTCCTACAGGGTGACACCCAACATTGCTACACCCACATGGAATCGCTACATGCGGCCACACATCCACAAGTATGGTATAATACAATTTGTAATTTAAATACAGAGTAACTAAATATTTTTTATAGACACCATTTTCCATTTTCCCGCAGGAAGTGGAAGCAAAACACAGAAACATTTGTCTATAGATGGACACCCAGCATATTAATGCACCCCGCATTATTTTTCACTTTTCCGGAGTAGACGAGTGCAAACCACTGAAACACTTTTCTACATTCTGACAGCCAGAATTTTTACAGCCACAGGAATTCGCCATATGCTCCCGGACATGCATAACACACTCTAGCATATTCCATAAATGGTATACAAGAAACACAATAGTTATATACATATCGTTTGCCACATTTGAGTACGATATGATGACAGCGTAATCCCATTAGAATTCCCCAACAGAAAAAACATGCGTTACTTCCCGATATACAGACGGACAATCAATAGCCTACACCCAGATTACATAATACACAGGCTGTATACCATTTGACGATACATAATTGATGACCACTCCATTTGACACATAACACGTGCTTTTGACAGTTTAGTTACTGCATAATAACAGAGCGCCGTGCTTAACACCCACTCTTAGAGCTCAGGTCCAATCAGAATAGCGCCACGATAAACATGCACTACTACAGCCTGCCAGCCAATCAACGCTTCAGATAACGCCTCGCAGTAGCGATACCTGATGACTTCCATACACACACGTTATCACCAGCCACGCCTCTCACGTGACGAGTAACTAGCAGGCAGCCATAATGGATATAGGCCTACTCTCGCGCGCTGAATTCAAACGACAGTAAGAGCGAGACATATAATTCTCGGAATACACTATACACAGCAGGATAACCAAATATTTTTCTTTTAGTTCACCCCCTTCATCCCTCAATACTTAACGCCGGGACAGCATATTTCACGGCCAGAAGCCAGTATTATCGGTGATATTCACACAGCGCCACGTCACACAAAATACACCGTTTTTTAATCTTTCAGCGGGCTTTAATATACGTTTGCCCTCGAATACACCCTTATATAGACACGCCATCCAACATAGGAAAACACGAGCATGTCTCCGTGACCATATAAATATATAAATCTACTTCCCACTTAGGAGGTTTTAATTTATTTTATTCGCGGTATAGCGATATTGAACCAAATATTCTCTTCCAGATTTGGACGAGCAAACTTATTTACATCAATAGCGCATTAATATCCCCCCGCGCATTGCACCCCTCTTGAACTCCATGATTAAAACGCCACATTTAGTGGAATTTCTAGCCCCGTTTACCATATAGATGGCATTCATATATACCAGCCTCCCAACTAATACAATGGCAATACACACTTATGGATCCCCCACATTTCAATAGGGTGGATAGAATATTTTTTTGCAGCATTAAGCCCCCCTATAGGGAGGACTTACGCCACACATATAGTGCGCTGCAATATAACCTGGTTTAGAATATATGTACACATATAAGACAGTTTCTCTAGTTAAGGGATCATGTTATGTAATAATCATAGATGACCAGTTTTTAAATACAGGCTTTATAGTATATAAGTCTAGAGTATATATTTTACCAGTATGGACAGCAGTCTCATATTATTATTATTATGGCTCCAGATGCCATATATTGCGACTAGTGCGTCCAAGCTTCAAAGCACATCTCCCTCCCAAAATACATATTAACACTCTACAGATATACCCTTGTACAATTGTTCCATATAATGCACGGCACTTGGTAATCATGCAATTACCAGGGTGTACGCCATGATTTATCACTCGTGGCTATATGTTAATCAACATTCGGAACTTTAGAGCTAACAGCTTAGCGTACCAGGCTTAACCCGTTAACACCAGTGCATGCATTGTTTTATTTTAATAACCAATATTTTTACCCTGCATGCCAGCTCAGAGCATAAATGCCAACCTAACACCTTCAGCACGGTACCTAACAACCACGCTGAACACCCAGGTCCTAACCAATAAAATCCTCACCCACACCGGTCGAGAGATCCTACCGCTTAACGTTTCCATACATCCCCATAGGACCACGATTCCTTGGACCTATCTTACCATCCATTTACCGATACTTACAAATTCTAACATACTTACAATTGCCCATTAACACGGGAATACCCTTCACATCCTTCACTTACCCACTAACATGTGAGAGGGAATTATACGCAGCTGACATTAGCTGGATATCCGACGAGCCAGGCGCAACTATAGTGCACTGTGCCACCACAGTTATCCCCCCCGTATAACTATGACACCCTACACAACACAATACCGCTTGACACTTTCTTCTCATGGTTTGTGCACGGAGGTGCACTTTGATAGATGTGACCCTATTTTCCAAGGGAAAATAGATATTGGTAAGTTGTACCCAGGACTGACGGCAAGGATAGCCCAGGACCTGACATAATAGGACTTCAACGTTGACGACCGACGAGAGGTCATAGTTGTGACGTGTTAGGGCGGGCATGCGCCTGTGTTAGAGGACGTACATAGCCTGTCTCCCCTAGCACGGGATCCGTTATACCCATTTTTATGCCCTAACGTCGTCTAAGCTATACCTGCGGATGGAGGCTTGATGGTTCGATAAGGGAAGTAAATACCCCCACATCGGACAGGATACTTCCTCCTTCCCAAGACGACCCCTATTACTTGACGTTAGTTAGCATGTAAGACTAAGTAAATGCTTTATCGCGAAAGCAAGTCCTGCAGCTGCAGGTGAAGATGAATAACGATGAATAATACTGAATAATGATGAAATAGAATAATGAATTAAGGGAATAAGGAAATAATGAAGTAAGGAAATAGTGAAAGAATATAGTAATGAAATGGTATAATGAAATAAGGGAATAATGAAATAAAGAAGGAATGAAATGATAAAATAATGACATGATATTGTGCCGTTACTTTGGCACTAATCTCTGATCGAACGTACTATTTTTACTTTGGCATAAACTTTTGAATCGAGCGGCGGAGTTAGTTGTGGCTGGCCTCGATAGGTAGCATATCTTGTCGGTGCTGCCTTGGACTGGGATTGTAGTTTCTCCCTCTGTCCGATAGGAAGAGCTATGTTCTAGCGACAAGTATTTCTCTATCTCGATGTTGACTTTAATGGTTTTGGAAGGCTGGGATTTTCGAGACATGTATGATTCTCGTAATGAGCTTGTTAGGCCAGTCATCATGGATCTACGTGGTTTTATAAATACATAAGAAGTATACTGAAGTTCTACTGTATGTGAAAATGTTGAATGATATTATCCCTCTTCGTCAAGTTATTGACTGGTTACCTATTGTAACCTTACTGGAGATAAACGTCTGGATATGCTTCGTATATTATGGAATTAAGGTAGGCTATTTTGTCATCGTAAGTACTTGTGACTGTATCGTCTGGCAAGGTAAATGTATTTATTTTGTATTTTCCTACGTTGCATGACAGGGCCTTTCAAGGTTATACATTCAAACTTAATGTCATCCTCGGGTATTCACTCTGGTAGGCTAACTGACACTCATATTTTCTTTGCGTAATTAATGATTTGTTTTCTGTTTTCTGTTTATTGTAAAAATGCATTTTAATTACAAGTAGTATGCCTTATGGTCTGTGGAAAATTTATTAATGTAGGATTTATTTTGATGTCGATAGCCCTAGTACGGTGATCGTTTTTCTTCTGTTTTTCATGATGGCTACTGTCGTATTGTTTTTAACTATGTGTGATCATCTGTTGTTAATAAAAAAGAGATTTCTGATAGCCATTGAGGTAAAAACACGTAAATTGGATTAGCTCCGTATATTTTGTGTTTTGAAGACATTAATTCTTCAGTTTTAGGCAACGTATTACATTGGATATTATAACGAGCGTAGGCCTAGCTTTGTGACATGGACTGTCTCGAGAATTAATTAATTATTTATTTGTGTGGAAATGCATGAAATACTGTATGATGCATTATGCAGGTGCATTATGAAACTGTTGAATATTTAATTCGTCATCCTCTTAATTATTTGGCTTGGATTCTCATAATGACAACAGATGATAGTTTGAAAGCAACGCTTATTTACTTCATCGTAACAACTTGGCTGGATTGCTAAAATATGTATTACAGTCAACTGGAAGGAACAAATATTTGATGTCAGAATCCACATCTTGATTTGTAAGTGTTTTGTTAATTTGTATGCATGTTTATTGTGAATATATTATGATTTTACCCGATCACCTTAGTATTATTTCTGGGTTCCGGGGTTCGAAGATGGTCTCAGACAATTGCCCTCTGAGTATGAATTCACTATGGTCCAGTACCTTCCCTCCCAAGGCCTTTACTTTAGTAGGGGGTCAAAATGTGTTATAGCAGTAGCGTGGTTAGATTTGTACCACATTCAGTAGTTGTTTGGGGCTAGTCTTTGGATCTTGGGGCTTGGAAGTATGATTGGGCCTAAAGTGTGATATTTTTAATGTTTGTTGTTATTGTTTTATCTTTGTATAATTTTCTTGTTATTTATGTTTCATGTGATAATATACTGAATGGACGAGAGCATTTTAAAAGCTGTACCATATTTATCCAAAGAGGAACTGGCTTATGAAATTCAAATAAGGAATGGCAACCCTAATTTTCATCGTGAACTGGATATAATTCTTCTCAAAACCTTAAAGTCAGCTCCTGTTGTTAGTCTGACTGATCAACATTCTTATGGGACAAAAGGTAGGTCTGATGTTGTGATATCTGTTTCAAACCTATTAGTGTCCTGTGACGAGTTAAAGCAAGTTGCCAATCCTTCGGCATATCGTGTGAACAAATTAAAATTTCGTTCTATACACTGGATTAATCGTTTAGTGAGTTTAATTGAATATTGGTCCAAGTGTGATATTGTTTTTTCAAGCAAGTTAGTTGGGCTTCGTGACAAGCTGTTAGATAGTTTTAATCGGTTGTCCTCGAGTGATATTTCTGAGAATATTAGTGAACCTGTTGTATGTTCTGAAAGCGTTTGTTCATATGTTAGTGATTCTTGTGATGGCGTTGTGAATAATAGTAATTATTTTGGTAATTTTGTATCAGTGTCGATGGAGAATAATGAAAATATGTTAGGCGCTTTGCAAACTAATAATACTACTGAGGTAAATAAACAAATAGGATCTTCAAGAAATACACCTGAGGTCATGTCGAGCCCTAGTAATTTGAATGCTGTTGGTAATTCACGTTCTGATAAGAGATGTAACGATTTTTCTAGTTCAGTTTCTTGCCATGACGTTGGTAGTGCTGGGAATAGGTTAGGATCTCACCGTACTTGGACTGATAAGGAAGTACAAACTGTTGATAGCTTACTTGGTGAATGTGATGTGATAGATAGAGTAAATAGGCTTAATCTTTCTGATAATCGAGCCTCGACTAACGTTGTTTCTCTAAATAAACTTATGACTGATGGTCAGGTTAATTTTGCTTCCCTTCCTAACCCATTAACTCTAATTTTGAAAGATTTTCATGTGTGCTATGGCACTGATATTAATTTATTTGTGAAATGTTTGAAGAAATTAGTGGAATTAGGGGATGGTTCTGGTATAAATTATTTTCAGCCACGTGGAGAGATGCAGCTTGTGGATAATTGTAGTAGTCTTGTTCCTTATAAAAATTTCAGGGAAGGCGTGAGTTCATGCCTACAAATGTTCAAAGCCATGTATTTCAGGGGCGTGCTGACCAGAGGTTTAATGGGAGTAGAGCCAGCAAAGGCAAGAGATGTGATTTTTGTGGCTCGTATGACCACATTAGTCGATGGTGCGATGCAGATTTTGATAATTTAAGTTGATATTCGATGTGTTGTATGTTTTTGTCAAAATTGTGTAGATGAATTCTGGTCATCAGGACATGTATGTATTGTGGATGTTATTGATGCTTGTATTTGTCTACACGTGTGGTGCACATTCTGCTAGATTGTGCAAATCTATAAAGGTTCTTCTTGTATGTTATTATCAAAATTGTGTAGATGAATTCCGGTCATTAGGACATGCATGTGTTTTTGATGTGTGTATTTGTCTACACGTGTGGTGCACATTCTGCTAGATAGTGCAAATCCATAAGGTTCTTCTTGTATGTTATTGTCAAAATTGTGTAGATGAATTCTGGTCATCGGGACATGTATGTATTGTGGATGTTATTGATGCTTGTATTTGTCTACACGTGTGGTGCTCATTCTGCTTGATTGTGCAAATCTATAAAGGTTCTTCTTGTTTGTAATTGTCTAAATTGTGTTAGGTCTGAAGTGACAAACTTGTGTAAATGTATTTGAGTGCATGAGTGGGGGTGATTGTTATTAGTTTTGTTTTGTAATCGGGTGGGTCTCTTGGTTGTTTCTTAAGGTGAATTAAGGTTAGGGTTTCTTTTTGCTTAATTTATAATTGAATTTAATTAAATACGCCGTACGTATAAAATGATACTATGTTGGGATATCATAGGTAAGTAATTACAAACCTCTTCTGTTCTCCGAGTGATGACTTAGTCATTTATCTGCTTGTTGATTTATGAAGGTAACTACTTGCCGAAATGTGTTTTGGTGATGGAAAATCATGCTATGCCAGGGTAAAATGCGGCTAGTATGACATGTTGATTTCAGTGTGTTTTATTTAAGGGTTATTATTTATTTTGTGTATGTTGATGTCCTAACGGTGTGTCAATTTATATTCTGGAAAAATTATGGGGATTTTGTGGGTAGTAAATGGTTTTATTAATTTTGGGAGTTTGTAAGGTCGTGTGATTTCAATGAATGTTTGGGTACGTTTGTAGCTTGGTGATCTGCACGAGTAGTCTGTTGATCTTCTTTCATTTAGGGTCTTCTGTTGGTCATTTATTGAGGGATTTCTGTCGAGTTTGTTCTTGTTTTGATCTTGTTCGCTATACTGTTTACTTAGTTTGATATACTAGGCTATGTCAAGAGTGAATAATTGTATTGTTTATGTTATTGTCTAAATTGTGCATTTCCAAAGTTGGACATTCAGAAAGTATAAATGTGGTGTGATTTGTTTTATTTTGGTAATTGGGTTAGTTTTCTTGTTGTTGTTTTGTGGTTGTCCAGATATGTGTGGATGTATATTAATTTAAGGGGTAAAAGGTCATTGTATGTTACTTTGGGATCGTGGATGTAAATTAGCATTTTGTTGACGCATCTGTCAACTTAAGTCTACCAGATGAATGTTATGGGGGTTCATTTGCTTAGATTTGAGTTGAATATGTTGGTAAGTATTTATAAACAATTCTCCTAAGTCTTCAGTTGATTGAGTGGGCTCAATTTTTTTTTGCTGTCTGACTGAGAAATAAATACTTTAGGTTAAGTAATGTGATGTGATATGATGAATTGAGTTGTGGTATTTGGTCAATATACGGCGACTCACTATAGGCCTCATGAAATACGTGCTTCGTCTCGTTTCCTAGTTTCTGTTTGGTCTGGGTCTGTATATGATAGGGTATTTATGTATTTGTGTTTTGTGTGGATGTGTTGACAAGTGCTAATTCATATTCTGGTTGTTGTTTATTAATTATTTGATGGTTGTAATTGTAATTTTTTTCTGGGGATTTTAAGGTTATGTGTCATGGTGTAAGGTTGTGGTGTGATTCTGCTTTGGTATGCACGTGTGTCCTGTTTTTGCTTGATAATTGGGTCTTTCTATTGTTCTTCTTGGAATTTTCTTGTGTTTTCCTACTTTGGGTGTTTCTTTGGGCATTTTCTCTTTCTGTATTTTGGACAAATGGGTTGAACAGATATGCAATGTGAGACAATTGCCTTCGTCTTTTGGGATAATAAGGTTTTTTATTTGTAAATATGAGAGCTCAAGTGCCATTCAGCATTATTATTGAAACTTATTTTTGGAAAATACTGTTATTATTGTAATATTTTCGGGATATTGTAATTTTCTAAAACATGCATGCAATTTTCTGTGTTAATTGAGGGTCATTGTTAAACATTTCACCTGTAAAGATGTGGATTCTTGATAGTACTGGGTTATTGTTGTAAAATCTGATGCCATCATGTAATATTTTATTGTAATTTGTTCTTTGTAAATGAGTGTCAACGTTAGATATTAAGCTTTCCTTTACACATTACTGTCGCAGTCGAAATTTGATTTCAGCTAATTTCTTCGAGGTCTTATTCTGCGTTTGGAGTGTTATGCAGTGCGAGAAGATGTCTCTGGCCAGGATATTGGACCAATCTATGTAACCTTCGGATGAAACTGTTCCTGCCATCGTTTATTCAAGATGCCATTTGTAATAATGTTGTGGAAATTGTACAAAGAAAACCCACTCGATGTATTCTACACTTAAGTATTTGTTTATGTTCTTGGCATGACATATTTTGGTGGTTATGGTGCTGATGAAAACTGAAATGAACTTTTAATTAAGTATTTCACATTCGGAAGCTACTGTGTTTGTGATAATTGGCAAAAACTTTTCTATGCTTAAAGATTGCTTGATTATGCATGTTGATACACTTGTACCATTTACGTCGTCTCTGTTCTGCGAACCATCGACAAGTTTGGGGCCCGGGAGTCTGTGCCGTTACTTTGGCACTAATCTCTGATCGAACGTACTATTTTTACTTTGGCATAAACTTTTGAATCGAGCGGCGGAGTTAGTTGTGGCTGGCCTCGATAGGTAGCATATCTTGTCGGTGCTGCCTTGGACTGGGATTGTAGTTTCTCCCTCTGTCCGATAGGAAGAGCTATGTTCTAGCGACAAGTATTTCTCTATCTCGATGTTGACTTTAATGGTTTTGGAAGGCTGGGATTTTCGAGACATGTATGATTCTCGTAATGAGCTTGTTAGGCCAGTCATCATGGATCTACGTGGTTTTATAAATACATAAGAAGTATACTGAAGTTCTACTGTATGTGAAAATGTTGAATGATATTATCCCTCTTCGTCAAGTTATTGACTGGTTACCTATTGTAACCTTACTGGAGATAAACGTCTGGATATGCTTCGTATATTATGGAATTAAGGTAGGCTATTTTGTCATCGTAAGTACTTGTGACTGTATCGTCTGGCAAGGTAAATGTATTTATTTTGTATTTTCCTACGTTGCATGACAGGGCCTTTCAAGGTTATACATTCAAACTTAATGTCATCCTCGGGTATTCACTCTGGTAGGCTAACTGACACTCATATTTTCTTTGCGTAATTAATGATTTGTTTTCTGTTTTCTGTTTATTGTAAAAATGCATTTTAATTACAAGTAGTATGCCTTATGGTCTGTGGAAAATTTATTAATGTAGGATTTATTTTGATGTCGATAGCCCTAGTACGGTGATCGTTTTTCTTCTGTTTTTCATGATGGCTACTGTCGTATTGTTTTTAACTATGTGTGATCATCTGTTGTTAATAAAAAAGAGATTTCTGATAGCCATTGAGGTAAAAACACGTAAATTGGATTAGCTCCGTATATTTTGTGTTTTGAAGACATTAATTCTTCAGTTTTAGGCAACGTATTACATTGGATATTATAACGAGCGTAGGCCTAGCTTTGTGACATGGACTGTCTCGAGAATTAATTAATTATTTATTTGTGTGGAAATGCATGAAATACTGTATGATGCATTATGCAGGTGCATTATGAAACTGTTGAATATTTAATTCGTCATCCTCTTAATTATTTGGCTTGGATTCTCATAATGACAACAGATGATAGTTTGAAAGCAACGCTTATTTACTTCATCGTAACAACTTGGCTGGATTGCTAAAATATGTATTACAGTCAACTGGAAGGAACAAATATTTGATGTCAGAATCCACATCTTGATTTGTAAGTGTTTTGTTAATTTGTATGCATGTTTATTGTGAATATATTATGATTTTACCCGATCACCTTAGTATTATTTCTGGGTTCCGGGGTTCGAAGATGGTCTCAGACAATTGCCCTCTGAGTATGAATTCACTATGGTCCAGTACCTTCCCTCCCAAGGCCTTTACTTAACTAGGGGGTCAATATAATGAAAAAATGAATGTATGATCCCCCGGGCCGAGGTATCTAACACCGATGATCTCCTCTGTTGGTACCCCCGGAGGGTAGCACCCATGATATATGATACTTGAAATATACGACGAATCTACGATTCTCTCCCTGGCCGAGGTTACAGCTATTATTGTGCCCCAGGGGGAGGAATATATTGATATTGCCTAAGTGGCAATATATGAGCGCCGAATGCGGTCTTACGCAGATGCGTAAGCCCGATAGGAACGGTCCATACCGTTCACGTGATTGTCCTTCAATGGAAGGGACGATAGAGTATTGGAACGGTCCATACCGTTCACGTGATTGTCCTTCAATGGAAGGGACGATAGCATATTGGAACGGTCCATACCGTTCACGTGATTGTCCTTCAATGGAAGGGACGATAGCATATTGGAACAGTCCATACCGTTCACATGAGTGTCCTTCAATGGAAGGACCGATAGCACAATGAAATACTACGGCATAGACCATATTGAATAAAGGAAATGGTAGCGCAAAGATATAGGACAGAAATGAATAGGAATAAAGTAAACTGAAGTTATAGGAAATAATGAGTAAGAAAGAATAAGGAAATACAAAGGTATATACAATAATGAATGAAGGATGAGGTAGCACAATGATATAGGACAGAAACGAATAGGAATAAAGTAAAGTGAAGTTATAGGAAATAATGAGTAAGAAGGAATAAAGAAATACAAAGATATAGCCAGTAAGGAATAACGGATGAAGTAGCACAATGATATAGGACAGAAACGAATAGGAATAAAGTAAAGTGAAGTTATAGGAACTAATGAGTAAGAAGGAATAAAGAAATACAAAGATATAGCCAATAAGGACTAAAGCATGCAGTAGCACAAGAATATAGGAAAAGGATGAATAAGAATAAGGATATGCGAAGGTACAGAAAATAAGAAATGATGTATAAAACAAACAGGAAGGTATATGACAATATAAAATAAAGAATGGGCAATAGTAGTTATAAGTCTATATTTTATGCTTATATGTCTGTATTAATTTTTCAGCGCAGGTTGAAAACCTGAGGCGCCGAATCCGGACACAGCGCACATAGTGGTGCATTCTTTGCATCGAGAGTCGCTCCATTTTGGGCACTCGCCGATATTACCGATGAAAGTGACCTAATGTGATATATTTGCCAGATGAAATGATTTTCTATATACCTCCACAGGTTTACCCCACAGATGCCGAGGGTGGATACCCTCTATTATGATTTTATATGTCTTTTTGGTCCCAACAGATGGCGACATGATATATACAATAATAATTTGTATTTTTACTACACAAATTTCCCGCCCCCACATTTCACACTCACATGGCCAATACACAATCCCCCCCACACATGATACATATTTCCAGGCGCACATCCGAACCACGGTGGAGATATACCTGTGGGATATCCCCCCACTGAAGGTCGGATCAACAATAAACAATTTGACACCTATAATGAGAGGTGCACTACGGCCACACAGCTCGCGCCTATTTCTGTAAAGGACGAGTTGTGCTGCCAAGATGACTTCGCTTGCCCACAGGGAGCGAGTCATAATATAGTCCTACTATAGATTTGTCGTACATAGCCTGCAGGTATTAGATAGTAGTTTACGCATAGGTATTAAGTTAGGGTGCACTCGAAGTAGTGTCAGCGTTCATTGAGTACGGTATTTTGTAAATGAAAGAGTATAACAGTGATATAGTTGCGCAACTTCGGTAATGATAGAATATTGGTATAGGTAATACATTATTTATTTAGCGTATGGCATGGTTACATAATTACAAGCTAAAGAACACATTAAACATATACATTAGTATGTAGCCTAAAAGAACAATATTAAAATAAATTTTGAATGAGGAGACACATATTCAATAGATAAAAAGTTCAAATTTACAAGGTAAGATTTAAATTGGAAATCCAGTCTAGGGCAGGCTGCGTTGCATCATGAAAGTCTTTGAGGTTCCCATGATAGGCTCGAAGGCTGCAGTCCTCCACGATATGTTGGATGGTCTGTGTTTCAAAACCACAGTCGCACTGAGGTGAGGAAGCCTTATTCCACTTGAATAAGCTGTCTGCGCAGACCCCATGTCCCGTTCGAATTCTGTTGAGTGATTTCCATGTATGGCGTGGTAGGTAATAGGTAATAGAGTTTGGTTTTAAATGTAAAATATTGGTATAGTTAATAGAGTTTTGTTTTAAAAATGACTACATATGGTATTGTTGTGTTGAAATTTTTGTTGAAAGCATTTCAGATTATTCTAATTGATGGTATTGTTTAGATAAGATTATGATTGCGAATTTATGAAGGTATTTTGATTGTTTTTTCTTATACATTGTTTTTCCTTTCTATTCTTTTAAACTCCCCGTTGTAAAAATGTCGTATTTCTTCCCCACAACAAAACACTTCTAACTATATTCCCTTAAATTACACCCAGCGACATTTCTTTCATTCTTTCTCTCCACTCTATCTCTTTTACACACGTGCAGGGCACGCGAGGGCAGTTTTTCATCCACACCGGAGGAACGTTGCTTATATATCCTCCCCCACCCCTAGGATGTTTTTTTCCTCCCGTTGTGTTCCTGCACCCCTTTAGTTGAATGGATATTGATATGTTTTATGTTTATGTTGTATGTACTGTTTTGTTTCTCAATATACTTTGTCATATGTTACACATACCAATAGGGATAAATGTGGTATCCCGCCAGGTTAATAATGATACATAACAAACAAGTAAGCTTCACGACCCACTGTTGCATTTTTTGAATACCACTGTAAAGCAATATTGTTCCCCTCACCATACACACTTAAACATGATCGCTGAGCACTACCCGGACGCACACTCTATAGAAGGCACTTATACACAGCCTTCAACCTTCGACGATTACTCCTATAATACGAATTTCATATCTACCCCCTTACTCACCCCTATCTTCCACGAGGCTACCCACACACCCCCGACGACGCCACCCATACATTTACGGACTAAATTAAAAGAAGAAAAGAAGAGATGAAAAGAAGATAGAAGAATTCCAAGAGAGAAGAAGATGCCCTATTTTACAAAAACCACCCCCACGTCTTCGTCCAGTTATCGAGGACGATAACTAACCCTACAAAGGGGGTTGTTGTACCCCTAGGGTACGCTACCCTCATCCCCTAAATAAAATCCCCGACAAATCCAAATTCCAAACAATTACTTTAAAAACCTACAAATAAAATTACAAAATTATAAGACTAATAAGTTAGCACCTATATGAACTCAAGTAGCCTCGTGTCCCAGGCAACGACCCTAGAAAGGACTAAGACTTCGAAGGAATGTACGGATTCCGCAGAGGTAGCACGAGAAACCTATAAAAACCCCGGAGGTCATGCACCCGGGATCAGTCTGTCTAAGTGCTACCGACGTGACGAACCGCTGCTGTTAGCTGAAAGCGTAAGTGATTCAAGCGATTACTACACGCACAATCACACTACACTCACATCCCCCTGTGCTTGGACTGTATTAATTCTTTATTTTTATTTTTTGAACTGCTATTTGCAAGCGTACCTCAAAATCGAGGTACACATTAAATTTAAAAGTAATAGAAGTCACTGGTCTTATCCTTTATTTAATTAGCTGATAAGATCCTACCCTCTTAGCTTCCCCATCAGGTAGGATCTAGAATTAGCTTCACTGCCTACTGTTTAATTGTTTCGTGACGTCAGCCGAGTGCTACCACACAGCGCTGACACAAGCAGGCTATCAGCTCGCCTGCGTACGACTTGCTTTAGACCGCTGGGTATCGCTAGCGCGCACAGAGTAGTAATTAAATTACCTTTCCAAACATCCCCTCACCCGGAACTACCCCGTCAAGCAGTACATTGGGGAGTTCTCCTTGCAGATCGCACTGACGATCGCAAATCACTAAATAATCCATACCTCTTACAGCAATTGCCAAGATCGCCCCCTAATCACACTAATTTCATCCCTTAGGTTAATTCTTTGTACAGGCCACCCTCACAGGTATCTTACAATATCAAGTATTTTTCAAGTTTAGTCGTGTTCACCGACTGAAAGGCATTTAAATTTCATTTCCTAAGGCAACACTGAAAAATGGCTTCCAACGCGATAACGAGATTTGGTGTCTTGAAAATAAGTCCATGGGACTGATAACCTGTGTTTCTGCGGTCACTATCAATATAGATTCGTCTACGCTAAATGCTAACACAGAAGACAGTACATTCATTAGTTATATATTTGTTTGTTCAAGTCAGAGTACAAAATGTGAAAGCCAGGTGTTCTCCTCAGCTCTTCAAGTGGGCTCTACCATGATCTGAAAACAAACAACAAGGTATTCAGTGAGGAACATATTGTTGCACCTTTTAGGACACCTAGTGCCCTGAAGAGGTACATTCACATACACCTATAATTATCTACAAATACCTACAAATCACACCCACATTGTCTACACTATCTGACCGCTATCTACACCCCCTTCAGCCCCCATTTCTAAACAACACCCTAATGACCCAGGGGAATCAACAACAACACGAACCTACTGTTTCACCAACATGTCCCAACACCAGCCACTAGCTACACAAGTGTGGAAATGTATGCGCCGACATGCCAATCCCCAGAGGCCAGGACTATAAATGGCCATACGCTTCAGGCACATAGGTCTATAGTTCTGCAGACTACCTGTTGTCATCATCACCAGTCGCTGTACTAGAGGTAACGTGTGCTCACGGATCTATCCCGACATTTATCCCTACACTCCACACCCACACAAAGATTGTAAGATTGTTATTGCCTTCTGCAAGAAGTAGTGTTCAAATGCACTAACACAGATTTGTGAAGTCATAGTACTTCTAGCACAACAGTTATTAAACTACTCATTCACAAGTATTGTTGGTCTCATAATTTATTTCACTTGCACGCTAATCTTATAATCTCCGAATCCCAGTCCCTAGTATTATTTAATTGCATGCTTGTAAACACTCGGTAAGCAATTCGTCTTCCGACTTGACGTAAAGCACTACTCAGCAGTTCCATTCTACTCTACGATTGCGCGCACTTCCCTCACGGTGCAAAAGCACGTTGGTACTAAAGCAAGCGGCCTGATCCTCCTTGATTGATTGAGAGCACCCCTAACCCTGTGCTTACCAGATATCCTGAACATCTGGAAGCTTCCCCCGTGTCACATTTAATTTAAGTAGCCAATCCTCCAGCGCACTTGTAGACGACACCCTCCGTAAGCAGCCCCCAGACATTCCAACACTCTACACCCCCTTGTACACAGTTTCAGCCCTTAAAAGCTAAAGAATTGGTGGAGGCGTCCGGATAACTGCGTTTTGAGGGGTTCAGACAACGAATTCCTCAGTAAGAGCCCGAGACACCTTTTGCAAGCCAACCGCCCCAAATTAGTTTTTTTTCGCGAGTATCAGTGAAGCAGCCAAGCGAGTTATATTAGAACATTAGAAACACCAACTAACTTCCCACCCTAACCCACCCATTAGAAGGACAAATAATACCAATAGGTTAACAAGACCATCAGTCGTCTAAATCTTACTTTCAAATAGCTCAATACGCTTGACTGGAAACAGAAACGAACCACCTGAAGGTTATCGGCTCTGAAATACATTTTGCCTTCTTGCTATAGGATAAGAGAGCAAGGGAGATTCAACTGCCCCTACACTAAAACGTTTACACACAGTACAACATGACGACACTATCCCGTAAGGCCATGCTCAACAATATACATGCCTATCAGCAGCTGATAGCAGGTCAGCAGAGGATTCAGGCTAAACAGTCGCGCTTGCGCAATGTACAGGAACTCCTAAAGAATCAATACAACAGGATCCTGAAAGCTTACATACATACGAAAGAGGAATACGCACAGGAGGCTAAAATTAGACCCAAAAGCGGCACCATATGTGCGCAACTGGGCAGGACGCACTATCGATTGCAGGAACAGCACAATCAATTACAAGCGGAGTATCTCAAATTCACGGCAGAACACGTAAAAATGCAAACAGGAGGTACACAGGTTGGGAGCGAGGGCAGGCGATTAACACAGGAATACGCCACACTTTGGCAAGACTACTCAAAATTGCAAGCTAGCAATATGGTGCTAACCTTGGAAACACACAAGCCTGTGACCCTACGAAAAGAGATTGAGGAAATCACACACCAGCTTAACAAAATAAGGATCACAGTTAACACCCCGATTAGGAAGGAGGGTACAGTGGCCCAAGCACACAAGCACACGATTCCAAATATACATTCGCCAACCACGCATACACCTACGCGAGCTATATTGACAGCTCATAGACAATTTATTCAGGAACACCGGCGATATTGCTCCCCACCTCCAAAATTCAGCACCCCGAAAGGTACTGCTGCCTACCCCCACGAACACGGGTCACACGCCCCACCACATACCATTAGCTACTTCCACACAAACACTCAAAGCGCCTAGGAAGGAATTCATTAGGACAAGACCGAAGGTTACCCTATTACAGACACCTCAGATGGGATACCAGGTGGATACCAGAGGCCTATACTAGATTGACGCGCACCCCATCAGAGGCCATGAAAATACGACTTAGGCGCGCACGCAAACAATTACACTCGGCACATAAAAAGCTGCACATGAAACACATCAAAACTAGCAAAATACACGACCGAATGAACACGATATACGATCCATTACCACCTAACGCGACCCTACAAAGAGTAAGATCACAGTACGCTACATTACATACCGATTATAAGGACCTAATTCGCGATCATGTGCAGCTACACCTCAATCTGATCGACATACACTTGGCCAGCAATGCAAAGAAGCCAACGCCCAGAGTCGAACCTAGGACCGTACAAAGAAACGATAGGCATTAACACATAAGGCACTTTATAGCCAAAACATCCAAACAGTTATACATAATTGGTTGAATAGTGCCCAAACCCTAAACGCATGTCCACAATACATATACTATATGGGTATTTAGAGGTGATGCCATTCAAACAAAATCATTTGCATAGAAGTGCAACAAGTTAATGAAAGGCAATGCTTTATATAATGACATTATATGTGCGATAGTGACCAGGTATTTTATGTAGTTCTATGTATAATATTGCCATCACACCACAAGCTATACTATATCAGAATGACTTCCATATACAAAATTTAAATAACCAGACACACTACGTAGCAAATTTCACCCTAGATTACGGGGCAACATGTCTACTCGTTCAACATCGCTGTGCATACATAATTTATGAGGGACATTACAGTAGGTCACACGAAAATAACTTTCAGACACAACACTATTAAACAGGAGGATATAAACATGATTTCCACTGACAGTTGGAACATCGGCCTACAGTCATTACAATGACACGTGCGTCAGCGGGAAACCGTCAGCCTGACTCGGTAATATAGAGTATGGACCTAATTCTGGACAGCGCTTTGCTGCATAGTGATTGCTAATTTTCACCGTACGCGTACGTCGTACATATAGGTAGATACACAACCCCCACATTGCACGTACAAACCATGGGACCACATTCAGGGCTACAGGGTTCCCGAAACACTAAGGCAGTCACCATACTCACACAACATGTAAAACTCGAACCCATGTCTGCTCAGATACAAAACCACGAATCCCACAGCTATTATTTGTATTACATATGACAATTATAGTATATATGCCATAGTGCTCATGCAGTTTATGGGCTTCATATATTTTAATATGTGAGGAAGACGCAAACATGATTCTAACAAGCAAATACGATAGCGGCCTGAGGTTACTAGAGTGACACGAGCCAGATTAGTAATATGAGCCATCAGCATGACGCAGCAATAGCACACACGTAGCGGCCTGAAGTTACCACAGTGACACGAGCCAGCATAGTAATATGAACCATCAGCATGACGCAGCAATAGCACACACGTAGCGGCCTGAAGTTACCACAGTGACACGAGCCAGCTTAGAAATATGAGCCATCAGCATGACGCAGCAATAGCACACACGTAGCGGCCTGAAGTCACGACAGTGACATGAGCGAGCATAGTAATATGAGCCATCAGCATGACTCACCAATAGCACACACGTAGCGGCCTGAAGTTACCACAATGACACGAGCCAGCATAGTAATATGAGCCATCAGCATGACGCAGCAATAGCACACACATAGCGGCCTGAAGTTACCACAGTGACATGAGCCAGCATAGTAATATGAGCCATCAGCATGACGCAGCAATAGCACACACATAGCGGCCTGAAGTTACCACAGTGACACGAGCCAGCATAGTAATATGAGCCATCAGCATGACGCAGCAATAGCACACACGTAGCGGCCTGAAGTTACCACAGTGACACGAGCCAGCATAGTAATATGAGCCATCAGCATGACGCAGCAATAGCACACACGTAGCGGCCTGAAGTTACCACAGTGACACGAGTCAGCATAGTAATATGAGCCATCTGCATGACGCAGCAATAGCACACACGTAGCGGCCTGAAGTTACCACAGTGACACGAGCCAGCATAGTAATATGAGCCATCAGCATGACGCAGCAATAGCACACACGTATCGGCCTGAAGTTACCACAGTGACACGAGCCAGCATAGTAATATGAGCCATCAGCATGACGCAGCAATAGCACACACGTAGCGGCCTGAAGTTACCACAGTGACATGAGACAGCATAGCAATATGAGCCATCAGCATGACGCAGCAATACCACACACATAGCGGCCTGAAGTTACCACAGTGACACGAGCCAGCATAGTAATATGAGCCATCAGTATGACGCAGCAATGGCACACACGTAGCGGCCTGAAGTTACCACAGTGACACGAGCCAGCATAGTAATATGAGCCATCAGCATGACGCAGCAATAGCACACACGTAGCGGCCTGAAGTTACCACAGTGACACGAGTCAGCATAGTAATATGAGCCATCTGCATGACGCAGCAATAGCACACACGTAGCGGCCTGAAGTTACCACAGTGACACGAGCCAGCATAGTAATATGAGCCATCAGCATGACGCAGCAATAGCACACACGTATCGGCCTGAAGTTACCACAGTGACACGAGCCAGCATAGTAATATGAGCCATCAGCATGACGCAGCAATAGCACACACGTAGCGGCCTGAAGTTACCACAGTGACATGAGCCAGCATAGCAATATGAGCCATCAGCATGACGCAGCAATACCACACACATAGCGGCCTGAAGTTACCACAGTGACACGAGCCAGCATAGTAATATGAGCCATCAGTATGACGCAGCAATGGCACACACGTAGCGGCCTGAAGTTACCACAGTGACACGAGCCAGCATAGTAATATGAGCCATCAGCATGACGCAGCAATAGCACACACGTAGCGGCCTGAAGTTACCACAGTGACACGAGCCAGCATAGTAATATGAGCCATCAGCATGACGCAGCAATAGCACACACGTAGCGGCCTGAAGTTACCACAGTGATACGAGCCAGCATAGTAATATGAGCCATCAGCATGACGCAGCAATAGCACACACGTAGCGGCCTGAAGTTACCACAGTGACACGAGCCAGCATAGTAATGTGAGCCATCAGCATGACGTAGCAATGGCACACACATAGCTGCCGCGAGACAATGCTCCGCTGCATGGCAATTTTCGCCATACGCTCTACACTGGACGGCGAGCGGCAGGTGATTATCCGCCAACATTAAGAAACAATTTTGACACCCTACAAATAGCTATACGTTACTCAACCCCCGCTAAAAGGGATGAAGCGCCAACACCTACAACTATTAAACCTACATTAGCTAGACAAACCGGCTAGGGAAGCTAGACTAATAGAAACGACCTTCACCCTCATCACTAACAGGGATCGAGAGCCAAACAAACCCCAAGATTAGCGAACACGATAGCCGGCAATGGACATACCATTAAGGGTCGCACACAGGCAATCAAAGACCAGACATAAACAGTTACACAGAGAGCAATTCAAAAGCAGTAAAACAGGCGACCGACTGAAAACAATCTGCCCTAATACACAGCTAACCCGACCCGTAAGTCGTTAAACTGCGTACGTCAGCAAATAATAGGGATCAACAATTTACACACACACTGTAGAGCAACATGCCTAGGAATCGAACTAGGAGCCTTTCAGGTTCAAAGCAGCCTTAAAATACACCTTACATGCACATATATAGGTCCAACACAGATAGACGAACACAGTACACATTATCACAACAATTAAACTCTAGGGATCGAACCACGAGCCTTACAGGAGCAAACTCTTTATTACATTCATGGCCTATAGTTTTTGTAATTAGTTCTAGCAAGAACACAGTGGTGTTTAGTAGCTTTACACTGCTAGTAGTGTACCTTACGTTATAGAAACCATCGAAAATTACAGAACTTCTTGGTACCAACATGGAGAGTTTTCGACTACGTGCACAAATCTACTCTTACCAAGCAAGTGTTAGATAGACCAGACAATGGATTAGTGAACCAAATAAATCTAGAGACGGGATAGGTCTCATGGCCTAGACCGTGCAGTTCTTGTTGGTGACAAGAAATTTCGTAATGAAACTAAAACTCCAAGGTCCATCCGAACTTCCGAGGCATCGCTTAAAGCTGAATAAATGGTTGTTTGCATAATCCAAAACGAAGGGGAGACGTAGGGCAAAACGCATGACCTGGAACAAAGTCCTATAACTTCTAAAAGATACAACATTTATATTTTGTAGCAATATTTATAACATAATGATGCATAGCTGTGGTTAGTTTCATTGATTTCCAAAAAAAAATAAGACTTCCACTGATTTTTTATATCACTTACATATACTATATGTACCTTTTCTCATCATCGGACATTTCAATATTGATGAAATCTTTATGATAAGCTCTTTAGACAGTGTCAATCAATTCTGTGGAACAAAATTAGGCTCTTAGTGGTTTTTATATACCGGTATGAATTTAAATTGGTTGATAAAAAAACTCAAATTTACTTAAATACCTTGTTGTAAATGCCATAATACCTAAAATATCAAAAAACTGTTCCACACGATTTTGCATTGCAGTGTTGTGAAAGATACTACCAAGTTTGAATGGTGTAGGTTTAATAGTTACAGAGAAAAGGTACATTGATTGTGAAAAAATGTGTTTTTCCAGAAAACTGCGAAGAAGTTTCTGTTAATTTTTAAGTCAAGGTTTCTCCTTCACATCTTTTTCTTTACTTCAGAAGTCTACCCCCCTCAGTCCTATTTTGTATAAGGCCTTCACATTAGTTCCATAGGGTTCACTATGTGATATTTTATAAAAAGCACTTAAGTCCCCGTCACCAAGATAGGCTACTTGGTACCTATATCGTGCACTCATGTACAGTGAATCGACTTATTGGTTGAGGCATATTCATCAATCTACAACACAAGGTACGGTAGTCCCTTCCCTTCTTAACGCAAGCACCTAATTCTCATTGCATAATGTTAGCTACATAAGTCTATTTCATCATATGTGTGGTTTTAAATTCTACATCATGTTCACAGTTTTCATAGTACAAAGTAAATTGCATACAACGCCATTTCGCCAATTGTCATGAAAGGGTTTTAGAGATTTGGCAGCACAAACACCACATGCACATGAGATATTAATTACATGTGAAAGAATCTCTAAACCGAATAGCCTATATCCTCCGGAAATCTCATTATTTGCAGAGGTATCAAGATACCCAAAACCACTGTTCAATTTAGACCCCGATGCACTTGTATTTCCGAAGTCACTCTTAACCCTCACTTGATTAGTCACAAGCTGGATTTTCATCACAACCTTGTATAAAATAGGTATTTGGATCCTTGTTTGCTCTAGCACGTACGGAACGGTGTTTAAGAACCTTTTTAAACACATCTTCCCACATTGACAATACAATTAAAATAAAACTGATCTAATTTATAGATTTACTCAATCGCTTGGCAACCACATGTATTTTTATTATAAGCAATGGGACCGGAAATGCATTGTCGCCATCTTTCCACAGCCCGCTAAGCTATTACCGGCCTGTTACGACCGAAAAATTAGGTTAAAATAGGATCTTCTTCGCTCAGTGCGTGACAGATATGTGGGCGTGGCATGTGCAAAATATTGCTTTAAACGTGTTTCTCCGTGGAATTCGCAAATGAAATTTCTGTAGCATGTTAGTTAAACCTTGCTGATTTTAATTAGAATAGAACAAAATTTGCAAATTCTGACCTACAGTGCATCTGGTTGTTTGCCTAATCCAACAGAGGGTACACTCGGGCGGGTTAGTCTTTAAAATGACGATTTTCACTACAGTCCAGCTCGTGAATGCAGTATCACAGGTCGTTGAAGGAGGTTGCCTCGATTATTGTGCAGTAGATAACAATGTCTGTAGCTTGTACCGTTAGGCAGGAATATCACACGTTACTAGTGATGGCTCGCAATACGAGACGGATAATTTTTCATCGCCTATTCATAGTAGCCTCGTAAGTACATGAAGGAAAGATAGTCGTGTTCCGTCACGCATGTCGCCGTACATTAAAAACGAACACGTGACGTCTAGTCACGGACGACGTCTGGCAACACAGCAGAGGGTCGCGAGGCAGCGTAAGGAAGCGAGTCATGTTAGTAGGGAGAGAGGGGAGGCAGTGACGTAATGTTTACATTACCGCGGAAGCCAGCGCACACTGACACACATGCCAAATAGTAGTCATGACACAGGTCACTGCGAGAGGATATTCGGATATGAATCTTATTCATGGTGAAGTAGGGGGCCCATATCGGCAGCTGTACATGGTACGGGAAATATCATGGTCGCCCTTAGACGTATCTTACGTGCAGGAGACCGGATATTAGAACTTCTTGAAGTGGATCCAAGCAGAAGCAGTGGTAGGAGTGTCCCATTGGACTGTCCTAGGAACATAGCCTGCAATATCCAAACCACCTGCAGCGGGTGCATCACCTATCGGAGAGTTTATGCACCACGCATGGCATTCTGTGAATAGGCCCATCATCAACCTGAAGACCTTGTGTATCGTGTGGCGACGTTCCCATCACCATGTATGCTTTTCGGTAAATGCTTGGGCAGGAATATAATCTACTGTATACTGGAGAGCAGACACCTACTCGCTCCGACCCTATCGACTGGCTGGCAAGAATCCCTTCTAAATCCCTTAGAGTTCTTCGTTTGGGGGTACATGAAATCCAAGGTATATCACACGGAAGTGGAACCCTTCGGAACGCTAACTATATAGATCAGTAGCGGACCCAAGTCTCCAATGTTTCCACAATCGATGTGTCATTCACAGCAACGCACTCTAACCCGTTGTTGTTGATTCATTTTAGGGACTTGAGCCATCTTGGTCATCAGCCCCGTGTATTGTATTTTGTGTTTCTGTGATGTATTTGTATTGTCATTGGAAGGAAGGAAGCTTTTAGCTTTACGTGACCGTTAATCATACGATCATGAGCCACGGGACCTCCTTTTTATGTGGAATCCGAACCACAGGAGAAGGCATTTCACTTCGAAAATCTCATTCTCATTGGAAGAAGCTCCAATTGTAGCATTACGTTTCATAATGAGGATTGTAACGGGGTATACTCTGCCTCGTGAGAAGAACCAGACCAACCGTTTTCGAGATATCTGCAAAACATTAACATTTAAATGAGTGTATTGATGTCTGACAATGCGGGCTGCATCACGCCACCTCTAACGTCGGATCGTACCTGTATTCTACGAGTGGATGCTCGTTCCAGAAGTGATGTACGTTTTTAAGATATTGTGGCATTATTAGGAGGTAAGCTACAATACATGTGCCGGAAATCAGTTGCCGTTTCCATTTTCATTATTATCATTAGGGCAAATGACCTAGAAGTTACGCCCATTATGGGGGATCAAGGGTTATTACAGTGACTTTTCTTAAGTCATTTGTATGGAGCGCGTTTCTAAATCTGAAGTATCAGTTCCATTATTTCGTGATATCTCATATGTTATGAACCGTTTTTATCAGGTTCATTATATTTTTTTCTCATATTCATCATCATCATCATCATCATCATCATCATCATCATCATCATCATTTCCCCTTATCCAGCTCCTGCCGGGTCGGGGTATTTATGGCACTTCTCCACTTTCCTCTGTCCTTCCACCATTCTTCTTCCACGATCTTGTCCCAGTCCAGATTTCTTTTTCTTACGCTGTTCTTCACTGAATCAATCCACCTTGTTCTAGGTCTTCCTCTTGCTCTCTTACCCTTGCACTTCGCCTCCAGCATCTGTCTTGGTATTCTATTTTCCTCCATCCTCTTTACATGTCCAAACCACCTTAGTTTATTCTTCTCAATTCTCTCATTTAGTTTTCCCATCCCAACTTCCTTCCTAACATCTCCATTCCTCACTCTGTCTTTCCTTGTCTTTCCTATCATACTTCTTAGGAATTTCATTTCACTGGCTTGGATTCTACTCTCTTGCCTGCTTGTCAGGGTCCAAGTCTCAGCTGCATAAGTTAATATGGGAACATAGTACACTTTATACATTACCTCCTTGCTTTTCCTTGGTACTTTCTTATCCCAAACAAGTTTTCTTACACTTTGATAGAATGCATTGCTCTGCTGTACCCTCCTGCCAATCTCCATGTCCAACCTACCAGTTTGCATCAATTCACTTCCTAGGTATTTGAACGTGTCCACAATTTCCAAACTCTGACTTCCAATTTTCACAGTGCCCTTTCCTTGTCTTTCCCCTCTTGTCATCACCATGGTCTTGCTTTTCTCTATACTGATTTTCAGGCCGTACTTCTGAATATTTTCGTTCAGTGCATTTAGTTGTTTTTGCACTTCTTCGGTGTTCCTTCCCCAGACCACAATATCATCTGCAAATAACAGTAACTTCATTTCTTTATGTCCATATGCTTTCTTTGTTTCCTTTACAATTTCATCCATCACCATTATGAACAAGAGAGGTGACAGCACACTCCCCTGTCTTAGTCCAGTCTTGTTACTAAACCAATCTGTCTTTCCAACTGGGGTGAGTACCCTGCTAACACAGTTGTTGTACATTGCTTGCACCATTTCCAACATTTCTCTTCCCAGTCTCTTCTTAACCATGGTTTCCCATACCTTCTCTCTGGGGATACTATCATATGCCTTTTCTAGATCTATGAAAGTCATGCTCAAATCCTCTCCATATTCCCAGTTCTTTTCCATCACCTGCCTCAAGCTAAAGATTGAGTCCACTGTGGATCTTCCACTCCTGAAGCCATACTGTTCCTCTTGCAACTCTCTTTCCACCTTTCTTCTCATTCTTCTTCCTAATATTCTTTCCAGTATTTTAACTATCTGTGATAAGAGGGTGATCCCTCTATAGTTATCACACACCTTCTTGTCCCCCTTCTTAAACACTGGTATTATTAGCCCTTTCTCCCAGTCTTTTGGTACACATTTCCGTTTCCACACACACTTTAGCAGCCGATACAACCATTGCATACCAACAGGTCCAGCAGCCTTTATAATTTCTACACTGATTTCATCCACCCCTGTTGCTTATTATATATATATAATGCGTTTGGCCCTCTAAGGAGCACGTAGAACCATTAGTTAACATTGGTCTTCTTGTTCTTATCTTCCCAAAACTTCCTCATCCTTTCGCTATGTGCCTGTCTTCTTTCTTGTGTCCATGCAGCTTTAAGTTTCAAATTCTGTCCCGTAGGGATCTTGGGTGGAAACTTATACGAATTTACTTTTTGTCTATATGCAGTCCGCGTCGTTGTCAGTGGGTCAATATTGATTTCAGTGAGGTCCTTTTGGGTGTCTGCTAGCCAGCGTACTTTGGTTTGTCGGTTTCCATTGACTATGAGGAAGATTTTCTTGGTCAGTCGGGAGTTGTCCATTCGAGCTATATGTCCGTAGAATTTCATGCGACTTTTACGTGCGAGTGAGGCGAATCGTTCAGTCCGTGAATACAGTTCGTCTGAGCTTTTCCTCATCCAGATACCGTCCTGAAGCTTTGGTCCAAAGATTTTTCTCAGTATTTGTCGTTCTATCTTCTCAATGTATTTGATGTTGATGGTTAACGATGACGTCTCAATCGCATAGAGTGCCTCTGGGAGGATGACTGTGTGGTAGTGATGGAGTTTGGCTTTAGTGGAAAGTGATTTCTTGTTGTAAATATTCCAAGTGATTGTGTAAGCTTTGCGTAATTTTTCTGCACGTGTTTTGTTAGCCATTCTTTCGTTACTAGTGTTCCCGATAATTTCACCTAGGTACTTGAAGTGCTTAACTTGTGTGATGTCGCCATATTTGGTTGTAATTGATGCCAGGTTTGTGCTCTTGGAATCCATGTACTGTGTTTTCTCGTAAGAGATATGGAGGCCGGTTGTGATTGATATCTCATGAAGCTTCTCGATGGCATGTCTGGCTTCTTCTGGAGTCCGGGTAATTATTGCTAGGTCGTCAGCAAAGGCGAAGCATTTTATGTTGATTCGTTGTTCTTTTGTTCCCATACTTATTCCAGGTATTTCTTTCTCCCATGTTCTGATGATCTTATCTAGTACCAGGTTGAATAGGAGTGGGGACAACCCATCACCCTGTCTTACGCCTGTTCTAATGTGAAAAGGTTCGGACACTTCACCCATAAATTTAACTTTAGAAGTTGTATCTGTCAAGGTCTGTTGGATTAATTTAGTTGTTTTGTTGTCCACACCATATTCACGAAGTATATTAAACAGAGTTGCGCGGTCGATTGAATCATATGCTTTCTTAAAATCTACGAAGGTGACAACTGTGCGATTCGACTGGCGATGTTGGAGTACCATCTTGAGGTTCCAGATCTGTTCTGCACACGATCGACGCGGTCGAAATCCCGCCTGATATTCACCGATCATGTGCTCTGTCTGTTGCTCCAATCTGGTGAGGAGGGCACGTGAGAGTACCTTGTAGGCGATTGTCAGGAGTGAAATGCCTCGGTAATTATTCGGATCTGTCTTGTCGCCCTTTTTGTGTAGTGGGTGAATCAAAGCAGTTTTCCAATCAACCGGTATGGTGTCACTCTCCCATATATTAGCAATGATGTTTTGTAGTCTTTCAGTCAAGAGTTCACCTCCAATCTTGAGCACTTCGGCGATTACACCGTCTTCTCCTGGTGCCTTGTTGTTTTTGAGATGTAATATGATGTTTTGTATCTCATATGTTGGTGGTACTGAGTCCTGGTTTGGGGCAGTAAAGTGGAGTTGGAGATTCTCTGCAGGTGATTCACAATTGTGAAGCTCCTCGAAGAACTGTTTCAGGATATCACAATTGGCCTTTGTGTTTGTCTCAAGTGTGCCATCAGGGCGGCGAAAACAAAGACTGGGCGGCTTGCAGTTCGTCAGTTCTTCCCTAAATGTCCTGTGGAAATTTCGTGTGTTGTTCCTCTTAAAGTCATTATCGATTTCTTCCAATCATTTGAGGTGGTACATGCGTTTAACTCGTCTGATTGTTTTGGATGTTTGCTTCTGCGTTTCTAAAAAGTTCTGCCAATGTTCTGGTGTTCGGTTGCTATTCCATGTCTTCCAGGCTCGGATTCGGGACTCTAGGGCTTTATCACAGTCTATGCTCCACCATCTGTGTTTTCGTTTCCTTGGTGGTTTGCCGAGTTTTCTTGTTGATTCTTGGATGGCCTTGAGAAGTTCATCCCATGTTTCCGTGTTAGTCTGTAATGATTGTGTAAACTCCTGTGCGTGTTCTTTTAGGTATTCCGGATCTATGCGTGGGAGTTTGGAATTTGGACGCTTTTTACGATTGGGTATGAAGCGGACTTTGATCTGCGAGAGATGATGGTCGGACTCTACGTAACCTTTGCGTACCCTCACGTTCATGATTTCTGGAGAGAATTGTCTGGTTATTGCTACATGATCTATTTGATACTCCCCGATGTGGTTTATGGGAGATTTCCATGTAGTCATTTTTCGTGGTGGTTTCTTGAAATGTGTGGACATTAGTTGTAGGTTGGTCATTCCACATATGTTGATTAAGCGAAGCCCATTCGCATTCGTCTTTTTGTGTGCCGAGAAATTCCCAATGATATGTCTGTGTTCCCGTTCTCTGCCAATTTGCGCATTGACATCTCCGAGGAGGATCTTAATGTGGTGTTGAGGAATCTTAGTAAGTGTCCGTTCAAGTTGAGACCAGAACTTCTCAACTTTGTTTTTGTCAGGATCATTGTTAACTGGAGCATGTGAGTTCATCAATGTATAGGCCTTATTGGCGCATTTAACTGTGAGTAGAGAGAGACGATTCGAAGGTGATGTGAAGTCTATCACTGAGTTCTGGATACTGTTGTGCACAAGGAATGCTGTTCCGAACACATCTAAATTACTATTTCTTAGCTTAGTTGCTGGTTTTCCCTTATAGATACGGTATCCACCGGAGTCGAAGTGATCACAATCACGGAATCGTGTTTCTTGTACTGCAAGTATGAGAATTCCGAATCTGTCGCTGGTGTCCGTCAGTGTCTTGAGTTTCCCAGTTTTGGTCAGCGTCTATACGTTTAGTGTACCAATGAATTGCGTTCGCTTAGGTTTGAGGAGTTTTGGGAAGCTCCGATCCTTCCCGGCATGACGTCCTGGTCCCCCAGAAGCCGAATGACCAGGTTCGCCTTCGCTCTTCTTAGCTCTGGCCTGAGGTAGTTGCTTTTTTGCTTGTGCTTCCATCATGCTAAGTTCGTGGTTGATTTTAGCTGGTGGCCGTGAGCCCAGGGCGAGTGAATCGCTGATAATCCATAAAATTCACTCTCATCGTAAGGATTGTTAGTTCATACGGCAGCTGATGTTATGCTGTGGTTTACTGGTGCCTCTTGGTGTTCTGGGCTGAATATTATTTTACGGCTTCGAGCCAACCCTCCTCCTTTACCCGGACTTGGGACCGGCAACAGCAACGACTGAGTTACTCAATCCACCCAGTAGTTGCTGCAGGTGGAGTTCCTGTTGCTTATTATTATTATTATTATTATTATTATATTCTTTCATGTCATATTTTTGTGACATACGTTTCTCAGTCACTCTTACTGCGCTCGAACTTGTTGCTCTGTGTAAACGCTTCGTAAGATGGTGAAACATTTCACCTCTGTTAAACATGTATGTACGTAAAATTTACTCATTGGGCGAAGCATAACTTTCTGTCAAGCTTTTCTTTTGCCATTGGACCCCCACTCTCCATGTATACGGAGAGGCGATGTTGGTCGTAATATGACTTAATTTTGCGGGCGCGTTACTACGCCCTTTAAGGGAAGGCTTCGTTTTTCCAATTTCTGCAGTGATGTAGAACACACGGGTGACGACGAGCTCTTGCGCGCATCATATACAGTACAACTAAATGTAAGTACGATTCAGTCACTGGATTTATCTAACTTGAAGTTATTTTAAATTTCTGTTTCTCCATTTTCCATTTTGTGTCTCCATTTGTTTTACTTATTTTCTTTTCTTTCTTATGATGATGTGAATTCGTTCCATGAACCCAAGTCCTTTTGCCTTTGGTTATGTTAATGTAGCGAAGTCTTTGTGCCTTGTTGTCTTCCCTCCCTTTCATGTGAATGATTTTATTTTCATCTAAATCTCTCAGATCTGAAAGTTTTTCATCAAGGCTTACTGATTGCTCTGTTTTGCGTCATAATTTGGTCTTGTGCTCTTCGGAGACAACCTTTGTGTTGTATGTCGCATTAGAGCTTGCTTTTTGGGAAAAGGTATCATTGAAGTAACGGAGCTGAGTCTCATTCGTCTTCAATTTTATCTTTCCCTCTGTTTTATTGAAAATGCATGCGAGCGATAGTCGATGTGTTAGTCACTGTCCATTCGTCGCATTGCTTTCCTTATCTCTTCGAATGTCGTAGTGTTCCGACATTTCATCGTGGTGAAAGCCCATATTTTCCTACAAAGCATATTTTCTTAACTGATTGATTTTTCCTTTCATTTTGTGCCCCAGTAATGTCAGGTAATTATGTGTAGTTTTCTTTTCCTTTATTTGATAATTTTGTTTTGCTTCCCCAGTCTTCGCTATATTACGTAATTCAGTCTCATCCCCCACCCCCCGTTTCCTACATACGCACACCTCCACTCCCCACCCCTTTGCCCCACCCCATGATTTCACAATATCATAAACGCCGTAGTTCTGTTATTATGCTGAGAGTACAGTTCATGTCATCTCAGTAAGTAGTCGTTCTTGTATTCAATTCCACGAATTTCTTCGACTTCTTTAGTTTCTGATTTATCTTTTTAAATTTTGTTATCGAATCGTGTTTTCAATTAGTTGCCATTGTAATCTAAATTTATTGCTAGATCCCTTTTGTTTTTACGTTTCTCGTGTTTTATGTTAGTCCTTGTTTTGTTATTCGTGTACACGTTCCTTCTTTTTAATACATTTCTATAGTTTAAGTAATTTTCCTCCCTTGTGTTTTAATTTCCTCTATTTAAGTTCCTAGTATACCTTTCGTTGGACGTCAGTCTTGGCTTCGCACAGCAGCGAAGTTACGACTAACACGCCTCTGGGACGTGTGCTTTAATTATTTAAATTCAATTTCTTTTTTTGATTTTGTTTTAAACATTTTTGTTTCCTTTTTGTGGGAAATCATCTTTTGAACGATCCGGGATTTGGGCCCAGCACGAATCGAAATATCCTTTCCCCCGCTGCTTAGCGATCCTGTAATTTTTTAAAGTTGTTTTTTACTTCCACTGTGACCCTCGTGTCTCTGCTATTTGTAATGAGCAACATCACATGCGCTGCAGTTATCAGTTTATTGCTTGCGCTTCAATCCGCAGACCAACCTAAACCAGCAGCCAGCTTGGGAAAACAAGGCTAACTGCGAAACAACATTGAAATCGAACGAAATACATTTTAATAACTTGGTTAAACTGGGACATCCACCCTATTCGCTGCCAACGTATACACTATTATGAATACGAGTCAGGTCATTCCATTAGAGGCCACGGCATCTGACTAATGACAAGTCTCTACTCTGGCTGAAGACAAATTTCATGAGAGTGATGACTATTTTACAGGGCCAATTGGGTGGTTTGCCTTAAATTAATAGAATCATAAGGACTCACAGTCATTCAAAAATATCGGGAGACCCGGACATCTAGCGATCATACCGAGTTAGCATGACACTTCGCAATATGAATTGATATAAAGTACGAATGATCAACATGTACGGAATTTTTCCTCAAGTTGAATCATTGTTATAAAAAGCAGGATGTTTGTGTGCTTGTTTCTAACAGGACTGCCACCTATCTTTACAAAATGTTTGAACTGTAATTCTTAACCGACTCGATGCCATTGGTGGACAGTAACGAGGCTCGAGCGATGAGAGAGTTACACCCACCATCAGGATACTTCAGCCCTATGCACTTATTGCATGTGGGAAGGGTGCGCGGCTGTTGCGAGCTTATTTGGTTATAGTGTGACATTTTCTGTGATATCTGATCGCATTGTGGCAATAAATACATATTGTTCATCACTTCGAGTGTTATCTGAGCTGGGAACTTCAGGAGCCTGTATTACCGAGCGAAGCAGGGTAATAATAAGTTAGACTAAATATTATTCTAATAGTGCAAAGGAAAGTAGGCTTTGCTAAGAAGAGTATGATATTATCAGATTTTTGTAAATTAGGATGCAAATGGTGTAAAATGAAATGAGAGCATAATTTGTTTCAAATGTTGAATGTGCTGAGTGTCTTCCACTGTGTTTGTGTGAAACATTTCTTGTCGAGGAACAGCGAGGTCTTACCTGTTAATAACGTTCATAGACCACAATGTTAGGAATTTAAAAACGGGATACCAAAAATATACTGCAAAAATTACATATTTGTTGTAGGAACTTAATTCAGTGTTATAAATATGAACTGATACTAAAATATCAGGTGAGTTGTTAATCACTTTATTAAGAAGGTCAGTGATAGAGCAACACGAACTTTGTAAGATTTTAAAATATATTATCCAGCTTGAGATGACAAGACTTACTACATTTTACAAATTATTCAGTAGAATGCCCAGTTACAATAAATTTGTCTCACTTCACTTCGAAATAGATTTCACGTATGCGTATGAAGTTTATAAGTGCCAGCTCTAAGTTAAGTTAGCTATCAATAGGACCAGAGGAAGATGCTTTGTTGATGCCCTATGTTCCACCAGGGACAACAGGAACTATATCAAGTGTGTCAAGAGACATTTAATGTGGACGGGTTGCATTGATCGCAGAATTGATTTTCAGTTTATTGAAGAGTGTGAGAGGCAGTCTTATGGGTTATATCAATCATATATGTCAATTATATTAATAAATACGCTTCTTTGTTTTACTAAAATAAAAATTCATCAGTTTTGACGCAGCGTCAGTCATAAAACGGTGTAAGATTGGTTATGTTTAAGTTACACGGTCCACTTTTAAGCCAGTACAACAGAGACCCGAGTGAAATCAAATGATTTTTTATTAACAAATAGGAGCAGGCTAGAATTATTTTCATTTACAATGTTGTATTGTTTCTCCCAGTACCCCCAGTAAACAGTTTATTTTACATAACTCTTCTCCTTATATCATGTATTACAGAAATAGGACTAGAATATTGTATTATGTTAGTTACTTGTAGTTATTAGAAGAGTTACAGGGTTGTTTGAAATAGTGAATACTTCGAGGGAGGCGAGTCGTGTGCAGACCTAGGTTTGCCCTTTGTTTAGAACCTAGAGGGTAGTGTTGTGTACTGAGTCAGAGTGACAATTACGATGATAGATTCACTGAGGAATATTGAATTCCTTTCGTTGTAAATACCAATGGCGTAGTTCTAGGTGTGTTAATACTTATGTCATGTGTTAAGTTGGTACACTGCAGTGAGGAATAACCTTCCATTGGTTTACTGCGCTCAACGTTTCGTGCGCGAAGTTAGCAACAGATTATTGAAAGGTGTATATAAATTTCGGTTCCAAAGTGTTTTAGGGTCTATCCGTCAAACCCTCTCCAAGATACCCTAAATATTATTGGTTGGTAGGTTCCTCAGTTTAGGGGCTGCGACAACGCGGTCATGTAGCCCCGTGTATTTTGTGTGTGTGTAGAATCTGTCTAATAACCGGTGTTAATTGTGCTATCTGTTTTTTTTAAATTCAAGTAAGGACTGCAGACTTTGAATTTTTCAAATAGTTCCTACTTTTGCAGCCAAACGCCACCGTCAACGACTTCTAGTGAAGAACCTAGCCACTAGACGCCACTTCAGTCGGCACTTGGCAACGAACGTAGGTACCTAAGAGCGTTGTTTACATTCTTAACCTATATAATTTAGCTTAACACAGGTGTAATTAGTGGAAGGTTCTTTAAAATGCCATAAATCTATGTCATGGGACCGCCGGCTTTACTTCCCCTCCGAAGGAAGGCATACAGAGGGATTTTAACGCTCTTAAACATCCGACGGCTTCAGCCGGGTTTGAACCCGCGATCTTGGGCATAGAAGCTCAGCATGCAACCGACTACGCCACCGAAGCCGTTTAAAGATTATTATAATTATCATAACTTAATGTAAAGTGGTTATCTTCAACACCTTATTTGTTTTTCTGGCCTGCGAGGTCAATAGGAATATTTTGAGCTTAATGGCGATAGAAATTAGACGTTATCCATTGTTTTTGGATATGCCCATTGTTAAGCTCTCGTTTCTTTCATCGCTCCATGTTGTACATTGTTAACAGGTCCGAAATAGTATTACATCGCGTAACGAAATATATTTTGGCCCAAACCCAATATTAATAATTTATTCATTTTAAATCATTACCGGTATAGCACTTGTTTCAAATTTTAAAAGTTTATCGTCATTAAATTTACATTTATAGGGTTGATTGATTAACAGATAAAGTGTCAATTTAATTAATTTCAAAACTTTTAATTTCTACTTTATAAAAAAAGGAAGTTAGTAGTTATAAGATAATTCATCATCGCCCACGTCCTCCCCACGTCCCCAATCATCTATCTCATTGATCTACTGTAGCTTAAAATTTAGTTAATTCATAATGTATGTATCAACCCTGCACCCATCTTCGTCTCTGTAAAGTGAAAATCACCAAACCTCCGTTGGTTAGAGTGGTTTGAGACCGAGGTGGGGCCGCGCATTAGTTAGGCTACAGCTACGGTATTAAACTACTGAAAGAAAGTTAGTTACTTGGTTATTGTTGTTTTAAGGGGCGGAACTACGAGGTCATCTGCCCCTCTACTGAAAGGAAATAACTTTCCGTTAATACAGTAGGAAAAATCGAATAAGAAATTTCCATCCCTTTAATCTCCAGGACCACTTCAGTGACATCTCAAACAATTCACCCAAAGTTAACTTACATGCACTCCAGTTGAGCAGAAGAAGCCATGTCCAAAGGCAAAGATTATTGGTTAAGATCCGATGAGCTGACGCAGGGGCTAACACTAACAATTCATTGATCCAGGGCAAGTAAGCGTCTACCTTGGTGTAGACTGCGGGGTAACCTAATGCACATTTATCTCCATAGGACACAATACCTATCAGCATGCCATTATCCAGTAGTGGTCCACCTGAATCTCCCTGGAGAACACAGTATACATCAATAACATAGCATAGGATACAGTCACTATCTGTATGGTATAGTCCAGTAGTCATCCTCCTGAATTATCCTGGAGAACATAGCATACATCAATAACATAGCATAGGATACAGTCACTATCTGTATGGTATAGTCCAGTAGTCATCCTCCTGAATTATCCTGGAGAACACAGCATACATCAATAACATAGCATATGATACAGTCACTATCTGTATGGTATAGTCCAGTAGTCATCCATCTGAATTATCCTGGAGAACACAGTATACATCAATAACATAGCATAGGATACAGTCACTATCTGTATGGTATAGTCCAGTAGTCATCCATCTGAATTATCCTGGAGAACACAGCATACATCAATAACATAGCATAGGATACAGTCACTATCTGTATGGTATAGTCCAGTAGTCATCCATCTGAATTATCCTGGAGAACACAGCGTACATCAATAACATAGCATAGGGTACAGTCACTATCTGCAAGGTATAGTCCAGTAGTCATCCTCCTGAATTTTCCTGGAGAACACAGCATACATCAATAACATAGCATAGGGTACAGTCACTATCTGTATGGTATAGTCCAGTAGTCATCCTCCTGAATTATCCTGGAGAACACAGCGTACATCAATAACATAGCATAGGGTACAGTCACTACCAGTATGGTATAGTCCGGTAGTCATCCTCCTGAATTATCCTGGAGAACACAGCATACATCAATAACATAGCATAGGATACAGTCACTCTCTGTATGGTATAGTCCAGTAGTCAACCTCCTGATTATCCTGGAGAACACAGCGTACATCAATAACATAGCATAGGGTACAGTCACTATCTGTATGGTATAGTCCAGTAGTCATCCTTATGAATTATCCTGGAGAACACAGCATACATCAATAACATAGCATAGGATACAGTCACTATCTGTATGGTATAGTCCAGTAGTCATCCATCTGAATTATCCTGGAGAACACAGCATACATCAATAACATAGCATAGGATACAGTCACTATCTGTATGGTATAGTCCAGTAGTCATCCTCCTGAATTATCCTGGAGAACACAGCATACATCAATAACATAGCATAGGATACAGTCCCTATCTGTATGGTATAGTCCAGTTGTCATCCTCCTGAATTATCCTGGAGAACACAGCATACATCAATAACTTAGCATAGGGTACAGTCACTATCTGTATGGTATAGTCCAGTAGTCATCCTCCTGAATTATCCTGGAGAACACAGCATACATCAATAACATAGCATAGGATACAGTCACTATCTGTATGGTATAGTCCAGTAGTCATCCTCCTGAATTATCCTGGAGAACACAGCGTACATCAATAACATAGCATAGGATACAGTCACTATCTGTATGGTATAGTCCAGTAGTCATCCTCCTGAATTATCCTGGAGAACACAGCATACATCAATAACATAGCATAGGATACAGTCACTATCTGTAAGGTATAGTCCAGTAGTCATCCTCCTGAATTATCCTGGAGAACACAGCATACATCAATAACATAGCATAGGATACAGTCACTATCTGTATGGTATAGTCCAGTAGTCATCCTCCTGAATTATCCTGGAGAACACAGCGTACATCAATAACATAGAATAGGATACAGTCACTATCTGTATGGTATAGTCCAGTAGTCATCCATCTGAATTATCCTGGAGAACACAGCATACATCAATAACATAGCATAGGATACAGTCACTATCTGTATGGTATAGTCCAGTAGTCATCCATCTGAATTATCCTGGAGAACACAGCGTACATCAATAACATAGCATAGGGTACAGTCACTATCTGTATGGTATTGTCCAGTAGTCATCCATCTGAATTATCCTGGAGAACACAGCATACATCAATAACATAGCATAGGATACAGTCACTATCTGTATGGTATAGTCCAGTAGTCATCCATCTGAATTATCCTGGAGAACACAGCGTACATCAATAACATAGCATAGGATACAGTCACTATCTGTATGGTATAGTCCAGTAGTCATCCTCCTGAATTATCCTGGAGAACACAGCATACATCAATAATATAGCATAGGGACAGTCACTATCTGTATGGTATAGTCCAGTAGTCATCCTCCTGAATTAACCTGGAGAACACAGCATACATCAATAACATAGCATAGGATACAGTCACTATCTGTATTGTATAGTCCAGTAGTCATCCTCCTGAATTAACCTGGAGAAAGCTTGCCACGGGGGGTGAGTGGATAGCGTGTCGGTCTACTAACCGCAAGATTGCAGGTTCGTTCCTGGCCGTGGTAAGTGATTTTTGAAAGGCGGCAAAAATACGACACGCATGTCATACGAGGTTGGCATGTCAAAGAACCCATTTGAATTCAGTAGGCCGTGTTCATAATGACAAAATTAATCTCGGGAGTTTCCGTCATCACAACGTTTCTCATTTCTCTACAAGAAAGCGCTATAGTGTTCAAGGAGCTTCGATATCTAACGTCCTTGACTTTCATAGTGATTCAAGGAACAACGAAATTCGACATGCAAGCTACCCTCTGGGTGTCAAATTACAAAGCTTGCACCGGGCACTCGAGGCCATACGATATTATTATTATTATTGTCCTGTAGAACACAGTATGCATCAATAACATAGCATATGATACAAGTAGGTAATATAAGGCGGTTCTGGGACAGGGGCTAATGGGCAAGATGGCCGCCGCGCGCAATTACCCTATGTTATTCTTATGGAGGGAGAGTCATAGCTGGGCCATGGGCTAGTGTGCAAGATGGTAGTCGCGCGCGACCGCGCTCTTAAATGGCGGGCTATTCAAATTAGGTTTAATTTGTTATTAACTTTAAATAATTTATTATTTATTTTTTATTTATTAAAATTTCCCTTTTAATTTTTTAAGATTTAATTTATTATTTATTATTGTGTCAAAGCACTAAATTGCAAGGTCATTTACCCAACAATTCTCTAACCCACAAAACCCTCATTTCAAAATTTAAATTACTGCATGCCACATTTTTAAAATTTTATATCTTTTAAATTTTACATTTTTCAAAAACAGTAAACTACAAGGTCACATACATAACCTAACCTAACTTTACCTAACCTAATCTAATCTAACCTAACTTTACCTAACCTAACCTAACCTAAGTTAACCTAACCTATCCTAACTTGAAAGTGCGAGCAAAAAGAAGTGAGAGCAAAAAGTGTGAGCAAAAAAGTGAGTGCAAATGTGAGAGCACAGATAATAAACTTAGTTATAACCTAACTTAACTTCACCTAACCTAACTTAACCACCTAACCTAACCTAACTTGAAAGTGCGAGCAAAAAAAAATAAGTGAGAGCAAAAAGTGTGAGCAAAAAAGTGAGAGCAAATGTGAGAGCACAAATAATAAACTTAGTTATGACCTAACCTAACTTCACCTAACCTAACCTAACTTTACCTAACCTAACCTAACCTACAGAAACCTCGTTAAAAGATTTAAATTAATGCATGTAAGTTTTTGTATTTTTATATATTTACGTTTTTAGATTTTAGCTTTTAGCTTTTACATTTATTTTTTTTAATTTTTGATTTTACATTTTAGAATTTCGAAAAGAGTTAACTACAAGGTCACATACCTAACCTCACCTAACCTAACTTAAGCTAATCCAAAGGCACATACACAAAGTATATAAGGGCACATGCAACTATCCTTATGCTAGTCTTATAGGCTACTGTACAACATGTTCACTGCCCCAGCCGGCTTATTTTTTTCATTTTATTGTTTACACATTTGTCAATTTCCCAATTTCCCATTTCCAGTTTAAAAGAATGTCAGTTTTAAGTTTTCGAATTTCATGATATGGAAACATTGATTTTCCATTTTTGCTGTTTACACTTTGTCAATTTACCAATTTCCCATTTCCAGTTTTTAAAAATGTCAGTTTTAAGTTTTCGAATTTCATGATATGGAAACATGGATTTTCAATTTTTGCTGTTTACACATTTGTCAATTTACCAATTACCCATTTCCAGTTTTTAAGAATATCAGTTTAAAGTTTTTGAATTTTGTCAATATGGAAACATGGATTTTTCAATTTTGTTGTTTACATGTTTTTGATTTAGTCCATGCACAAAGTTTATATTTGCCAAACACGATTTTTCATTTCATATAACAAGGCTGTATACCTTATCCCAAGCATATAGGTAATATATGGGTTATACCATACTTTTGACTACCTAGTTTTAGCTAACTAAAGCAATTTCTCAAAATTACTAGAGGTTAACAGTTTGGATTAGGAGTGGGAGGTGGGTAGTGATTAAAAATGTTTGCACATTTGTCAATTTACCAAATTCCCAATACCAGTTTTTAAAAAAGTCAGTTTTAAGTTTTCGAATTTCAGATATGGAAACATGGATTTTTCATTTTTGCTGTTTACACATTTTACACATAAAACATTTTTTAATATATATTTTTTGTTATAAATAGTACAGTTGTTTTTATATTGTTTTCTATTTTTATTTATTTTTGAGTATGAATACCATTTTTTCTTTTTGTGTTTCCTGTTTTTGTAGTGCCATTGTTTTATTTCATAAATTGTTTTGTTTTTGTATTTGCTAAATGCAGGCAGAGGATTTTGATATTCATAAGTTAACTATTTAAGCATGGTCAATGATTGAGTAATGACCATAGGGATGTGTAGCTATACCATCCAAATCAATTACACTTGCATCATCACCAGGACACAAAGCAATTTTGTTTAGTCTTATAGATGATATGTTATGTTGGTTAGATGTGATAATGTTCATTGGTACTCATTTACCCCATTTTTCATAACACAATCCTTATAATCTTGAAGGCTTATACAATTTTTGACAACACCTCTGCTAATACCTTTAATCTTTTTGATTTATTTACCATTTATGTCTAAAGCATACATTTTAGCTCTAAGTACAACAAATGCTTTAATAATTTGTCCACAAGCCTCTTTTCAAATTTTCCCAACGTTTTCTTGTATGATGTAGAGTAACACACATGATTAATAGGATAATCTGATGTGTCCAGGTGTTCTAGGAAATCCAAGTTGTCTTAATAAACATCTTGGGTATTAAACAAATAAATGAACGAGTCGGTATCCATATACATGAGTTTAAGATTGTCCATGCCATAATAGGGTAGCAGGACATCATAGTGGCGGGAATACATTAGAGTTTTTGAAATATCCAGTATATACATTCCAATATACAGGGTGCTTCAAAAAAATGTATACACACTTTGAACTTCCATAGAAAATTTATTTACCGTTCTACAAAGTTAAATTTCAGGAAATTAGAAAGCTGAAAGTCCAATGTAAATGAAACATAAATAACAAATGTTAATACTGTTCAAATTGGCGACCTGCAGCATCAATACAATTCTGAGTACGAGTCACCACTGATTCTGTACATCGTATCAAAACGTCCAATGAGATTTCTCTACACATGGCTTGAATCTCATTCCAAAGAATGTCTAGGTTACGTGGTTTACGTTTGTACACCTCATCTTTTACTGTGCCCCATAAGAAGAAATCCAGTGGTGTAAGGTCTGGAGAGCGTGCTGGAAACTCGATTGGCCCCCTGCGTCCTATCCACTGGCCCGGCAAATTTTGATCCAGGTAAGCTCGTACGTCCCTGTGATAGTGCGGCGGGGCACCATCTTGTTGAAAATAAAAATTATCATTACCGTATAATGCACGAATGGCAGGAAATATGGAATCAGCAAGCATTGTTAGGTAAGTTATACCAGTTACAGTGCCTTCAAATCGAAAAGGTCCAATGAGTCCCCTTGAAGACAAACCGCACCACACATTTACACCAGGCAAATTTACAGCTTTTTCAATTGTAATGTGAGGATTTTTTTCACCCCAGTAAACACAATTGTGCCTATTGACAGTTCCATTAAGTTTGAATTGGGCTTCATCCGACCAAATGATGCTGCCCATAAATCCCGGTTCACGTATCACCATCTCCTGAACCCATTCACAAAATTGCAACCTTCAATCTGGATCGTCGTCACTTAGCTGTTGCACCAGCCTTGGAATGTAAACACGATACTTGCCTCTCTTCAGAATGCGTAGCACGCTGCTAGCACTTACATCACTTTCACGTGCCCCTTGCCTTGAAGATTTGTTAGGAGAGCGTTGAAACAGTTCCAAGACTGCCGTTGATGACTCATCACTTGTAGCTGTTCGAGGTCGACCTGAATGACCTTTATGCACATCACACACTGTTCCATGAACTTCGAATTTGTCTCGTATGCGTGTAATTGTTAATCTTGAAGGTGGTTCTGTATCATACTCCCTTCTCCACTGTCTTTGAACTTCATTTACATTCTCAAACTTCCAGTACCACTTAATAACCTGCTTACGTTCTTCAAAACTCAAACGTACGTCCGCCATGTTGATATTACAAATTCCAACTGACAATATAACATAGAGGGACGATTATGCTGCCACCTGGCGAAGAAATATAACATTAGCCTTGTAGAGAGGGAAAACTACGATAGTTTAAAGTGTGAATACATTTTTTTGAAGCACCCTGTATATAATCTTATTGAATACAATGTTACGTTTAGCCATGTGGAAAGCAGCTAGGTTAGGACCATAAATTGTTCTGTCAATAAATGTTGGCTTTGCTATTAGCTTTTCTGCCTTTTTGCTGTCAGCCACAAGACGTATGTCTATTCTTTTACGAATATTTTCCATTGTTTTTCCAAAAATGGCATTGCTGAATAAGTTATACAGATTTTTTCAAAATCTTTTAGGCTCGTTTTCTAAGGTTATTATTAAAATCAAAGTATGCCTTTAGCCATGGTCTTTGCTTAAACTTTAACACACGATGAATTTTTACCAATTTTAGTCCATGATCTAGAGCCTGTTTAAGTGCCATGTAGTGAAAAACGTACCGCCTTCGATTTCCAAGATGTGGAATTAGTTTTTTCAGAGTCGAATTCCTAGGTTGTGTACACTCTGGTAAGAAAGGTAAATCGTTGAGTAGATCATGAAGGTCAGATGGGTAATCCACATCAACGTATCCCACAGGGTCGTCTTCTTTTAGCGTTTTTAGATCAACAGTATCTGGAGAAATCCGCTGAAATCCACCATAAGGAAGGGAGTGACACATAGCCCACCCGTATTGGTTGTTGGCATCATCATAGGTAATAAACTGCGATGGTTTCTCAAAATCATAGGTTTCCGTGTATTTATTGTTAGCTTCAGCATACCGATGAGACACCTGACATATGCTTCCACGTATTCCAGACTCTATTAAAAGAATCTGATGGTAATCCTGTTGCAATTCCACTTCAGTTCCAGTGTAAAGGAGCATTGCCTCGAAACTTATACCAGGCGAAGTAATAAAGTGTGCAGCATCCAATCGGTGTGTTTCTAATGTTTTGTTTCGAAAAGTTTCAAAGCTGTCTGCAAGAAGGAGTACATCTTAAGTTAGGTAGAGGTCACTATATTCCCCTAGAGTTTTAATGTTAAACTGATTCCAGACATTTTTCGCATGTTCATAGTCTTTTTGACCAACATCATCTTGACTTAATTTGTTAAAGAATGCCTCTTTTGGAGGTTAACACGTTTCACATAACTTTTCCCATGAATCAATGTAATCATAAAAAAATTCGCCTTTACGAGTCATGAGCGTTGCATTTTCCTTTCCAAAGTACATGTCTGTTTCAGGGTATGATGTTAAGTTGGAAACTAAGTTTTCCAAACTACTCAGCATTAACCGAAACGTGCCCACAAACCGAAGCTTAACATTCCCTACACATTTGGTAAAGAAAATGTACTTTTCATTGGAGTTAGGGATAACATCTACTCTCTCAGTAGTACATCCCAATTGCTTTACAATGAAATTTGCGTCGTAGCCACTCATATTATGTAGAAATACAGGAACGGGATTACATGTTTTACACCTCAAATTACAGTTATTATGTGCACTTCCAGGGTATTCCCCTGTAATATGACAATGGTCTCGAACTTTCCAATCCTGTTGGGTAAATGGTTTATGACACAAATAACAGGTTTCAGAAGATTGGAACTCCGCTTGTTGATCCTCAGTTAAAGCCTTTGTAGCATTTAAGCTGTAAAGGCGATCAATTTCATTAGCTATTGAGATTAAACAGTCCATACACTTTTCTGCAGCGTCAGGACCACGATAAATAACAGGTTGGCTTGGAAGGTTTGTCTTTATGTGTTCCACAGCAGGTGAGGGTTTAAAGTATATACCAAAGCTCATAGGAACATGATTCTGGTATGGCACTGTATAACTTGCCTCAGGATTAGGTAGACATGTTTTATAGGGTATGAGTATACTTTCGAAATCTGCATAGATAACGTAAGGTATTCTCAGCATTTTTTCCACATTTAAGAATTTAAGAATGGGGATTTAAAGGCATTTCAACCCTAGCAATGCCATGCAGGACACACAAAGCTCTATGTTCTTTCAATTTTCCATTCCTTGTTGTCCATATTGATTATCGAAGTGAGTAAAACACCGATTACACGTATATATCTTATGTTCATGGTGGGTAATCTGATGCTTACAAGTTTATCAAAATCTTTGATAAAGACGTAGTTAGTTCTGGCCAGATGAAGAATTTAGTAGAAGGAGGTCACCATGGTCATGTAGCTCAAGATCCACAACCTTTAGAGGAAACAGTTGATTGTCTTTTTCCAGTCCAAATACATTTATGGATATATCGTTGGCTTTCTCAAATTTGGGAATGTCAGCTAATGACGTAGGAAACGATATTACAGAAAAATAATACTTGTGTTCCAGGTCCTTTTATTTACTAACGCGTTCAGCTTTCGTTTTAACCAGTTTTGCTAAAATGGTATACATAAAACACTTTTCATCCTTTAAGTTTTGAGGATGAATGCACGCTTTTCTTGCTTTTATAGCTGCTGGTAATGGAATATATGTGCTACCACGCAAGGGATTGTACTTATTTATTTTCAATCGTACTCCTGCCACTGCTAACAAAGCCCAATTACTGCATTTTAGCTCAGATTCTTCCATTTCAGAAGTTAACTTTGTAAATTGTGTTTCCAAGAAACTACTAAAGTCTGTTTCCAAAAATAGGGCTTGATTTCGTGTTTTAAAAGCCCGATCTGTAATTTCGTTAGTGGACGTATGAATACATCTACATTCAGCCACAAGATTAACTTTTATTGACTTGTGCATTGATAGTTCTTCCTGCATAGCTTGTATTATTTGCTGTTCGGACTATTTAAGGTATGAAATTAAATCCTTACCCGTATCACAACGTATGAAATAGCATTTAAGTCGACCTTTAAAAGATGTTTCATATTCAATTAGTCCATTTTTTGTCTGGAACCATTGAAAGTAGGTAATGTTTTGTAGGCTCCGCCTTTTACCTTTTAGCTGCCGACACAACATTACAACATTCTTCATGCCGACGTCCGTTGTACACATTATTGAATGCACTACCACACGTTTTACACTCATGAAATTCCCCACACGAAACTTCATTTCGCTTTCTATGATAGTCTCGAAGAAAAGTATTTCCACACTTTTTACACATATAGCTAGGATTGGTTTCTTCCAGTATGAATGTTGTTTTCTGCCAAACAGCTGCTTACCGCGTATCACAGGGCTAGAGGTTGGTCGGTGAGACGGTCTTTCACGATGTGAACACCGTGAGAGGTAGTAGTCAACTGGTAATATTCTTGCTAAGGGTCCTCTAGACCAACATATCTTTACAGCGCATGACAAGGCTGTAGACTGGACGGTGAGACGGTCTTTCACAATGTGAACACTGTAACAAGTAGTAGTAAACTGATTATATACTTGCTAAGGGTTCTCTAATATACCAAAGTCAAGACCAACAGCTACTTACTGTGTAGTACAAGGCTGTACAATGGTTGTTTCAACGGTCTTTCACATTGTAGTCACTGTGACAGGTAGTAGTCAGCTGAAAATATTCTTATATCCTACTCAAGGTTATCAGGTTCTTACTGCATATCAAAAGGCTGAACACTCGTGTGTTAGACATTTTTTTTGCTAAAGACCCTCTATATTCCCTACACAAGGTTATACATGTTATTTCTAAACACTTAGTGGTTAATTGTATATTAAATTTATATACACTGCTTATACAAGCACGTGTAAATCGCTTGTAATCTAAAGATTGTTCATGTGACTTTATTAAAATTTAATTCACTTGTATTAGTTGACATGAAAGTCTCAACAACCAGCCATGGCAGGCCATGTGTCTACTATAAAGGATATACATATATTGTAAAACAACCAATAAAGATGTAACTGTTATTTGGCGATGTTCATAACAACAATCCAAAAAGTGTCGAGGAATTATTAAAACAAAAGACTCCAACGTACTTACTTCAAACGATCATCATTGTGAATCTCAAATTAATACACATTTAAATGCACAAAATGCACTAACCAAGGTAAAGAAGCAAGTCCAAGAAAAATATTTTGCTGCTCAAGATAGTGCATTGTTTGTTAAAAAGCATTTATCATCTCCTCAGAACTTCATGTTGGGACAGTTGTCAACGTTCAAAAAACCCTTAACAGTATCAAAAGCAACGCAGACTCTGCAAGAGGTCCCTGCGAAAAAGGAACAAAAGGAATTGGATAGTTCTAGTGATGTTGAGGATGATAATAATAATAATAATAATAATAATAATAATAATATCGTATGGCCTCGGTTGCCGGGTGCAAGCTTTGTTATTTGACACCCAGAGGGTAGCTTGCATGTCAAATTTCGCTGTTCCTTGACTATGAAAGTCAAGGAGGTTAAATGTTAGGTATCTAATCTCCTTGAACACTATAGCACTTTCTAGTAGAGAAATGAGGAACTTTGTGTTGGCGGAAACTCCCGAGATTAATTTAGCCATTATGAACTCGTCCTACTGAATTCAAATGGGTTCTTTGACATGCCAACATCGTATGACATGCGTATCGTATTTTTGCCGCCTTTCAAAAATCACTTACCACGGCCTGGAGCGAACCTGCAATCTCGGGGTTAGTAGACCGACACAATATCCACTCACCCACCGAGGCAAGCTAGGATGATGATGATAATGGTGGTGACAATGACTATAATAATTATGAAGATAATATTCATAATGATCATGATGATGACAATGATGATGGAAAAGAAGAGGATGAGGGTTTTACGTCTATAAAACCATTGCGCCTTCCCCAGTTTTTAAGAACGAGAGTAAATGGAAAAACTTATAAAAGAATCTACAACAAACGTTTTGTTTAAAAATCTATATCAAACAATGGTAAAGAGATAGGGTTGTATTCAGTGGGTATTTATTATAAAATGAAATTAATAAAAATATTGTATGGGTATTGTCTGTTTTTCTATCCCTACGTCCATCTATTAAAGCAATTGTTAACCATCAACAGTCTCTAGCTATGTTCAGAAAGATAGTGGTCTTAAACAATACACTCTGTCTGTGGTTTGTGTAGCGAGTATCATAATAATACAGTGTCGCCAAGCCATGTTCAGGCAATAGTTAAGTCAGGTAAGGGGTTTGAACTCTTGCTTCCTTGTACAGGACGAGTTTTCACTTAGCAGCAACCCTTAATGCTTCAAAACATGTCACGTCTCATTACAAAATGCCAACTGTATCGCACTCCAAGACCCCAGCTGCTGGTTAGTGACTAGCAGACTGTGGAACAGAAACTGTGTCACCATGTTCATCCGTTAAAAAAATCCAACATTTATTATTATTTTTCTTATTATTGTTTATTAAGAGTGGTGTAAATTTGCCTTTGTAGCGTAGTGGTTAGCATAGTTAGCTGGCACTCCAAAGCTGTTAGGTTCAATTCCCAGCTTTGACTCAACATTTTAAAAGTGGTAAGAGGACTAAAACCGGTCTACTCAGTCTCGGGTGGTCCAAATAAGTAAAGGGGGTTTGATTCACACCTCAGCCAAAGAGCACAATGATTTTTTAACTTAAAAAAAATAATGATAGCCATTTGTTAATTTTTTTCATTTTCACATTTCACACATTGCCATTTGTCAATTTTCCATTTGCAGTTTTCTTTGAAATGTTAGTTTGAAATGTTTGAATATCATGATATGGAAACATAGATTTTTCATTTTGTTGTTTACACATTTGTCAGTTTCCCATTTATATATTTTTTAAATGTCAGTTCAAAGTTTTTAAATTTTGTAGATATGGAAACATTGATTTTCCATTTCGCTGTTTACGTATTTTTTTCATTTTGTGTATGTTGAAAAATTATATTTCCAAAACAAGGTTTTTCATTTTAAGTTTTTGTAAATGATCTTAATGCGAGTGCTTTACCATGGCAATAGTACAGTCTGTCTATGTGTTTGCAAAAGAGTAGAGGCTTATTACTACTGCAAGTAGGAGTGTTTTACAAAATAACGCCTATCTACCACTGCAATTTAATAAAAAAGAAAACTTTTGAAAAAACAAAATTACTATTTACCATTCATACTGTATATAAGAGTTAATTGTCCCCCTCCCCACCCTACCTCACTGTATTTTCTCTGGTTAAAAATCAATGCTACCCACACACACACACACACACACACACACACACACACACACACACATACATACACAAGCTTTCCCTCTCTGTGTTTTCTCTGTTCCACAAGATACAAATTAGGGGCAGTTGACCCCTTAAAAGAACAATAACTAACTAACTAATAGGTAAATGTTATCGGGATCAGGTGTACGATGTACTTTATTCTGCAATAAACCAAGGCCGGTATTCGTGATAGTATTAAAGGTGCCAGGACGTCCTCAAAGACCGGGCAGGGCATGGCGAGGAATGTTCCGCGGTCTTTAATACTTGTAGACCCACCTCATTCAATAACATACATCTTATCTAGATTTGGCAACATCCTCCAAAAACACTCGCACTGACTTCACACAGCACATAGGAACAGGGGGGGGGGGGGGAGGAGGGAAAACCAGTGTCGTTGAGATAACAACCCATTTCAGTCGACCACAACTGGAGTAAGAGTGAACACGAAACTGCTCGTAGCTCCAGCGAGGAAGACAACCAGATAAGTAGTAGCCTGTAATATTACAGTTTAACCATAGTTGATTTTCTACAAACATATTGTCACTCCAAATATACAAACTCCGGATCTCTATCACCATTTAGCATTCACCTAACATCATATATACTACATTTAGCATATACCGAAAGTTGCATTACCAATACTGCAACTAAATAATTTTACATATAGTAAATATTTTCACCTGTATTTTCAAACATAGATTTTATAGCCTAAGTGTAATGGATCTGATGATGATCGCTTGACGATCAAAACTGGTCATCCTAGTGTATTTATTAATCTCATGTAATTTATTTCAGTATTAGGGCATAACCCAGCTCTTTAGGGTACATTCGTGTTGACCGACTGAAAAGCACTAAACTCTCGTCTTGCTAACTAAGATACAAATTATGGTTGCTGGATTGTATCCTGCACTGTTTATGAGACATAGCTTTGCCAGTACATAAAACCACTCGGTAGTTGTCTACACATAGCGATTTTACCACTGCCCTACCTACGCCTTTTGCTCTTTTGGCATCCTTACAGTCTAGTGTGCGATAGGCATCATTAACTGTATATCGAAACCAGTCCAACTTTGTATTTTAATCCAAGTAATAATTTAAAAAGAGACAAGTGTAATTGGTTCTAAACATTATCTCTGCTTTTTTAAATATGCTTATGACATGCATATTAGCCTGAAATCGAACCCTAGTCTACGTTAGTGAAAGGCTAACAGCTTAACCACTGCGCCACCATGCCCTTCTTTCTTAGTTTGATTCGTTCTAGGCCTTGGAGCTGGAAATCGAGTTAAGATCTCCAGCGCAAGAGGCGCATGTGCTCGCCACTGCAGCACAAAATCCTTAGCTGGTAACATTAGACAACCGGAAATGATTGAATTTCTCTTAGCGATGCATTTTGTCATCTGCCTACTGTCTGAGCACTACCAGCAAGACAGTTTAGTTTAGAACAAGCGAGTGTGTGTATAGATTATTAGCCTCAAGTATTTAAAGTTTGTTGTGCGTAGCGATCATCTTGCCCAATAACCACTGAGCAAGTTTTAACGGTCAACCCATAAAAACAGCATAGGATAGTTGTGTGTGTGCTCCATGTACATGGGTGTGTGCATTAGCACCTTGCGCTAGCTTTACCTTAATCTCTAAAAAGGTAGAGCGTTATCCCTTTCATTTGGTTATCACCAATGACAACATCCACCCACAAGTTTTACACTTAAACCCTTGGCTTGTTCTCGATTAGGTTTGGTTCGGTTTAGGTTTGGTTTGGATCAGTTGGGTTTGATTCGGCTTGGTTCAGTTTAGTTCAATGTTGTCACCATTTTTTTAGCTACCCTCTTTAACCAATCAATTAAAGATAGTCTACTCTTAAATCTTGAATCGATAAATTGGATTTTGTGTACACTGTTTGTCATGCCATGCCTGCAACCATAGCGTATAGAAGAGAAAGTGACGCGACTTGTGGAGTTTGTATGGTCCAGCCGCTAGGTGGCTCTAGCGTAGGCTAGCGCTGAGTGAGGACGGTATCAATACAAGCAGTTGAATGTTACTTTTCAGTAACTGAATGTTATCAGCTTACACTACGTTGTATTAGACAAGATGATCCAAATATAAAATTCTCCGCACTGAGTATATACAACGCTAACGTCCGTTGTGTTAATTATGAAACATCAGATTGCGTCATAGGTTCATATAATAAGGAAATAAAACATTCTGACGGGGGTCAAAATGTAACTGAATGTGTGAAAATCGTAAAGCTACAGACCATTCACTACTGCACAAATAAAGTAAATATAATATAATACAGTATAATGACAAACTCACCCATATAACTTATAGCTCTCAGTTGTCCGAAGCTTTGGACAGCTTACGCGATGATTTTCCAGACTTAGAAGTTGACTGCTCTTTCCTAATTTCTTTCGTACGAAAGAAAAAAGCGCACTTCATGAAATGAAAAACGAGTTTTCCAATAAGGTCCAGTTTATGTTCCATACACCATCAAAAAATCACGGCCCTAAAACAATCTCATCAATGCTGTCCTAACACTCATAAAATATATCAACCCACAAATTTGAAAGGGAAGATAATTCCATTTCAACGACTACTTCGACCTGTAAAAGAATGTTGAAGACACTGTCAGACGGTTGAGTTAGGTAACTAAGGGCATTTATTGTGCCAAAGTCCTTTATATTAGTGAAAGTTGCAGTTGTTGTGCCCGACGGCCTTTTCACTTTGAAGGGTTGTTGCACACTTCACACAGCTGATCCCTTTCCTTAGTTGCTTGACAATATACCCGGCTAGATAGTGTGGGACTGCACCAGGCTTCAAACTCCATCTCATTCTCGCCATTTCGACTGTCTTTCCTTCTATAATGCAAGTGTCCGTTTTTATAAGGAAATTATCGGAGCAATGTTTGTCACATAGCCTGCATATGACTTACTTGACAATTTAATGTCTTTCCTCGGAATGGCCTTAGCCCAATTAAATAAATCATCTTCGGCTTTTGGAGGTCTAAAAAAGTGCCTACCTGTTGCAGATGACTTGTCGTATCCAGATCGGCACCCGGGAACAAAACAACACGGCATATTCACTTACACAGTTTTGTTTGACGAATCTTACCAGGTTATAATTCACTCGACAGCACAAACGTAAAGAAATAAGTGTAAAGGCTTACAAATACTAAACACACCAGTGTCATAACGTATGTATTATTTCACTATCGCCCCTTGATCGCATACACTTTTCAACACCAAGAAATAAGGACTAAATACGGCAGCATTTCCATGTTTTCAAACTCGCGAGCGCTTAGAAAGTGTCTCCAGCCAGCCACAACCAACCACTGCGCAGTCTACCAGCGGGCGCAGCAACTACCCATACTAAAGATACGGCAAACTCGGGAGTCGGCACACTTTCTCTTCTAAACGCTATGCTGCAACCTATACTCCCTATGAACTGCGGCCAGGTCTGTGAACAAGTTCCAATGGTGAAAGACGTGTCAGTCACCATACATGTAGCCTACAATAATTATTTCTTTACCTAGCTAGGTTTCATCACTCACAGTAAACAACTAACATTATGGGTTTGCAATATATTAAGAAAAACCAAAGTCCATGATCTTATTGTTTTGGGTCTTTTGGGGAAATTCATAAGCCATAAAAGAAAAGGGCGTCATGTTAAGTCCTGGGGGACCTTGTGTGTCCAAATCCCATTATCGGTTTATAAAATCTCTGGTCCATGCCCTAGCAGTTTTGGATTATTTCAATCAATGAGTCCACCATAGGAAATATCAGAAAAAATAATACCCTTAAAACAAACCGTTCTATATGCCTCTGTGATCAATGGTTCACAAAATGTCAATTGATCCAATGGGGCATGGCCACTGTGGTCAGCCACTCATGTCTTGCCTTCATTGACATCGCTTAGTCAATCAAAATGTTATAGCTTCATATCCTACAACCGTCTGCTGGTCTATGAACATATGCATCAATGCCACAAAGCCATGTCACTGATAACCGTTTACTAACACGTTAAAGACCCCCTTTAGGGAGTAAAGAAAATCTTAGCACACTTCACACGTTTTAGGATATTAGCATCCATCCACCATACATAATATCAGAAAACGAACCCTCGCCCTGTCATAAACCGCCCCGCTGAAATATCGATTATTCTATTAAGCACGGCCATCGCGTACGGCGACAGCCTCGTTGAAACACACGCCCAACAGTACCGTCTCTCTCAACAATCACTCTTCATGAAAATTTTAAACAGGTATTTTTTTTAGACAATTATGACACTAGGCCCTTTGTCAAATAAAAAAAAAACAAATACTGTATCAAAAAAAGGGGGGGGGGGAGGCGTCACCCCGAGTCATTTTACACTTCGTACACTTCGTATTAGTTTGCGAGATATAACAACAAGTCTAAAATCATGGTTTTACCCCAGAAATTCTGTTTCCCTCTGTTGGCAACTATTGTAACTAATGTATTGCTGGTATTTTAAGTCTTACGTACAGTTAAGATCTTCTTTGGCTGTATATTGGACAACCTACATAACAAACAAGCTGGACACTCCATTATAAATAAAATACGCATTCTATTTATTGGTCTTCTCGGCCCGGATGGAATTACCTTAAAACCCGGTTTCCTAATGTAAGTTGTAGATACGCATTAGATTGCAGTCACTTCGTATAAGCCTGTTTGATGTCGTACAAAAAGTAAGTTTATAAGCAACATAACCTAGCGATCAACACGATCCTAGTAAAACAACACAAAGGCTAAGCTACAACTAACGCCACCTGTTTATGAAATAACAAACTATCTCAAAACTCTTAAAACATCCTATGCCTCTTTTGATGTATCAAATAAGTTACGAACTAGCTCATAATAACCATTATCCGTGAAAGAGCCATTAGAAGTAACTACGGTATAGTCTATTCTAGCTTCTCTTACGGACCCATGGAGGATGCCAACAGACGAATATTAATTAAGAAGCGAGCCATTTTAATGGCTAGCGTGACCCGTATACAAAACTTTGTGAACAACGAAATAAATTCTGTGGATGCCAATCTCATTCAAATTGAACTTAATAGACTGATCACCATCAGCGAAGACTTTAAACAAATTCAATACGAGATGGAATTGCATGACGTTGAAAACGGCGAAGCTCACGTCTCATACCGGGAAGAGCTCGAAGACCTTATTGGCCTTCTGGAAGCTAAATTGAGGAAGGCATGCAGTCAACAAACCATATACGTCCAAGAAAAAATGCTCCCTCAATCATCGCACGATATGTCAAGGAATATAAAACTCCCTAAAATCAATCTCCCTACTTTTAGCGGAATCCTAACCAGCTGGTTACATTTTAAGGACACATTCAAAGATTTAGTAGTCAATAACAATGACCTATCCAACATAGAAAAATACCATTACCTGCTTTCTTCCTTGAAGGACGAAGCAAAGGATTGTATCAAAAATATTAGTATTCCGGATGCTAATTTCCCAGTAGCCTACAAAATTCTAGTCAATCGCTATCATTCACCAAAGTTAATCGCCGCTGAACACATCAGGCAAATTATTAACTCATCCACCAAACCAAGCTCGACTGAGAGTGAAGTACGCCAGCTGATCAACACATTCCAAGGAAGTGTAAACGCCCTCAAAGCCCTAAATCCTCAACCAAGCATTTTAGATCTGCTGCTTAACGATTTACTGCTCTCATGACTAGATAAAAAACTAAGGTTAGAATTTGAAACCGAACACGCTCTTTCAGATTCAGTAGAATTCAACGAACTCATCAGCTTTTTAGAAAGGCGTTGTCAAACATTGCCGCTTTGCACCATTACTGGAGCACCTAGCACCAATCTTAGTAATCATCCCAGGCCAAATCCACGATTAACTCTACAACATCAATCTTATGTAGTCAGTATTTCATGTGTAGAAGCGCACATAAACTCTATGCTTGCCCAGAATTTCTTCGGAAAGGCATCCATGACAGGTTTAAAATTACAAGAGATAACATATTTAGCAATTGTCTTAGTTCATCACACAAATGGAACACATGCCCATCCAAGACAACGTGCAAACGCTGCAGTAAGCGACATCATGCCTTGTTGCATGATGATACGAGAAGTTTCCCTAAACAACAATCTAGTATGTTATCAAAAGCCCAAGCACAAGAAACAATCCATCCACAATCTAGTTACCATTCGATGAAACTTCAACCCAAAGCTCAGGTGTTATTAAGTTCGGCCCTTGTCAAGGTCAAAGACTCTAAAGGAAGATTCCATACAGTTCGAGCTATCCTCAATAATGGCTCTCAGAGCAACTTCGTCTCGGAAAAGATTGTTCAGCAACTTCACTTGAAAAGGCAGAAACACCACCCAATACTACAATTCATTGGAGATCTTTCTTCAGATTCTGATTCTACAGTGAGCCTAGAAGTCTATTCTACAGTAAATGCCTACAGCTTCAGCATTGACTGCATTGTGCACCCGAACATAACAGGAAACATACTGGCCTCATACATTCCTCATGAAGGTTGGGACTTACCTAAAGACATTTCCTTAGCAGATCCAAGCTTTTACATACCACAAGGAACAGACCTTCTTATTGGAGCAACTGTTTTTATGCAGCTTCTGAAGATGGAACAGAAGAATCGTTCAGGTGGTTACCCAGTTTTGCAAAACACGCAACTCGGCTGGATTCTCAGTGGAAGTTACATTCAACCAACGCCCCAAGGGGAATTGCGGCAAAATCAAACATTTCTTCTTTGCAATTACCTCACCTTGGAAGGTCAAATTCAGAAGTTCTGGCAACTCGAGGAAATAAACCAAATTGTTTACTCTTCTCAAGAAAAAGAATGTGAACGTCATTTCCAGGAACATATCAAAAGAGACGAGTCTGGAAGATATATAGTAAGCCTTCCTCTGAAAAAGGATCACCAGCACCTTTGGGAACGATGGTCAAAGGAGTATCTGAATACACTCCAGCAACGCCATAAATGGACTAAAGAAATCCCAATCTCTGGCCAGGTGATGTTGTTCTCATCAAGGAGGACTTTGTTGGAGATATGAAGAAATCGAAGCAGTTAATCCTGGCGTCGTTGGCCTTGTGCGCGTAGCTTCGGTACGATGTAAGCCTGGTGTACTGAAGAGAGCTATCCACAAACTGTGTGTCTTACGTACTGTTTAGATCTTCTCCGGCTGTATCCTGGACAACCTACATAACAAACAAGCTAGACTGTCCATTATATATAAAATACGCATACAGTTCATTGCTCATCACTCTATTTACCCTCATTCTCAAAACTTTAACCTATTAACAAAATAAAGAGGGCTCGAGACAAGCCATTTGACACGTAACACGTCCAAATTCGACCATGCGTTCGTTAGATATCGGCATAACACGTCCAAATTCGACCATGTGTTCGTTAGATATCGGCAAAGTTCGTATGAAAATAGGCGACTCGTTAGATCCCCACTTGCTCCCCTACTAACTCATAACCAATCCACCTGCTACAAAGCCTACAAGGACAGAGCAACTCTGAGTGAGACAATGAGAGATAACACGGCAATCACTACCCACACATGGTTGATACCAGCAACAGCAGTGAAAGCCGGTCCCCAAGCATCTCAAAATACTTTTGTCATGGAGCGCTCTATGTACAAAGGGTTTTCACTTCATCATCACAGCCAACAAGGCTCCCACCCCAATCCTTCATGCTGCTAGCCACCTTGCCCCCAACAAGATTCGAACCTCCACGAAAAACTTAAAAAAACACATTTTTTGGAGCCAAAACGCGTTCCATTTTACCTCCTTTACAAAAAATCACAAATCTTCCAACACCACCCCCACCAGGGCAACACGCTCTAAACATAGGCACCACTCCCATCACCCCATACATCCCCGAAATATCCACAAAAATAACAAAAACACGTTTTTTCACCCCAAATTCCTATATCACTACTCGACACGCACATCCTCGTCAACAGGGCAGCGCAACAAAAAATATAACATATCAAACGTCTTTATAACTTTTTCCGCTTGCCAAATATAACAAAAATGTCAAAAAACACATTTACACCCAACATTTCTATCTCTACCGGGTGAGTTAGCCGTGGTCGTTACGGCATGACTGTTGGCAGTCACTCACATCCGGGAGGCGAGGAGGTTCGAATCCCCCCGCCGGCAACCTTTAAGATGGTCTTCTGTGGTTTCCCATCTTCCTTCCAGGCAAATGCCAGGGTTGGTCCCTAACTATAGGCCACAGCCGCTACCTTCCAACTCCTCATCCTTACATCCCAACTTTCCTCCCCAACGGTACATGTAGCTTACCCATTGGGTGTCCGTCTCGAAGCAGCTACAACACTGGCGAGCCGAACATGTCCTCGGACACTCCCGGCACTAAAAGCCATACGCTAAAAAAATAAAATAATAATAAATAATTTCTATCTCTACAAATCGACACACACATCCTCGTCAACAGGCCAGCACAACCAAAACAATCACATGTCAAAGGTGGTTCTAGCCTTACCGGTTTCCCAAATATTAGGAAAAATATGAAAAATGCATTTTTAGCACTATAACCATGTTTACACCTATTCACCACATACATCCCCGTAAAGAGGACAACGCCACAAGGAAAGCACGCCCTCCTACCATCACTCCTTCCTCCCCAAGGTCGCCAGGGGCTCACAACTTCCTAAGTAGGGCAGAACTCTCCTTGCAACACAACTTGTACCTGCCATTTGTTTTACGGGCACAATCCTTATCAATTAGTTCGTGCGAAGTACGGTACAAGTAACTGTGAATGGTTAGTTAGTGCTGTTTTAAGGGGCGAAACTACGAGGTCAACTGCCCCTGTTCTTTGTTTCTGATTCAAACATTTCATTCCTACAATTTCACTTTCCTAACTGTCCTTTAACATATCAAAACTGATATTGATGCAGTCCCTAGCCGTTCAATCACTTAGATGGGCTGAACGGTGCTCAATAAAACCTCAGGTAGTGACATTGCACAATTTTCTCCCTTATCTAAATCATCATCGTCATCGTCATCTTCTTCTGAGTTATCAATAGATGTCTCTATTTTGGTGGCCTCGGTGGCGTAGTTGGTAGCATGCTGAGCTTCTATGCCCCTAGATCGCGGGTTCAAATCCGATCGAAGTCTTCGGAATTTTTAAGAGCGTTAAAATCCCTCAGTATGCCTTCCTTCGGAGGGGAAGTAAAGCCGGTGGTCCCATGTCATAGATTTATAGCATGAAAAAGAACCGTCCACTATTTACACTTGTGGAAGCTAAAATTTGTAGGTTAGTTTGATAACGCTCTATTAGTTCCAACGTTCGCCACCGGGTGCTGACTGCGATGGCATTAAGTAGCCACGTCCACAGCTATGTGTCTTAGATTGTAACATTTGGTGGCTAAAGTAGGAACTACTTGAACAAATTAATCTTCTGCAGTCCTTCTACCTGAATTACAGATAACACACCCTAATACAGCCATCACAATTAACACCGGTTATCAGACAAATTCTACACACACCGAAAGTACACGGGGCTACATGACCACGTTATCGCAGCCCCTAAGATAAGGAACCAACCAACCGATGTCTCTACGAGAAAACAAATGGGAAATACAGTGCTCGAACGCGAAAATGCCAAATAAAGTTTTAATTTTTCAGGAGCAAAAAAATAAGAGTAAACTTTTACCTTGCAAGAATAAATTCCTTAGCTTCCCTCTGCTCCCAGTTCCAATTCTGTTCACAATCGCTGTAGCAACCCCTGCACAGCTTCTGCATCGTAATCGATTCCAGCTGCTTCAGCAAAGATGGACAGATCGTGTGAATTTTCTCGTTGCGTTGATTTTTCTTGAGACGATCCAGGAAATTCGCACAAGTAAAAATAGTTTGTAATCGTAGTAGCACATACTTCTCCCCATTCTGACATAATCACCGAAATGGCATCACTTGCAGTGATTTCATTCATTCATTTGCAATTAGGGGTGTGTCCGTGGTGGCAAATTCGATATACATAACAAATAAATAATTATACCGGTACATAACAATTCAATAACAATTAAACTGGAGAGTTTACACAAATCGTCAGTCTTCTTAAACACACCTATATGTTTGGGGAAAGGCTCTCAGCGGCAGGTAGAGAATTCCAGTTATCAATGGCATGGTTTACGAAAGAATACTTACCATAATTTGTACGCTGTGGTCGACCCTTAAGGCTAAATGTCCCGTTTTTTAGTTTGTAATTCTGACAGCACGTAGCAGCACCAAAGTGAGACAATTTCTTTTTTCAGTTTTCTCTTGAACGAAAGCTCGTATTTGCGATCTGAAAACCACTATGTGTAATAGACTGCAATTGAATTGATATTAATTCGATGCATTTTCCAAAATGTGAAAATCAAAAAAGTTACAAACAGTTCTTTATATCTCCGATTAAAATATGAAAAAACCTGGTAATACGAAAATTGAGATTTATTTCCTGTTTCCAATGCAGTTTTCAGAATTAAAATCGGGTGAATGGAATCGACAGCATTAGTTCGGGAATTGTTTTGAAAAGGGTGGTAGGCGGTGGGGCGGGCTCCACAAGATTTCTTGCGCAAGGAAAATGATGAACACGCTGACAGGGCGGAGGGAGAAGGGAACAATTTGACGACAGGAAGGAGTTGTCTTCCTCTTGTCAAAAATACTATAGTTCGACGAGTTACGTGTACAAGTGCCTAGGCGTCGAAAATATCTGAGCGATAAAATTATACTGTAGTAGTGTCACAATATGTAACGTTGATACAATGTGTTCGTACAGATGCTTTTCTTACTTCCTCTAACATTCTTGTTGACAATAATACATTGTAGGGACTTGGGACATCTTGGTCATCAGTACCTTTGGCTGGCTGCATGGCTCAGCGGTAACGTTTTCACTTGCTGGGCCCAAGGTTGCATGATCGAATCCTGGTGCAGCCAGTTGGCATTTGAAGGTGCGCGAATGTGAGGGAGCCTTGTCATTAGATTTACTGGCACGTTAAAGATCACCTTCGGGGAAAAATTCCGGCACCCCGGCGTCTCTAAAAGCCGCAGTAGTTAAAAGGGACGTAAAACCAATAACGTTATTATTATTATTATTATTATTATTATTATTATTATTATTATTATCATCATCAGTCCTGTGTAGTTGATTATGTGTGTAACTGTATTAGAGTCAGGGATGGGACAGGTGCCCTGAAACTTCACGTACGGTACTATCTCGGCATTTACCTGGAGGGATTATGGTAAAACCGGTTAAAACACACTCAGGATAGATGCTGACAGCGTTGGATTCCCTTCTAGGTAACTGTTTTAGAATTATTTGAGGATAAACTCCAGAACAAAAAAACATATTGTTCCGAAAATAGTAATACCTTATAGGGCATACTTCTTACTGCACAGATCAGAGAATGGTTTCACTCGATGCGAAATTGAATACTGTATAGAAAGATATGACTGGTTTGTAGTTAGCTCTTTCTTGATATTTTAGAAAAAGGATGGACAAGATATGTTTGTGAAAATCCACAGCCTGCTTCCAGTCTCCGACCGGGTCAGGAATGGAATAAATGAAGCCCCCATCTAACGGCGAGGATATGAACTGTGCCGGCTGCCGAAGCCTGACGCACTCCTCTGGAGCAATGATTAAATGAACGACAGATGAAATAAAATGATAGTGGAGACTGTTGCTGGAATGAAATTGTGACAGGGGAAACCGGAGTACCCGGAGAAAAACCTGTCTGCCTCCGTTTTGTCCAGCACAGATCTCACATGGAGTGACCGGGATTTGAACCACGGACCCAGCGGTGCGAGGCCGGCGTGCTGCCACCTAAGCCACGGAGGCTTCAAGATATGTTCGTGTTCAGGTTTATTGGGAATATATATTCTAAAAACCATCCGATGCGGATGTCCAACTCTAGGTATCGTCTTCTAGACATAACATACAAGACCACAAATCGTGACATATCAATAGAGCCAGCTATTATCGATTTATAAGAGGCCAAATGCGCACGCACATATACCTACATACATACATACATACTGAACCCATCTGCAATTGGTTCAAGCGTCGAATCCATATTTTATTGGCAAAAGAAGAGAGGAAATAATACAGTCTTTAGAATGACTTAGAAAGATTTTAAGAAGAGGGCTGTTATAATGTGGCGCAAGAATGGGTGACCAAGAGTCATGCGGACGAGAGATCATGTTTGACGCATCGATAAGGAGCTGGCTCATGATTATTAATAGAACGATAATAACTTTCCACTACGAGTAAGAGAGAAGAGGTTTCGGAAATAGACCTTACTCTGCTATAAAATGACAACCTCGCAATTGCGCAAGAAGAGAAATAATTAGAATTAAGCCATTTGCGAGCATTTAATTAATGAAAGAAACACATCATTGTTGATCATTATGGAATAGAGATTTTTGTGTGAGGAAAAAGTTTATAATATTTGCACAGGAAGGAAGTGCAGACGTGGCATGACGTCGTTAGTAATTCCCCAAGACCAGAGTTGGTAGGGATGGGAAAATAAACCTTAACACCCACGTATCTGAAGAGCAAAATTATTTAATATCTTGGAATTGTGCGATCGATTTTCATGATCAAAGAAACCAATTTACGTTTAGAACAAGAGCTTTCCAGAGATATATTTTTCAAAATTATGCGACTATTACTTCAAAAGTTAGTGCTGGAGAAGACGCGATCTTTTTGCCGCCGATTTGTATAAAAACCCTGGACGTGCCAGGAGGAGCATGCAGTTATTGTCAGCCTGTGGGAGTGACACTGTGTCACTATCATCGTAAATTCAGTCTTCGAGGTGTGCACAGGAGCGCTACACGCTGGATCACCATCACATGCAGTTTCCAACAGACCTCGTACGGAGGTGCTGCATCTCAGCAAATGCAGTTATTGTCAGCCTGCGGGCGTGACACTGTGTCACTATCATCGTTAATTCAGTTTACCAGAGACGCCGGAGAGCGTGGTACTGTTTCGAGAAGAATTCAGTTCCGTGAGCGCAGAGGCGCTGCACGATGAAGCATCAACTACAAGATAAGTTACAAGTAAACTCCTAGTACAGGAGAACTGCATCAAAGTATAGTCAGTTATAACAGACGCCAGAGAGCGTGATACTGTGTCGTAAAGTACAACAAGTTATTTTAGTGAGCGCGTAGACGCTGTACGCAGAAACAATTATCGTTAAAGTTCACAAATATAGTCAAAGTTTAGGCTGTGGACTTGAGAAATAACAGGCGATAGGTACTCGAATATTAGTTCAATTAAAGAACCGACGCATCATAAGGTTTCGAAGTAACCAAGGAAAGTGAAATAGACAGTTCTATCGACGTTAAGGAACCCGATCCGGGTAGAACGAAATAAGTAACGCCTAGTGTTCCGGAAATGTAGGGACTAGAGCGCAGGACAATAAAAATCGGGAATTGTAGTTCCAGGCTTTGTCTAGGTAGACAAATGAACAGTAAACATTGGGGAGTACTCCAATAAGCCACGAATCAAAGTAACTGAAAGTTGTGCAAGGAAATTACTAGGTCACCGATAAACTATTCGAGCGGCCGTAAGAGTAATACATCAAGGACAGATTTTATTTAGACGAACAAGCTAGCGTCTAGCAAGAAACGACATCGTGCAGTAAAGTTATAGAAGCCGATCGTCAAACCCCGGATTTGAAGATCAGCCGTTCCAGTGAGGTGTAGTTCGATCGAGACTTTCCATCATCTCGTCAGATTAGGAAGCCGACGTTCTATAAGTGTCACCCTTGGAAATGGGAAAAGAAAAGAAATCATGTTGTGCCCGTTTAGACCGGAGTCCACACGATGACAAATGCATTTTACCAAGAATCAGTCAGCACGAGAGTCAAAATATCCCGGGGCGCCAGATGGGTTAAAGCTAATCGCAAAAACGACATCAAATGAAAAAAATGCTTTACTGATTTTTGGCTCAATGCAACAATAAGGGTAGAAGGAGATTCAACCGGGCATAACACATCATGTAAAATTATCTCATTTTATTCTGAATTTAAAATTGACTGCAAAATAAAATGCTCAAAGCAGCATCATTCATGTGTGGCGACCCACATTACTATTTACACAATGTACAGAAATTTTCCAACGCATTGGACAATTATCTTTGGAGACACAAGTCTGATTATCAGTCCTGTAGACTGTGTTCCAAAATTATATCCATTATTTATGATTAAATCCAGTTCAAATTTAATTGTCTTTACTGGAAATACTGTAGTTCACTGGTTGAATTTTTACATAATATTAACACTCGTAGAATAATTGTTCATAGAATTTTTAACTTTCACTTATTTTTCCAGTTTCAAAAATATTGTCAAAAATATTATTATCTCTGAATCAACACAAATTATGTACACATATTAATAACAACATCTGAAAAGTATCTGACCTTTGAGCATAGCATCGAAGAACTGTGCGAAGCACAACAAAATTAATTGTTCTTCTGACATTAAACGTTTCGAGAAGTGACTCGATTATGAACTTCAAGTTCCTAACAAAATATATGATTTCTGAATCATCAACTTGATCAATCCATTCAACTATTCGATTTTCCACTTGGAATCATTATTAAGAAAAATATTTATATTTATGGCCATTTTAGTAATTTTCACAACTTGCAATTCTTAAACAGAATGCGGAAATAAGAATTGTAGCTTCATAATAAATTCATTTAGTTCATGACACTAGGATTGAAAACATCCTTCAAATTATTCGTGGTTAAAGAATTATTTTTAATTGACAGTGGCCCATTCTATTATTTTTATAAGAACACAATATTCGAACAACAACGGCAAAGGTCTTCCTCTGAAGAAGAATAAAATACTATCATGACAAATCCGGGTTCTAGCAAAATCAAAGTCTTAATGGAATCCGTAAACAAGGTTGAAATAAGAACTGATGGTTTTTAAGAAATAACCTTTGGGTCATTCATACGACGCAATGTGTAGTTCCAATACTCCTTCTTTAACACTGAGTCATCGAACCTGCTATTTGATTGATGCTCAAATAAAAACCTCCTCATTCCTGCGACTTAAACATGCGCACCTGGGAATGGCATTTCAACTACTCCACACACATAAATTTTCTTCCCAAAATTTATACAATAAATCAAGCCTCTGCTTATTATCAACACTGGAAGATTTATAAACTTACAAGTTTATTTTAATTTACCATTCAGTTCAAATCGTGAAGTTACCACACTTATGGTACTCTCTATTTCATTTTCGAATGTGTATGTACGTCATGATTTTATATAAATACAAAAATATCCTAATTGATACAAATATCATTTGCTTCCCGTTTCATGCCTCTCCGTGTTATCTGAAAAATATACTTTGCTCATTGCAAATATTAACTGTTCAACCAGAACTGTAATGTTGGTTAAATGCGGGCTTGCGCTAACCACTATCCTTCGGAAAATCACCTGTTTCAAACTAGAAATGATTAAACTACTTCATAAGCTCTCTCTCAATGAATGTGATTATTAGAAAATATAAGATCCAAGAATTATTTAGAAAAGTTATGAAAATCATTATTATTATTATTAGTGGGTTATTATTATTATTTATATTATTGTAAATGTGTTTAATTATTATTTCATTATGTGAGAATCCACATGTTCGATTCTTCGAATATGGATAAAATATCCATTTCTCAACAAAAATAATTATTAACTTTTACAGTTACCTCGGCTGATTACCGTGATTATCAAAAAAAAAAAAATGAAACATTCAAATAAATGCTCGTTATGCTCGGTCATCGATCCTAAACTGTTCTGAGTGCTGAAAATACTCAGAATAACTCTAATATGTCTTGCGTAAATCATTGCAAGATTTAAATACGAAGAAAAACAAATGTGTTGGTCATCTGCAGAAAATGAGTTTGTTCCAATTAGCTAGGCATAATATAAAAGTCAAATGTGGCTTACATTTCTCGTTGGTCTTGAAGCGTAGTGAACCTGGTCTGTACCAGATTTATCCAGATACATGCCCTATTGGACACGCACGTCTAATCCTTGTATCGGCCGCCATTATATACCCACAATCTGTCTAACACGACATAGTGGAAATATTTCTTGAAGTTTGAAGTAACTGCTGATCCATTTTAATATTGGCTCCAATTAAATCCATAGCATTTCGCTTAAATGGGGTCAGATCTAAATGATCTATTCTCAAATACGTCAGTTGTAACATAACTCACGGTAATCTTTTCAATACAAGAAAACACTGACAGTCTAAATCATTCAACGGCTGTTCTGAAGATCGTTCCCTGGGCATGGTTTATCACCATCTATCATGCTCGAAGCAACTTATAGTTTCCCTTTGTCGGCTAATGAACGCCACCGTGATAGACTGGCCTTCAATATACTGAAAGATCGGAGTGGTTATCAAGTTACAATTTATGAAACTGACTAATTGGATTAAAATATCCAAGTATTGAATTATTATTACTGGACTGTGACAAAGTACTTTCTAGACAAAGTCTAGCATGTGTCCATATAGAAATAAAGTATTTCACCGGTGTCCGTAGAAAAATAACAATCACCTTAGTGATTCCCTCTGCCGGAAACTTACTATGTTCCACTCGTATCGTAACACTTTTGTGACTATCACAATTTAAAGATATCTTCTGCGTAGATCCGGCAACCATGTGCCTTGGCTCAACGTAGCAGCAGCACCTTGTCATGCAAGAGCTTGGTTCGAAGTGAGCTGATGATGCTTGGGCTGGTCGGCTTTTATTCAAAACGGTCGGGTCCACGCTGTATCACGCTGAAATCTGGAAATTGTCATATCTCCGGTGTCTCTAGTCCGATTCACTTGAGACTAAGTGCATTCTCTTTCATTTGGCCGTGCCAGTAATCTGATCCAAGTCTCAAGTCTCTACTCCATGGCTAACTATTTAATCAACAAATAGTCTCGACCTCTGCTACTACTCGCTACGTCTCTTAACATGCTCTTGGCTGCACAAAGTTTCCATTCCATTCTAGAAGTAATGGAGCGCGATATTCAAATATCTCAACTTTCAAAAGCGGCTGTAGCCTTTCCCTTGATATCTAGGTGTCTGAATCTTGGAATACCCATTCCTAGAGTTGGGCACATCCACCCGACACCTAGCAAAAAATAAAAATTGGAAAGTTTTTATTTTTCCCATCTACACATTAAATCATCTGGTTCTTGAATAATAAATCTTCAAATTCGCTGCATTATAAGTTCCCACGATGTTACCAGTTCGTGTATTGGCGATTTCATAGCTTCCATTGTTGTTTACTTCCACAATACGATAGGGTCCAGCGTAAAGGCTTGCAAACTTCGAGTACACTCGACTTTGCACGTCAGAGGGTGTAGGTCTTTTCACTAAAACAAGAGTTCCTACGCGCAAGGGTCTGCGAAAACGCTTTCCTCTCTCTCTGCGCTCTCTTTTCTCAGCTTGGCTCCTCAACTTGTCTAAAGCTAGAATTTCCATCATCTGACGACTTGGTTCAATCTCAGGTGGAATAGAGATGATTCGATCCCATAATCTTGTTGGTTTAATTCCATGATGAAGCAACATGGGAATCTGTCCAGTACTCTCATGAATTGTAGAGTTGATGGATTCGGATGCTAATGAGAGAACATCCATCCATTTCCAATGCTCATTTGGACAATAGAGGCGGCAAAATTTTGCTATTTCAGCCATCACGCGTTCTGCTGGACTGCTTTCAGGATGTCTGATAGAACAAAACAATTGTCTAATCCCAAGATTATTCATGACGGTTCTAAATTCTAAAGATGTAAATTGGGGTCCACGATCTGATAAAAGGAATTCCGGTTCGCCTGCTTCCGGAATTACGTTGTCTCTAATTCTCTTCGCACAATATTTTGCGTTTGCCTTCTGGATTGGGTGTAACATAGTGTATTTGCTGAAAACATCCATGGTCACAAGAATATATCGGTTACCTCTTTTAGACTTTGGGAGAGGACCATAAAGATCAGTCGCGAAGATTTCACAAGGCTTAGAAGGAATAATAGGCCTTGGTAATTCTCTCAATAATCTAGAATTATGTTTACTCCTTTGGCATAAGTCGCATTCTCGAATAGTGTTCCTGACAGTTTGTCGCATTCGCTCCCACGAAAATTTTTCTTTTATCAAGTTGACCGTCTTATCTACTCCAGCATGACCTGCAATTCGATGTGCCATCCAGATAATGGGTTTTTGCATTCGTGGAGGTATCACTACTCTCAGCTTTGTATGGTCGGGATCTGCAAACTTGTAGATTAAACCATCTAACATCAAATAATCTCTTGAAATTCTTTCAGTTTCCACAAAATCATCATCATTTGGATCCATGTCTCCCTGTAGAAAACGAAAAATGTTTCTAAAACGTCGGTCTCTCCTCTGGGATAAATGCAACAATCTTAACCTTCTCAAGGTATCCTCATCCTCCTGCGTCAGGTTAACTTGAAAAACCTTAGATGTAGACTACACTGCTCTACTCAATAAATCGGCCCCAACGTTCAATTTTCCAGGAGTGTGTTCAATAACTAGGTTGAATTGTTGAATAAAAAGTGACCATCTAGTTATCGTATCACTGGCAAAGTTTGTTCTCAAGATAAACTCCAATGCATGGTGATCAGTCCTCACAATTACTGAATGTCCAATTAACATTTTCTTCCACGACTCCAATGCGAAGATTACAGCAAGGGTTTCTAACTCTGTGGTGTAATAATTCCTTTCTGATGGACGAAGTTTCCTGCTTATGAACGCCAGGTAACGTCTCTTGTGATCGTCATCTTCTTGAAGAAGAATAGCTCCAATCCCTACGGTGGATGCATCGGATTCTATGATGAAATTCTTGGTAAAGTCAGGATACTCTAATTTCACGCTGTTTACCAATAACCTCTTGGCATCTTGAAATGATTGTTCACAATCTTCATTCCATTTCCATTTGTTTCTTTTTTTTAATAATTCCTGCAATGGAGCAACCGTCTTGGTGAAGTTTGGACAATGCCCTGCAAAGAATTGGCATGTCCCGAGAAAACTGCGGACATTCTTCACTCTAGTAGGTCTAGGGAAATTTGCAATCACCTGTATCTTTGTCTCATTGGGACGGTATCCTTCACCATCCAAAATGTGGCCCAAAAATTTTATTTCCTTCCGAAAGAACTGACATTTTCGAAGGTTTACTTTAAAGTTCGCTTTTCTCAAATCTGCGAATAACATCTGAAGATGTAACAAATGTTCCTCCTTAGTCTCAGATGCAATTAGGATATCATCTATGTAACGAATTGCTATCTCTTTTACTTCAGGACTCAAGTTTTGTTCCAGTGCTCTGATCAATAGAGATCCAGATGGTTTGACCCCAAATGGTAGACGGCGGAATACATATGTCTGCTGGTCAAACATAAACCCTGTAAACTTTTTGGAATCTTCACTAAGCCTAATGTGGTGGTAGAACGAAGTGAGATCAATGTTAGAGAACCAGACCTTGCCTTGGAATTTCCTTAACAGTTCCCTAATGATTGGTGGTCTGTCATACTCTGGCAGCAATCTTGAATTCAAATTTCGCACGTCTAAACATAGTCTCAGACTTCCATCTGGCTTAGACACTACTGCTAATGGATTGACATAAGAGGTAGTGTACTTTTCAATCACATTGTTACTTTCCATCTCTTTGATAAGCACTTTTACCATTTCTCGATGCTTTTCCGCTACCGGATACAATTTAGCATGGAAAGGTGCATCATCATTTACACGAATACGATATTCAAAATCTTTAATTTCACCAGGTTTAATATCAAAAATATCGTGGTACTCTTCCAAAATTTTTCCGAGCTCTGGGGACTCCTTCTCAGTGTAGACTTCTCTTCCTTCAGCTTCATGAAAAATCAGAGACCATTGAGCATCTCCCTCGATGTCTTCCTCTTCTTTTCCCTCGAAGTTTATCTCTTCGGTATTCTTGAATCTGATCGTCTCTGTCTTCATGTCTATCACTGCTTGATATTTCTGAATGAAATCCGCTCCCAATATCATGTCAAAAGCAATGTCCTTCATTATTACAAACACATGTCGGAAATCATGTCCTCCAATAGTAACACATAAGTATAATTGTGTTTTACACAGAGATATTTTGTTGGGTATTATTCCTTGGATTTTAATTCCTGATACTGGAATCTCCTCTAAATTCTCTTTGAGCTTCCACAGAATATAAAGCTTCTCGCTCACAAGACAAAGCATAGCCCCAGTATCAATTAAAGTATCGACAGCCATACCGAATACTTCGCATGATATGATTGGCATTTTAATTCCTGTACCCATTTCTTTCCGTTCGTCATTATGTTGAATTAAGTCATCATCCTCTGCTTGCCATTTAATAATCCTGGAAGTGAAAGTGTTTAAAATTCTATCTTCTACTGTGAATTCGAAGTTTTTTTTCTTTTCCATTCCCCCGGGATTGTTGTGTTCCCGATGGACCTGGTTCATTGGGCTTCTGTTCCAAGAACTGCAAGTTTTCTTGGTGTCTTTCTTCTAAGTTCTTCCTCGTCTCCTTATTGAACTCTTCATTGGACTGACGAGTGTTCACATTCCCTCTGTTATTGTAGTTATTGTTTCTACCATAGTACCTTCTTTCCTTCCTTGATTATCCCTTGGCCTTCTCCATCGAGTATTATATCGATATCCACCATCCGGTCTCGCATAAGGCTTGTAAATGTATCTGTTATTGTTCTGATTCCATCCTCTTTTATCGGGCTCTTCCCTCGGCGTTTTCTCTTCTCGCCCCTCTCGAATCTCTCGAGGTGTTTGGGAATAACTGTCGGCCATAACAGCGTACACAGCGTTGTTATTCTTTCCTCCCTTCTGATGGAAGAATTGAGCGTTCGTGTGATCAAGTTTCTGCAATACCTTGTCAAATTGCTCCATATTATAAATGTCAGCAGCGATCAAAGTTCTTTGGACGTCTGCTGGAAACTGACGTATTAATGCGGTAATTAATTCATTATCTGGCATCGGCGGATCTAAATGTTGTAGTTTAGAAAGCTGTCCAGAAAAGTACGTAGAGTATCGAGTAGGTTGTGACGTCGAGAATCTCTTTGAATATAATTCTGCTCTGACTTGCTGTTGGGTTTCCGGGGACCAAAACTTTTTAATAACCCACGGGAAAACTCCTCAAAATTGGTGAGAGTGGACCTAAAAGCTCTAAACCAAAGAAGTGCGGGACCTTCCAAAAATTTCCCTATCACTCGGATCTGTCTTTCCTTAGGGATTTTGGAATCTTTTAGGTAATCACCTGCTTCTCTCAAGAATTCTACGGGTGTCACAGAATCTCGCCCTGAAAATTTAGAAGGCTTATCCTCTACATTCTTGAATACAGTTATGGGGTTGGATTGAAATACTGTCCTGACCTCATCCTGTCTTTGACTATCAGTTTCTCTAGCTGCTCCTAGGTTTATCTGTATCTGTTCTTCTCCCCTTATACTTGGCATTTTCAACAGATGGTCAGACTGTTTCTCGTCCTTGATTTGGGTTTTCATAGCCTCAATTTCCTTATGGTTTTCTTCTGCCATTTTTCTAATTTCTTCGGTTTCCATACAGTTCTCCTTGACATCAGTGGATATCTGGTTCATAACAGCCTCATGACTTTTCAACGACCCTGTCACATCTGATATGTCCTTCTGAGTTGCTTGAATATCTTTGGAAATTACTTGAATATGGGATGACAAAGATTCCCTAATTTCCTTGACTCCCTCTTGGTCTCTCCAGCTTGAGTGTGTCTTTAATCTCATCGATAACTGTGGTTTTAATTTCAGTTTGTAACTCATTAATCACACCTTCTCTTATTTCTCCCACTATGAGTTCTTTGAATTGTTCTGTCAAACGTTGAACAACTAGAGTTGCCATCTCATTGCTCTCTTTCTTCACTCTGACTTCTAGGTTGATCATGTCTTCACCAACTTTCCTAAGACCATGTTCTATCCTATCAGCTAAGCTTTGGGATCTTAGATCGGCATCGCGAAATTTATCGTCCATTAAACTTGCGTTAGTGGCTAATGAAGTTTCGAGCTCATGTGTTTTTTCGCATAATTTAGTCATTTTACTCTCAAGTGACATTTTCAAGATTTCGGAATTCTCTTTAAATTTATTTTCCATAGAATTAAATTTACTATTTAAATTTTCTTTCAAGTTATCTTTTAACCTGCTTTCTAACAAATCGGAACTTTCTTTCAAGTTATCTTTTAAAGAATCAGAATTTTCTTTAAGTTTATCATTTAAAGAATCAGAATTTTCTTTAAGTTTATCATTTAAAGAATCAGAATTTTCTTTAAGTTTAACATTTAAACTTTCTTTAAGTTTATTTTCTAAAGAATCAGAATTTTCTTTAAGTTTCTTTTCCAAAGCCTCTGTATTTTCTTTCATAATGGCTGCTACACGCAGTCCAGTTTCTTTGGAACTCTCGTCCAAACTCCTCATCATCCTCTTCATCTCTTCCATAATTTTCAATTATTATTCAAAACATAGGGGTATACATGTTCGCAGACACAAGATTATAATTAGAACAAGGAATATGAATAGCTAATTGGAACACTCTAATAAAATGAGATTTGTCCTAATGTCGACGTGATGGAAAAACAAAATTCTCTACTTTTACGTATTACATTTACCACAATATCACAAGAAAAATATGCAAGTTCTCAAATATCCTCCACCTGGATTCTAACAATGCGTATGTCCAGTCATCGAACGTTTACTACTGAATTTACTTGACGCCCTAATGGTTAGGCCATTATCAAAAATAATCAAACCCATTCTAATTATTAACCCAGTTAAATTTTTAATTTTCCCCACTAATTGGGTTTCCTACTAATTGATTCATCCAAACCAGACATCTCTCAACTCCCAAAATATCTATATAAAATTATCACAATTTAAATCGGCATGCGATTGACCGTGTCTAACTCGAGCCCCACGTTCGAAGCCATTTCTCTCTCTATCTTATTTTATGTGCCCGTTTAGACCGGAGTCCGCACGACCACATATGCATTTTACCAAGAATCTGTCAGCACGAGAGTCAAAATATCCCGGGGCGCCGGATGGGTTAAAGCTAATCGCAAAAAACGACATCAAATGAAAAAAATGCTTTACTGATTTTTGGCTCAATGCAACAATAAGGATAGAAGGAGATTCAACTGGGCATGACACATCATGTAAAATTATCTCATTTTATTCTGAATTTAAAATTGACTGCAAAATAAAATGCTCAAAGCAGCATCATTCATGTGTGGCGACCCACATTACTATTTACACAATGTACAGAAATTTTCCAACACATTGGACAATTATCTTTGGAGACCAAGTCTGATTATCAGTCCTGTAGACTGTGTTCCAAAATTATATCCATTATTTATGATTAAATCCAGTCCAAATTTAATTGTCTTTACTGGAAATACTGTAGTTCACTGGTTGAATTTTTACATAATATTAACACTCGTAGAATAATTGTTCATAGAATTTTTAACTTTCACTTATTTTTCCAGTTTCAAAAATATTGTCAAAAATATTATTATCTCTGAATCAACACAAGTTATGTACACATATTAATAACAACATCTGAAAAGTATCTGACCTTTGAGCATAGCATCGAAGAACTGTGCGAAGCACAACAAAATTAATTGTTCTTCTGACATTAAACGTTTCGAGAAGTGACTCGATTATGAACTTCAAGTTCCTAACAAAATATATGATTTCTGAATCATCAACTTGATCAATAAATTGTTGGACCATTCAACTATTCGATTTTCCACTTGGAATCATTATTAAGAAAAATATTTATATTTGTGGCCATTTTAGTAACTTTCACAACTTGCAATTCTTAAACAGAATGCGGAAATAAGAATTGTAGCTTCATAATAAATTCATTTAGTTCATGACACTAGGATTGAAAACATCCTTCAAATTATTCGTGGTTATAGAATTATTTTTAATTGGCAGTGACCCATTCTATTATTTTTATAAGAACACAATATTCCAACAACAACGGCAAAGGTCTTCCTCTGAAGAAGAATAAAATACTATCATGACAAATCCGGGTTCTAGCAAAATCAAAGTCTTAATGGAATCCGTAAACAAGGTTGAAATAAGAACTGATGGTTTTTAAGAAATAACCTTTGGGTCATTCATACGACGCAATGTGTAGTTCCAATACTCCTTCTTTAACACTGAGTCATCGAACCTGCTATTTGATTGATGCTCAAATAAAAACCTCCTCATTCCTGCGACTTAAACATGCGCACCTGGGAATGGCATTTCAACTACTCCACACACATAAATTTTCTTCCCAAAATTTATACAATAAATCAAGCCTCTGCTTATTATCAACACTGGAAGATTTATAAACTTACAAGTTTATTTTATTTTACCATTCAGTTCAAATCGTGAAGTTAGCACACTTATGATACTCTCTATTTCACTTTCGAATGTGTATCTACGCCATGATTTTATATAAATACAAAAATATCCTAATTGATACAAATATCATTTGCTTCCCGTTTCATGCCTCTCCGTGTTATCTGAAAAATATACTTTGCTCATTGCAAATATTAACTGTTCAACCAGAACTGTAATGTTGGTTAAATGCGGGCTTGCGCTAACCACTATCCTTCGGAAAATCACCTGTTCCAAACTAGAAATGATTAAACTACTTCATAAGCTCTCTCTCAATGAATGTGATTATTAGAAAATATAAGATCCAAGAATTATTTAGAAAAGTTATGAAAATCATTATTATTATTATTAGTGGATTATTATTATTATTATTTATATTATTGTAAATGTGTTTAATTATTATTTCATTATGTGAGAATCCACATGTTCGATTCTTCGAATATGGATAAAATATCCATTTCTCAACAAAATAATTATTAACTTTTACAGTTACCTCGGCTGATTACCGTGATTATCAAAAAAAAAATAATGAAACATTCAAATAAATGCTCGTTATGCTCGGTCATCGATCCTAAACTGTTCTGAGTGCTGAAAATACTCAGAATAACTCTAATATGTCTTGCGTAAATCATTGCAAGATTTAAATACGAAGAAAAACAAATGTGTTGGTCATCTGCAGAAAATGAGTTTGTTCCAATTAGCTAGGCATAATATAAAAGTCAAATGTGGCTTACATTTCTCGTTGGTCTTGAAGCGTAGTGAACCTGGTCTGTACCAGATTTATCCAGATACATGCCCTATTGGACACGCACGTCTAATCCTTGTATCGGCCGCCATTATATACCCACAATCTGTCTAACACGACATAGTGGAAATATTTCTTGAAGTTTGAAGTAACTGCTGATCCATTTTAATATTGGCTTCAATTAAATCCATAGCATTTCGCTTAAATGGGGTCAGATCTAAATGATCTATAGCATGTGTCCATATAGAAATAAAGTATTTCACCGGTGTCCGTAGAAAAATAACAATCACCTTAGTGATTCCCTCTGCCGGAAACTTACTATGTTCCACGCGTATCGTAACACTTTTGTGACTATCACAATTTAAAGATATCTTCTGCGTAGATCCGGCAACCATGTGCCATGGCTCAACGTAGCAGCAGCACCTTGTCATGCAAGAGCTTGGTTCGAAGTGAGCTGATGATGCTTGGGCCGGTCGGCTTTTATTCCAAACGGTCAGGTCCACGCTGTATCACGCTGAAATCTGGAAATCGTCATATCTCCGGTGTCTCTAGTCCGATTCACTTGAGACTAAGTGCATTCTCTTTCATTTGGCCGTGCCAGTAATCTGATCCAAGTCTCAAGTCTCTACTCCATGGCTAACTATTTAATCAACAAATAGTCTCGACCTCTGCTACTACTCGCTACGTCACCTAACATGCTCTTGGCCGCACAAAGTTTCCATTCCATTCTAGAAGTAATGGAGCGCGATATTCAAATATCTCAACTTTCAAAAGCGGCTGTAGCCTTTCCCTTGATATCTAGGTGTCTGAATCTTGGAATACCCATTCCTAGAGTTGGGCACAACGTGTGTAAGGCGAATAATTAACGCCCAAGTTATAAAATTGTTATGTAATGTAAATATAGTGATTTTTTTAGTGTAATATTTTTAGTGAAATTGTATGGTGTTAAGTGAAAGCGAATACAAAATGGTATTCATTATATTCCAAGTTTTTTTTTGTCGTGTAGCCTCCTGAGAGGTCGAGTGCAGGTCTTTCTAGTCGTCGCCCGTGGGCGACCTGCGCGTCGGGATGAGAGATGGAATGGATGAAGATGAATGAAACTGGGCAAGGATGTGGAAGGAAGCGGCCGTGGCCTGTCAGAAGGTACTGTCCCAGCATTTGCCAGGTGTTGAAAATGGGAAACCACGGAAAACCATTTCAAGGACAGCCGACGGTGGGGCTCGAACCCACGCGTCTACCGAGTCAGCAGAGAAGTTGGCCCCTTGACCTATCGCAGCGCTTTAGACCGCGTAGCCACTACTGTCGGTATATTCCATGTGATTAAGGTAAATATTTTATGTGCTGCTGAAGAAGTGTCATTGAGTGTAAATGTAACCATGGAAATGGCTTAAAAAGCAGTGGGTGGGCAAAAATGTTCCATCGTTGGAGGACTCGGTCGCTGACCGTACAGTCATGTGAGTAACTATTTCATTATGATATGTGTTTGGGAGAATTTGCGTATAATCCTCATGAGAGAGAGAGTAGGGAAGTTTAATAACAAGTAAAAGAATGATAGCGCGATCTGAACAATTAATTTGAGAAAAAGATAATAAATATGTGAAATATAAATGAATCCCTTGGGGAATGTATTCAGTAAAATATCAGTGTAAATGATAAATGATATAAATATGAGAAAGCAAGCGTAATAATAATAATAATTACGACACCTGGATTTGGGCCCTACTTACCTTTTGTTTGGAGGTCCGCGTCGCTTTCTGCAAAATCACCGCCAGATGACACGTCCCAACAGAAGAACACCTACAGGTGGAAGATGGTGGAGAAGAGGGAAACACACAGGCTCGTCTACAGACACATTCCGATAACTAACAGAACTGTCACCGACGAAATAATGCCATAACAGTTGCTTAAAAATTTAAAAGAAAATTTAATTACCAAAAGGGGCCAAGAAAAATAAAAATTTAACAAAATCATAAAAAAACGAAACTCTATTGCCACAACAACCTCTCTCTGGTGAGGCATACGGCTTAAGGCCAACATAAGTTATTTACATAAGTAGGCAAGAGACGGTTTAACATGCTTGCTGAGCGAGATGAAAACATTTAATTTAAAATTGAAATAATAACGCCCAAAAGATAGAAAACCAGAATACAGGTATTACCAAATGAGAAAGGGCTTGATAATTTACTAAGGTTCGCAATACCGACCCGACATGCAGATATCAAGGCCACGATGAAACAAAAAATTTAAAATTAAATTATTAAAATAAAAATAGTACCAATTTACAATTCCTCCGCTTTTATGACGGAGAAAACCTTAGGAACACTCACAAAAACACAAAGTTAAACCAACAAGATTAACAAAAAACATACTAAGCTACCACCACAACACGTTTGAGTCTCCCGCTCGACGCCTAGAGAATGCACTCTCAAGACCAGAATGCACTCGGGCAAAACAATAACAAACATGGCCGCCAAAAGGATGCTTGCAAGTTCAGTCGAATCACAGCAAACAATTAGCATGAAATAAAATTTACAGTCACCAGAGAGAACAGAACAGGAGAAAAGAATTATGCCTTAACACTATTGACACGAGGCAATTTAGGCTGCAACGGATCGTAAATCAAATTAATAATTGGGCAATCCCAAAGTTTACCAAAAACTAAATAAATAAAAATTTACAACGTAAAATAAACTAGAAACGTGTCTCCAGAAGGTACGAAGGAAAACAATAAAATTTACATATCTGGTAACATTAGCAAAACAGAAAAATTAGGCCTACCAGGCGAAACAAATTACAATATTAAAACATTAATATAAGGCCACTATCGGAGCTCCCATAACAATATATATATATATATATATATATTAAAGAATAACGTACCTTAAAAACTTCTCTGTGGAGACACAATAATAATAAAATAATTAACACACAAATTAAATAATATTATAAGGCACTAGATTGCATCAAAAATGGCTAACCCGCACATGTGCTGTTTTGGTAACAAGCACTCCTGTTTGCATCTAGTTGCGATTACTATTTCATACTTCTTCTTCTTCACGGCGAAATGGCGAAAATACAGCCTTAAGAGCACAGACATTTCCTTTTTAGCATATATCCATATTTCGTAGAGGCTAGGGGCCAAAGCCCCAAGCACACGGAGAGACACTCTTTCACCAACCAGCCGGCTTGTTGCTTTCTTGACGACAGACTATCAAGATGCCAAGATGGCGGAGAATCCAAAGTCCAAAAAAAACCGCACTGCATTAATGTTAATTGTAATTGTCCAATCACGGATTGACACATCAAGTAACAATGTGCATATTATATAATTTTTTTGGCGGCATGATGTATATAGTCTTTTGTTCAATGACGAGGATACAATATCCTTCAAATATGTCTCGATTAGGATGAGATCAGAAGACACCACAAACACACTCTAGCGGTTGAAGATACAACTCGGCTAGAGGCTACAACTCCGGCAAGAGGAGTCGATAGATGCTGCCACCTCGAGTTCATAAGCCCAACCAAATCATCAGGCGGGCGCTTTAAAGGTTGGGATACATATATATAGGGGAGATGCATTTTAAAAAAGTTGGGACGGGCTTTTGCACGTAACAGTCTCCCTCCCTTAAGCGTGAACACCGTTCACGAATATGCCTAGGCATAGGCAGTACTCCATAACTAGTCGATTCACCAAGCATGCATCCAGAAGATAATGTTCACCAGTTAACTCCAATTGATGGATAAAAACCGCATCGTTTTGGTTAGGAAGAGTGCAGGGTCAGATTATCAGTGAAGGGATAATTGATCACCTCGCTAACCACTTAGTTAACAGTTTCACTGTGTCCATATGTCCTCAGAAACGCAGAACACCAGCACCTGCAGTGCTTTCAGTGTCCGAGACACGTTAGGTAAATTTTCAAAAAGTCCAATGTTGTTAGCTTTAGACGAAGTAGGTGGAAGCAATGTGCAAGATATCATGCGACGAGTGGGCAGCCATTTACAAAACAGAAGTTAATCTAATTTCAAAAATAAAAGTTTACAGAAATTACTAATTCTTAATACATTTTATAAAAGAGAAACAAAGTTGAATTTATATGAAGAAAATACTGACCATGACCTAGATCCGTGCTTACAATATTTCATTAACAAAGTTACCTTTTTACAGACTAGAAGTAATTTCCATAATACACGCGTTGAACGATCATACATTTAGAAGGAACTACTGTAGAGGAATGACCACTCAAATTCCCAAGGAAACAGGTATATAAGATCACCATGAGTTAGGTCTCCCACCGAGTCCAACTTATATGCTGGCATCTTCTACGAGAACAACAAAATTAGTTTCAATTTGACAATTTGCCATTAAATGGGAATTACCCAACAGTTACAAGCTGTATCCCAGTAGAGTTTGCATATCCAATTCAAAATTCCAGAAGGAACAGATGCCTGAAGGCTTCAATGAAGGTTAGGGATACTCTACATTATACAACATATACAACAATCAGTTTACAAATTTTATGGTAGCATTTCCTCATTACAAATCTCTCCACCTCGTTTTATGTGCATCAGATGCACTCTGGATATTTTGTTGGCCTTAGGGTTTCGAATAAGAAGAGTAACGGGAGTCAAGAATGCCTCTACATAACAGGGGCCTTTGAAACGAGGGGTCAACTTGCTAGAAACAAGATTACTGACGCCCTTGGGCTCGAAATTACGGACGTACACAACATCTCCAATTTCCAAATCAGTTGGCTTGCGACAGGCATTGTGTCGCTTGGCAAGTTGGTCATGTGATATCTTAATCGACTCTCTAGCCTTGTCGAATTTCACCCTCATATCCTCGGGCGTGAAACTGTCTGGAAGGAGATCGTGCAGGTTCCACAGATTAGACAACGGAGAATTAGCCATAAACGAAAACATTAACGAAAAAGGGGTGGCTTGCGTGCTCTCATGCACGGTGGTGTTGAAAGCAAAATTGAGCCAATGCAAATTAGAATCCCACTTGGAATGGTCGTCGTGGTGGAATGCAATCAGAGCAGAACGGAGATTACGATTGACTCGCTCAGCGAAAGACGGGTTAGGAAAATAGGGAGTGGTGGTGACATGCGAAATAGCATAATCAAATAAGAATTGACGGAACTGATGTGATACAAAGCACTTGGCATTACCTGACACCAGGAACTGACATGGCCCAAAAGATGAAAAGATGGAATTAAGACACTTTATGACGGAACTGGTCGTAGCCTGTCTGGTGGGGAATATCCAACTAAACCGGGTGAAACCGTCAGTGCAAACAAGAGCAAATTGGTTTCCCCGACCAGAACGAGGGAACGGGCCAACATGGTCGATAAAAAGCCTCTCCATGGGTCTAGATGCCGGTTCAGATGACAACAGGCCAACCTTAGTAGAAACCGGAGGTTTGCTAATACTACACGAAGCACAATTTCTAATGAGCCTCCTGATGTCGCCATCCATACTTTGCCAAATGAAGAACTGTCTGATCTTAGCACGGGTCTTGAATACTCCTAGGTGGCCACCAATAGGAGATTCGTGATAGTAACGAAAGATTTCCGGAATGAGGACCGACGGTAGCACAATGTTAGGTAGACGGTCATGACGAGACGAACAGCACAATACACCATCTTTTAGAGAGTAGGGCTTGATCACTTCTCCAGAATTGATTCGGTCTATTAGGAAAGATAAGGAGGGATCTTCTTTCTGGAATCTCCTCACATCTTCAAAATGCACAGGGGAATTGCTGAGAACGACATTGACATACTTTACAGGTGATACAAGGTTTACGGGTTCACATCCTTGAATATCCTCTTCGGCTGTTTCCTCATACATGCGGCTTAATGAATCAGCTACCGCATTTTCGGACCCACGAATATGGTGGACCGTGAACTGGAATGACAGAATCCTAGTTGCCCATCTGGCAATCCTACCAGTTTTACGGGGTTTCCCTAACACCCAGCTCAAGGCCTGGTTATCGCTCTCGAGGAGAAACTTAGTGTGCTCAAGATACATACGGAATTTTTCCAGGGCGAACAACACAGCTAAACCCTCAAGTTCGTATATGGAATACTTCCTCTCTGCGTCCGTTAAGGTACGAGAAGCGTATGCAATGGGTTGCCTACCCAGATCAGGCTCTTGCAGTAGGACACAACCAACACCACGACCAGACGCATCAGTCTGCACAATGAACTGCTTCCCAAAATCCGGAATGGCTAACACAGGGGCGTTAGAGAGCGAAAGCTTAAGATCTTCGAAGTTTGCCTGCTGAGAGGGACCCCACTCAAACTTCACAGCCTTTTTGCGTAATAGATTTAGAGGAGCAGCACGGTCGGCAAAGTTACTGATGAACTTACGAAAGAAGTTCACCATACCAATATAACGAGCAACACCCTTGGCGTTCTTGGGCGGTTTAAAATCTCTGATGGCCTGAGTACGAGACTGGTCAACGGAGATTTATTTATTTATTTATTTATTTAATAATTATTAGATACAACCATGAATAGGTCATTTTACACTAATATTTTAACAATTTTAAATAATATTAACAAAACAACAACAACAATAACAGGTAACAAATGGCAGTGATGGCAGCGAGGGATAAATCTCGGGAAAGACGTAGGGAATGATTGGGGTAGTGGGTGATTAGGAGGGTGAGGGGGTAGGGATTGAGGATGAAAGGGATCTTCTAATGTTATGTTTGAATGTTCTATAGGGAGAGAATATGTCAATATTTGGAAGGGAGTTGCTAAGGGTTGGCAGACGGTGGAAAATAGAGCGCTTCTGTACTTCAAGACGTGGGCGAGGTATGTGGTGTAAATGGTTCTGACGTGTTGAACGGGAGGGAACGTGGAGTGGGAAGTAGCTTAGTAGCATGTTACATTTTGTGTAACCATTCATAATTTTATGTAGGAAACACAGGTCAGTAAATTGTAGACGGCTTCTCAGGTCGAGTACATTGAGCTGATTTAAAATGTCGGATTTGGCAAAGTGCCTTAGTGAAGGATTGCGAGCTTTGACTATTGATATGAAGAAATTAAAGACACTGTTCAATTTAGAAATATTGGTTATTGCCGAGGCAGACCAAATTGGAGAAGAGAAATCTAGGATAGGGAGAACATATGTGGTGAAGTATAATTTAAGTGCAGTGAGGTCTTTAATTTCTGTGAACCTGTATAGAATGCCGAGACTGCGCATTGCGCGAGATTTGATGTGGTCAATGTGGGGAGAGAATGTCAGTTTATCATCGTGAATAATTCCTAAATCTCTTACCTGAGAAGCCGTATCCAATTTATTTCCACATATGTTATAGTCGGCCTGATCTCCAGATTTCAGTAGAGAAAAAGACACACTGAAGCACTTTTTGGGATTTGGAGACAACCTCCATTTGTTGAACCAGTCAGTACATGCATTCACTGCTTCCTGGAGCTCAGTGCGGTCGTCAGAACTGGAAATCTTTCTGAATATCTTGAGGTCATCAGCGTACAGAAGAATGGAACACGGAGAATTTTGCACACATGTGTTTATATCGTCCATATACAGCACGAAGAGAAGGGGTCCCAGGATACTGCCCTGAGTTACTCCTGATAAGACTGGGAGCCAGGACGATACAGACCCTGGAAGCACTACCCGTTGTTGCCTATTGGACAGGAAACTTTGTATTAGGGACAGGAAGGATCCATGTACGTTGTATCGTGAAGCAAGCTTGTGGAGGAGAAGGAAATGGTTCACGGAATCAAATGCTTTGGCCAGGTCAACGTAGATTACATCTAGCTGAGATTTTTGTTCAATTGCAGAAATTATGTGATGGTTCAGAACAGTCAGATTTGTTAAACATGATTTTCCGGGGACGAAGCCATGTTGTTCTTCTGAGAGGTGAGGTTTGGTGAAAGTGAGGAGGCGGCAATGTATTATTCTTTCGAAGACTGAAGAGAGTATGGGGACGATAGATATAGGTCTGTATGAGGAAATTTCGTGCTTGCTGCCTGATTTAAAGACAGGTGTGACGTCAGCTCTTTTCCATGAGTCGGGAAAAGTGCCGGATGTCATGCACCAGTTGAGTATTATGGACAAGGGGATGCTGAGAGATGCACAGGTGTTTTTGAGGAATATAGGGCTTATGTCTGATGGCCCAGTAGATCGGTTTGCGGGCAGACTTTTTAAGATATTTTCGATTTCATCGGGGGTCGTTGAAATTTGAGACAGTGAATCAGAACAGACGCTAGTAAGTTGAGGGGGACTGGGGATTGGTACGGGAACTGAAAAGGTTGAGTGAAAATATTCATTGAAATGTGTGGACCTCAATTCAAATGGGATTTCTTCATTATTGAGGTTTAGGTTAAGTGGAATTCTAGGAGTCTTTCTACGGGATGATATAAGTGTCCAGAACTTCTTCGGGTTATTCTTGAGATTTCCTGTTATGGAAGAAATGTAGCGGTTGTAATCTTCTGTCATATGAACTCTTGAAATTTTCCGTAGGTGAGTAAAAACATTGCGAGTATGAGGATTAGGAACTGATTTCCACAGTGACCATGCACGAGTTTTGTTTTGGAGAAGGAGTTTGGTGTTTTCGCTTAGCCAGTGCGGATATTTGTTGGATTTGGGAACTGAGAAAGGCACGTGTTGTTTAATGGCCGAGTAGAGTAAATCCTCAAACAAGGCCACTGCGCTATTTACATCTCTCTCAGCTCTTAGCAGGCTCCAAGGAAGAGATGATAAATCTTGATTGACAGCTTGCCAGTCGACCTTCCTCCAGAGAGGGAATGTTTTGTTCTTGGCAGGTGGGCTGTTTTTATGTCTGCAGGCTGGGATGGGGAGGGAGGCTTCTATTGAACTGTGGTCAGTGTTCAGGATATTTCTTCCTACTGCCACGGTGACATCACACAGTGTTGAAAATATGAGGTCCAGTGTTTCAGATTTCCTTGTAGGATATAGATTGAACTGTTTCAGGTGAAGACCGTTTATAAAATTAGATAAGATGAAAGTATCAATTGGGGGAGAGTTTATGGTACCAGATTCGGAAACAATATGACCCAAGAAGGAAATTTTGGGCTTGGCAAAGGAAATCTTGGACAATTTGACGGTAAGGCCAGCGTCACGCAACCGATCAAGTACAACTTTCAGATGATCAACGTGTTCCTCGAAGGACTCAGAATAGATCACCACATCATCAAGACAGTGGTACACAAATTTGAATTTAATTTCTGAAAACACCTTGTCCAGAAGTCTGCTCAACACAGTGGCTCCGGTGGATAGGCCAAACGGGACACGGGCATACTCAAACAGGTTCCAGTCAGTGGAAAAAGCAGTAACATGCCTGGATTCCGGAGGGAGGGTAATTTGGAAGTAAGAAGAATTTAAATCGAACATCGTGAACACCTTCACGTTGCGAAACCAACTAAAGCATGTATGAAGGTCCGGCAAAGGGATGGATTGTAAAACAACTTTTTGATTAAGAGCCCTATAGTCGACCACCGGCCGAAAACCACCGTTAGGTTTTGGCACAAGGAATACAGGGGATGAGTAGGCAGAGATAGAAGGTTGGATTACACCTTCTTCCAACATCTTGTCGAAAATCTTCCGAAGTTCAGCCATCTTGGGTGGGGCAAGGCGACACGGGCTTGAACGCACCGGCACAGAATCGGTTAGCTCAATCTTGTATTCCATCAAATGGGTTACACCCAACTTGTCAGTAAATACATCACTATACTCCTGACATAACCTCTTAATGGCATCCTTTTTAGGACTCGTTAAATTTTCCAGATCGAGATCGCAATAGTCACAGGTTCACTAACTGAATTGACAGCAGGAGAAGATAAAACCGGGTTAAACGATAATTTAATTTGCGGATTAAACTCAACCATAAGTTGCGAGCACCAAAATCAAGAAGCATACCAACGTGGGACATGAAATTAGCTCCAATGACCACAGAACAAGAAAGATTCCTGGCAACAAAAAATTTAAACTTCCAAGAAAAATTTAGAATATGGATTTTGACTGTCATACTACCCAAAATATTTAAGTTTGAACAATTTGCCGAAATAAAATATTCATTGTTAGGCTCTAACTCAGGTAGATTGCAAACACTCTTCATAGATAAAAAGCAGACCTCGCTTATAAAGGATGCGACACTACCAGAATCAAGCAATGCAGAAACGGGCTCGTCATTAACACAAATTTCAATAAACGGGGATATTCCTTTAGCCACAGGAGAAATTCCAAAATCATTACTCACTCTAAAACGATTACAATAAGATGACGAGGACACCCGCACCACAGGTTTCACATTATGTTTAGAATTAGGCTTACTTGCCACGACATTGCTCACCGACAGGTTAGGTAGGTCAGCGACATAAGCAGAATTAGCACGTGATGAATTAGTTTTCAAAGAGTTATCGAGATTTTCATTAGCAGGGTGACCAGAAACTTCACACGGTTTTCCCAAATTCTCATGCACAGAAATATCCTTAGAAGCAACATCCGAATTGGTCTCCAAAATATCCCGTCATTGGCGATACACAACCTGGTTATTCGGACACACCTTCTTAACATGTCCCACGCCACCGCACGTGTGGCACTTAACATTGGGTCTAGGATGAAACATAACCTTAGGAGGGGGACGAGACACCAAGGAAGGAGGGGGACGAGACATCAAGGAAGGAGGAGGAACATTAGCTACACGAAGGGAATCTGCATGTTTCACAGCCATAGCCTCTATAACGACCTGTTTTAGCTCGACAAATGACGAAGGCCTGGTACACATAGTCATGTATGACCTATATTGAGGCGAAAACCCATTTACAATAGATGACACCAACTGTTGTTCAGTTAAAGGGGATGCAAATACCTGGGCATATACCTTAATGTCACTGACATAGTCGCTAAGTGACTCGTCCAACATTTGGACACGATATAAGAACTTTTGTTCGAGAGTACTAAGGGTACTAGCAGGAACAAAAAACCACAACACTTCCCTAATGAACATGGCTAAGGACATGCGGAGGTGGATAGCTTCAATCAGCTTGTCGCGCAGCATACTGGATGCAACAGGATACAACAGTTGGAAAATCTGATTTTCCGACATTCCAAAAATCGAGGCATGGTTACCCAATTCGACCACTAGCTTTAAAAATAGGACCACCTGGGTAACGTCATCTAGGTTGAAATGCTTCAACTTGGTTAAGAAACTAGAAATAGGGTGAGGAATCGACCCATAATTAACGGTAGGCGAGTACGTAGCATTTGGAAAAGAGACATTATTACCAGGGCAGCTCGCTCGCACACCCTCTACAGGAGACAAAACATTTACATTGCCAGAGAAAAAACTGGGATGCAATGGGTCGGCCGGACCCAGGAAATCATTAGGTGACCTAACATTAGAAGAATGACCATATCCAGGGTTAAGTGGTCTGGACGAGCCAGAACCAGGCAATAGAGGGGCAGGCAAACCACTACTAGTAATCGATCCCAAAACCTCAGACCTAGTAAACAGAGGTGATTCACGTTCAACCCCAGAAGAACTCTCCAAATTTACAAGAATATCTCTTAAGTCAATTAAAACAAAAGCATTATTATTGTCGGCCATTTTGAAAAACACAGAATGCAGGCAGACAATACAGAAAGAAACAGATTTTAGGAATTACGAGGACAGTTTACAATTTCACAACAATACCATAACTACCAATTACCAACACCATAGATTAGGTTGACACTCGAACACAGCCACAATACTATACAAAATCATGCACAATGCTGCCCAGAGCTGCAGACGTCATCGCTTGCTTGGCTCGAGAACAGGAAGCTAAATTACAAAAATTGCCACAAACCACATGGCGAACAGCTTCAGACAGGGCTCCTCGATGCCTTCACTTGTAGCATGTAGGCCATCAGAAAATCAAGAAACCCACATTTCCCTTGCCAAGAACACATGCCAGTCACTTACCAAGCTTCTTTTTTCACCGGGAATGTTGCATGACAAGCAGGATAAAATTCAGCACACAAACCTCGCTTGGAACAGGTCACTTACATATCGCCACACGGATATTCAGAGGCAAACATGAAACCGAACAAATGACAAGGATTAGCATTAAATAACATTAAGTGCACTGACATGACACAACCCATCAGCAACCGCTCCATCAGCATCAGAAGGGTCCATAAAACGAGCCTGCGGGTATGGAGGAGGGGATGGCTGCAGAAGCCCTACACGAGCTCGGTCTGCTACCACTGCGACACCTGGAATTGGGCCCTACTTACCTTTTTTGGAGGTCCGCGTCGCTTTCTGCAAAATCACCGCCAGATGACACGTCCCAACAGAAGATCACCTACAGGTGGAAGAAGGTGGAGCAGAGGGAAACGCACAGGCTCGTCTACAGACACATTCCGATGACTAACAGAACTGTCACCGACGAAATAATGCCACAACAGTTGCTTAAAAATTTAATTACCAAAAGGGGCCAAGAAAAATAAAAATTTAACAAAATCATAAAAAAGGAAACTCTATTGCCACAACAACCTCTCTCTGGTGAGGCATATGACTTAAGGCCAACATAAGTTATTTACATAAGTAGGCAAGAGACGGTTTAACATGCTTGCTGAGCGAGATGAAAACATTTAATTTAAAATTAAAATAATAACGCCCAAAAGATAGAAAACCAGAATACAGGTATTACCAAATGAGAAAGGGCTTGATAATTTACTAAGGTACGCAATACCGACCCGACATGCAGACATCAAGGCCACGATGAAACAAAAAATTTAAAATTAAATTAATAAAATAAAAATAGTACCAATTTACAATTCCACCGCTTTCATGACGGAGAAAAACTTAGGAACACTCACAAAAACACAAAGTTAAACCAACAAGATTAACAAAAAACATACTAAGCTACCACCACAACACGTTTGAGTCTCCCGCTCGACGCCTAGAGGATGCACTCTCAAGACCAGAATGCACTCGGGCAAAACAATAACAAACATGGCCACCAAAAGGATGCTTGCAAGTTCAGTCGAATCACGGCAAACAATTAGCATGAAATTAAATTTACAGTCACCAGAGAGAACAGAACGGGAGGAAAGAATTATGCCTTAACACTATTGACACGAGGCAATTTAAGCTGCAACGGATCGTAAATCAAATTAATAACTGGGCAATCCCAAAGTTTACCAAAAACTAAATAAATAAAAATTTACAACGTAAAATAAACTAGAAACGTGTCTCCAGAAGGTACGAAGGAAAACAATAAAATTTACATATCTGGTAACATTAGCAAAACAGAAAAATTAGGCCTACCAGGCGAAACAAAATACAGTATTAAAACATTAATATAAGGCCACTATCGGAGCTCCAATAACAATATATATATCTATTAAATAATAACGTACCTTAAAAACTTCTCTGTGGAGACACAATAATAATAAAATAAATTATCACACAAATTAAATAATATTATAAGGCACTAGATTGCCTCAAAAATGGCTAACCCGCACATGCGCTGTTTTGGTTTCAAGCACTCCTGTTTGCATCTAGTTGCGATTACTATTTCATACTTCTTCTTCACGGCGAAATGGCCACAATACAGCCTTAAGAGCACAGACATTTCCTTTTTAGCATATATCCATATTTCGTAGAGGTTAGGGGCCAAAGCCCCCAGCACACGGAGAGACTCTCTTTCACCAACCAGCCGGCTTGTTGCTTTCTTGACGACAGACTATCATGATGCCAAAATGGCGGAGAATCCAAAGTCAAAGAAACCGCACTGCATTAATGTTAATTGTAATTGTCCAATCACAGATTGACACATCAAGTGACAATGTGCATATTATATAATTTTTTTGGCGGCATGATGTATATATAGTCTTTTGTTCAATGACAAGGATACAAATCCTTCAAATATGTCTCGATTAGGATGAGATCAGAAGACACCACAAACACACTCTAGCGGTCGAAGATACAACTCGGCTAGAGGCTACAACTCCGGCAAGAGGAGTCGATAGAAGCTGCCACCTCGAGTTCATAAGCCCAACCAAGCCATCAGGCGGGCGCTTTAATGGTCGGGATACATATATATATAGAGGAGATGCATTTTAAAAACGTTAGGACGGGCTTTTGCACGTAACAATAATAATTATATAAATGAATGAATATTATGATGAATTTTATATTGAAAGTGGTAGCTTCCGAGCTCCTTTAGATGAATTAATACATGTTATGAATACATTTTCTTATGGTAAAAATGATTATTGTTAAGGGAGGAAGAGTAATAGATATTTTGAGATGTAGATCTAACGTTGATTTTGAATTTATTTGTTCTCTGAAGGCAACTTGGCTAATTAATATATGAGCGCCATGTAGCGCATTGAAGTAATTAGTTACGCTAGGAATGCGTTGAAATGCTCGGCAAATCTAATTATGAGGGACAGTTGGTCGTGGTAATTGAACTGTGATAAGTCCTCAAAGTTGTGACAGTGATCACGAGGCATTGAGTGTTGTATGTTAAAAAGGGTGCTATATATGTTGTATTATGAGCGCTGACAAAAGGCGAGGCCTGCCCTAAGTCGCTAATGTTATAAGTCCTCCAAATTGGGATACTGCTCCCGAGGCATTTGAAAGGATCGAACTCAGGGTCGTCCGTGTTGAAGCCCCTTAAATATTGGTTATATTATTGAATCTTCTTACCCGCCAATGAGGACACTTCATAATTATTATATACCGAAGCTAAGAGAATAGGTCTGTTGAACCTAAATATGTTGTTTTAAGAATTTGTATTAGAAGCCTTGTCATTCAGAGAATTGCATTTGAAACAGCTGTATGAAAAGCTGATGGTAGCCAGTCCCTTGTAGAAGCGAGACTGTGGTCTCTCTTTTCTCCCTGCAATAAATCACGCTAAGTAGTTAAGACTAGGCCTTCAACCTCTGGTATTGCGGTAGGTCGGGGATCGGTCTGTTTGAGTTATAATACACAGATGTGTTTAAATATTGTTTGAACGACCCGGTCTTTGAACCGAGGTCCCTTTATATCCATGATTATCTCTTGCAGAGTTCAGATCGTTGCTTTCTTATAATATAAGGGTCTTTTAAGACAAATAATGATAAATCCCTAACTTTATTGTTTAATGATTCAGTGATTCACGAGTTTTATTGAAGACATTAGATTCCGGGAGTAATCTTAAGTTTGACTTGTTCAGTAGTCTTCTGTAGCTCGGGAGTACGCAATTTTTTCCCAATCACGGTAGTGAGTTGTTAACTTGAGAGAGAGGGATGGTAACATGTGAGCATTGTGAAAGCCCAAAATTAAGTGATGATTAACCATACTTTGGTAATTTTGATATTTATGATTAAAATATATACTCATGTAAATAGTAATAGATGTGTATTAAATTGATAACTCAGTGTAGGTAAACATTACCGAGCCGTTTGGAGCTCTTTATTTTAAAGAATTTGAAGTGACACCATATGGAAGTAAAACTTAGTAGAAGTTCGTTGATTTTTGGAAAACCAGTCATTATGATTTTATAATTGTTTAATATGAATTCCTTGTTCAACTATGGACAAGTGTGAAGTGGTGTGTCAGTATTTTTATTTGTTTAATTTTTGTAGCGCCAAATATTTGGATAATTAAATGTTTTAATAGTAGGAGTTGATTTTTGTTTATTTTTTGAAGTGTATCCTTTGCTTAATCCAAAGTGTGTAAGTCACAGAGTGGGAGAACAAACCATGAACCCCGATACTCCCGATTGAGGATTGCTGGCAAACGGTGATTTGCATATTTCATTGTTGAATGGGCACATGGGGGCATAGAAATAATATGCTTGGATTAATGCCTGGAGGAACACTTAAGACGGTCATATCACGGAAAAGTAAAAATTAGTGATAGAATTAGCTACAAATATAAATTTAACTGACCACATTGGGACCTGGAAACTCACACCGAGCAGCCCTTAATAACCACCCCCTAAAACTCATAATAATGGCGCCCAGTACGTAGGGATGAGTTTTCCTAGGGAAAACCCGAGTTTTTCTTGAAAAATCAAAATTTCCATTTTTGAAAAATATGGTTTTTCAAAATTTTTGAATTTTTAAATCACTTCCATAAAGGTGTTGATATTATAATGAGTATTATCCCAGAAGGGTACGTTTTAGTAAACACCCGTGCTGAGGTTAAATTTTGGAAATTGGGACACAAGAGTTCAGAGTACCATCTCTCATGCATGAACCGACGATGGGACAGAATAGCCCACTGTATTCTATAAGATAATAAGATGTCATTGAATGAAGAAAGACAGAGGTTCTTGGAGGCCGTGGAGGCAGATAGTAAAGATAGATATGAATCTATAAACAGTAAAGTGAACCTCCAACAAAATGAAAAAGGGTACCCAATCAAGGAAAATGTAGAGATTTCCTTAGAAAGCATGCGTGCATCTAGAGGCATAGTTGCACGAAGAGAAGGTAACATGTCTTTAGACAACAGGATAAAAGTTGAGCCTATAGAGCTCCAAGTAGAGAATGAAATATGTAAACCAGTTCCAAGGGAATGCGTACAGAGTAAAATCAATAAGAATAATGATAAAGATGATTCAAAGTCTCATTTAGTAAGGCAAGTTCAAGTAGGCTCGAAAAGCGAAGGGGAAAAGAATGATAGTCTTAGCATTCAGGATCAGGAAAAAGTAGAAATGGCGACCTGGGACGAAATAAAAGAATTCTTGGATATAATTGAGGAAATGCGAAAAGAGCACATTAAGATGAGGGATGAAATTTGGAAATTAAAAGATGCAAACTTAAGAATGAAAGAAGGAATTGAGGAACAAAGAGAAAGTATTTCCGAGGAAGTTAAGAAGATATTCGAACTTCGTGAGAGGGCAAGTAAAAATTGGTATAAGATACCCAAACAAGAATTAGAAGAATTGTATAATGAAACCCCTAAGGCTAAAGAGTCATTAAGAGAAACGAAAAGAAATTTGCGAAACGCATGGTTGAAGAAGGGAAAATAGAATTAGCTCCGTGGGGACAGATAATAATGTTTGTTGATGAAGTAAGTGAAATAATGGAGCAATTATGGAAAATATGGATGAACTGGAGTCATATTAAGTGGAAAACCCATTACCAAGATCACGACAGGAATAAATACACTAAGGAACAGATGGATTGTATAGGAGAAGAAAAGGGTAAGATGCATCAGTTCAGAATAAGCATGTATGATGAACAAGATATAATAACTATTCAGGAGTTAGCCGAAGTGAGGAAGGTAAAAATTCAGGAATATAAAGAAATATTAGAGGCCGCCCAGAAAATATATGATTAATATATATTAGCGCAGGATCTCGAATCAAAAGAAGCAGTTATCCAAGCTGAAAGTAAAACTGGAGCTGTAGAAGAAAAGGAAATAACGGTGCCGGAAGAGCCCGAAATTTGCCTTAAACAATCCGAAGAAGAAAAAGAAGTAGAAATGGTGATGACTCCTATGGAAACGGAGAAAACTATTGAGCTACCTCAAGAGAAAATAACGGAGATTCAAGAGGAAACGATAATTCCATGTCAGGAAGAATGTCTAAATGAAAACGAGTTTCAAATTAAAGAAGACCATTCTGATGCCAAAACTGAGCATGAAGAAAAAGAGAAAAACCCAGATCAAGGGGTGATAACAGAAGAAGTGGAAGTTGGGGAGACTAAAATAATAATTCCTAGGGAAAAGGATAGAACAAGTGAAACCCAAATAGAAAGTGTCGTCGAGGCACGAATGGAAGTAGAGGTTCAGGATCCAATAGAAATTGAAAAGGAAAATCCAGAAGAAAGTCATAAGGATGAGGAAGATAAAATGGAAATAGAAGAAGAAAAATTGAAGGCACAAATTCTTGAACTCATGATGAGATATCAGGAATGCCAACGAAAGAGGGCCGAGAAAAGAAAAATGGAAAGGGACCTAAAGGAAAGTAAAGAAAACCTAAAAGAAAAGGATGAGACTATTGGAGATAATGAAGAAAAGAAAGGAGATGCTTTTGAAAGAAATGATGAAAGGGGAAGAAAAACGCAAATTGTAACAGGTTTACAGGATGATAAAAACCCTATTGAAACTATGAGAGGGTTAGAAATAATGCAAATACCCATGGAGAAAGATGGTTCACAAGCGTTTTACAGCTGGAAGATTCGACGGAAGGAATGGAATAAAAGAAAGAAAAGAAAAGGAGAGAATCTTAAGGAACTCAGGAATTGGAAGAGTAGAAAAAAGAAATTTTGGAAAAATGCCATCTCAATATGAGATGAGGGAAAAAGGAAGAGAACCGAGAGGAGACGGGTAGGGATAGACCTTACTCGTAAGGAAAAATGAAATTCTGTAGACTGTGAGTCCAGAAAACAGAAATAAAGGAAGGAGTAACGGGGTAGGGCCAGACCGCACCCGTGGGGCCTTAAAGTAAATATATAGGTTAATGGTTAGCCAGAGAAGAGAGAGACAGACAGGCAGAACGCCAGTCCCCTGAAACATGAAACAAGAAAAAGGAAACCGTCTGACACAAGTTTTGGAGTGCACGCCAGACTGTGAGGAGACAGAGAAATACCCGAACGAGACATGTAATTTATAACCTTAAGTGTGGACATCCGCTTAAAGGGAATGAATGAAAGGAAACCCTGTTGAGACATAACAAGCCAGAGACGGGAAGTGCTTGTAAAAGAAGACCAGAAGGTACTGCGAAGTGTTATGATGGTGTCGACACTGGAAAAATAAGATTTTTTATGAAAGGTATTTAAATAAATTTCCTCAAAATTTCGAAAATTTATTTATCTAAGTTGCGGAGATTTGAACCCATATGCAATTGGTTCAAGCGTCGAATCCATATTTTATTGGCAAAAGAAGAGAGGAAATAATACAGTCTTTAGAATGACTTAGAAAGATTTTAAGAAGAGAGCTGTTATAATGTGGCGCAAGAATGGGTGACCACGAGTCATGCTTGACGCATCGATAAGGAGCTGGCTCATGATTATTAATAGAACGATAAAAACTTTCCACTACGAGTAAGAGAGAAGAGGTTTCGGAAATAGACCTTACTCTGCTATAAAATTACAACCTCGCAATTGCGCAAGAAGAGAAATAATTAGAATTAAGCCATTTGCGAGCATTTAATTAATGAAAGAAACACATCATTGTTGATCATTATGGAATAGAGATTTTTTTGTGAGGAAAAAGTTTATAATATTTGCACAGGAAGGAAGTGCAGACGTGGCATGACGTCGTTAGTAATTCCCCGAGACCAGAGTTGGTAGGGATGGAAAAATAAACCTTAACACCCACGTATCTGAAGAGCAAAATTATTTAATATCTTGGAATTGTGCGATCGATTTTCATGATCAAAGAAACCAATTTACGTTTAGAACAAGAGCTTTCCAGAGATATATTTTTCAAAATTATGCGACTATTACTTCAAACGTTAGTGCTGGAGAAGACGCGGATTTTATCTTTTTGCCGCCGATTTGTATAAAAACCCTGGACGTGCCAGGAGGAGCATGCAGTTATTGTCAGCCTGCGGGCGTGACACTGTGTCACTATCATCGTAAATTCAGTCTTCGAGGTGTGAGCAGGGGCGCTACACGCTGGATCACCATCACATGCAGTTTACAACAGACCTCGTACGGAGGTGCTGCGTCACAGCAAATGCAGTTATTGTCAGCCTGCGGGCGTGACACTGTGTCACTATCATCGTTAATTCAGTTTACCAGAGACGCCGGAGAGCGTGGTACTGTTTCGACAAGAATTCAGTTCCGTGAGCGCAGAGGCGCTGCACGATGAAGCATCAACTACAAGATAAGTTACAAGTAAACTCCTAGTACAGGAGAACTGCATCAAAGTATAGTCAGTTATAACAGACGCCAGAGAGCGTGATACTGTGTCGTAAAGTACAACAAGTTATTTTAGTGAGCGCGTAGACGCTGTAAGCAGGAACAATTATCGTTAAAGTTCACAAATATAGTCAAAGTTTAGGCTGTGGACTTGAGAAATAACAGGCGATAGGTACTCGAATATTAGTTCAATTAAAGAACCGACGCATCATAAGGTTTCGAAGTACCCAAGGAAAGTGAAATATACAGTTCTATCGACGTTAAGGAACCCGATCAGGGTAGAACGAAATAAGTAACGGCTAGTGTTCCGGAAATGTAGGGACTAGAGCGCAGGACGATAAAGATCGGGAATTGTAGTTCCAGGCTTTGTCTAGGTAGACAAATGAACAGTAAACATTGGGGAGTACTCCAATAAGCTAGGAATCAAAGTAACTGAAAGTAGTGCAAGGAAATTACTAGGTCAGCGATAAACTATTCGAGCGGCCGTAAGAGTAATACATCAAGGACAGACTTTATTTAGACGAACAAGCTAGCGTCTAGCAAGAAACGACATCGTGCAGTAAAGTTATAGAAGCCGATAGTCAAACCCCGGATTTTAAGATCAGCCGTTCCAGTGAGGAGTAGTTCGATCGAGACATTCCACCATCTCGTCAGATTAGGAAGCCGACGTTATATAAGTGTCACCCTTGGAAACGGGAAAAGAAAAGAAATCACGTGTGTAAGGCGAATAATTAACGCCCAAGTGATAAAATTGTTATGTAATGTAAATATAGTGAATTTTTTCTGAGTGTAATATTTTTAGTGAAATTGTATGGTGCTAAGTGAAAACGAATACAAAATGGTATTCATTATATTCCAAGTGATTAAGGTAAATATTTTATGTGCTGCTGAAGAAGTGTCATTGAGTGTAAATGTAACCATGGAAATGGCTTAAAAAGCAGTGGGTGGGCGAAGATGTTCCATCGTTGGAGGATTCGGTCGCTGATCGTACAGTCATGTGAGTATCTATTCTATTATGATATGTGTTTGGGAGAATTTGCGTATAATCCTCCTGAGAGAGAGAGAGAGAGAGAGAGAGAGAGAGAGAGAGAGAGAGAGAGAGAGAGAGTAGGAATGTTTAATAACAAGTAAAAGAATGATAGCGTGATCTGAACAATTAATTTGAGAAAAATATAATAAATATGTGAAATATAAATGAATCCCTTGGGGAATGTATTCAGTAAAATATCAGTGTAAATGATAAATGATATAAATATGAGAAAGCAAGCGTATTAATAATAATAATAATTATATAAATGAATGAATATTATGATGAATTTTATATTGAAAGTGGTAGCTTCCGAGCTCCTTTAGATGAATTAATACATGTTATGAATACATTTTCTTATGGTAAAAATGATTATTGTTAAGGGAGGAAGAGTAATAGATATTTTGAGATGTAGATCAAACGTTGACTTTGAATTTATTTGTTCTCTGAAGGCAACTTGGCTAATTAATGTATGAGCGCCATGTAGCACATTGAAGTAATTTGTCACGCTAGGAATGCGTTGAAATGCTCGGTAAATCTAATTATGAGGGACAGTTGGTCGTGGTAATTGAAGTGTGATAAGTCCTCAAAGTTGTGACAGTGATCACGAGGCATTGTGTGTTGTATGTTAAAAAGGGTGCTATTTATGTTGTATTATGAGCGCTGGCAAAAGGCGAGGCCTGCCCTAAGTCGCTAATGTTATAAGTCCTCCAAATTGGGATACTGCTCCCGAGGCATTTGAAAGGATCGAGCTCAGAATCGTCCGTGTTGAAGCCCCTTAAATATTGGTTATATTATTGAATCTTCTTACCCGCCAATGAGGACAATTCATAATTATTATATACCGAAGCTAAGAGAATAGGTCTGTTGAACCTAAATATGTTGTTTTAAGAATTTGTATTAGAAGCCTTGTCATTCAGAGAATTGCATTTGAAACAGCTGTATGAAAAGCTGATGGTAGCCAGTCCCTTGTAGAAGCGAGACTGTGGACTCTCTTTTCTCCCTGCAATAAATCACGCTAAGTAGTTAAGACTAGACCTTCAACCTCTGGTATTGCGGTAGGTCGGGGAACGGTCTGTTTGAGTTATAATACACAGAAGTGTTTAAAGATTGTTTGAACGACCCGGTCTTTGAACCGAGGTCCCTTTATATCCATGATTATCGCTTGCAGAGTTCAGATCGTTGCTTTCTTTTAATATAAGGGTCTTGTAAGACAAATAATGATAAATCCCTAACTTTATTGTTTAATGATTCAGTGATTCACGAGTTTTATTGAAGACATTAGATTCCGGTAGTAATCTTAAGTTTGACTTGTTCAGTAGTCTTCTGTAGCTCGGGAGTACGCAATTTTTTCCCAATCACGGTAGTGAGTTGTTAACTTGAGAGAGAGGGATGGTAATATGTGAGCATTGTGAAAGCCCAAAATTAAGTGATGATTAACCATACTTTGGTAATTTTGATATTTATGATTAAACGATATACTCATGTAAATAGTAATAGATGTGTATTAAATTGATAACACAGTGTAGGTAAACATTACTGAGCCGTTTGGAGCTCTTTATTTTAAATAATTTGAAGTGACACCATATGGAAGTGAAACTTAGTAGAAGTTTGTTGGTTTTTGGAAAACCAGTCATTATGATTTTATAATTGTTTAATATCAATTCCTTGTTCAACTTTGGACAAGTGTGAAGTAGAGTGTCAGTATTTTTATTTGTTTAATTTTTGTAGCGCCATATATTTGGACAATTAAATGTTCTATTAGTAGGAGTTGATTTTTGTTTATTTTTGGAAGTGTATCCATTGCTTAATCCAAAGTGTGTAAGTCACAGAGTGGGAGAACAAACCATGAACCCCGATACTCCCGATTGAGCATTGCTGGCAAACTGTGATTTGCATATTTCATTGTTGAATGGGCACAATACATACATTTATTTTGGTGATTCGTATGGTTCTTTGGTTCTTTTTACTCTAATTCCCTTTTTTTCGTGAGTTCTGAAACGACTCCGTGTGACCAATCACTACAACTTACTTCTATTTTCATGGAGGTAATAATAAAAGTTCATTTATGTAGGACATTTTATTACAATAAACAAATTATGAAAATGCATAACAAGAGGAAAATTATTATGTACATAATAGAATGAAAGTTCCTAAGATATTCTCATCCGCCTATTGTTAGCACAGGCACTAGTACTGGGTTCTATAAACAAACAAAAATATTATACCTAATTATTTCCTGTTCTTGAAATCAATGCTTCAATTTTTTCCATATCAAAGATAGCGTTTCATGTTTTACACACACTCAGTATTTTACTTCACCTCAGGTTCTCTTATATCAATTGATCTGGTCATCCTGGGATCAATGATCTGAGGCAACAAGATTTTCTCGCAGCAGCATGTCAGTTACATAAGCATTTTTTGTCTCCAGAAAATTTCGTCCCTCTTTATTGTTTCTATGTGAATGTCCTTAGGCGTCCATACCACAAAATGACATATTTCCCGCTATGTTATTTCGAAGTAGGTTTCCTCTTGTGGAAATAAAAACCATGTGAGTGTTAGAGAGTTATCAATCTGTTCTCTTCTGAAAGGCACTTTTCTTGACATTCTCAGGCTTTCTTTTTCGCTTACTTTCTGCCAATGAAAATCCCTTTAGCTTTTTTCAGGCTTCCAGTATGGTAATATTGCATGCAGAATAAGGGCACTTGACTTCGACTACAGCGTCGTCTCCTATTAATCCGTCTGGGGAGGCACCTAAAAAATTTTATGTACGAAAAGACGACATTCTTCGACTTTTCTACCGATTTCTCCTCTAAATTTCGTTTTGCAATTCGCTCATTACCACAGTCATACTGCATTGCTTTTGAGTGAAATTCGCCGTACAGAATGTTTTTTGCTAATGGAGCCCTTTTCGAAGTAGGTTTCCTCTTGCATACATATCCAAAATTGGATGCCGTAAGTCTGTCCTTCCTAGCTGTGTGCCACTTTTCATTTTCCCTTTGGCCCCTGTTTCCTTTTCCAGTTTTTGTATATGGCCTTCACTAACCGTTAGTTGCTTAATCTTCTCATCACTAAACTCTCTCAACAGTACCTAATCGAAATCCAACTGCATTGATCGGTTTCTATAATCACGTGAGACAGTACGTTTCATTTCATTACACTGGTGTCGGGACATCCTTTTCCCTTCTCGCGACGCAAATAAACTTTTTTGGAAACCTGCTCCTTTTCTCTTTCTGCTGAGTGCAGTGTCCTTCACTATTGTGGCTTTTTTCTAAACGGATTTCATAGTTTTATAGTGGCCCAAACTGAAAAACCAGTCCGGCAGCTTTGGTTCTATGAGTGAAGGAACCTCGTTTCCCTACATTGATCTGCTTACCTCCCGTGAATTTCGCAACAAGGGACATATAATTTTCGGCAGCATTGCTGGTGGTGTTTGATACTAGCTGGGAACTTTTTGCAATTAGGGGCTGCAAGCAATAACGCATAAGTTTGGTTGGAGTTAGCTGTTTGTCTTCACCTTGCCCACTGGTAGTTCAAAAGTACTGTTTGCAGTCTTTATGGATCCCAATCCAATCCAGTATTTCCGGAAACCAATTTTCCATTTTCCCATTCGCTACGCCTTTATTTTTCCACACGACGCATTGTTTTTATTTGAAGTCGAACTTGCTCCTCTGAAAAAAATTGACACTGAATAGTTCGTAATTTTGTACTCCTATACGTATGTATTAGAAATAAAAAACAAGCTACACCCTTGGCGCGACAGCCCATGAAGGGCCTAGGTCTATCAAGCAACCACTGCGCTGTTCAGCCATGTAGCCTGCAGATTTCGGGGTGACGTTTAGTCATCCAACTTGTAGGCTACAGGTAAAATATAAGTGAAATCATAACTGCTCAGTGCATTACAGATTCTCTAATGCAAGCGTAAAGAATTATATAATTTTAAATATAAACTAGGAAAAAAAAACTTACGGGTGTGAAGAGGTGTTTTTTTAAGGGCCAGGCTTCCTTTTTTTGGTACTTAGTCGCGATCTCCTCTGGGATTTAGTGGAACGCCCTTGAATCGGTTTTGGTGGAGGCTGCATTTTTCAACAAAATCGAAAAAATAACTCCACGTGATGACCGTAATGCTCTCCACCAATCGTAGCCTAGCGTAGCGGTCAGCATGGTTCACTACCACCCTGGAGGTCCTGGGTTCGATTCCCGGCTCTGCCACGAAATTTGAAAAGTGGTATGAGGACTTGAAAGGGGTATACTCAGCCTTGGGTAGTACAAATGAGTAGAGGGGGTTGATCCCCACCTCAGCCATCCTCGAAGTGGTTTTCCGTGGTTTCCCACTTCGTCTTCGGGCAAATGCCGGGATGGTACCTACTGTAAGGCCACGGCCGCCTCCTTCCCTCTACCTTGCATATCCATCCCAATCTTCCTTTCCCATCCCTTCCCTCATGAGGCACCTGTTCGCTTTGCAGGTGAGACCGCCTGGATAAAGTGCTGATCACATCTCCCCAGTTGTATCCAATCTGATCAAGGGTTCCCAGCTCTAGGACACCGCCTGGAAAGGCGGTAGTGGTGAGTTCCCTCGCTGAGTCTGTGGGAACCACCAACCTGGAGGGTAAAATTGACTAAAAGAAAAAATCTATTCTACCACTGTCAAAATAATAAAGTGCCGAAAATAGAATACCTAACGGGAATTAAACAATAATACTGTTGCAGATAAAATAAGTTAAATAAAAAGTAATTAATGAGATCGATGAACTAAAAACAAGAAGATGTAACTAGGAACTGGTAAAATATCAAAGGATCACTCAGAAATATCCACACCTTGACAATAATTCAGAACTAACCAGCACAGTCAATCGCAACATTGGACTAGATGGTCGGGAATTCCATACCGTCTGGCAAGGTTGTCGCTCTCTCAAATAACTCTAGCTCCACTCCCCTCCCCCCAACCCTCCACCAACCCGCTCACCATGACCTTGTTCTACTGCCGCACCTTGTTGCAAATACAGTAGCACCTTTATTCACAAACTTCTCAAAGTGATCCCGACGGTTCTATTCAACCGATTTAGGTTTTCGATGCGGCTTTGGAATCAGTGAGTAAAACTCAACTTTCGTATTACCCGTTTTCTTCCGAATTTTAAACAGATATTTGAAAAACAAACAGCAACTTTTCTGTTTTTGAAATTAAAAAGTAAGAAATGAATTAATATCAATTCTGCTAATAGACAGAGTGCATACCAGTTTTCAGATCGCAGATCGGAGCTCCCCTTCGATACAAAAATAAATAAATAAATAAATTCAGCTTCGCTTGTGCTGCCATCTGTTGAAATATATTCTTACCAAAGTGTCGGGACATTTAGCCTTAACTTTGAAAAAATGATCACTTCTACTCATGTAAGTGGACTTTTCCATACGTTTGCTAAGCTCACCCCATGCTGGTTGATTTGTATACGTGTTGTACATTGCGCAGAGTCTAGATTTCATCCTCCTAGCCTCAAGTGATTCCCACCCAAGTTTCTTTAACATACGGCTCACACTGCTCCTGGGAATAAAGTCACTGAGCACAAATCTAACGGCCTTTCTTTGTACCATTTCCAACTCATTGATGAGCCCTACTTGATATGGATCCCAAACCGCCGAGGCGTATTCCAGAATAGGTCTTACAGGTGACAAATATCCTAATTCTTTAGCAGTGGTACTACTTCATTTTACCCTCATTACAAAGTGCAGGGATTTGTAAGCTTGAGAAACTACACATCCTACATGACTACTCCATTGCATATCATTCCTTACGTGATGCCCAAATATTCGCAAGAATCTTCTTCTACAAGTATTTCCGAGCCAATGTTACATTGAGTCGTCTCTAGTTCTGAAGCATTTGATACTCAACCCATTCGTGCGATGACAGAACGGAGATCTCTCTTCCTGTGGCTCAATTTGAATGCTTGTATAATTCCTTGATCGAGAGGTTGAAGTTTTGCGATCACGCTAGGTGGCAAAAAGTACAATGTGACAAGGGGAATTATCCAGAAGGAGGACAATTTCCTCTTTGTCAAAATCAGACACCCATCTCTGAAAAGTGTCTCCTGTCATCCATACTTTTTCTTGCCATGACATACCTGCCATCTTTGTCCAGTAACAGTGCTTGGCTTTGCAGACGACACGGTTCTGATAGCTAAGGATGAAAAATCAGCTTTGGATCTTACTCGAATGGCCATGTCAAGATTCCAAACTATTGGGTTGGAAATAAATCTGGCAAGACCTGTAGCTATCAATATTTGCAAAGGAAAACTAATTACCAACCACCTTGAAATATTGCCAGACACCGTTATCTCTTGCATATCCTCGGTCGAATGCGTTCGTTACCTAGGCATAAATGTTTCTGACATTTGTCTTTTCAAACCAAAAGAGGCCCTGACGGATCTGAAAGACAAACTCGACCTCCTTTCGTCTAGACCACTATTACATCCCGACCAAAAAATCTGTATTATGAACACTTCCATTTGTCCATCCCTCATCTATACGTTCCAGGCAATGCCATTCAAATCAATTCCAATGAAAGTTCTAGACGATGCCGACAAAATGATAAAGGGAGCTTTGAACGATATAATACAATTACCCACAGATACTCCAGACACAAAGGTCGATACTCACAAAAAGTACAAAGGTCTCGGATTATTTAGGATGCAATGGGAGGCTGCGCTCCAGCAAATAAATGATTTACGAACTCTCAGAAAAACACGTAATGAATACATTATGAACACGAGAGACATTGGAAAAGAGGTCGACGTTTGTTTAAAAAACTTGGTATAGGTCGACCACAAACATTTCTTTGTCCTCGAGATAACTTTGTTGACACTAAAAAAGTACGGTCATATTTAAGAGATCAACAGTTTGAAGCGAGGTGTCGGTTAACTCAGCTAGGAAAAGGGGTCATTCTCTACAAGCAGTTCACGCCACTAATAAATGGGTGTGGCACCACAAGGGTCATTCCAGCTCTGAATGGAAGGATGGACTGAAGCTTTTACGTAATGTAGCCGCAGTTAGAGCTGTACCAGGCAGAAGCCGCTGTGGCAACGAGATTGAAACTCTCCCTCATGTCATTGGGTTCTGCAATTATGGTGAGGCTCTACCTACTTAATACAAGACATCACTCAGTAAGATCCATCCTTGCGGAGAGTCTGAGGGATGTTGGCTTCGTGGTGCATGAAGAAGTTTCAGGGCTAGCCACGCAAGGCAGTAGTAGGCGCATTGACATCATAGCCTACAAGGAGGACAAAAAAGGGTTATATATTGGATCCAATCGTGCGTTTTGAAACCCATGCCGAGCAGTCCGATGAAGTGAAAAAAGAAAAGAAGGATATTTACGAGCCTACAATCCCTTTCTACAAGGAAAAATTACCACCTTCAAGAAATAGAAGTTATTGGGTTATTAGTGGGGGCCCGGGAAACAATACCTTCTCCTTGCTGCAATGTGTAGAAAAGTTCGTATCCCACCATTAATACCACAGCAGTAACGACCCTTAAAGGATCCATTAGTATTTTGAGAAATCGCCTATATTCGTATATTATGTGTATTTTTTATCTTTAGTCGCGGTATCTCCACTCTTCAGTTCTTTTACTCTAATTTATATGTGTGTCATACATTTCACAGTTCATTAGTCGTATTTTGTTAACCTTTAATTCTTCTTCTTTCACCTCATTATGATTGTTAAGCTTTGTATATTAGCAGCCTTGTAAGTCGAGGAAGCATAAGAAATAGAAATAAAGCATCTTGGTCGTAGAGACTTGCCAATCACTTCCTTTTCACCTTATCCGTTGACACAGAAAGATATTGCTAAAAGTTCCTTTAAAATTTCCCACTATTACATTGCTCTGAATTTAACATCAAAGATGGCAATGGGTGGAAAAATAAACCCGTCTCATCCATTTACAAATGTCACTGGGAGCATATCCTTTAACTATTGAAGGCAGGCGATCTGTCCAGTCCTAACTTGTTGCATCATTCATGTCACCTGTTTCACCATAGATTGAGCGAAAAACTGGTGACGCACCTTAAAGAGCTCGAACAACTGTTATTTGCAGTGAAATCAGCTACTCTTTGCTGCTTAGTAATTTCCAATGTCTTTTATTTCGTTAATTGCCCACTAACATGAACTTTCTTAGATCTCGAAGTTTAAACCATTTATGCAACAAGGTGTTGACATCCCAAACTTTTCTTTTCTCTTCTCACCACAATTCATGTTTGTTAATCGGATCTTCCCACTATAGCCCGGTCAATTTAGCCTGAAAAATAGGGGTACCCTTGCATACATTCCCAAGAAGCTGCATTTTTACATGAACGTTACGGATACCATTATAATAAAATTGTGAAAAGTCCCCGTAGATCCCAAAAGTGCAAAACATTTTATGCAAGGCAAAGTTCGCAAAAATGTTCGTTTTGGATTCTTTTAGCGAAACGGTTAGTTTTATGATAAAAATAGATCAGACAAAAATTGTAGCCAATGCAATTAGCTACAAAAATTGTCCTTACACTCTTCTCCTTAAGATTCACCATTTCTGAGAAAAAGGGATTCGAAAATTTACTAAAGTTGTATTCCCCATAATATGCATGGCTACGCTGCCTATGTATATCATTGGACGCATAATATAAGTAAAACTATTAGTCTGCGTGACTAATACATTAATATTGAATGATAAGTCCGAGAATATGAACTGAAAATAAACCCAGTCCCTCATTTTATGTGACCATGTGACCTTGAGCAACATCTGACTGCTGTTCAATTGTCTACGTGGCAGTGCCCGTCTACCCGCTCTTTTTCCTGAGGTCCCAACGAAATACCATTAGTCTTGAAAGTTCCTTGGTAGTGAAAACACGCGGTAGTTGCTTTACTAAAGTTTGTGCTGTATTCAGTTTTTAAAATATGTCGCAATTTTGCTTCATTTGTAATAAACATTTGCATTCAAATGACTTTGTTACTGTTGATCGTGGCCTGAAGACGTTGTTTGAAGCAAGTATTGACTGAGATGATGAATTTACTGACTATCTAAAACACCAAAAATCAGTGCATATTCATGTGCAGTGTCGTAAAAACTACACCCGGAAGAGTACTATTGCTGCTGTCAGAAGGCAACATGAAGAGGAAGAAACCAGTACCGGTACATCTAAAGTAAGTCCTCGTACTAGAGCACGTGTAAGTGAATCAGCTTTTTGTCTCAAAAATTGTTGCTTCTTTTGCGGCGATGAATTAAATGAAGAATATGAAAAGAAACGAGCACAGAAATTTCGGCGTAGAATTTGTAAAGTTACTACACTTTCATTAAAAGAATCTGTTCTGAAAGTAGCTCAGCCTCGTTCTGATGACACAGCGAAAAATGTTGTTGCTCGCATCGGGTTTGAACATGATTTAGTTGCTGCTGAAGCTAGGTATCATAACAATTGTTATGTTTCCTTTTTAAAACCTACCACTGGGATTAAAGCCGGTCGTCCTCGAGATGAAGCACTGAATCTCGCCATGGAAGAAATATTTACATATATCGAAAATAGTGATGATTGTCAGTTTACATTGGAAGGATTCATTTTTTTAAAATCAAGTATAGATAACAGAACTATTAAACTGCGATTAAAGTTGAATTATGGTGATAAAATTATTATCACTGAAAAACAGGGACAATTAGAATTTATCTGTTTTATTGACAATCAACATAATATTTTAAATCAAGCTTGGAGTGAAAAAAAAATGGCAAAATATCGTACAAAAATGTTGAATCTCTTACAGAAGAAGATCCTCACATCAAGGACGAAACAACTGATGTATCGCTATTAGAACGATTTACGTCAACTCAAGAAGATCAAGAAGAAGATGAAGGAAGAGAAGAACAAGAACGAAGAGGAGAAGAAGAAGAATGAGAAGACCTAACACTCTAGTAAAATTAAGTAAAACAGACCGTGGAGTAGGCCTACTGGGGAAACCACGCTACAAAAACCGCGTCAAGTACACTACCTCACAAGTGGCGTGGAAACGTGTGCATACTATGGGGAATACAACTTAAGTACATTTTGGAATCGCTTTTTCTCAGAAATTGTGACAATTAAGGGGAAAAGTGTAAGGACAACAGTTGGAGATAATTGCATGATCTACAATTTTTATCTGATATATATTTATCATAAAACTAACCGTTTCACTAAAAAGAACCAAAAACCCATTTTTGCGAACTTTGACCTTGCATAAAATGTTTTGCACACTTGGGATCGATGGGGACTTTTCACAATTTCATTATAATGGTATCCCTAACGTTCATGTAAAAATTCAGCATCTTGGGAATTTATGCAAGGGTGAATGTCTATTTTGACCGGACTAACTATTGTATTTTTCTGTTTGTTTTCTTTCTGAAATTCCACATTCACGTTCACGAATTACTCGAAATCAAGACATTTCTCTTATCACTGCACATTTAAATTAAGTGAACAAGTGTAAAGTACTTCCTCCTGTAGGTGTTCGGCGCGAAGGCGAGGTCGTGTCACTTCAGCTTCATCTGATAGGCTCGCTCGCTTGCAATGTTATTGCTCTACTCACTTTACATGGGCGCCCGCAGAATGTTTTCTAGGGGAGGGGGGATTGCCTACCTGGCACTAGGTGATGATGAGACGTACCCCCCCCCCCTCTCCGCAATTTGCGTTTCATTTCTTACTTGCTTCGTGATATCCAGTATTTGCTGCTCTGAAACCGTTGGATACATTATCTGTATGGCATGAATGGGAGAAATAGGGATTTTAGTTCAGAGATTTTGTCCATAGAATTCGATTTTCTTTACGAATCATCGTCATAATGTACAGGTAAAAAGTAGCTGTATCACCAGGTATCGACAGAAATTACAATCAAGCAGTTTACTAAAATGGTAATGTTAATCCAGTTCGCCGATTTTTTAAATAATTGGAAATATTTTCAAATAATCCCAAATTACTAAGTTAAATAAAACTGTGGAATTATCCCTACCTGTAAATGAGTTAACTATAATCAACTTCAATTTATGAAATATACTGGTGTGACAATGAACAATCCCAGGGGGGAAGGCACGGCCCCTCCCTGCGGACGCCCATGTCACTTCAGTCGCTAATGCAGAAGTACAATCCTTAAAACTTTTGTAGCTGTAAACCTGATTGGTGATCTTTCAATAGAGGTGCAAATTGTATTGTTGTTATGGGTTTCAATGTCAGTTCCTACAATAATCGGTCGTTGAGAGAGGTTTTACTGTGGGAGAATACTGTAAATGAATCAATTTGTCCGAAAATTCATGTCTTTTCTACAATGATTTAATTTAGTTAGTAGAATTGGTAATAATTTGCATATTCATCCGCATCAGACGTAGGAAAAGCATGATTGCCGTGAAACACACGGAGGGGGAAGAGGGCAATGACATGTCCTGAGCAATCACTACTCCTCCCCCCATATGCACCCAGCCCAGACGTCATAGAGGCTACACGTACACAAACCAGTAATACGCTGTCAGCTCGACGTGACGTAGCTGGGAGTAGCGTACAAAATAAATATCTATGGAAAATGCAAAAGTTGTTGTTGTTGGAGTCTTCAGTCTTTTGACTGGTTTGATGCAGCTCTCCATTCCTCCCTGTCCTGTGCTAATCGTTTCATCTCTACATAGCTACCACTCCCTACATCCGAGGCAATCTGTTTAACATATTGTAACCTTGGTCTACCCCTACAGTTCTTGTCCTCCACCCTTCCTTCCATAACTAAGCTTGCTATTCCTTGGTGTCTTAGTATGTGTCCTACCAACCTATCTCTTCTCTTCATTAACAGTCGTCAGAAACATCTCTCCTTTCCCACTCGTCTTAATACCTCTTCGTTTGTAACCATATCTACCCATCTGATCTTCATAATTCTCCTGTAACACCACATTTCAAATGCTTCAATTCTCCTCTTTTCTGCTGCACCAATAGTCCAAGTTTCACTTCAACAGAGTGCCACGCTCCAGACAAAGGCTTTCCTAATACCTAAATCTATATTCGATGTCAACAGATTCCTTTTTTGTAGAAATGCTTTCCTTTCTGAGCTAACCCACTTTTTATATCCTCTTTGCTTCGTCCATCACTGGTTACTCTGTTTCCTAAGTAACAGAAGTCTCCTACTTCCTTCAGCTTTTCACCTGCCATTTTGATCTCCACAGAGGTTTCTGGTTTATTTCGGCTGCATTCCAGTATTTTTGTTTTACATGCAAAAGACAAGAGCTAAATACAAGAATATAATAACTAAACAGGAACTTCAAATAACTTGAACTGTTGAAGCTTTTCGTTCTTTTTACTATCGTTTGAATTCTTCATAGAATATTTGGTTGATTGGTTCCTCAGTTTAGGGGCTGCGACAAGGCGGTCATGTAGCCCCGTGTACTTTGGGTGTGTGTAGAATCTGTCTGATGACCGGTGTTAATTGTGATGGCTGTATTAGTGTGTGTTATCTGTTAGGTAGATTTCATAAGAAAGCTAACTATTGCAATGGGTACCATGTATCGACTTCCAGAAAATTTCGACATATCATCGCGTTTCCCATCCCCCAGACCCCAAAACCACAGTCAGTTCAAAAGTTTATATATAATTTATATATATATGTATATACATATATATCAGTTTCTTGTGGACACGATAACTGCCGTAATTTTGCACCACTCACTTTGAATTTTTTACCGAATATGTATCCCTTTAAAATCTCGGTCGAGTTCGTTAAAGGGCAAAATCGGTCGAAGGGGGTGAAAATGGGAGTCTTTTTCGAAAAAGTGAAATATCGCTATAACTCTCTTAATACGTGAAATATCGAGTTCATTCAAAGTTCAAACTATGTATCGGATAAATGCCAAAACATTTATGTTTAAAACGTTTCTTGATAGCACCAACCATTGACCAAAGGGGTGGAAAATGTGGGTTTTTCGGGAATCATTAGTCATATCTCTCTTAATAGGCACAATATCGAAACCGTACAAAATGGAATATATTCCCCTAATAATTACCTAAAACTTTTGTCTGAAAGAATTTTTGATATGACCCACCATTACGTCAAGGGATGAGAAAAATGATTTCGGAATGAGAAGAAAATGCCAAGTGCCATCAGAGGTTTCCATGGCAACGCTTCTAAATTGATGCGGGATGAGCTATCAGAGGTTGCCATGACAACCCCACTGCACGAGATCACATTCAGTTTTCCATATGACTCTGTGGGAAGCGGCTTCGGTGACGTAACTGGTAACATGCTGAACTACAGTAATATGCCCATGGTCGCGGGTTCAAAGCCGGTCGAAGTCGTCGTATTTTCTAAGAGCACTAAAATCCCTCAGTATGCTTTCCTTCGGAGGGGAAGTCCAAGGTTCGTTGCAAGTTGCTGGTTGCGGTGGCATGTAGTTGCCAAGTTCACAGCTAGGTGTCGTTGACGGTAGAATTTGGTACTTAAATTAGGAACTACTACTTGAAATTGACCGTCTGCAGTCCTTACCTGAATTACAGACTAATACAGTCATCAAAATTAACACCGTTTATCAGACAGATTCTACACACACCCAAGTACACGGGGTTACATAACCGCGTTGTCGCAGCCCCTAAATTGAGGAACCAACTAACATCTCTGCGGGAGATAAAATTTTGCGTGATGAAGAAACAGACCGTTACATAGTTACACATCAGTGTCGAAACCTTGCATAAGGACAGTGTGACCACAAGTATGAAAATGGACCCCAAATGACAGGAAGGTTACCGTCCCCATAAGACAATAAAATGTTAAACATATGCATAGAAAAACGAAAAAAAGTTAATTAAGCACCAATTACATTGTGAAATACTTTCTCGCAATAAATTAGGTCTGATCCTTCTAGGAAAACCTGCATATTTTGCCTATTATAGCCTATCCTCTGGTTTGCCCGGTGAAATCTACCTTCGCCTTCCGGCGAGCCGAGAGGATTTTTTTAAAATTCAAGTGAGGACTGCATACGATAATTTCAAGTTGTTCCTACTTTACCAAATGCCACCGTCCACGACACCTAGCTGTGAACTTGGCTACTACTAGATGCCATCGCAACCAGCGCCTGGTGAAAAACGTTGGAACTTAAGAGCATTAAACAAACCGAACCTACAAATTTAGCTTCACACAATTATAGTTAGTGGAAGGTTCTTTTACATGCCATAAGTCTATGAGATGGGCCCGTCGGCTTTATTTCCCCTCCGAAGGAAGGCACACTGAGGGATTTTTAACGCTCTTAAAATATCCGACGACTTCGGCCGGGTTTGAACCAGTGACCTTGGTCATAGAAGTTCTGTATGCTACCAACTACGCCACCGAAGCCGCCCATAAAATATTTACTTCCCTGTATTTACTTGGATGTCAGATTAGGCTCGTTCCTTGCACAACCAGTGAACGATTCTTCCGTGGCGTGATCTAGATTAGTGTTTCCCAAACTCTTTTGTGTGTGTACCACTTTAAGGGATGAGAATCTCTCGCGCACCACCTAATGGTTGGGGGATATTGTTACTATAACCACCACCACCACCACCACCACCACCACCACCACCACCACAACCACCACCACCACTACGTAGTAGACCAATAGACGGATTGTAAATTGTGTTTGTTAGAGGTAGACTGTTGGAGTTCAAATAATAAAAAGTTGTGTCGTGTTGTTTTATTATTTATTACAATAAGTATTCAATTCAAACATCAGAAATGACACTCTACAAATAATATTAATAAAAGAACTCCTAATAATTGAACATAAAAACCAAAGTTCAGCTAACAACTTCAATGTGAAATGTGAGCTTGAAGATTAGAAGCCAACTTAGGAATGTCTGGTTTAAGAATGCTGAGTCTCAAACTAAGATCGTTTTCCACTGTAAGGAGCCTATTCCGGTTACTCTTGAGATAAACAAGTGAAGAAAATGCAGTCTCACACAAGTTCGAATTAGTGAAAGGCAGTAAGAATCTAACTGCTTTGTCAGCTATGTCTGCATAGTCTGCACGCCCCTCAACTCAAAAGTTCACAAGAGCCATTTTTGAAAACGTTTGCCATCCTTCTGAACCGCAATGCAATTCATAAAACTGCTCCTTGTCTTATATTTTATATTTTATAATTTTCGTAACGTATCTAATATTTTATATTTTTCGTAACATCACCGCGTACCTCTGCAACAGTACGAGCGTACCACCAGTGGTACGCGTACCGCAGTTTGGGAAACGCTGATCTAGATCATTTACTCCTATTACGAGTATTCTACAGCACATTTTATTGCGGTTTCACACGTGCAATATTGAGTGTTTGTAAAGTCCCTGTGCCCTAGACTAAGAACAGGTAGCACTTACACCACAAGAATCTTTTCCTTTATCCTGGACACAAATGGATGTGTTTGACGAAAAAAGTTTGAAAGTTTTGGCACATTTCTCGTAGTTGACCACTGTCACATCAACTTTCTGTAGCAAAGTACTAGAGCTACCCCGGTATGCCATAGCACCCCATCCAATCACGGTTACCTTACGGCCTTCATATGGGTTGTCACCATCGGGTTTTCGGGACGGGAACTTGACAAGACTGACTTTGGATGAGGCAGAAAACTCTGGAGACACCTGGAAAATGAAATAAATGAGGGCTGAAAACAAAGATTGCACTTTTCACGTAGTGGTGGCTCGTCCTAATGGAGACAGCCAATGTCTGCAGCATTTGGACGAGGTGGTGTTCATTTTAGGGTTCTTATGGTCTCTTTGTTTCTTATGTTTTATTACGTACCATAGACTACCATGTTTATCGCACAGTAGTTGTGTTTGTGTGATTATTATTGTTCCGCGGAATGTTTAATGCGACAATTCACTCTGGTAAATTTAGTGTCGTCGCCTCCGTTGCGCAGTGGTCAGCGTAATTAGCTGCCGACCCGGAGTTCCGCGGTTCGATTGCCGGCTCTGCCACGAAATTTGAAAAGTGATATGAGGACTGGCACGGGGTCTACTCTCAAGGGAACTGCCCATACGGTCATATCGAAACCGACAATGATATTTCGTAGAGATGATGAGGAAACCATAAATTGGCGATGTACAAAAAATTAGCTCCCATTTCAAACTGGATGATATCGAAATCTTGATACAAAATCCGCGTGACAACGCAACTACTGGACAACCCTTGCATCTTGCTGGCTCGTGCAGCGCACAGCGCAGTGGAGTTGCATTTGTGCTGGAGAGAGAGAGAACGAACTGGCAGGCTGCCACGCGCCCAAGGCTACTAAACTACAGAGGTTACCTCAATATGGAGCTCTTAGGCGAGGGGATCGCGGAGGGAAGGGAAAGGACGTGACGTCACACGTTTCCTCGTAGCGCGCGAGGCGCGAGATATGCAAGGAAAGTCAACTTATATTGTATGGATTGCAGTGGTTTAAACACGTGTTTTAATCCCTTTTGTTTATAATCATGCCAGGCCAAAGATATGCTGTGGCAGTTTGTCACAGTTATTATAAAGTTGGAAATGACGTGTCGTTTTTCACGATGCCAAAAGACGCATACCTTCGCAATCAGTGGATTGCTGCCTGTAAGCGAAAAGATCATTTCAACCCTCAAACAAGTAGGATATGTTCCCTCCACTTTAAAAGTGAAGACTTTGAATTAGACTACAGGGCCGAATTGCTTAATATAAAGCCAAGATTTCCAAGGAATCTAAAACCAAATGGTAAGTGAGCCTAGCTGGCCTACTCCTTAAGTTTTGATGACCTGCTAGGATGATTTTATATCTGTTAATATTTTTGACATATTTCGTATATGGTATCTTAGTGGTTGGAGCACTAGCCGTCAAAATACGATGGCTGTATTATCAAACCATAAATGTAAACGGGAGGGTTAGCTTAACATTTATAAAAAAAAACACTTGCTACATTACTACATACATCCCACATGAACTTGTTCTCATATTATTTCCAGCAGTGCCAACGCTATATTTAACTCCAGATCACACCAGTATAGGAGAGTCATCATCAAGGAAGCAAAGATTAATAAAAAGGAACCAGAGGACATTGTTTCAAGATCTACTCAGAGAAGAGGATGTACAAAATTCAGTGAGTGAACCAGAAGCACCACTTCAAACCCAGGCAGATGACAACAGGTATGCAATTCTACTTGAGAATTACAACAGGGTTTTAGAAGAAAGTGAGCAGTTAAAAAAGCAATGTTTACAAAATAGAGCACAAATTATTGATTACCAGAAGCAAATTGAGAAACTTGAGAAAACAATTGAAGAATTATCAGCTAAATTGGGAAAGACCTCTCAGATAGTACTGAACCAGCAAGTCATTGGTACATTCTCAGGGGTGCTGAGTAAAAGCCAATTAGATATCATCATCAATAAAAAGAAGCACGTTAAATGGACTTCAGATGATATTTCGACTGCATTTACCATCAGATATTTCAGCAAACGGTGTTACATTTACCTCAGGCAAAAGCTACATTACCCTTTACCAGGAATTTCTTCATTGCAGAGATGGGCTTCAAGTTTAAATTTGAGACAAGGGATTCTGGCTGATGTAATTCGTGTAATGGAAGTTACAGGCCACACTATGAATAGTTTTGAAAAAACAACAGTTCTCTCTTATGATGAAATGAAAGTGGCAGCTACATATGATTATGATCAAAAAGAGGATGAAATAGTAGGTCCTCATTCATACATGCAAGTTATTATGGCTAGAGGACTTTTTTCCAACTGGAAACAGCCTGTGTACCTTGATTTTGACTCTAAAATGACTAAGGATATGCTTGATCGAGTGACTATCGAGCTTGACGTTGGGTACAATGTGGTAGCCTGTGTGAGTGACTGTGGAGGTGGGAACATGGGTTTGTCGAGGGAATTGTTTATCTCAGTGAACTGCTCTTCTTACAACCACCCAGTAACTCAACAACCAATATACTTTTTCGCAGATGCACCCCATTTGCTAAAACTAATCAGGAACTGGTTCTTGGATTATGGCTATATTCTAGAAAACGGACAGAAAGTTACCAGTGCTCCTGTGGTAGAATTAGTGAAACAAACCAATTCTGAGATAAACTCATACCATAAACTGACACCCAATCACATACAGTGTGAAAAAACCAAAAGACAAAATGTTCGACTAGCAGCACAGCTTCTGTCACACACTACAGCTACAGCTTTAAAGCACTACAAACCAGGTCCAGATAAATTATTAGCAGAGGCAACAGGGGATTTCATAGAACTTGTAAACCAGTGGTATGATGTTATGAATTCATACTGTGCTAACCTGCCTTTACCAACAAAATTAACCCATGGATTGCTAATTGAACAGCAAAATATAATTTTGGACAAGATGGAAAATTTCTCTTTGCATTGGTAAAAATTCTTTGCAAATATTCCAGAAAGCAGTCATCATTTCAATAAAATCCTTTCGAATTCTGTACCAAGATATGGCAAGTAGGCATAATATAAAATACATTCTCACACATAGGCTAAATCAAGATATACTGGAAAACCTCTTTTCACAATTGCGGACCCGTGGTGGCTTACACGATCATCCTTCCCCCCTTGACTGCATTTACAGGCTGAGGATGATTATTTTAGGGAAAAATCCAGGAGTAGTTCAAAACAAAACAAACACTGCTGATCCAGATTCAGATGAATATTTAGTTGCTAAAGCACTAAACAAAGCTGGCATAGTGTCTGAAGCAAGTAACGTGCTTCCAGAACCAACCTTAGACAGCAATGTGCAACCAGAGTCCTTCATTGCCAATATAATGGAACAAAGTGAAGAAGATGGCAAGGCTTATGTTGCAGGTTATGTGGCCCACAAGTTCCAAGATAAATTTCCACAACTTGGGAACTTAACCTATGGAATGCAAACTCAACACGATTATGCATTGCCAGCCTGGATTAAACACTTGTCATACGGTGGTTTGACCGATCCCTCAGAAACTTGGCTTAACCAGTTCCGGCACATTTCAGCAACATTCGTCACATTTCACGGAAAATACGGATTTCAACGAGGCAAGAACGTTCTTAGAAGAACGACAGATTTTGTGTCGAGAGAAGTACCTGACGTACTATCTGATGTGGTTGAGGCATCTGTGAGAACAATTTTCTTCATCAGATTGAAACATTCCAATTCTATCTTGCATAAGAAGAGGTTATTGGAAGTCACCAACACCCACACCAGCACCACTGATACTGCTACCGAGTCTAGGCGAATTACCAAGAAATTCAAGAAGATCACAACATAAAATGTAAGTAGGCTACATTCAGTTATTTTATCACCCATTTACCAATAATTTCATGAGACTAAACTGTACTTTGCGTACTCATCAGCTGATGTTGACAATTTCATCACGGTCGCCACATGGCGAGTTTGGTATCTTGTGACGTCATTCGCCTTCCGAGCGCTGATTGGTGAGTGAAAATTGAGGCAACCTCTGTAGTTTATAAGCCTTGCCACGCGCCAAGGACACTTCATTGTTAGGGAACGAATGTGAAACATAAATGAAGTTCGTTAATCTCATGATAAAAACAGAAATATTATTGGCACCATGCACAACGAATATGCACTTTGAGGACATATTGTTCTTCACAGTTTTCCTTACTTCTTTGAAGGCAATATTTCGCAGGCACTTTGGACTCGGGTGGTCTCTCCGTTGTGTAATTGGTTGCGAACGATGAATACTTAACCATGCCTTGAACCGTGGGGAAGAAAATTGAAAATGAATGAAGGATTGCATTTTCCGTACGCTGTTTCTCTGATATACATCAAACTGAACGTCTTCACACGCCGACACAATGTCTGTTAAACGGCGATACAAAGCATTCCATTGCCGGGAGAAAAACTTATCCAAGGGCAGTATTTTCCCTGTAGTGCCGGGAGGAATCTGGAGAATTTCTATACTGTTTCCTGGAGAATGTCTTCAAGACATTTTTTATCACTGTAAGTAGTCCAGGAATCTAACAGCAGCAAACACTTCTCTTCCGGAAATGGGAAAAAGGATTCTTTAAACCAATATTTTAATTCCTTTTCCCCATTTTTCCTGATTTTGTGGCTGTTACAATTATATTTCTGGCATAAAACATTTCTTTGAAAACTCTCGGACCGAAAGTTCCAGTTGCCTCCTGTTGTACAGTGAATAATTTTGGGAAAAGTGTACCGGCCATACTAATTGTAGGCATAATTGTGTAGACCTACGAATGAGTGAGTGGAGGAACTGATTGAGCAACTCTTTCTGTATGTTTCTCACCAACAAATGATAGGGTCCTTTTCGCTTTAATTTCGCGCACGGAACCACTCTTGTCTGTATTGTATATTGAAGAAGGGGTGTAGTCTAAAACTCGCCCTGTAGCTGCTTCTACAAATTTCTTTGCAACTTGATCTTTTACGTCTTCTTATTGGAGATACGCACGGGATACAAATTTCGTGATTTTTCTACTTTTTATTATGTACTTTTTCTTAAAACGACTCAACCAACTTGTACATGCGCTGAAATTAGTTCGCCCCATTGAAATCTCTCGTGAAATTTCCAAGGCCCACAGTCGCAGGTCTTCATCGCATACATTCCGCTTCAGCCTTCTTACTTCCGCAAAGCGAGAAAATAATTTTGTATGCAACAATTTCCTGTGTTCAATGGGACTTAATGATTCATATTCTAATTGGTTCTTCCACTTGTACAGTTGTCTTAGTGACGTCACCTTACGACAAGTTTTGTGAACAGTGGTGAATGAAAGCTGCTTCTTTAACCACAAATTTACAGCTTTCCTCTTGTACACAAGATATACAGTTTGCTTCACTTTCTTCTGTGGACTGGAAGCATAGCTTGAACTAGAAGATTTGTCAGGTGACTGCGGTGTCTCTTCACTGGATTGACGGGAATCAGACTTGGGGCTCAAACTCGGATCCGTAACTCCTCTTGTACCTGGCAAAGGTGGGGCCGCCTTCTTTTTCAGGTAATGCAGATGAGGTGTCACTGCTTCCTTTATCACTTCCACTGTCACTATTTCTCTCCAGACACGACTCGGAGATGATGCTGGCACCCATGGGATGATTTTCAATTAGTTCGATCACATGTCGACCTATCTCCCTTTCTTCCGAAGTTATTTCACGGTAAGAAGAGAAATCTTTTTCAGGGAAATAACGTAATGCATACTCTAGATGTCTAGAATATTAGCCGGATTCAAGACTGCTCTCTCAAAGGAACATGTGTTAACTGCCTAGCACAGAGCGATCAAGGTTACGCGCACGCTTCAGCTGGTCACCAGGGCTGTCCACGTCGAGCTATATGCTAGCACGTGCAATCCTATTAGAAATATCCGTGCCGATTTCAGGACCTTCCAGTTTGAAATGGCAGCTAATTTTTTGTACATCGCTAATTTATAGTTTCCTCATCATCTCTACGAAATATCATTGACGGTTTCGATATGACCATATGGACAGTTCCCTTGTCAGCCTCGGGTGTCCAAATGAGTAGAGGGGGTTCGATTCCCACCTCAGCCATCCTCGAAGTGATTTTCCGTAGTTTCCCACTTCGTCTTCGGGCAAATGCCGGGATGGTACTGTGCCCTTATTTTCGAGTGAGATGTCACCCAGAATCCGAAGATGAAAATGGATCGCAGAAAATTGTAGTACCCGGCTAAGAATACCTACCAAGGGCTACTGGCAAACACACACTGGAATAAGGAACATAAATAAACCTTCTTCAAATTCTATAGATCAACTCTACTGGGTTCAGATAACTAAATACAGCAGCTTGAGAAACTATCGAATCTCGGGCGTAACGGGACTAGGTAGTAGGTTCTAGCCACTAAACTACAACTATAGTATTTTCACCTTAACCCTACTACAATAAATCATAACGCAAAGTTATAGAAAAGACTTCAAGCAAACGTAAAAACGTGCTCGATGAATTTATTCAAAAATATCCAACTCCGTCATATCTGACAAAATATTGACAGCAAAAATTAATAAATCTCACTGAAGTTAACTAATAAGCACTGTAAACTAATAGTGTAACGTTAAAAAAATAATAAATTGCATTTCTGACACCTGCCTGCTGTGTCCAAGTTCTCAGGATCACCACAAAAATATAGTTTAAATTATTAAATTCCGACGTAAATGATGCTATATAGCCATGGCCGGTCACTATTACAACTGCAATGTTTTAATCTATACACAGGGTCCTGATTCCTACACTAATCCTGATTTCGAAGTAACCATAATAAGAATATCGTTTAATTGCCATTAATATTTACATTATATACATATTTCAGAGCATTTACTGCCTCATACGCTTTTATAAGACACTTTCTTCTCGTTAAAACTGATGTTTCCACTAACTGCAGTCAAAGTTTTGATTTGTAGTCATAATCGTGATAAATAACCCGTTCAGTTAAGCCTAGATTATTGTAAAATGAACTTCCATCTAGTATTTCCATTTTAAAGAATAATAATAATAATAATAATAATAATAATAATAAAACTCTTTAAATAAATACCCGAACCAAGTATTCTTTGTTTACATTTAACTATAAGATCGCACAGACCTTCACATTCCTACTGATCATATGTTAACTACTGACAAGACTTGCTCTAACCATGTATCATATTATTACTCGCTAAACATCAGCGAATTTCTCATACACATAACCTCATAGCTTTCTTAAACAACTCACATCGTAATGCTAGGCCTTCCTCGTTAAACAAACGGAATATCGCCTCCAAATATCTCTCTAAACAAACATCAACCAATGCCAATGTAGCCCACTGTTGCCACATTCATAAAAATGAATATCATTGCCCCTTCACTACGTGGGCATACTTCACACACCACAACACCCAATAACTGCGTTGGATCTGTCTGTAATTTACTCAAAACAGTTAAATGTACTGCTTCCACATCGACTGTAAACAACTCCATAACTTATTCATAGGTTCATAAATCCTTTAATCTCTGGTATTTCTAATAAAATTCGCAATAACAATACCTTCCACAAAACTTTCTAGCTTTACTTCATTGTCACTCATGACAATTAATGTGACATATTTCTGTATTATGTTTTCCAAGAACATCAATCTCATCTCCATATAACATTCAAATACTCATTGAAATAATTCCACGATGAAAATAATATTTATGCTCATTTCCATTCTCCATTAGAATGAAACAATATCGGACTTCATATGAGAAAAGCTCTTCATCTGACGTTGTCAAACAGCTGACTGAAAATGCGTGCTAACCTCGATCATGAAAATATTATCATAGACTCAAATTTCATTAAGAAAAATATGAATACCTGCTCAAATCAGATAATGGAATAAAATCCTAAAAAGAATAATCCTAAAATGCGAAAATCCCAATCGACAAAATCATTACTCCAAAGCAATAAAAAAATTATCTCAAAAGAAGTCGAACCTCCGACTCAAATAGTCCAACCAAAGAAATAAATCACAGCTGAACTGTCGTAGAATCAGACAAAACTGACATCCTAAAAATTCTATCACAGCAAAGAAACTATTAAAAAAAGTCCTGCGAAATGCTGAAAATACTACATATGAAACAAAGTTGAAAGTGGTAACTACAGATACACTCCTAGGTCGCTAACTACAATTATTCTGGACCACTAAAAGGGAATTCTCGTCTTACTTTATGCTAGGTAGAGTTGACTAGGAGAAAAATGAATTATTGCTCCAGTTCGTGCGTCTGGCACTTTCCTGGGTTCGAATTCCATTCTGACGTACACCGAACAGCACCAGGGTGATACGACTCCCAACTCCAAGGTAGATCGCCTGCCCCCACCAAGATGGTTCGCCTAACCGTCCTGCTTCGCACGTCCTCGACCTCCCTCCATCTTCGACTCCCGGTTCTGGATTTTTAACCTTGTTCTTCTTCTCGTACAATTTCTTATGTTCTTCAGTTCTTGAAGCCTTCTACGCCGTATTCCATTCTCTTCTTCCATGTTCCGTCCATATTGTTGTAGAGTAGAGTGTAATCGTCAGAAATGTTACGAAAATATCATCATTGAATATTCCAATGTTACCAATGACACGGCTATGTCACTCCCGATATTCTTGCGTCCATCCTGTAGGCCATATTTCCCTCTGCATGATTTAGCACATGACTACCATCACTTCCGTAGAATTAAATGATGTCCCTCTCAATGTCAGTTGCAAAAGCTTTTCTATTATGACGTTAAATAAAGTTTGGATGTAGACTTCCAGTTCATACACTGTTCCACGCTAACATGATGCTTCTCAGCTCAATGTGCTACCGCACTGCTCACACAACTTCGGCTGTCCGCTCTACGAACTGCACTTTCCTCAAACACGCGTCCCCGCTTCTGAACGGATTCCTTGCCAATACTCCTCATTCAGCTCACACAAATAATATCTCGAAATCTTATCACAAATACTGGCATATATTCCACTGCACGTTTGTACAAGTCTCCAATAGTAAATCGTTCGCCTACAACACTTTCTTTGTTGACTCCCGCAAACGTTTCTTTCCAAGCGCGCACAAGCGTGACATATCATAGCGTCACTGGACACCTTCCAACACCTATTTTAGTAGCGCTAAAAGCCTACCTTACCCCTGGATGTCAGGAACACATCAATTTCTGAATTGCCTATCTCATAGGAGCTGAAACGAAAAACGGCTCTTGCCGCCTCAGAGATTATTTTCTGCGATCTTTTCCCTGATTGGCTCGCTACTTCACACACCGCTCGACTCTCCCTAACCATTGCTGAAGTCCAGTTTCCAGCTTAAATAAATTTAGAAAACTATGCATATTCATGTGATCGAGAATGATATTGCTCAAACCACAAATTCGAGTACAGTACCTACCGTAAGGCCACGGCCGCCTCCTTCCCACTTCCTTGCCTAACCCTCCCACTCTTCGCATCCCTTCATCAGGCCCCTGTTTGCTTTGCAGGTGAGGCCGCCTGGGCGTAGTGCTGGTCACACACCCCAGTTGTGTCCCAGACACAGAGTCTCAAGCTCCAGGACACTGCCCTCAGTGGCGGTAGAGGTGGGATCCCTCGCTTAGTCCGTAGGAAAAGCCAACTCTGGAGGGTAAACCGATAGCGAGCGAAGTACACCAACAAAAAAGATATTAGTGTCTATTATTTTATTGCCGTTTGGATATTTTACTTACAGTTGGGCAGTTATTGATATTATGTGTATCGGGCGATCACTGTGTGTGTTCTGTCCCTCAAATAACTCTTCATCGACTGAACCAACAATAAGGAATGTTTCAAGTAAGTTAATCCATCTCTGGACACTTCAACCGTTTCTTATCGTCACCAATCCAACATTGCGGCTGTGCGAAATATTTTACCGATATTCAATACCTCAGGACATATTAGAGGTATCAAATGGAAAGTTTGTTCCCGGGTAGAGAACTGTGAAAAATGACTGTCATGGGTCAAGATCGTGACAAGTACGAAACTAATATGGCGGTCGTGCGACTCTTTAAAATTCAATTGCCTTTTCTTGCGACGTATTGCAACTATAAACCTGACATTTTGAACCATTGCAGAGGAATATAAACCAAGTTTGTTGATATGATTTTCAAGACCGTGACAAGCACCAAAATTGACATCTCGTTTCCTGGAATCTATTGGTGGCAAGCCTGGAATTATGCACCGTGTTAAAGGAATAAGAAGAAAGTTAATTGACATGACTTTAGAAATATTGTTAATGTTCACGTTCAAGGATACGATTCCTTTTTCTTTTCTTCTGTTGTGATGGCTTTGACATGTGCAGGTGTTCGCTTAACCCACGTCCAGCTCGGTCGCATCACGCGCGTTTCCACTGCATTGTGGGTAGGATTCTTTTTAAACGTTAGTGGCTTAGACATCGTTATCATCACATTCTTGTGTTCTTGTGTGTGTTTAAATTTGTCTAATAACCTACGTTATTATGGTGTCAGTAGTAGATTGTGTGTTTGTAACTGAAGGTAGGAGTGGTCTTAAATTTCGAACCATCCAAGCAATTTATCTGGAGTAGAAGTGGGATACCACGGAAAACCGCTTCCAGGATGACTTTGGTTGGTCTCGAGTAGATGATAAGATTTGAAAATCATTTCCACAAGCATGCCAACACACTTTATTTTGTTTGTATAAAAATAATCCTACCTGAAAATTCATTCAGCAGGCGCTCATTGAGTTGGCAGCTTTCTTTTCTAATAATTTCAGTTGTCTCTTACTACAGTATATCTTTACAAAGAAAGTCATGTTAACAATGGAATGAACTCAATACACTGCGGTATCTCTCATCTGCCCCAATCTGAAATTGAGAAATATGTCGGCTCCAAAGCGTACAGATCACTTCATTTTGTAATGCGGGTATTAAAAGGCAGTAGCTCTACCGCTAAAGAATTAGGATATTTGACCCTGGTGAGGCCAATCATAGACTCATCAATGAGCTGGAGATCGCACAAAGGTAGGCTGCTAGGTTTGTGCTCAACGATTTAAATCCTAGAAGTAGAAAAATTAGTGTGGGAATCTCTGGAAGACAGAAGGACGAAATCCATACTATACGCTATGTTTAACACTTACACCACTCGGCCAGCAACGGGAGAACTAAGCAAACATACCTGAGCAGGGCAGGTCTAGGGCCGACCACAGTGCACAAATAAGTGGGAGATATTATTGCATTAATCGTGGTATTGATAATTGGAACTCATTACTTGCCGCAGTCCCAGAGCTTTCGCCCAAACATATTTATGTATAACTCAGCATTTTTTTTCTAGGTTTATGCCGTGAGTAGGGGAGCAGTAGCGCTTCTAACGCAGGGGCAACTGAATAGGCCACCCGCAATACATGATGATTAAAATAATAATATCTCGCGAACCCATTGTCGGAGTTTGACAAATGAGGTGTCGTAGGACTTGGGGTGACGCCCTCTTTTTTATGGACCACTCGTTATATTTTTTGTGAAAAAGTTCAATTTTGAAATTCTTATAGTTTGGAAACGAAGAATTTTACAAAAAGTTTGTTTAACGTAAATAAAAGCTCCCTACCCCTTCTACCTGTAAACCAAGTTTCAAGTCTCTACAGCAAAATCTGTGCAATAGTGTTTTTTTTTAGCGTTTCTGGCCCCACCTACGGCTTTCCACCTACAAGATGGCGGCGGAGCGCAATAACTACTTACATGGTGCGCTTTTCAAATAAAGCTTAACCTAGCCTAACCTAACCTAACCTACGAGGTGATATCAAAAAGTTCCAAAATGGCGGCAGCGCGCAACAACTTACATGGCGCGCTTTCCAAATAAATCTGGCGAGCATGGCTTAACCTAACCTATTCTAGTTAAGCTAACCTAGTCTAGTCAACTTAACCAAATCTATTTGAGAAAGGGCATAATTACACTTTTGTTGATATTTCCTGAACCTTTGATGGAATTTTGACCTATGAGGTATCGTTGAACTCAGGAACGAGTAGAGAAAACACACTTGCTGGGGCAGACTAGCAGGATGTGATTGTCATTTGAGCTTATTGGAATGCGCTGATATGACTTGACAACAGGTGAATGGAAAACTACAGAGGGGACACTTGAAGGTCAAACGATCAGACAATCATGGTGGGAGGGGAGAGTGAAATGCACGTGAACACGTGTGAACCCACATGTAAGCTAACAAGTCACGTCCTTTTTGGTTGGTGCGTGAGAAAATGCAAGTTGATTTGTAATATGACCTGACACAGGTGTTCACCTTGGACGTTAGCTGTACACGTGCATGATAACAGGATGTGCAAGTGTGTAAATCGCTGAGTCAGTAAAAAGTATCATGCAGGTGTAGGAATGCCATAACAGTCAATAGCTATGTGAGAGCTGTGGACAGCAGTGGTGGGAGTTAAGGGAGTGGAGAGGGGGAGGGGGAGGGGTGGTATAAGAGAGAACACAGGTAGAGAGAGAAGGAAATATGTGTTGCTCATAATACATATAGAGCTGAGGACTGTACTCACAGGGCTATAGGTTAAGTACAACATGAGTGAATAAATAAATACAATGCGCACAGTTTCATACAACATGTAATTTATTAATCCAAGAATTCATTGCTGCGTTAAATCCCAACCATTTTACATATAGTTTATTTCTTTTATGTTTCAACATTTTTTCCACAAGGTAATGTTTTGGAAACGCTGTCATTAGGAGTTCTTGGAGATAAAACCTTCCTTTTATGGGTTGATGGTTCAGGTCCTCGAGTAAATAGGTGACTGGGCTGTTTACGTTGACTTGACGAATTCGAAAGAGTTCGGTCCCTCAATTTGGTGTGTAGCCCTTGTCGAAGGCAGACTTCAATTTGCTCACACGAACATGGTCCCCGATTTTGAGGAAGTGACGTTTATGGTCTGCTGTTTTTATGAGGTTAAACAGTTTATCCAGTTGCGGAATATTTTTGGTTGAAAGTCGTAGCTTGGTCCCAATGGTTCTGTGTTTGGTGTCATTGTAACGTGACACTAGCTCAGGTAACAAGTCCATCCAGCGATATGAGCCTTGAGCGGTAAACGCTTTCCACATATGAGTTTTCAATGTTCGGTTAAACCGCCCGACCACACTGGCTGTGAGATTGCTGTACGTGGTGTAGTTGTGAATATCCAAAGATTTGAGAAAACTAGAGAAATCCTTGTTGAAAAATTATTTTTCCTGGTCGGTTTCCAATAACTGGGGTTGACGTATGGATTGTTAAATAATATGTTTAAACGCTTTGGTGACTAGCGGGCCAGACTTGCGACTCACGGATTGAACAAAGGACATTTTGGAATACACATCAATGACCGTCAACATATAGCGTACACCATTGTTAACGCTAGCATAGGGAAAAATTTCCACCAAAACAGCTTGCCAAAGTTCATCCACACTCCGTGAAATCACCTTGAGTCGCTGATAGTAATGTCTAGCTGGGCGATGCAACTCATGAGTGATGCCCACTTTAAAGGGTGAAGGTATAAACAATAATTTTGGCATTTCGAAGTTCTTCTTCAATTTCTTGAATATCCCAATCGTGACCGGTATGGCCGGCTTGACGTGAAGCATGCTACAGCTGTAGCCGCTGGACGAGCTTTCTGGGATTATGCCTGTAGGTAATATCCACAAGGGGTTTTAATGGTTTAAATGTCACTCCCGAAGCGGACACTTTACGACGAGCACTTTGACTGGTTGGAAACATTTTTGCAATGATGGTTTTATATTTTTGAGATATATTGGCATTCACTTGTTGAGAGGGATTATACTGCCTCTTGTGGGCATGGGTGTCCAATAAAATGGATTTGTATTTGCCAAGGTCCTGTTGCGTATAATCATGGGAAGATGGGGTACGAAAGAATAGCAGCCTTAACAGTCCTGGTGATAATTTATAGTTTATCTTTTTAATGACGGCACTAGTACGAGCAAAATTAATTGATGAATCACCAATTTTAAAACTATCATTCCCATAGCGAACACCATACGTTGTATCTGTATTTCCAATAAAATGTTTTATTAAAATGTTTTCGAGTTAAGCTTGATGTTGAGGGGTGGCCGAGAGTTGTGAAAACGGAGTCGATCTGGAAGGGCAAGGTGTTACGACCATGGCCAATGATTTCTTTGTTTTTAAAAACTCTGCAAGGGGTGAGGATTTTTGTTGAGGTGTTAACACTTGATCATCCTCATCCTCAACATCGCTAACACTAGTCAAATCTTCCTGTTCCTCTTTCTCTTCCTCTTCCGCAGGGTCCTCGTGTAGTATCTGCATGGCTTGTGAAACAGTGTGTAGCGTTTCAGATGGCTTGAAAGAGGGTTTAAACATGGCTTTTAGCGGAGGTGCTAAATGTTGTTGAATAAACAAAGCATTATCCGCTCGTGATCGTTTCAATTGACGAATCTTTTGACGAATAGTATTTTTTGCTCTAATAATATGCTTTTTCGATTGACTCTCTGCTAACGCCATGGTGTCTGGACAAATTACTTGAGAGGGAATGAGATAGTGCCTTAAATAGTAATAGAATGATCAAACCCTAAGCGATAACGTCCTTGGTTGAGTTCACTTTGTTTGTCAATCACTAAATAGGCATGGCGTTGGGTGTTCCAGCACTTGGCACACAATTCCGTAAATGTTTGGAATATCAGGATTGACATGTTCATTATAATTGTGATAACTATTCCGCTCATCCTGGCGAAATAAAACAATGACATTGGCATTGTCACGAATAAGTTGTTTGCACATTTTAGAATACGTTTGTCCACGATAGAAGCAATCAATATGTTTGAGACGACCCATGCTAAAATAGCTTTGAATAATGGCTTATCGTTCAGTGGATACTTCATCGAAAATCATGAGTGAATAAGGCTTTACCTCATCCGGGGCAATAATATTTTCTTGCATTGAAAATGTGAAATAACTCATATTTTCTCTTTGTAATTGAGACATGACTTGATCTAGGAATATGTAGAGGGGTTGTTAGAGAGATTTTGCAAAAATATAAATATTTTGAAAACGCAGACCATTGGGTGCTGTGATGAGCAAAAGATTGGTCTTTCCACATCCCAAAGACCCCACGATGATGCAGCGAATGGAAGATGGAAACAGTGAACCGTGGCGTTGTTCATGTGATGTGGGATAAGAAGGGAAACCATGTCCCCAACCGGGAATGACTCTCGCTGCTTAATAATCTTCATATTAACTAAGGGTTAGAGAGGTTAACAGGCTGTCTATATGCATGGAACCATGCCTTGTAATAGAAACGGTAGAGCCCTAGTACAGGTTGACGATGGATGTGTTTGGATGTGCGTTCACGGCTAAAGCTAAGTTTTTCCCATACATGATCCTAAACAAGAAAAAGACCCTGCTAATAAACACTATGTGGATAGATCTGTAGTGCCACGGACTAAACAGGGAGATTATGACTTTAAGGGAAAGCGGTTAACCGATGTGAAACATCCTCAAGTATCTACGGATGTCACTACAAAAAGTATGTGGATAACAAGGTGCTCGAGTTATATGACAAAGTGCTTCAGCTTACTGTGGATGGCTATATGGCTAATCATAACCGTATTATTCACGTGGAAGACCCACGAGAAGATGACGATGTCTGCACCAAACGCTACCTCACCTACCAAATGAAAAAACTTTATACATTTTTTCCATCCGTATTTTTAGTGTACCTGACAAATTAAAAACCAGTGAATGACAGGAACCATTTACCGCTAATGAATGACAACCAAATGTATGTGCTTTCTTCAGGTTTAAGACACTATCGATTACACTATGATGAACTTTTCACATTAAACAATCCATGCATTTGCATCTAGAGATAAACCGTCATAGGATGTTGGTCCATAACCATCAAACGGTTAACGTAGGCGTTGAATTATCATTTCATCTCATGCTCACATGGGATTAAAAGCAAGCAGGAAAAACCTTAACGATTTCCCACTTTATAAGCAGCATAAACAAAAACGTGAACAATATGTCGGCAGAAGGTAAGACGTTTACACTGCATGGACGTGGACCTGAAGTCAGCCTAGACTTTTACCCCGCCTATCGAATTGAGTGAAAGACCTTACGGGTTGGGACTTGTTTCTGTTGTAACGTACAATAGAATATACAACATATGTGAAAATTTGAACAACAAGTTTTACTATGATGATTCTGTGCTATGAACCGTGGTGGATATACGATAGACGATATTTATGAACATATTTATGTGGTGTTGATCAACGAATATGGTTTAAAGTAATTTCTTGATGGAACACGCAAGTTTGAACTTACAGGAAATACCAACACTCATCGCTGCAATAATTTGTCTACGTTTAAGATCGACTTTAAAACACATCCAGATTCCATTGGTCCTTTAATAAGATTTAAACCACGCGTGTTGGAGCCCAACAAAGTCACGATTCAGACTATGAAGTGAAATTGATCGAGGACCATCACGTGTCGGTGACGTGTAATATTATTAGCCAAGTGTACACCAATCAAGAACCATCGCATTCGCTTAATGATTTTATTGTGACATCGCCCAATGGCTATATAATTCGTGAAAACCCTCCAGTAGTGCTCTTTCATTCTGTGGCTGTTGATCCTATTAGTAATATAACATTAAGACTGATCAATAGAGAACAACAACTCATTCAACTAGATTCTACCACACCAGTGACTTACAAGTTAGTTCTAAAACCACTATGAAACTGTATAAAGCAACAACACCGTCTAGGAATGGTGTAAGTTGTTTGCCACGTGAATACACGTTCACACCTAAGGACAAGCAGATTTAACAGTATCTGGGTTACCACGTCAACCACCATAATGAATTCTATCCTAGAGGTGGTGAACCGCATCGAGGAGCAAGAAGGAGTGGTATGAATTGATCCCCATTCCTATCAAGCTCAAACACCAGGACTCAATAACAATGATGAAATTCAATTTGTTATCAACAATCAAGATATTGTTGCATCCGAGGGATGCACCCCCATCCCCCTATTATCTACAAATACATCCATCTCCACATAAACGCCCTACAGAAATTCTAAAACACAGCTCATAGTAACAACCTTCAATGACCCCGCAACTTGGACTTCAACGACCCCAGGCCAGCTCCTCACATCCTATGAAAAGTGCCATTATGCACAATCACCAATAAAAAGCTATAAAACCGCAAAGGAGAGGTAACTCGAGGTCAGTCCGCCAGTCAGTCTGCCTCAGTGTCACTTCGTGCCAGACCACTGCAGAACGCCGCTCTGCCGAAGGGTAAGTGTCTCAGCGATCTACACTCCTCACACATAGTCACACTTTCGCCCCTTCTTATTATTTGAATTGTGAAAGCATAAAGTTTAATAACTGTTCTGCAAAGTTTAGAAGTACTCCCAGTTGGAAGTACCAATTAAAGCCATACCTTTTACAAGTATCTGGGCATTTAGTTTATTTAATTAATTATTAAGATCCTACCCTTCATCCCCCGTTCCCGGCAGGATTAAGGGAACACTTATTTAATTGCTCCGTGGCACGCGTAGTCAGCCACGCACCTACGTCATTTTTCGTTTCTCTTGTTATTAGCGCGAGTCGCGCCTACGTTTGCATAATTCCAAGTAGCAGCCGCTCAGCTGATCAGAACCAAACAGCCCTTAACCTCGCACCCGCGAACTATCCAAGCAGACAGTACAATTGGGAGTTCTCCTTTTCGAGCCCGTACACGTTCTTGGACTGTTCAAACGCCCCCTTTCCCTACACGCTATTCTCCAGCATTCCCCCAAATTCCATTCTCTCCTTCCCCTGAACACCACATCGTAGAGGGCCCCCACTCAGGTCCCCTACAATATTTACACCCTACCACAGGAAAGTGTTATTCAAATGGAAGGTCGGCTCACCAAAGCCAACCATGCTTTTGCCTTTTTGCTTTCTGAGGTGCGCTATGTGATTAACGATATTGTGGTGGATAGCACTAGAAATGTGGGTATTTCAAGTGTTATGAAACTATACCCCTCTTATAGTGAGGAAGAAGGAAAAACACTTTGCATGGCAGGTTGTTGCCCTGACTGGATGGTACACACGGATGGCACCTTTACTGGATTTTTACCTCTTAAACTCATTTTAGGCTTTGCCGAAGATCACCAGCGTATGGTGGTCAACGCAAGGCAAGTGATTTATCTGGTTAAAAACAGGAGTGATAATTATGCCATCAAGGGAGCTGAAGATGGACCCATAGATTCAAAAATCCAATTACAACGAATGCTATGGAAAGTACCCCATAAATCCCTTGCCGATAACAAACAACTGGAAATGCTCAAGATTGTGGGAAGAGATATGCCTTTACCCATGGAATTTAGAAGCTGGGCGCTCCATGAGTGCCCCCTATTACCCACCACCAACATACACATTTGGTCTGTAAAAACAGCACGCTATTCAGAGAGACCTCTTTACATTATCGTAGGTTTTCAAACCAATCGCAAGTATCAACAAACCGAAGATGGTACGCAATTTGATCTCCTGCAATTGAGAAATGCACGTCTTTTCCTCAACGGAGCTGTTTTTCCCTATGAAGGTCTGGAATTTTCAAAAAATAATTTTGGCCCCCTGTACGACTTATTTTCTAAATTTAGATGGTCTTATTATCAAAAAGAGAATTGCCCCATGTTGTCACCCCAAGCGTTTAAAACAAAGGCACCACTGATTGTCCTTCACTGTACCTACTTGAAAGAGTCTATCAAGCAATCCAATATTGACATTCGACTTGATTTTGAAACGCATGACAATGTTCCAGCCAATACCACAGCCTACTGTTTGATCATTCATCACAAACAAGTCAACTATTATCTACTGTCCAACCAAGTGAGGAGTGTATAAATAACAGACCAACCCACGTCAAGCAGCTCAGTCATGAATTCCTTTAAAGCCTCAGGAGGTGTCACACCCATGAATTTAAAATCTGAGGAACAACGTTTCAAGACCTTTACGACGTGGCCTGTGCCTTTCATGAACCCTCAAGCCTTGGCGGCTGCTGGTTTCTATTATTTAAGAGAAACAAAAGCTGAAGTGAAATGTGTGTTTTGTTCCATTACCAAAGACCAATTGGAAGAGAGTGATGAACCTATACAAGAACATCAGCGCTGGTCACCCGCCTGCCCCTACCTGTGTAGAATGAATGTTGGCAATATACCTCGCCATTCATGCTACCCCTCACTAGTGCCTCTAGGTTATGAAAATAGGTATGATACTTGTGGACCTTATGGCGTCAACGGTACTTCGGTGAGTAGCTCACAGTCAAAAACACCCAGTTTAGAGAAATTAAGACATCATCGGTGTTATGGACGTTAATAACACAAAAGACGGTATTGTTGTATGAGTTGGTACTATCCCTATTCCAAAATGACAAAAGCATGTAAAACTTGTTATGCGAATAAAATAATGTAATAAAAATAGATTGTTGTTATTGTTATATCTCTTGTTCCCTCTCATACGATAAACTCATTTTTTTTACTAGAATAGGATGTAAGTCAATGCCATGGGTGTACGTTAGTCATTGATAGCCAGTCCGTGGTCAGTTGGACTTGGTCCAGGTAAGCGTCAACATGTTGCGCACACTGATTGTGGATTGTCAAGGGTTTAAAATTGGAGATAAGAAATTTATATTTAAGGAAGTGGCCATGATTTATTGTTCCGCCTTTTGGATATCACAAGCTACTCATTTGGTTTTTAAATCACCCTATGCTTTTGATTTGTTGTGTGAAAAAGACCGTAAACAAACCAAGTGGATTGAAACTCATATGCAACTAGAGTGGAATCAATGAACCATTTCGTATAAGCACCTGGACATGGTAATGAAAGCCCACTTGTCCTCAGCCAATGTGGTATTTTTAAAAGGTAATGAAAAACGCCAATGGCTACAAGCATTGTTGGCGCCTTACTGTCAATGTATTGATGTGATGGACTTGGGGTGCCCCTCGCTGCAAACACTTATGGACCGCTGCCCCTGTGGCAACATTACCCACACAGCCCTGGCCCATGTGTGGCAATTGTTTCATTGGCTAACCACCATGCCTGCTGGGAGTTGTTAAATAAAATTAAAACTCTAGGTTTATCTGTGAATGGCACCAGTGAGATTTCTACAAGCGACGTGTAAACATCTTCATTATACCATGGAGAGAGGGGATGCTACCGATAAAACGATTGTGAAGTTCTTGATGTGTAAAAAGAAACTAGACAGTTTTACGAAAGAAGAATTATTGGCTCTTCCAAAATCGTTCTTTTATTATGTGGCAGCAAATGCAGTGAAAGAAATCTGGCAACATGTACCAAAATCATGGACTCAAGACCCTGTGTTAAGTGAATTGCAACCATGTACGGATTATGATCACCATAAGCAAGTGGCCATGGCAAAATACAATCTATGCGACATTGTGCTACTTGTCAGCTGGTCAAACTCTTTCACGGTCGTAAAAGTTAGTGTAAAGACTTTGCTTCCCCATTCCACGGGTGTGATGGCAATAAAAAGCAACAACAACAACATCGTCTACAGAGGAAGAGGAAAATCAAACATTTTCCTCCACCTATGGAAAAGGATATGTCAAACTTGTACTGGTCATGGAGTCATTGACAAAGTCATTCAATACTTACCTTTTGAAATCCACTTACCTAGGTATCACTATTGTGGTCCAGGAACTCGTCCTGAAGAATTAATCCTTTGGATCAAGCACAGTCATCCTGCTTTAAGTCATGTGAAGGATAAAGTGTTGTTGAAAAAAGCTAAACAACGTTTGACATCCTGTAGAGCCTCAGTGGGAGAGAGGTTGGCAGCCCTAATTGTAATAAGTGTTATGAAATAAAAGTTAAATTATTTGTGGACATGAACATTGAAAAGGATTGAGGAATTGTCATTTCTTTGTATTCTATTTTTTGTAAATCCCTATTGCTATGAAATAAAACACAATTTACAAAAGCATAATGTATTTTAATTGAAAAATGACGATAACCATTTGTAGATTTTTTTAATTTTCACTTTTCACACATTGCGTTTTTTGTCAATTTTCAATTTCCACTTTAGAAAATGTCAGTTTAAAGTTTTTGTATTTTGTCGATATGGAAACATGGATTTCCTATTTTTGCATATCACTGTTAACACGTTTATGATTTAGTCCATGTTGAAAGTTTAGTTTTGTAAAACATACATTTGCTGATTTCAAGTTTTTGAAATGGTCTTGATGGAAGTGCTTGGTCAGGGTGAGAGTGCAGTCTCTTTGTGTTTGTTTCCAAAATCGTAGAGGCCTACTACTGCTACTGCAGGTAAAACTGTTTTACAAAATAATGCTTATCTATCGCTGCATTTCAAAAAAACAAAACTCTTCAAAAAATACTATTTATCATTTGCTATATTTATACATTAATTTCCCCACTATCCTACCTTGCCGTGTTTGCTCTGATCAAACAATCGATGCTACCTACACACAAGCTTTCTCTCTCTCTCTATAGCCATACATTCACACAACCATGCCTGTCTTTGGAAACTAATACCACCACGCTATTTATCCCAAAAGAACATCCTTGACATGCACACTCATCCCAAAGAACTTTTAGTTTACCATTTAACATTTTACCATTACAAAAAAGATTACTCTCTTAATATATAAATACAAAAAACAAATAGCACCTTTGTATAGCCTTAAAAAAACTATTTACCATTTACCATGACTCATTTTTTGTTTAAGTAATCTTTAATTTTTAATTTTTAGAAAACTTCTATTAGATTGTATTGTTCAGTTGAATAAACAAAACAGACATAACTTACACTTATTTTTCATGTAACGACTTCGCCGCAGTGTAGATTTTTATTTTTTAAAACAAAATAGCAGTGGGTTGCCTACTTCCATAGATAACAAAATGACATTTTTAGCCAACTTCAACATACCCCCTGTAAAAAGGAGATTTTGATAAACATACATATTTGGCACAAAAATAATGGCAAATATAGTCAATAAAGTAATATACAAAGCAGCAGTCTTGATGTTTCTTGCTTTACATGACAAGCTGATCTCGAATTGTTAATATTTCACCCTGTTGAGGGCCTTGGTAAAGATATCTGCTTGTTGATTATCTGTGTAGACATGCTTTATCTTGAACCATCCTTTGCTCAACTCATCACTGACAAAATGATATTTTATGTCAATGTGATTGCTGTTTAGAGTGAGCTGCCCAGACTTGATCATATTAATGGCACTCATATTGTCCATGGACAGAGTCACTGTTGGCTTTCTGTTGAGCAGTTCATGAACAAATGTGGTATGTGCTTCAGCTGTGCTACACATTTTGCTGCAGCCACACACTCAGCTTCAGCCGATGATAGTGCCACTGTAGTCCGTTTCATGGAGCACCAGGCGATAGGTCCATTTGCATATTTTATTACAAATCCTGTTGTGCTCTTTCTATCTTGATTTCCTCCCAGGTCAGAGTCGGAGAATGCTTCAATTTTCAGTAGATCTGCTTCTTTTGCAACATACTTAATGCCTTTTGTGGCAGTGACTTTTAAGTATCTTATTATTCTTTTTACATTTATGACATCATCTTGAGAAGGATCAGTGGTATGCCTACTTGCATGATTGACAGCAAAACTGATGTCAGGTCTAGTCTTGGTAGACAGATACAGTAAGCTGCCAACGCCCTCTATATCAGCAAACTCTTCTTTTAAAGCAGATGTTGTCTTTTTCTTCACTATTGGTGTTGACTTGGGTTTGGATTTTCCTAGCTTGAAGCGTTCTATTATCTGTTCAGAGTAGTTCTTCTGAGACAGTGAGATTCCATCTTGCTGAATCTCTATGTTCATGCCTAAATATTGTTTTGGACGGTCACACACAACAGTTTCAAAATTTCCTGGCAATGAATAGGGTCTTCTTCTTGTTAGTAAAGACACACATCTGTCAGATTTTGTTTGTTCCAGATGTTCAGTCTTTAGGAAATCACTTAGTTTTCTGTACCACTGACGGGGAGCTTGTCTCAGTTCATAAAGTGCTTTGTTGAGTGCACACACCATGCTTGAATGATTAAACCCCTGTGGTGGGCTCATGAATATTTTTTCTTTGAGATCTCAATACAGGAAAGCTGACTTTATCTCAAATGTCTTGATCACATATTTTCTTATAGCTGCTATACCGAGTAGAACTCTGAGGGACTGAATTCTCACAACTGATGAATATGTGTCACTAAAGTCTAGAGAATTCTTTTTTTTGCTGACATCCCTTAGCTACAACTCTATCACGATATCTTCCATCTTCTTTTAGTTTAAATACCCATCGGCTGGTTATTATTTTGTTGCCTTTGGCATATTTTTCTGGAACCATTGTCCATGCATTATTCCTTTTAAGGCATTTTTTCTCTCCTTGGATGGCTTTTTCCCACTGTTTCTTTTCAGCTCTTTCCATGCAGTCTTTATACGTTAGTTGAGCTTCATTTCCTTCATCTACAGTGCCCATATAATAATCATTGTGCCAGGCAGGCTTTCCTCTCTGTCTTCTTGGTCTTCCTTGTTCTTCTTCCATTCTCTGGTTTTCTTGACGTACATTTTCTCTTTGGTTTTGTTAATTTTCTTGGTGTGGTTGTTGATCCTCTTGTTCTTCTTCCACATCATCTTCTTCTTCTTTACTACTAGAATCTTCAATTACTTCTGATTCGGTGTCTTCTTGTTCTTGATTATTTATTTCAGCTTCTTTTTCATCCTCATCAAAATCTTCCACAGTGACAACTGATGCTGGGGCTGTTCTCTTCTCAGGCTCATAGACAGGTATTATGTCATGGGAAGTGTAGATTTTCTTGGATGTTTTGTTGAATATCTTGTAACCATTTGTTGGGTATCCCACAAATATTCTTTTGTTGCTTCTACTGTTGAGTTTCTTGTACTTTCATAATACTTTTGAGTACACTTCTTGCCCGAAGATGAACATTATTGACAGGACTGGTTTCTTGCCATACCATAGTTCTGCTGGTGTCTTCTCACAGGTGGAGGATGTATTCCTGTTGAGGAGATATGCTGCTGATTGGACGGCATGCCCCCACATGTCATTTTCTAGTTGGGCATCAAGTAGCATAGCTCTGAGTTTATTAAGCAGGGTCCTGTTCATGCGCTCCGCTTTCCCGTTCAGTTCTGGAGTGTGAGGAATTGTATTGTCCAGCACTGTTCCATTTTTCTTGCACCAATGTTTGAAGAAATCACTGTTGTACTCGCCACCATTGTCAACCCTCAGTTGGTGTACTTTTATGCTGAATTAACTTGAGCTGTAATACTGTATTCCTGCAGATATTCTTCAGCTTCATCCTTTGTCTCTCGAAGGTACACTTCCAGAAAATGAGAGTAGTCATCTAGCACTGTCATAAAATAATTTTTGCCATTGTATGTTGGTGGATCAAGCTTTCCACATACATCACTATATATTATCACCAATGGACATGTAGCTCTAGCTCTCAGAGTATTGAAAGGAACTCTTACTTGTTTAGCTTCTGTGCACAAATCACACTTGATTTCTTTACATTTTGACAGGCTGCTTGATAGTCCTTGGCTGAGTTCTGGCAGTTTCTTCAGATATCTTGTACGGATATGGCCCATCTTCCGATGCCACATCATGGGAGTATTTGTTTCTTCTTTCTTTGTCACGTGAGCTTGCACGTGGTTTTTCATGTCTATCACGAACAGACCTACTCAATTTTTACTGCCTGTCATTAAGACATTTCCATTCTTGCCAAATATTTTAACTTGGTTGCCTTTAAACAGAACTGTTCCACCTCCATTTGTGACAGTTCACTGACAGTAGATTTCTACTCAGCTCAGGCACATATGAGACATTCTGAAATATGATATCTTTGGTTTCAATGTCTCCTTCAAGTTCAGTGACCATAGTCCCACCTTTCTTTGCAACTTTTATATTTTGAGGCTGAGTTGTTCTCCTGTTGGTGAGCAGCGTATCTTGTTTGGTCATATGGCTCTTGCATCCACTATCCACAACAAACTCTTCAAGAAACTCTTCTCCAGATTTTTCTTCTGTTGTATGACATTGTTTTTCAATCACGTATAGCTCCTGTTCTCTATTTTGAACCCTTTTTCTACGCATCTTCTCTCTGTGGCAATTCCAATGTGGATGATTGTCTAACCTACAATATTTGCATGGTCAAAAGTCTTACCTGCATAGCTGCCAGAGGTTTCGTGTCCACCTTTATTACAATTTTTACACTGCAGATCACTTTTTCCTGAAGCTTGCTGATGTTGATTCTGTTTTGGCCTTCCCTGGTCTTGCCTGTTAGGAGGGCAGTTGATAGCTTTATGTCCAATCTTCTTGCACTTTTAGCATTTCACTTGACTTGGATTGTAGGGTTGCTTTTCAGTCTTGAAAACTACTTTGAGTTCTTCAGTTGTATTTGATTCTTCTTGTATGATAAGTCTTGAATTGAGATTTTCCAGGGTTCTCTCAGCAGCGGGTGTGGCCTCCCACACTGTATTAAAATATCTGCATTGACCAGGCAGAGTGGTAATTATTTTGGTGATTACCAACTGTTCACTAATGTCTTCTTTTAGACTCCTGAGTCTTGCCACTAGATTTCTTACTTCAGATATATTTTGCATGCGGGTTTTGTTGTTATCGAACTTGTATCCGCAGAAAGATGGCAATAGCTGATACTTATGTTGTTCGGTGTCTCTCTTGTATATTTTTGTTAGGAGATCGAACATCGATTTTGATGTTTCACAAGTTAGCACTAGAGGTTTCAAAGAGTAATCTATTGTCTTGAGAATGTAGTACCTAACTTTGGCATTCTTGGCCTCCCATTGTTCCAAATCCTTTGCCTTGTCCGTATCTGGTTATGTAGCAGTTCCTTTCAGGAAAGATAGGAGATACCTGGATTGGAGCAGCGTTGTTAAATCTAGCTCCCATAAAATATAGTTTTCTCCATTTTTTTAGCATGGTAAATCCTTAAACTCACCCACACTATCTTCTTCGGTCATCGTTTGCTGAGACGCTGGTCTTGCTAATTCTTATTTCTTGATTTTCACGATCCTCTTAGCTCAATGAGCGTGTCTGAAGCCCCTGTTGAAGTAATCTTTTCTTTTATATTTTTAGATAACTTCTATTAGATTCTATTAGATTGTATTGTTCAATTGAATAAATAAAACAGACATTACATACACTTATTTTTCACGTAACGACTTCGCCGCAGTGTAGATTTTTATTTTTTTAAACAAACGAGCAGCGGTTTGCCAACTTCCATAGATAACAAAATGACATTTTTTGCCAACCTCAACAGTTTTAAATTATCAACTCAGTCAATATTAAAATAAAAATACTATGGTTGCACAGGGCTTTAAAGAGCAAAAAGCCTAAGTGGTTTCCACTATTTACAAAATCCGCTATTTACAATCATGAAAACAAATATTTACAAAATACAAGATACTAAATTTACTAGTTAAAAAAAGCTATGTTTCTAAACAATCAAACACAGAAATCACACCACTTCCTCGTGGTGATACCTCCATGGTAGACTGGTGAGCAGGTCATTCGTCCACACACGTTTGTTATCCATTGAGGCGAGGGTGCGTTTTCTCTGTTCCACAAGACGTAAATTATGGTTCCTGGATTGTATCCTGCACTGTTTATACAACATAGTTTTGCCAGTTTGTAAAACCGATAGGTAGTCGTCTACACATAGCGATTTTACAACAGCCCTACCTACGCCTTTTGCTCTTTTGGCTTCCTTACAGTCTAGTGTGCGATAGGCATACATTTCGGAAGCCAAACCATCGAATTCCGTCATGATGGAATCACGGCATTCATCTTTTAAAACACCCATTTCCTTCTTGTTTTTATGGCCAGCTGAAACACGTTGTCAGCGTTGTAGGGAGAGGTGTCGAACCAGTCACTATGTTGCCTCATGACGTCATAGGGGTTGCTGTGGGGAATGTGGTAAATGAATGATTCCGTATCCATGTACAAAAGAGATACGTCCTTAAGATATTGTTTGGCAAACTCGTAGTGGAATCGATACATGACCGATTGGGAAAAGTCGAAAATTATTTGACCCAAATAAATGGGCTTATCCATGGTCACAATGGTCCTACACATTTCAATAGTGGCCAAATTATCATCAATAATTTTGATTGATTTGAAATTAGGCTTGGCAATTTACCGCCGGGCACCGTAACGTCCTTCCCAATCATTAACCAATTTAATGTCACGGTATTTGCGGACATTTTCCATGGACTTGCCATAAATGCAGTTGATCATTCATTAAAAATAAATAATTTCAAACTGCTGTGTTGCCATTTGCGGGGCTCTGTGTTGAGTTGCATGTATGGCTTGAGCCATGCTTTTTGTGCAAAGGAAATACCCCTGTGGATTTTCTTCAACACTAAGCCTTAGGCTAGGCATTGCACCAACATTTGGATATGTAGCACATACCGATTTTTTTGTAAAGTGTGCCCATGAGTTTTTCAATTTTCACTTTACTGTTTGCGGGAACCATTCGCTGTGGGCAGAATGGAAAATTAGCATGTTCATCATACAACGATGAGGGATATTCAACATCCACTTCTAACACATATCCACGGCCTGTTTCTTGGCTGGCCTTTTTCACATTAAATTGTGACACTTGTTTCTCTGTCAGCCAAGCAAAATCCCCATAGGGTGAAGGCTGGCTCATGGGATAGCCATACAAATTATTTACTTCGTAGTACATTAAGTACGATTCTGGTTTGTCTTGTGAATAAGAGGGCATGTACGAATTATTCGCTTCGGCATGGCGCTGGTTAAGCGATACAAAGCCGCCGCGAATGCCCTTTTCAAAGAATAAGACCATATCTACATCTGTGAGTAAATCCAATTCCACTTGCGTATATTTTAAAGCTGCGTCCAACGACAGACCTGGACTTGTATAATAGTGAGTAGGGTCAAGGCCATAAATGTGAAGACACAACTCATGGAATTTTTGTAACACATCTGTCAGCAGCAATACATCGAGTTTTAGGTAATGCATAGCATATTCACCTAGCGTCTTGATATCAAACACTCGCCAAACATGCCATGCATGTGCATAGTCTTCATCGGAAACGGTAGTACCTGCCAGGTTAGAGTAAAATTTCTCTTGCAATGGGAGAGTCTTCTGATCTAACACGTCCCAGCTGTTACAGAAATCATAGGAAAAAATATATTTCCGAATGCACAATTTAAATTGCTCATGATTTTTAAAATGCATTCTGGTGTATTTTAATTCCTTCTCATCCAAGCCGTTCACGAGGCTGTCTAGCGAGGATGCCATAACCTTAAAGGAATCTAGAAATCGAATGCAAAATTCGCCCAACCGCCATGTCAAGGCTGTAAAACGTTCATGGTTTTGGGGGATAATTGAAAACGACCCCATGCTGATATAACCCAATTCACGAATCAAAAACTGAATATCATAATTTTCCAGATTGTGGAAAAACACACTGATAAATCGAGGAGATCGGTGATTCACATTATACTTTTTGTGGGCAGCTCCCCGAAACTCCCCTGTAAAGTGCGTGTGGTCACGAACGGTATCTTCAGCACTGACCAGTGGCTTTTCACAAATATGTCATGTAGTGGCATGCTCATACTGTTGCTGCTGTTCTGGAGTTAGGCTCATGGGTACCGGGTTGTCCAGTAACTGTTGTACATGATTCGCCAACTTAACAAGTTGGTCCAAAAACCATTTCGTACAATCTGGTCCCTTACGGGATTCATAATAGGATTTTGTGGGGTCATAGGCACACACCACGTTAAATCCTATAGCAAAGGGTTCATGTTTTTGAATAGGTGTGGTTGAGCTGATGGCGGGATCTGGTTCACATCCCGCCATGGGTGTGGTAAGAGCTACAAAATACACATACACCTCAAAAGGCACTGTGTCACGCTTGTGAATGTTCTTAAAATTCAACACAGCGTCCTTTCCTTGTGGCAATACTTGCTTCACCGCTTCCTGTGAAACAGAATCTACCCTATATCGTTCCAAAGGCATAGGGCTAACAAAATATTGTAGATAACGATCACAAATATGTTTTACACCCTGGTACTTCGACACTTGTCTGCCTAGCAATGTACTCAAATTCTTAATAAGGCAATAGTGATTCACATCTCCCTGAGACAAATATAAAATATGAATGAGGTGTCGTTTTGGTTCTTTTGTGGCATAAAGAGGACCCACAAATTCATTACCATTAAGGCCATACACCATGAACGGTAAGTCCTGGTTTTCTTGTTCAAACCTATGGATATCAGTTAAGTCCATAGGGAACGACACATGAGTTAAATTTAAATTTTGTTTTAATTCATCAAACATGGCCTTGTACTTTCCTGGTCGACAACTGTCACGTTGTGCTGGCTGCAAATACGCGGCCACTGACCAGACTAAACATTCATCATCCTCATTTTTTATATTAACCACAGCTTTTTTCGAAGCTATTGCATGTTGTAAAGGGATATAGCTAGACCCAGCATTAAACGGGTTGAATTGACAAATATTAATTTGTAGGTGATGAATTTTGTCTAACGCAAGACCACTGGGTCGTTCTTGCAGTTTATCAAATTTAGTCAGCAAGGCATTCACCACGTAGGATTCATACCACTGTTCCAAATTAAGGGCTATGAATAGCTCTTGCATTTACTGCAAATATAAAATGTTTCTTTATGCTCTACGTCCTTCTTTTTATATATGGAATCGCTCACCAGTTCTGTATTCACCTTTAAAGCTGTATGCAACCCTTGCGCTGTACAAATTTCATTTAAAAAAATTTCAAAACAAGATTCAAAAAATTCTTTTGGGATTAAACTTTCTCTAACATCAACCACGCGATCAGAGCAAACACGTGATTTAAAACAACTGTTTAAGGGTTGCCTAGTTAACGTATAAGCAGCAGTAAAATACATTATTTTGAAAGAACACTCTCACCTTAGTTTTCAGCTGACAATGGTCCCACTTTAGAGCCTCTTAGTTTTCAGCTGTTGTGGCTAAAGCAGTAAAGATTTTTTTTTCAAATATCTGAAAAGAAATAAAATAAACAATCATAAGTATATCGATTCCATATAGTTTATGGATTTCATAAATAAAAGAAAATCAAACAGGTTATATATATAAAATCAAATCTCACCTTGACTTGTAATGCTTTGCTTTATTCCCGTCTCGTGGGCTAGTGTGGTATTGGTTTCTGTCTCTAGGTGCCTGTCTTTCTCTCTCTCTCTCTCAATCCCTTTCCCACACACAAGAGGTACACACGTTTATCTGCAAACAAATAAATCATTCATTTATCAACTTATCAATCAATAAATAATTGCTTGTAAATATATATAAAACAATAAATATATAAACAAATACCTACCCCACAACAAGGTTATCAGACAGATCCTACACACACCCAAAGTACACGGGGCTACATGACTGCGTTGTCGCAGCCTCTAAACTGAGGAACCAACCAACCAACTAAGTATTTTCCACCAACACCAAAACTGTTGAACAAGACCAAGTGTTTCACACAACGTTGTAGCGTGTTCAAAGGTAGTCACATACGTGCGAGTGAAAATGTTAACGACATGTCTTTATATATGTCACGTTGCATGTATAATCATTTTTGTTTCCCACGCTTTTAGCATTTTGTTATCATGCACGTGTACAGCTAACTTCCAAGGTGAACACCTGTGTCAGGTCATATTACAAATCAACTTGCATTTTCTCACGCACGAACCAAAAAGGACGTGACTTTTTAGCTTACATGTGGGTTCACACGTGTTCACGTGCATTTCACTCTCCCCTCCCACCATGATTGTCTGATCGTTTGACCTTCAAGTGTCCCCTCTGTAGTTTTCCATTCACCTGTTGTCAAGTCATATCAGCGCATTCCAATAAGCTCAAATGACAATCACATCCTGCTAGTCTGCCCCAGCAAGTGTGTTTTCTCTACTCGTTCCTGAGTCCAACGATACCTCATAGGTCAAAATTCCATCAAAGGTTCAGGAAATATCAACAAAAATGTAATTATGCCCTTTCTCAAATAGATTTGGTTAAGGTGACTAGACTAGGTTAGCTTAACTAGAATAGGTTAGGTTAAGCCATGCTCGCCAGATTTATTTGAAAAGCGCGCCATGTAAGTTGTTGCGCGCTGCCGCCATCTTGGAACTTTTTGATGACACCTCGTAGGTTAGGTTAGGTTAGGCTAGGTTAGGTTAGGTTAAGCTTTATTTGAAAAGCGCTCCATGTACGTAGTTGTTGCGCTCCGCCACCATCTTGTAGGTGGAAAGCCGTAGGTGGGGCCAGAAACGCTAAAAAACCACTACTGCACAGTTTTTGTCGTAGAGACTTGAAACTTGGTTAAAGGTAGAGGGGGTAGGGAGCTTTCATTTACGTTAAACAAACTTTTTGTAAAATTCTTAGTTTCCGAACTATAAAAATTTCAAAATTGAACTTTTTTCTCACACAAAATAATATATAACGAGTGGTCCAAAATAACGAGGGCGTCACCTCAAGTCCTACGACACCTCATTTGTCAAACTCCGACAATGGGTTCGCGAGATATCAATTATTTTAAACTACATGTATTGCTGGTGGCCTATTCAGTTACCCCTGCGTTAGAAGCGCTATTGCTCCCCTACTGCCGTCTCTTGTGTGGGTTTTCGCCTAGGAACACCAAGCTGGCTCATCAGCGGGCTCTCGGTGTCTGTGCCCGGACCAATATACCAGCCTTTTTGGAAGCCTTTATAGGGTGGTGAAAGGCTGCTTGCACCCTTAGCTCTCGCACAGGCACGCTTCATAAGAAGGGAGGTAGTGTACAGTTCGCTACTCCTGTGGGGACTGGGCATGGACACCAAGAGCTCGCTGATGAGCCAGCTTGGTGTCCTGGGCGAAATCCCACACAAGACGCGGCACAAACCTAGAAGAATTGCTGAGTTTTAATTCACTGGCCGTGAAAGCCAATATACCACATTTACGAGGGTCGAGTCATAAGTCATGGCAACTATATTTTTCTCGCGAACAAGAGACAACACGGAATATCTATGATATGCATATAGAAATATAGGGCATGCACGAATGCGTAGAGCCTGAAGATAAATCCTGACGTAAGGAGATGCTCGTAGGTAAGTGACAGAACATAGACCATTTGAAAACATTGTTTTATTATGGTATAAACTGCAAATACGCAAGACTACGTTCCAAAGAACAGGTCTCCACTGGTTACAGACCTTCGAAATAATCACCCAAGGTGTCTACTGTGCGTTGCCAGCGGTGGGGCAGGCACTGAACTCCATTCGCTGCATGTGTATCCCTAACGTGTAACACCTTCCTCCGAAATGCTGTTACGATGTCTTCTTTGTTAGCAAACCGTCGTCCACGTAGTGGCTTCTTGACTTCAGGGATTAGATCATAGTCACATGGGCTCAGATCAGGTGAATAAGGCGGTGTGGAAGAACCTACCATCCCCACCGTTGTGAGCGACGCTGAACGATGACTGCTGTGTGAGCTGTCACGTTATCGTGTAAGATTATGGCGTCGTCCAAACGATCAGGACGTTTGGTTCGCACTGCACGGCCCAATTGGTGCAACAAAAAGGAATTGTAATACACTGCATTGACAGTGTGCCCCTCACGCACTGGAAGACACACAAGAACACCTTGAACATCGTATGCCAGGATGACGATAACCTAATTGGGCTACGGATTTTGTCGAACCTTGTGTCTCCATGATGACCCCCGATGACGCCATTCACTTGACTGTTTCTTCAGTTCAGGTTCATAAGCACGTGCCCATGTTTCATCGACTGCAATAATGCTATTCAACATGGCTTGTCCTTCCTGCTGAAACCCCTCCAGATTGATGCGGCATGTTTCGTAACTAGTCCACTTCTGTACCTCCGTTAAGCGATGTGGCACCCACTTTGCACACATATTACGCATCTGTAGGTCCTCGTGTGAAATGTGCTGTATTGTTGCCGCTGGTATTGCTGAATGTTCTTGCAATTCTGCTATAGTCCAGTGCCTGTCCTCCTGCAGACACTGATCGATAACCATTATCCGTACATCTTTGTTCATGGACACTGGACGGTCTGGACGAGGCAAATCGGCAGTTGATACTCTACCCCGTTTGAACGTCTCCACCCACCTCGCACACCTAATGTTTCCCGCAGCTCAGAATGGCATTGGCGTATATTTCTGCCGCGGAGAACTGCGATTTTAATATACGATCGTTGCTGCTGCTTGTTGACTTCCATTGTGTGACGCTCTCACTCACACACTGAACTTGGGGGCATGCTCAGACCCACACTGTTGTTTACATACACCATCTAGTGGCATCCTACGCAAGTACATACCGTACGTTTCCAAATGCATAGCGTAGATTTTATATGTTGTCTCCTGTTCGCGAGAAATAAAAAAGTTGCCATGACATATGACTCGACCTCCGTATGTGTTTAAGAAGAGGCTGAAATTGTCTGTAAATACTCCGATATACTGTAATTACTCTAGTTTTTAAATCGCGACCTTGAGTACGTTGTGTGTATGATATTTATGTTGGTAATTTGCATGTAAGTGTACCAATTAGATACCGGGAAATTAGCCCCAATTGCAAATAAATTAAATGACAGAACACGGTGTCCACCACAGACGAGACGAATAGAGACCAGAGAATGGAGGGAAATTACGTACAAGGAAAATTCCCTTCAGTTCACCACGGGCAGCGAATTGAGACACGGATACTACAAGGCCCCAATAACCTGGCCATTTGCTAACCACTACGCCAATACCAATCCCATAAAACTAACAAATCCTGACAAGTTGCAACTCTGTTAGGAAAGTATTCGACCTTATTATTGGTTTCAGAAATCTCAAGTCAATAACCTAGTAGTTAATTCAAAGGTACAGTCGTGTTCAAACCTAATGTACTTGTTTAAATTATTACAGCACGGTTTACCAAGTAAAGATATAGCCTAGCTTAGGGTACTCTAACTGCTAGTCCAGTGTTTGTCATAAATAAAATTCAATTAATTTCTTTGGCCAAATCTAAAATTAAAGGTTTTAAAAATAAAACACATTACATGCATTAATTTAAATCCTGAATCCAGTTTCTACGATTATTGGTTCAAGAAATCTTGAGTCAATGACCTAGTAGTTTCGCGTTTTAGTAATATTTTGGAAAATAAATAACCCGTGGTAAAGAGGGCTTAATCCTGAGTAAAATGAGCCCTCACACAACTTATTGGTTCGAGACATCTCTGGTCGATGACCTACTAGTTTGGTAAGATTTGGGGAAATCAATGGTCCACAGTAAAGAGGGCTTAATGCCGAGTAAAATAAACCATCGCACGACCTCTCCGATCATTTGTTTGCGAGTTGTCGGGAAAGAACCGAACAGTAAGGTACAGTGCGTGCTTTAACGCTCACGGCTACGGGTAGGACAGCTCCCGTTACAATTGGCCGTCAATAACCAATAAATAATCATTGGAAAAGCCCGCCGTCTTACAAGAGCCGCGAGTGAGTATGCATACAGATAAATTAATTTTTCACCGCCGGGTGAGGGTAGTTTTTATCTTGGGGTGGAATTAATTAGTCCATAGGAAAGGGGGCTTAATCGCAAGTAATTTGAAACCTCACATGGGTCTCTACGATTATTGGTTCGAGAGATATCGATAAAAGTCGATCTGCAAGGTACAGTCAAGTGCGCGCGTCGAGGTATAGTCACGTTCAAAAGAAGTGTACTATTTTAGACCGGTGTAGGCAATCTACTCTTGTTATTTCTAAATTACTTGATTTCCTATCTGAATTTTTGGATTTTTTAATGTGAAGCCCAATATTACATTTAAGGATATCCATTTCATTATTGAATGCCATCATCATCATCATTTCCCCTTTTCCAGTTGACACTGGGTAGGGGTAAATATGGTTCCTCTCCACTTTGTTCTGTCGTTCCACCATTCCTCTTTCGACACAGTGTTCCAATCCAGGTTCCGTTTTCTAATACTATTCTCCACCGAGTCCATCCACCGTATTCTTGGTCTTCCTCGTCCTCTCTTCCCTGTCATCCGTCGTTCCAGTGCTCGTCTTGGTAGCCTTACTTCATTCATCCTTTTGACATGTCCAAACCATCTCAATCTGTTTTGCTCCAGTTTGTCATTGAGTTCCTGTACTCCCAGTTCTTTCCGTATATCTTCATTTCTCACTCTGTCCCTCCTCGTTTTCTGGACCATTCTTCTCAGGAATCTCATCTTAGCTGCTTGTACTCTGCTCTCATTCCTCTTAGTCATTGTCCAAGTTTCTGCTGCATATGTCATTATAGGAACATAATATGCTTTGTACATAACTTCTTTAGCCTTAATTGGTATATCCTTATTCCACACTAGTCCCCGTACCTGTTGGTAGAAGCACTCCCGAGTTGTATTCTTCTGCTAATTTCCAAATCTAGTCTTCCATCTTCATTCAGTTCACTTCCCAAGTATTTGAAGTGTTTCACCACTTCCAATTCCTTATCTCCTACTTTGATTACTCCTTTTCCTTCCTTCTTATCTCTACTCATCACCACTGTTTAACTCTTCTGCACATTTATCTTCAATGCCCATTGCTCAATCTTTTCATTTACTACGTCTAACTGTTCTTGTACCTCCATCTCATCCTCACCCCAGATCACAACATCGTCTGCAAACAACATTACCTTCATCTTTGCCCTACTATATTCTTTCATTGCTGCCTTCATGATGTCATCCATCACCATTAAGGACAATAAGGATGACAACACACTTCCTTGCTTTAGTCCAGTGTCAATTTTAAACCATTCCGATGTCCCGACTCTAGTCTTCACACTACTGTAGCACTCCATGCACATTCCATTTAACATGTCTCTCAGTTCCTTGCCTATCCCCCTATTTGATAAGCTTTCCCAAACTTTTGTTCTAGGGATGTTATCATAGGCCTTTTCTAGATAAATAAAAGTCATTACTGTATCCTTCCCACATTCCCAACTCTTTTCAATGTTCCGTATGTATTTCTATGAAATATAAATGTATTTATAGCGTTTTCCAAACATTCGTTATTAGACTTAAGTATAACATAAGTATTTTAATCCCTAATGACCTCAACGTCATGTACCTTAATAGATCAAGTATTGATTGGCGTACACTCACATACAATCCATCTAACAATTCGGATATCAACAAACATTTTGCTATATTTGCATTGTAGTCAATATTTGTTACTTATATGGGACTTTTAGCCTACTTTTCACATTCTGTAGAAATGAGGAATAAGTAGACTTATGAGATCAGTTGAGTTGGTTGGTTTCTTAGTTTATGGGCTGCGACAACGCGGTCATGTAGCCCCGTGTACTTTGGGCGTGTGTACAGATGAATCTGTTTGATATCCGGTGTTAATATTGTGATGGCTCTATTAGTGTTTGCCATCTGTAATCCAAGTAAGGACTGCAGACGATCAATTTCAAGTAGTTCCTACTTTTGCTACCAAATGCTACCGTCAACGACACCTAGCTGTGAACTTGGCTTCTAGATGCCATCGTAATCAGCACCAGGCAATGAACGTTGCAACTTAAGAGCATTTATCAAATCTAACCTACAAATTTAACTTCACACAATTGAAATTATTGGAAGGTTCGTTTTCATGGCATAAACATGGGCCTGCAGACTTATGCGACCGATCGGGGCAAATGTGTGTCTGTCTGTGTGTGTGTCCCTCTTATCAACTCCTAAACGGCTGCAGCTATCGAAACCAAATTTGGCTTGAATAAGGATCCATTCCTAAATATCTCTCGGCCATATTTGAAAATGACATCAGTGCTACCAAGTGCTGAAAAATCGAAATTTAAATTTGAGCTCTATGTTGGATATGCGTGGGAACTGCTCCAAAATTGACTCATGTGTGGATCATATTACATCAGTTTAATTTACAGGAGACCATACATGACAGTGTTGCCAACATGATTCTCTGCCTGCTGAAAAAGTCCAATCTTTAAATACATGTAACTTCAACACTATCTATTGGATTTCAACCAAATTGGGTATGTGACGCACCGGAGCAGATATATATATGCGTTTTCTTTAGTGTCAACAGGGCTGCCAACTGTTAAAAAGTGCACCCCGTACAATTTTATCCTAATCTCAATGTATCAGAATGTTTGCAGGACAACAGTTCTAAACTTTCCATTCATATAGTACCTGCAAATTGAGATTAATTTTCAGTACCCGATATACGACAGTACTGCCAACATGATTCTACGGGTGCTGATAGGTTTAATGTTTAATCGCATGTAATTTCCATACTACTAAGTGAATTTAGTAATATTTCAAGTTAAATCTGAGCATCCCATTGAAGGCAGTGTCGCCAACCTGATTTTACGCATGCTGATAAATTCAGTGTTTAAATACATGTAACGTGCATACTATCTTTAGGACCTCTACCAAAGATTGCACGTGCATTGTGGACATTAAGAGATGGAACTAAGAATAATATTCAGGGTCGCCAGGTCTGCCAATTGTTGACATATATTCTCTATAATTTTAAGAAAAGTAGGCTAGTTCGTTTTGTTTTTGTTAAGATACTGAAAGTGGTGCTTGCTTGCTTGCTTGCTTGCTTGCTTGCTTAGTGCGATGAATGCCCAGAATAGAGTGGATTGTGCTTGAGCAGTTACTCTCGTCACTGAACACGGGGAAATCATGCAGGGCTTAGTATTATATTTTATATTTTGTACTTATTAATCATTTTACTTTCATTAGTAATTTTAGTTATTACTATTATTGTTATTATTGGGGGTGTGGTGGTTGGACGTGCGGGTAGGGTGTAGTGGAGGAGGTAGGGGGTTAACGGAGCCACCCTCTTGGAAGAGCCGCTAACCCGTTTCTTACATCTCTGATGATGAAATGCAGCTGAAACTCAAAACACTAATTTTCCCTGTGGTAGGAGTAGTTTTAATCTTGGAGTGGAAAATATTGTTGAGTGGATAGAGGGGTGGACACCTCTCTTTTGAGTCATCTTAGTTATTTTTCACGTTCCTAGTTTGGGAGATATAGCCTACTTTCCGAAAAGTGAGACAGAACCACCACTACCTTGATTATTTTAAATTACTGTTGTGCAGAAGGTTGACGGTTTTGTGGTCTGTTGTGAAGGCTATTTTGATGCCTTGCTTCTTGAGTAAATTGGTAAGTAGGCCTATTCGCGTTCGCAAAATTGACTTTCCAATATGAGAAAATTATTTCTCGTGGAGAGTCCGGGCCACCCGTGTAATCTGTGGTCGCCTCACTCGCGCAGTGCCTCCTAGATTGCACAAGGCTGTGACTAATAGCAGGGATTGTGAACTTCCATCTTGGTTCTTCAGGAAATAGATGAAATTTTATGTCTCTTTATCTTTACTTATGGAGTCTGAAGAAAGATGAAAATATGCAAAAAATGAACCATTTATAAATAAAACTGGCAAAACTACCACATTTGTATCAGGCAAGTAAAATGACAGACGAACCTGTCTGCGTATATTATGCAATCAGCTGTGTGAATGATGTAAAAAAAGAGCGAGCATATTACTCATTGAGTGCAGAACTAATTTAACCTTTACTCATGCATATGTGTTTTAGGCCTATTATTAACCACAACTTAAAATTAAACTAACAAGTGCAAATGTTACAATATGATTGCCACTTACATTAAAATATAAAACTATATTAAAACATTACACTGATTACAATGCGGTTAGTTTACAAGGTGCAGAGAATGTCATTCCTCCTTTGCTCTTCTTGTGCACATCCAGTAATGAATAACATCCAATAGAAGGGCTGTAAACTGGTCATGTTGCAATCCTGTTTCCTGCACTCTCTCGCAATATCCTCAGTAGCATCCACTGTACTCTCCCATACTACAATCTCACTTTCCACAGGAATAACATGTCTTAGGCCACATGCTTTGAGGGTTGTAAGTTCACCTCTACAATCCTTCGCACGTTGACTTCCATGACCACATTCCCTTATTTATGGCACTTTGGTTTGCCTGTGTTATTTATTGGCCGCAAAAGCGCCGACTGTGTTCGTGTTACCGCTATTCGTACATTCTACTGACTTCGATCTTCTGTCTGTCAGCCATGTATATTGAACCTTGGCGTCAAACTTTCAGCATGGGAATGTCCAGCCCCCTAATAAAATAAGCACTGTTTGGCAACCCTACGAATACCTTATCGCTATGTCTCTGAGCCCCGCCTCCCGTCTATCTAACATTAGCTAATTCTCCAAAACGAATGGTCTATTGCCCTTCGTTCCTGGAATTTGCTGTGTTCCAATGTACAGCATCACGCCTGTCGACGTGCTTCCCTCTGGACAATAATCTGAATGTCGTGTTCACGTCTGCAGAAAATGTTGGTTATTGGTTTTTCTTTTTTTTCCCGTGATCATACATAGCATTTACACCCAGAAGATGGGAGGGGGCGGGGGGACGATGACTATGACGATAACGTACAAGAGTGGGCAACTCGTGTGGAAAATGTATTCACCTTGTTTCAGGATGCAGTGATAAGTTTGACAAGTCCTGAGGAGATTTCTCGTGTAGGTGGGGCTGCCAAATAGTACTTATTTTATTAGAGAACTGGACAACCCCATCATCAAGGTGAGCGCACATCTTATTCTATACGTGTGGGACAGATGACCTCGTAGTTCCTCCCCTTACAACAACAATAACTAACTATTCTATACATGAAACTCACCGAGATGTCCTTGTCCACTTGCCTGGTGGCTCTCATATTTACACCTGCATGGACATTTTGCAACCAATTCACATACAAACCGTGACCTCGGGTCCACTGGGGATCTGCGATAAAGAGAACATCTAAACTCCGGGAACATTAATGTTTGTGTGCCTCGTCTGTATATTTCAATTATGTTAGAAATTAGATAGTGTAACGAGATTGAATTTTATTCCTTGATTGTAAGAAAAAAGGAAGTGTGGTCGATGGTAAAGGCTATTTATGTTCATAATTTCCTTTTAGTACCGAAAGAAATAGGTGACTTACCACAAGTATAGCAATGTCATTGGAAACCGACTTAGATTCATAATCGCGATGCATGAAGAGTTCTGTAGCATTACGGACTTGGGAATCTCCATTCACCTCATGCGTACTGGACCCAGCCACTATTGTCATATATGATCTAGAAGCTCTACTGGTGAAGCAATGAGCGGCTGATAGCAGTTTACTATATGTTACCAATGATCCTCCGCAATAGTGCTGCCCATTAACCTGAATGGACACCTGCAATAGATAATTTAACTTACAGTCGGTATTCAGCATTCGGACATGTGCACGAAATATTAGCGAAATCCAAACAAAACAGAATCGATTCTAATTGGCTAGACCTAGCCTCCAACACCCAGTGGCGTAGTCCTGGGATTATGAGTGTGGTTTCCTACACTCCCTCCAAGGAAATGCCAGGATGATATCCTAGGCCTTAATAATCACTGGTACAATCACCAGAGTAACACAGGCTATCAGATACACTCCCAAGTGCTCGGAGGTGAAGACTAAGTGGTTTGCAGCCTCTAAAATGAATCAATGAACATAATCGTGCTGGAAGGCATCTTTAAGTGTTACTTTTGTAATCGAAATGTAATGTTTTTCAGTCGGTGAACACGAGTGTGCCAAATAGTGAGGCTGGTTGCTTCCCTGAAGACAAATACTACATAAGATTAATAAATGTATGTCTCAAATGGCAGATCATTAGCAACTTAAGGACAATTGGTCTTTCTATATAATTAAATAGTTCAATTAACTTTTCAGCAAATCTAGTTGACCGTCTGAACAAACAAACATAGTCAATTAAATTATTTTTGGCTAATCAAATCAGAAGTTCAACAAAAAATACCCTACTTAAAATATTGGGAACGACACATTCCCGTATGACTTCATGACCTCCAATTTACGACTTAATGTTTTTATAAATCAAAGAATAGTTATAGTAATTAAAAATGCCTCATTTAATATGGAATTGTTTTTTTTTTTCGGAAAAGAGCAGATAATATATCTGTTCCGCCACTTAAAGCAACAACATAATATGAATAATGTGTCCAATATCTCGTGTTTATTGAAACAATCCATAAAGTTTGTCATCCAGGCAATAATTCGAAAAAAAAAAGTATGTTGTAGTAATAAGAGGAAATAACTTTAAGTTTCAGCCCAACAGTTGGGCTGCCATATGTACTGTAACTGCTAATGGGTTTTGTGACAAAACCCTACAATACGGGCATGGAGACTCTAGTACACTGTTGGTGTCTGCAATACCGGCATGGAGACTCTAGTACACTGTTGGTGCACCTCTAGCTTTGATACTGTCTGCAATACCGGCATGGAGACTCTAGTACACTGTCGGTGCACCGCCAGCTTTGATACTGTCAGCAATACCAGCATGGAGACTCTAGTACACTGTTGGTGCACCTCTAGCTGTGATACTGTGTGCAATACCGGCACGGAGACTCTAGTACACTGTTGGTGCACCTCTAGCTTTGATACTGTGTGCAATACTGGCATGGAGACTCTAGTACACTGTTAGTGCAGCTCTAGCTTTGATACTGTGTGCAATACCGGCATGGAGACTCTAGTACACTCTTAGTGCACCTCTAGCTTTGATACTGTGTGCAATACTGGCATGGAGACTCTAGTACACTGTTGGTGCAACTCTAGCTTTGATACTGTCTGCAATACCGGCATGGAGACTCTAGTACACTCTTAGTGCACCTCTAGCTTTGATACTGTCTGCAATACCGGCCTGGAGACTCTAGTACACTGTTAGTGCAACTCTAGCTTTGATACTGCGTGCAATACCTTCATGGAGACTCTAATACACTGTTGGTGCACCGCTAGATTTGAACCTGTCTGCAATACCGTCATGGAGACTCTAGTATACAGTTGGTCCACCACTAGCTTTGATACTGTCTGCAATACCGGCATGGAGACTCTAGTACACTGTTGGTCCACCACTAGCTTTGATACTGTGAGCAATACCGGCATGGAGACCCTAGTACACTGTTGGTGCACCGCTAGCTTTGATACTGTCTGCAACACCGGCATGGAGACTCTAGTACACTGTTGGTGCACCGCTTTCTTTGATACTATCTACAATACCGGCATGGAGACTCTAGTACACTTTTGGTGCACAATTAGCCTTGATACTGTCTGCAATACCGGCATGGAGACTCTAGTACACTGTTGGTGCAGCACTAGCTGTGATACTGTGTGCAATACCGGCATGGAGACTCTAATACACTGTTGGTTCACCACTAGCTGTGATACTGTCTGCAATACCGGCATGGTGACTCTAGTACATTGTTGGTGCACCACTAGCTTTGATACTGTCTGCAATACCGGCATTGAGACTCTAGTACACTGTTGGTCCACCTCTAGCTTTGATACTGTGTGCAATACCGGCATGGAGACTCTAGTACACTGTAGGAGCACCTCTAGCTTTGATACTGTCTGCAATACCGGCGTGGAGACTCTAGTACACTGTTGGTGCACCGCTAGCTTTGATACTGTGTGCAATACCGGCATGGAGACTCTAGTACACTGTTGGTGCACCGATAGCTTTGATACTGCGTGCAATACCAGCATGGAGACTCTAGTACACTGTTGGTGCACCTCTAGCTTTGATACTGTCTGCAATACCGACATGGAGACTCTAGTACACTGTTGGTGCACCTCTAGCTTTGATACTGTCTGCAATACCGGCATGGAGACTCTAGTACACTGTTGGTGCACCACTAGCTATGATACTGTCTGCAATACCGGCATGGAGACTCTAGTACACTGTTGGTGCACCTCTAGCTTTGTTACTGTCAGCAATACCGGCATGGAGACTCTAGTACACTGTTAGTGCACCTGTAGCTGTGATACTGTCTGCAATACCGGCATGAAGACTCTAGTACACTGTTAGTGCACCTCTAGCTTTGATACTGTCTGCAATACCGGCATGGAGACTCTAGTACACTGTTAGTGCACCTCTAGCTTTGATACTGTCTGCAATACCGGCAAGGAGACTCTAGTACACTGTTGGTGCACCGCTAGCTTTGATACTGTGTGCAATACCGGCATGGAGACTCTAGTACACTGTTGGTGTCTGCAATACCGACATGGAGACTCTAGTACACTGTTGGTGCACCGCTAGCTTTGATATTGTCTGCAATACCGGCATGGACTCTCTACTACACTGTTGGTGAACCTCTAGCTTTGATACTGTCTGCAATACCGGCATGGAGACTCTAGTACACTGTTGGTGCACCGCTAGCTTTGATACTGTGTGCAATACCGGCATGGAGACTCTAATACACTGTTGGTGCACCTCTAGCTTTGATACTGCCTGCAATACTGGCATGGAGACTCTAGTACACTGTTGGTACACCTTTAGCTTTGATACTATCTGCAAAACCGGCATGGAGACTCTAGTACACTATTGGTGCACCTCTAGCTTTGATACTGTGTGCAATACCGGCATGGATACTCTAGTACACTGTTGGTGCACCTCTAGCTTTGATACTGTCTGCAATACCGGCATGGAGACTCTAGTACACTCTTGGTGCACCGCTTTCTTTGATACTATCTACAATACCGGAATGGAGACTCTAGTACACTTTTGGTGCACAATTAGCCTTGATACTGTCTGCAATACCGGCATGGAGACTCTAGTACACTGTTGGTGCACCTTTAGCTTTGATACTGTCTGCAATACCGACATGGAGACTCTAGTACACTGTTGGTGCACCTCTAGCTTTGATACTGTCTGCAATACCGGCATGGGGACTCTAGTACACTGTTGGTGCACCTCTAGCTTTGATACTGTCTGCAATACCGGCATGGAGACTCTAGTACACTGTTGGTGCACGTCTAGCTTTGATACTGTGTGCAATACCGGCATGGAGACTGTAGTACACTGTTGGTGCACCTCTAGCTGTGTTACTGTCTGCAATACCGACATGGAGACTCTAGTACACTGTTAGTGCACCTCTAGCTTTGATACTGCGTGCAATACCGGCATGGAGACTCTAGTACACTGTTGGTGCACCGCTAGATTTGATGCTGTCTGCAATACCGGCATGGAGACTCTAGTATACAGTTGGTCCACCACTAGCTTTGATACTGTCAGTAGGAAATATAAGGCGGTTCTGGCGCAGGGGCTAATGCGTAAGATGGCGGCCGCGCGCAATCAGCCCTATTTTATTCTTATGGAGGGGTCATTCAGAGCTGGCACAGGGGCTAATGCGCAAAATGGCCGCCACGCCCTGAGACCGTGAATAATGTCACAGGGGGAGTTCGACCGTGTAGTCGCTAAATGGAATATTTATTATTATTATTATCATTATTATTATGTAATTATTGATTAACCATGTACAATCAAGACCAGCCTTATATAATCCACTTTATGATTAAGCGGCAGAATTCTTGAATGTCACTGTGGAGTCCCCGGTCTGAGTCCTGGCTTTTGCCAAGAAATTTAATTTCTGGTCTGATAGTTGGAATGGCGTACACTCAGCCTTGTGAGGCAAAACTAAGAAGAGTGGGGTTAATTCATACCTCAGCCATTTTGCCTAACCCAACTTTACCTAACCTCACCTAACCTAACCTAACCTTACCTAACCTAACTAAATCCCACCTTACCTAACCTAACCTAACCTAACTTCAAAGTCAGAATGTACAATACATCTATTGTTTTTTATACCCTCATAAATTAGATATAGAGAATGTCCATCACGATTTAGATCCTCGAGCAATCTTTCTGACATATCATTTAAACGTGTAGAAAGGAATGTCTGAAAATTTTCACTAACACATAGTACACGTTCACCATACATTGTGTGTCCACTTTTTTGAATGTAAATGATACGGAAAAGAGTATGCATTGGTAATACAGTGAGCTTTTTTTTCCTCTCTAATCAACAGTTCTGCCCCCATAGCATTGAGAATATTTATTGTAGGAGCCTATAAAGAAAAAAAAATCATATCTATTACAGTTTAGCTATAAGTGACCAGAACCACTATAACATTTTATTCTAATAAGGAGATTTCCATAATGATAAGAAAAAAAAGCTCACCATAATGATGGATTGTGTAAGTAAACGTCTTTTGCTGCTTGATGCCACTACTAAACTGATATTCATACAATGGACAAGTGAGTTCATGTTTCGCTGACATAATCGTATGTTCCCACGCACTTCCTGTGTGTTGCACGCGCCGTAGTGGCTAAATTTGAAACTAGATGAGATGATTTGCTGACGTAATCGTATGTTCCCCCGCACGCACACGCAGGCCCCTGTGGACGGGTCCTTGTGGACGAGTCCCTGTGTACGGGTCCCTGTGGACGGGTCATTGTTGACGGGTCCTTGTTGACGGGTCCTTGTTGACAGGTCCTTTTTGACGGGTCCTTGTGGACGAGCCCCTGTGAACGGGTCCTTGTTGACGGGTCCCTGTGGGCGGGTCCTTTGGACTGATCCCTATGCACTGGCCCATGACCCCTAATGCTATTATGAAATTAAACGTTGTTCCACATAAAACGCATGTGAAGAGCCGATTGCTACTATGAATTAACATGTTTTTTTGTGTTTTTGTTTTTATGCATGAGCACTTGGGGTTGTTGTAACCAGGCAGGCTTTTTGAATAATGATTTATAGATGAGTTATTTTTTTAAATTACCAAAAGATCCAAAACTAATAGGTCATTAGCTTTTTAATATCTCATGAACCAATAAGGCTAGGGACTTGTATGAGAGGTCGTTGGACTTGAGGTGACATTCCGTTTTGAATGTATTATTTATTTTTTGTCAAAAGGGCCTAACTACAGTTTTGTTAATATCTCGCTAACTAATAATCAGAGAGGGTCAAGTGAGGTGTCGTAAGACTTAGAATGGTTAACCCTTTCCCATGACCAATGAATTTACCCCAAAAATCCAAAACAGCAAGGTCATTGACCTAAGATTTTATAAACTAGTAATCGAATATCAACATGTGAGGTGTCATAGGACTTAAAATGATCAACCCTTTCCCATGGCCAATGAATTTACCCCAAATACCCAATACATCAAGGTCATCGACCTGAGATTTTATAAATTAATAATCGAATACGAACATATGAGATGTTTATCATGTGAAATGAAACATAGCTAGGTAGAGAAAGAATTAGTGTAGGCTACATGTATAGTGACTGACAAGTCTTTTACCATTGAAACTTGTTTTCAGATCAAACTGCAGTATAGAGAGAGTATAGGTTGGAGGTATGGGTTAATAAATGAGAAACGGTGTACGCAAACTCTGATTTATCAAGAATTAAGAGTAGACTATCTTTAATTGATTGGTTAAAAATGATAGCTAAAACACAAAAATGCTCAGTGGTTACCGAGACAAAATTGTCGCTACACACAACAAGCTTTAAATACTTGAGGCTAATAATCTATACACACACACACACACACACACACACACACACACTCGCTTGTTCTAAACTCAACTGTGTTGCTGTCAGTGCTCAGACAGTAGGCTGATGACAAAATTGCAAACAGAAATATAATCATTTCCGGTTGTCTAATGTTACCAGCTATCCATTTTTTGTGTGTTGCAGTGGTAAGCACTTTTAGCTCTTGTACTGGTGGTCTTAACTCGATTTCCAGATCTGAGGCCTAGAACGAGTCGAACTAAGAAACAAGGGCATGGTGGTGCAGTGGTTAAGCTGTTTGCCTTTTCACCAGGGGTTCGATTTCAGGTTAATATGCGAGTTCAGGCGCCTATATACGTGGAAGAGCCCAGGAGATCATTTTCGATGCCAAATTGATTTCATACTGGTGAAACACCGTTACAGAAATCAAACAAAAAAGTCTATGACTCTACCTGGAGCTGACGCCAACAAAGATCACAATATGTTAAGAATCAAACTGTGGTTAAGGTGGAAACTGTTGAGGAAGGCCAATAACAGACCGAAGTGGAACACCAGCTCTTTATGTGATGAACTTAAGCGTACAGAATTCAGGGAAGCTATAACTAGGAAGCTTGGAGAAGACGATGATTTGGAAACAGGCACATCGTCACAGAATATCGATACCAAATGGTTGACAATAAAGAACTCCATCACAGAGGCTGCAGAAGAAGTACTCGGAAATCCATCAGTCACTCCCAGACAACCGTGGATAACACAGGATATTCTTTTGAAGATCCAAGAAAGGAGGAGACTGAAACAGGTCAATAAAAATGAAGGGAGAATAGCTTACAGAAGGCTTCAAAATGAAATAGATCGAGAATGTAGAAATGCCAAAGAAAAATGGCTTCATCAAAAATGCGAAGAAATCGAAGAACTGGAAAAACATGGAAAGGGCAGCTTGGCACTAAAAACAGCAAGAAAATATGCCACTTACCAAAAAGAACTCTAATCTCAGCATTGCGTGACAACCAAGGTTCAATTATCACTGATGAAACACAAATAAGGAACCACTGGGAAATGTACATTAAGACTCAGTACAATGAAGAATTTGAGTACGTACATACAAAGGAGTCACATACAAGTTTAGTTGCACCTTTATCTGTGACTAAAAGTGAATTTGAGTTGGCAATGAGGTCATTACCAAATGAGAAAGCTCCAGGCATCGATAACATCCCTAGTGATCTAATCAAGTCTGCTGGTGATATAATTAATGAAAAACTCTATGACTTAACGCAAACAATCTACGAAAAGGGTATTTGGCCATCTGAATTTCGTAACTCCATCATGGTCCCTTTATCAAAGAAAGCAAATGCGACCAACTGGAATATGTACAGAACAATTAGTTTGGTTCCTCATGCATCCAAAATTATGATCCAAATCATAAAGAAAAGAGTAGAAGGGGCAGTCCATAGCTACATCCAAGAAACACAGTTTGGTTTCCGTCGAGGAGTTGGTACCCGAGATGCCATTGGCATTCATAGAGTCCTCGGAGAACGTATGATGAGCAGGAGCCGAAATCTTTATATATGCTTCATTGACTATGAAAAGGCATTTGATAGAGTTTCCTGGCATAAACTATTCCCATTATTAAGGAACATAGGAGTCGAAGAACAACTCATAACACTCATATGGGACCTCTACAATGGTCAAAATGCAATTGTACGTTTAAGAGAATGTCTTACTTATCCAGTTCCTATCAGAAAAGGAGTAAGACAAGGATGTCCTCTCTCCCCAATTTTGTTTAATGCTTTTGGTGAGTTGATGATGGCAGAAGCTTTAGAAGACACAGATTTAGGTGTGAAGATCAATGGAATTCCCATAAATGTAATTAAGTTCGCAGATGATCAGGCCATTCTAGCTGGTAGCCCATCTACTTTGCAGGCAATGTTGTCAAGAGTTGCATCAACGGTGCAGAAATACGGCATGAAAATAAACACCTCAAAGACCAAATGCATGACAGTCTCAAAACTCCCTAAACCTCTTCGAATAAAGATTAATAACTCAGACATACAACAAGTCAAATCCTTCACTTACCTAGGTCAAAAGATTACAGAGGACGGAAGATGCACCACTGAAGTTAAATGCCGCATTGCTCAGGCAAAACTAGCTTTTATGCAAAAGAGGAGATTACTATGTACCAGTCGGCTTAAGCTTTCCCTCCGAATTAGAATGCTACATGCTTTTGTATGGACAGTTGCGTTGTATGCCTGTGAAACGTGGACACTAAATAAAAATGAAAAGAACCGTCTTGAAGCCTTTGAGATGTGGTGCTATCGTAAGATGATAAATGTGACATGGAGAGACAGGATATCGAACAAAAGGGTTCTCGATACCGTGAACCAACGGAGATCAATCCTACGCACAATCCGTAAACGTCGTCTCGCATGGTGGGGTCACACAATGCGCCACTCCAATTTAATGAGAACTGTGGCAGAAGGGTTCATTGAGGGAAAAAATCCACGAGGAAGACCTAGAAATACCTTCCTTAAACAAATGCTAAACGACACCCAAGCACAGAATTATAATTCAATGAAGGAAGCGGCAAATGACAGGACGATCTGGACATGTTTTTATGGTAACTGACCAGTCTTAGGACTGCAAACCAATGATGATGATGATGATGATGATGCATGTCATAAGCATACTAAACAAAACAAAACAGAGATAAAGTTTAAAACTGATTACATTTGTGTCTTTTAAAATTATTACTTGGATTACAAATACAAATGTGAACTGGGTTTGATATACAGTTAATGCTGTTTATCACACACCAGACTGTAAGAAAGCCAAAAGAGCAAAAGGCGTAGGTAGAGCAGTGGTAAAATTGCTGTATGTAGAGAACTACCTGGCAAAGCTATATCGCATAAACAGTGCAGGATACAATCCAGCAATCAAATTTGTATCTTGTGGAACAGAGAAATGCACTTACGTGAGAAAATGTAAGTTCATGTGTAATATGACCTAACACACAAGTGTTCACCTGTGCACATGCATGATAAGAGCTAACAAGTCACATTCTGTTTAGTTCGTACGTAACGTTAGGTCAGGGCTAAAGCACATGCCATTTGAGAGCAGGTCAAGGGATCTAACTTGGTGGATGAATGTGTTCTAACGAATCATTTGTAGTTGAATGAGAATAATACTTGTTCTTAAGATGTTAAAACTGAGGAGATGGTACGTACAGTAAGGCGTCTTGTTATTTCCTGTGTCATATTACAGACATGGCAGAGAGCACACAGTTCTGTTGCTATGACTAACGCTGCAGTAATTTGAAACCCCACGTGTTCATTAAGACAATGGTTGATGGTTATACAAAGTTAGCAGTCATTGGATATTTCACAGGTGTTCCTTCCGGTGTCATGTTGATGACATGGCAGAGAGCGCACAGTTCTATTGCTATGACTAACGCTGCAGTAATTTGAAACCCAAGGTGTTGATCAAGACAATGGGTGATGATCATGCAAAGTCAGTAGTAATTGGATACCACACATCAACATTGACTAAATCATAAACGTGTTGTCATAACCTGCAGAAACCTCATTTAAAGATTTTAGATCTTACATTTTAAATTTAAGATTTTTTGATTTTTAGATTTTACTTTTTTTACATTTTCCTAAAAGAGTAAACTACAAGGTCACATACCTAACCTCATTAAACCTAACTTAAGCTAATCCAAAGGCTAATGCACATACACAAAGTATATAAGGTACATGCAACTGTCCTTATGCTAGTCTTACAGGTTACTGTACAACATGATCACTACCCAAACGGATTTTTTTTCATTTTGTTGTTTACACATATGTCAATTTTCCAATTTCCCATTTTCAGTTTTTTTAATGTCAGTTTTTAGTTTTTCAATTTCAGAATATGAAAAACATGGATTTTTGCATTTTGTTGTTTACACATTTATTAATTTCACAATTTCCCATTTTCAGTTCCTAAAATGTCAGTTTAAAGTTTTTCAATTTCATGATATAGAAACATGGATTTTCCAATTTGTAGATTTCACATTTGTCAGTTAACCAAATTCACATTTACAGTTTTTTAAATTTCAATTTAATGTTTTTTGTTCTATTTGTTAATATGGAAACATGGATTTTTTACAATTTGTGTTTTACATGTCATGCAACTATCATTATGCTAGTCTTATAGGTTACTGTACAACATGATCACTACCCCCACTGGATATTTTTTTTGATTTTTGTTGTTTACATATATGCCAATTTTCCAATTTCCCATTTTCAGTTTTTTCTAATGTCAGTTTTAAGTTTTTCAATTTCATAATATGGAAACATGGATTTTGCATTTTGTTGTTTACACATTTATTAATGTCAAATTTCCCATTTTCAGTTCTTAAAATGTCAGTTTAAAGTTTTTCAGTTTCATGATATAGAAACATGGATTTTCCAATTTGTTGTTTTGACATTTGTCAATTTACCAAATTTACATTTACAGTGTTTTAAATTTCAGTTTAATGTTTTTTGTTCTATTGAAACATGGATTTTTTACAATTTGTGTTTTACATGTCATGCAACTATCCTTATGCTAGTCTTATAGGTTACTGTAGAACATGATCACTACCCCCACTGGATATGTTTTTCATTTTAGTTGTTTACACATATGCCAATTTTTCAATTTCCCATTTTCAGTTTTTTTAATGTCAGTTTTAAGTTTTTCAATTTCATAATATGGAAACATGGATTTTGCATTTTGTTGTTTACACATTTATTAATTTCACAATTTCCCATTTTCAGTTCTTAAAATGTCAGTTTAAAGTTTTTCAATTTCATGATATAGAAACATGGATTTTCCAATTTGTTGTTTTCACATTTGTCAATTTATCAAATTTACATTTACAGTTTTTTAAATTTCAGTGTAATGTTTTTGTTCTATTTGTTAATATGGTGAGCCCTTATCATTGTGTCCAATAATAATGTTTCATATTATTAAAATTGCTGGAAATACTAAATACATGATATGCTGGATATTTGAGTAAAATTGATGTAGCAAGCAAACTGGACTTGGCAAGTTGGGCTACGTGCTGGGTGGAAGCTACCGACAGTTTCACAACCAATGCTATTCTTATTCTTCTGAGAAAATCAGGTATGACGCTGAGGCGTACGTGACTATCGATGCTTGGTCCAAGGCAATGAGTGAGAGAGAGGAGAAATGTCGTGACGTCAAAATAAGGGCGGGATTTGTAAGGTCAGGACTCCGACGCTAACTTAACTGACAAATGAGAGGATAGGACGCCAGAACATAGCATCAGTGTGTTTTTGCGCGCCAATTGGTTATAAAAGATCTAGCGATCGGTTTGCGTGTTCGGCGGCAGATTCGCGACCTGTGAGAAATTACAAGATTTTTGAGAGGTCACACATAATTATAGGCCCATTATTTAAAATATTGAGGAGCTGTTTCTCCCTCCATGGGAACTTTTAGGCTTTCTGTATATAAACAAATGTCTGAGATGAACCGGGGCACTCCTAATTATTCTTCGACAGTCAATTTAAGACGTCCTTATGACGGGCTATGTTTTAAAATTCTAGTTGTGTGTCGATAACTAAGTTATAATTTCATAATTTGTGAGATGGCAATTAGCCATAAGATAGGGAAAGTCTACGATTCTGCATAGGACTATATGAGGAAATAAAATACTCATAAAGCAGATAGAACAGTTTTAAAACTTTAATATAATTATGTTTTTAACAGCGGCAAGATGTCGACCATGGAAAGAAGGCAACAAGTTTCATCCTCCATCATCATGAGTGTAATGGGCTAAAGGCCTAATGGTGGGAGATGACGAGGCGGGAGGCCTCTGTAAAACGGTTTAAGTGATGAGTATTAAAAAAATGATTTATTGATTTTGGATGAGGGGAATCGCGAGAGATGTGTGGAACTTTGTACAGATTTTTTTTGTGTGGTTTAATTTAAATTTAGGGTTTGATTTCTTAACTGACATGCGTGTAGTAATTTTTGGCATTGCGTGACAATTATGTTGTACTATAATTTTGTAACTTAAATGTTGTCTTTATGTATACGTAATTCTTATAGCGAAATGGCCGCATATGATTAACGTATTAATAAAAAGTGTAGCCATGAATGAGAACCTAGGAACGACAATGATAAATGGACTGAATTAATGATAATGTAAAACTAAAACTAGACGTGGGGGAAAATTAGTATTTTATTTGCTTTTATAACTCGGGCTAATTCTGATTCCAGTTATTAATTCTTTTATTGTCATTTGGACAAGTCATGTGTCATTTATTTGAAGGGTGTGCTGGTTCATATGCTGCGACGAGATCTTCGAGAGAGTGCCACGTATTTTTGGGTGTAAGTGTGATGATGAGGAAAGGTAAAGCCTGTCCTTGGCTGCGACATCATTCCGGCAAATTAGTTACCCTTGGGGCTATGTTTGACCTGGTGATGTGTTCTTGAAAATCCCTGAGAGGATGTTTTGAGATGTGATATTTTGTATTTACGCGTTTAACAGGTGACGATTAGAAGGTCGCTGGACGCTGGCTATGGGCCAGAATCTATATTTAGCGTGGCACACATTACTAGGTTGGGGGAAGGAATCAGCCACTTACTCAGAGATGCGATAACAGACCCGGCTGTCTCCAGCTCTGTTATGACATGTAAATGTTTGCTTTAAAGCCCAATGAGTTAAGGTTATTTTATTTGGTTTAATTTGGGGAGTTGCCATGTTGTCGATCCGAGGTTTTTTTATCATGACTACGACTTATTTGTTCATTGTTTAAACGCCAAATTTTCCGGCGTGAAATTAAAAATTTGTATTTGTTGTTGTTGGCTCTTATTTTCAAGGCCATTGTATTCATTATAATATAATTTGGCAACCGGCCAAACTTGTTCATGTCATGTTATGCTTTCCTAGTGTTTGAGGTATAAGACGGTAATTCCGCAGCCCTTATTTTAAATAATACACACGTGTGTTTGGTTGTGGTAATCTAAGGTTAGAGCATGTCAGTAGTGTATTTAAATATGTAATTGTTGTTCCCACATTTCCGTAATTCGTCTTCGCAGTACGGAGTTCGTTCCCGAACCGACTGTTTTGGTCGGAAACGAGCGCCCGTCAAAGTGCTCATTACTTGAACTAGTCTTAAAACGCGTGGCGCTCATAAATATTAAATTCTTATACTATTTTTATTTGTTGTTATTTTTGGATCCTGTGATCCGTTTTCCTTTGTTACTTTGAATTAAGTGACATTGCAGTCACAACGCTTGTTTGACAGCTGTCATGCCGTGTTATCATGGTACGTCAGACTAGTCGGTGTCAGATCTGTTCACGTGCGAGTGAACTAATTTGAGGGTGGTTTATTGTTAAGTGTTTTATGTTTGATTCAGTTATTAAATTTCATTTGTTAGTAGATCCTGTTGTTTTCTTGGCTTTGTAATAATTAGTTAACCTTATGAACCCTGGAAGTTATTTTGATAGCATAAAATCTCTAAATCACATTCACAAGAATCCATTACGACCCCGAAACATCGAATCTTGTCTACATGCTATTTTCCAAGGGTATAATGGAAACATGGATTTTTACAATTTGTGTTTTACATGTCATGCAACTATCCTTATGCTAGTCTTATAGGTTCCTGTACAAAATGACCACTACCCCCACTGGATAGTTTTTTTTTCATTTTTGTTGTTAACACATATGCCAATTTTCTAATTTCCCATTTTCAGTTTTTTTAATGTCAGTTTTAAGTTTTTCAATTTCATAATATGGAAACATGGATTTTGCATTTTGTTGCTTACACATTTATCAATTTCACAATTTCCCATTTACAGTTCTTAAAATGGCAGTTTAAAGTTTTTCAATTTCATGATATAGAAAGATGGATTTTCCAATTTGTTGTTTTCACATTTGTCAATTTACCAAATTTCTATTTACAGTTTTTAAAATTTCAGTTCAATGTTGTTGTTTTTTCTAATTGCCAATATGGAAACATGGATTTTTCCAATTTGTGTTTTACATGTTCATTTTGCATTAGGAGTGGAGAGAGGTGGGTAGTAATTAAAAATGTGCAAGCAGTGTCCATTGTTGACAGGTCATTGTTGACGAGTCCTTTTCATACAACATACCAGTAAGTTCATGTTTCGCATGCATTAGCTAAAATGTAATACCATGCAAGTGTTTAACATTTTACAAATTAGCTTATGTATTAGTTTATGTGTGGGGTCTTAAGTTGGGCATTTTGTGTTGGCTTATTTGACAAGTTATTTTGTCAATGCATTTAGTGGATTTTTCTCTTGGTCTTGGAAAGTATATCAGTCCATTTTATCACAACATAATGCTTACTGCCATGTTTGTAAGCAACAACAACAACACACTAAACTTTCAAAAAAATCTAAAGTACTCTAAGGTACTCTCAACTCGTACTCTTACCTCTATCCCATGCCTAGTCAAGAACATTATTTTTTTTTCCATAAAAAGGTGAATGGGGAAAGTAGACTATATGTTTAAACTAAAAAATCATATAAAGTCATATGTTAACTCTAACACTTACGTTTATCCCATTCATAGTCGAAAAATATTATATTTTTTTAAAATTTTTCTAAAAAATATTTGGAAAGTAGGCTATATTTTTGAAAACTAATCATCCTATAAAGTCATATATAGACTCAAACCAATGGCTTTTATATCCTTAATCGTTAGAACAAAATATGGAATGTTTGACATTTTTCCCCAAAAATGTTCATTTTTTAAAATGGGCTATATATTGGAAACTAGGAATTTCACAAAAAAGTGTGTTTGACATAAATGACAGGTATTTACCCCCAGATCTCTAGGACAAAATCCAAAAATGTTTTAATCTAATCCTAGCTAACCTCACCTGACGTGACCATACCTGTTTGTAAGCAACAACAACAACACACTAAGATTCCATGAATTCCAGAGTACAATTTTTGCTCCATGTCACTACTGAAGTGATAATGGGTTTTCCGATCCTATCACTATAAATTCATTACCCCCGCTCTTATATCGGTCTCGAAAACAACCATGCCTATTTTTAGCCTATTTTCAATTTTGAAAAAATAGGCTTTTGAGATCACCTTTTGTCCGTGTGTGTGTGCGTGTGTGTATGTGTGTGTGTGAGGTGTGTGCGTGTGTGTCCCCTAATAAAATCTAAACGGCTGGGGCGATTTCAATGAAACTCGGTAAGTTCATAGCGCTATTCCCGGCGACCTCGACCGTGCCCTTCAAATTTTGTTACGTCTCACCAATCCAACATGGCGGCTGTGCGAAATATTTCACTAGCATTCAATATCTCCGAAATTATTACCGATATCGCCCTGAAATTGTGTACGGTGATAAAGGGCACTACTAGAAGTTCACCTATGAGACTTTCAAAAACCTGGTGACTACAAAACCTACATGGCGGTCAAGCGAAATTGAGACTTTTAATAGACATTTCTCGCGATTTAACTATCCAAATGTAACGAAACTTGGTACAGCAAATGTTTAAAAACATTGTAATGCACTGGAGTCTAATTTAGTTCAATTGTTTACATAACCTCAAAATGGCGGCTGTGTGAAATATTTCACTGACATTCTATATCTCCAAAACTATTACAGATATCATCATGCAATTTTGTACGGTGATAAAGGTTACTGATACAAGTTTACCTATGTATATTTCATAAACCTGTCAAGTACGAAACGAACATGGCGACCAAGCGAATTTGAAATATTTTAATAGACTTTTCTCGTGATTTAACTCTCTGAGCGCAGTGAAATGTGGTACAGTAAATATTTTGCAGATTGTAATGCACTGCCATCTAATTTAATTCAATTGTTTACATAACCTCAAGATGGCGGCTGTGCGAAATTTTAAAATTAAGTTTTTATTCTTGTGTCGTAATCATGCGATCGAAGTGAAAGTTTGAATAATGAAGCTAGGCAATAATTGTCCTTGAATGGTACATAACTCTATGGCCTATACATATAACAATCCTAAATGGCGAGCTTCCGAAATATTTAGACGGTTCTCAATATCTTTGGACTGATCTCTATGGACTGGCCCATGCAGTTTATCCAAATTATGTCAATGGGACCCGCCCACAGGGACCCGTCAACAAGGACCCGTCCTCCGGGACCCGTAAAAAAAGGACTCCCTTCAAAAAGGACCCGTCCAAAGGGGGGGCTAGTCAACAGGGACCAGTCCAAAGGGATACATCAACAGAGATCATTCAAGAGGGGTCAATCAACAGGGTTCAATGAAATGTTAGGTTAGGTTGAGTTAAGCTACGACCGCCATCTTGAAACTTTATGATCACACCTCGTAGGTTTTGGTTAGGTTAGGTTAGGCTGGGTTCAGTTAAGCTATGACCAATATTTAGAAAATTTTTTGAACACCTCGTAGGTTTAGGTTAAGTTAGGTTAGGTTAAGTAAAGCTACGGCCACCATTTTGAAACTTTTTGATCACACCTTGTAGATTAGGTTAGGTTAGGCTAGGTTAGGTTAAGTCGCAGCCACCTTTTTGGATCACACCTCGTAGGTTAGATTAGAATAAGTTAAGCTACTGCCGCCATCTTGTTAGGTGGAGGTGGGTATAGAACCCGTACAAACACACTACTGCACAGTTTTTGTCCTAGGCACCTACAATTTATTTTTGGGGTAGAAGGGGTAAAGGTCTTTCATTTACGTTAAACAAACGTTTTTGTAAAATTCTTAGTTTCCAAAATATAGGCAATTTTGAAAATTGACCTTTTTTTGGAAAAATTCAAAATGTGTTAAGTTTTGTTCTAACGTTAAAGAACTTAGAGAAAATGTGTTTGAGTCTATATATGACTTTTTAGAATGATTAGTTTTCAAAAATCGTCTACTTTCAAAATTGAACCTTTTTGGATTTTGCCCCAGAGACCTAGGACTTTGTTTTTTGGTATAGGGGGTAAATACCTGTCATTTATGTCAAACACTTTCTTTGTAAATTTTATAGTTTACAAAATATAGCCCATTTTTTGAAAAAATGTCAAAAATTCCATGTTTTGTTCTAACAAATAAGGACATAAAAGCCATTGGTTTGAGTCTATATATGACTTTTTAGGATGAATAGTTTTCAAAATATAGCCTATTTTCCAAATATGTTTTGGAACAATTTAAAGAATATAATATTTTTTGACTTGTTAGTGGGATTGACTTAGGTGTTGTAGTTAGCATATGATTTTATATGATTTTTAGATTAAACATATAGCCTACTGCCCCAATTTACCTTTTTTTTTTGGAAAATTTGAAATGTATAATGTTTTTGACTAGGCGTGGAATGGAGTTGAGAGGCAATCATTAACCTTAGAGTAAGTAGTTTGGATTCTTGGAATTTTAGTGTGTTGTTGTTGCTTACAAACATGGCGGTAAGCATTATGCTATCATAAAAAGGGTTGAGATACTTTCCAAGAACAAGAGAAATATCCTCTAAATACATTGACAAAGATAACTTGTCAAATAAGCCATTGCAAATAGGGAACCACAAAATAACTTGTCAAATAAGCCATTACAATAGGGTACCACTTTTACACCCCCACTTTTTGCACCCACTTTTTCACCCACTTTTGCACCCAGTTTGCACCCACTTTGCACCCACTTTGCAGACACTTTGCACTCACTTTTACACCCGAACATTACATCTTCTGACATAATAAAATAGGCATGGTTGTTGTCGAGACCGAGATAAGAGCGGGGCTAATGAATTTATAGTGATAGGATCGGAAAACCCATTATCACTTCAGTAGTGACATGGAGCAAAAATTGTACTCTGGAATTCATGGAATCTTAGTGTGTTGTTGTTGTTGCTTACAAACAGGTATGGTCACGTCAGGTGAGGTTAGCTAGGATTAGATTAAAACATTTCTGGATTTTGTCCTAGAGATCTGGGGGGTAAATACCTGTCATTTATGTCAGACACACTTTTTTTTTGTAAAATTCCTAGTTTCCAATATATAGCCCATTTTAAAAAATGAACATTTTTGGAAAAAAATGTCAAACATTCCATATTTTGTTCTAACGATTAAGGATATAAAAGCCATTGGTTTGAGTATATATATGACTTTATTGGATGATTAGTTTTCAAAAATATAGCCTACTTTCCAAATATTTTTAAAAAATTTTAAAAAATATAATATTTTTCGACTAAGAATGGGATAAACGTAAGTGATAGAGTTAACATATGACTTTATATGATTTTTTTAGTTTAAACATATAGTCTACTTTCCCCATTCACCATTTTTTGAAAAAAAAATAATGTTCTTGACTATTCATGGGATAGAGGTAAGAGTACGAGTTGAGAGTACCTTAGAGTACTTTAGATTTTTTTGAAAGTTTAGTGTGTTGTTGTTGTTGCTTACAAACATGGCAGTAAGCATTATATTGTGATAAAATAGACTGATATACTTTCCAAGACCAAGAGAAAAATCCACTAAATGCATTGACAAAATAACTTGTCAAATAAGCCAACACAAAATGCCCAACTTAAGACCCCACACATAAACTAATACATAAGCTAATTTGTAAAATGTTAAACACTTGCATGGTATTACATTTTAGCTAATGCATGCGAAACATGAACTTACTGGTATGTTGTATGAAAAGGACTCGTCAACAATGACCTGTCAACAATGGACACAGCTTGCACATTTCTAATTACTACCCACCTCTCTCCACTCCTAATGCAAAATGAACATGTAAAACACAAATTGGAAAAATCCATGTTTCCATATCGACAAATAGAAAAAACAACAACATTAAACTGAAATTTTAAAAACTGTAAATAGAAATTTGGTAAATTGACAAATGTGAAAACAACAAATTGGAAAATCCATCTTTCTATATCATGAAATTGAAAAACATTAAACTGACATTTTAAGAACTGTAAATGGGAAATTGTGAAATTGATAAATGTGTAAACAACAAAATGCAAAATCCATGTTTCCATATTATGAAATTGAAAAACTTAAAACTGACATTAAAAAAAACTGAAAATGGGAAATTGGAAAATTGGCATATGTGTAAACAACAAAAGAGAAAAAAAAATATCCAGTGGGGGTAGTGATCATGTTGTACAGTAACCTATAAGACTAGCATAAGGTTAGTTGCATGACATGTAAAACACAAATTGTAAAAAATCCATGTTTCCATATTAACAAATAGAACAAAAAACATTAAACTGAAATTTAAAAAACTGTAAATGTAAATTTGGTAAATTGACAAATGTGAAAACAACAAATTGGAAAATCCGTGTTTCTATATCATGAAACTGAAAAACTTTAAAATGACATTTTAAGAACTGAAAATGGGAAATTGTGAAATTGATAAATGCGTAAACAACAAAATGCAAAATCCATGTTTCCATATTATGAAATTGAAAATCTTAAAACTGACATTAAAAAAACTGAAAATGGGTAATTGGAAAATTGGCATATGTGTAAACAACAAAAATGAAAAAAATAATCCAGTGGGGTTAGTGATCATGTTGTACAGTAACCTATAAGACTAGCATAAGGATAGTTGCATGACATGTAAAACACAAATTGTAAAAAATCCATGTTTCCATATTAACAAATAGAATGAAAAACATTAAACTGAAATTTAAAAAACTGTAAATGTAAATTTGGTAAATTGACAAATGTGAAAACAACAAATTGGAAAATCCATGTTTCTATATCATGAAATTGAAAAACTTTAAATTGACATTTTACGAACTGAAAATGGGAAATTGTGAAATTAATAAATGTGTTAACAACAAAATGCAAAAATCCTTTTTTTCCATATTATGAAATTGAAAAACTAAAAACTGACATTAAAAAAAACTGAAAATGGGAAATTGGAAAATTGACATATGTGTAAACAACAACATGAAAAAAAAATCCGTTTGGGTAGTGATCATGTTGTACAGTAACCTGTAAGACTAGCATAAGGATAGTTGCATGTACCTTATATACTTTGTGTATGTGCATTAGCCTTTGGATTAGCATAAGTTAGGTTTGGTAAAGTTAGGATTAATGAGGTTAGGTATGTGATCTTGTAGTTTACTCTTTCAGGAAAATGTAAAAAAAGTAAAATATAAAAATCAAAAAACTTAAATTTAAAATGTAAAATCTAAAATCTTTAAATGAGGTTTCTGCAGGTTATGACAACACGTTTATGATTTAGTCAATGTTGATGTGTGGTATCCAATTACTACTGACTTTGCATGATCATCACCCATTGTCTTGATCAAGACCTTGGGTTTCAAATTACTGCAGCGTTAGTCATAGCAATAGAACTGTGCGCTCTCTGCCATGTCAGCAACATGGCACCGGAAGGAACACCAGTGTAATATTCAAAGACTGCTAACTTTGTATAATCATCACCCATTGTCTTGATGAACACGAGGGGTTTCAAATTACTGCAGCGTTAGTCATAGCAACAGAACTGTGTGCTCTCTGCCATGTCTGTAATATGACACAGGAAATAGAAAGACGTCTTACTGTACGTACCATCTCCTCAGTTTTAACATCTTAAGAACAAGTATTATTCTCTTTCAACTACAAATGATTCGTTAGAACACATTCATCCACCAAGTTAGTTCCCTTGACCTACTCTCAAATGGCATGTGCCTCGTAGCCCTAACCTAACGTTACGTACGAACTAAACAGAATGTGACTTGTTAGCTCTTATCACGCATGTGCACAGGTGAACACTTGTGTGTTAGGTCATATTACACATGAACTTACATTTTCTCACGTAAGTGCATTTCTCTGTTCCACAAGATAAAATTTGATTGCTGGATTGTATCCTGCACTGTTTATGCGATATAGCTTTGCCAGGTAGTTCTCTACATATAGCAATTTTACCACTGCTCTACCTACGCCTTTTGCTCTTTGGCTTTCTTACAGTCTGGTGTGTGATAGACAGCATTAACTGTATATCAAACCCAGTTCACATTAGTATTTGTAATCCAAGTAATAATTTTAAAAGACACAAATGTAATCAGTTTTAAACTTTATCTCTGTTTTGTTTTGTTTTGTTTAATATGTTTATGACATGCATATTAACCTGAAATCGAACCCCTGGTGAAAGGGCTAACAGCTTAACCACTGCACCTCCATGCCCTTGTTTCTTAGTTCGACTCGTTCTAGGCCTCAGATCTGGAAATCGAGTTAAGACCACCAGTACAAGAGCTAAAAGTGCTTACCACTGCAAAACAAACAAAATGGATAGCTGGTAACATTAGACAACCGGAAATGATTATATTTCTGTTTGCAATTTATTTTGTCATCAGCCTACTGTCAGAGCACTGACAGCAACACAGTTTAGTTTAGAACAAGCGAGTGTGTGTGTGTGTATGTATATAGATTATTAGCCTCAAGTATTTAAAGCGTGTTGTGTGTAGCGACCATTTTGTCTCGGTAACCACTGAGCATTTTAGTGTTTTAGCTATCATTTTTAATCAATCAATAAAAGATAGTCTACTCTTAATTCTTGATAAATCAGAGTTTGCGTACACCGTTTCTCATTTATTAACCCATACCTGCAACCTATACTCTCCCTACACTACAGTTTGATCTGAAAACAAGTTTCAATGGTAAAAGACTTGTCAGTCACCATACATGTAGCCTACACTAATTCTTTCTCTACCTAGCTATGTTTCATTTCACATGGTAAACATCTCACATGTTCGTATCCGATTATTAATTTATGAAATCTCAGGTCGATAACCTTGATGTATTGGGTATTTTGGGTAAATTCATTGGCCATGGGAAAGGGTTGACCATTCTAAGTCCTATGACACCTCACATGTTGATATTCGATTATTAGTTTATAAAATCTTAGGGCAATGACCTTGCTGTTTTGGATTTTTGGGGTAAGTTCATATGTGATGGGAAAGGGTTAACCATTCTAAGTCCTATGACACCTCACTTGACCCTCTCTGATTATTAGTTAGCGAGATATTAACAAAAGTGTAGTTAGGCCCTTTTGACAAAAAATAAATAATACATTCAAAACAGAATGTCACCTCAAGTCCAACGACCTCTCATACAAGTCCCTAGCCTTATTGGGTCATGAGATATTAAAAAGCTATTGACCTATTAGTTTTGGATCTTTTGGTAATTTAAAAAAATAACTCATCTATAAATCATTATTCAAAAAGCCTGCCCGCTTACAAAAACCCCAAGTGCTCATGCATAAAAACAAAAAAACAAAACAAAAACCATGTTAATTCATAGTAGCAATCGGCTCTTCACATGCGCTTCATGTGGAACAAAGTTTAATTTCATAATAGCATTAGGGGTCATGGGCCAGTCCATAGGGATCAGTCCAAAGGACCCGTCCACAGGGACCCGTAACAAGGACCTGTCAACAAGGACCCGTCAATAAGGACCCGTCAACAATGACCCGTCCACAGGGACCCATCCACAGGGACTCGTCCACAAGGACCCGTCCACAGGGGCCTGCGTGTGCGTGCGGGGGAACATACGATTACGTCAGCAAATCATCTCATCTAGTTTCAAATTTAGCCACTACGGCGCGTGCAACACAGAGGAAGTGCGTGGGAACATACGATTACGTCAGCGAAACATGAACTCACTTGTCTGTTGTATGAGTATCAGTTTAGTAGTGGCATCAGGCAGCAAAAGACATTTACTTACACAATCCATCATTATGGTGAGCTTTTTTTTCTTATCATTATTGAAATCTCCTTATTAGGACCCGGCCACAGGGACCGGCATGTGCGTGCAGGGGAACATACGATTACGTCAGCAAATCATTTCATCTAGTTTCAAATTTAGCCACTACGGCGCGTGCAACACACAGGAAGAGCGTGGGAACATACGATTACGTCAGCGAAACATGAACTCACTTGTCCATTGTATGAGTATCAGTTTAGTAGTGGCATCAAGCAGCAAAAGACATTTACTTACACAATCCATCATTATGGTGAGCTTTTTTTTTCTTATCATTATTGAAATCTCCTTATTAGAATAAAATGTTATAGTGGTTCAGGTCACTTATACTTACTTACTTACTTATTTCCTTTCGCTCCGTGCGGAGCATAGGGCATCCAAGAATGATTTCCATCGGGCTCTGTGTGTTGCCAAGTTCTTCACTTCCATCCAAGTCTTTCCCGCTTTTCTGGCCTCCTCTTCAATGGTGCGTTTCCAGGTGTTCCTTGGTCTTCCCCGTCTCCGAGCCCCTTGAGGATTCCAGTCCAGAGCTCTCCTTTCTACTGCATCATTCTGTTTCCGCAGAGTATGCCCAATCCAGCCCCATTTCCTCCGTTTAATTTGGACTTCTATAGGTTGATGGTTAGCCCTTTGCCACAGCTCTTCGTTTGGGATTATATCTGGCCATCGTATACCCAGAATTCGACGCAGACAACGATTGATGAATACTTGAAGTTGGTGGCTGATAGGATTGGTAACTTTCCATGTTTCACATGCATACAATAGGACAGCTTTCACATTGGTATTAAAAAGTCTGATTTTCGTCTTCCTGGATATGTTACAGTTTCTCCATACTGGATAGAGCTGCACAAAAGCCACATTTGCCTTTCATATTCTGCTCTTGACATCCTCCTCAGCCCCTCCACTTCTCGTTACCACGCTTCCCAAGTAAACAAATGTATCCACCTGTTCTACATCTACACCTCCCACAGTGAGACCAGCCTGTACTGTGGAGTTCACTCTCAGCTCCTTTGTCTTCTTTAAGTTTATCTTAAGTCCAACCTTACCAGCTTCAAGTTCTAAGTTTGCCAGTTTTCCCTCTATGTCTCTAAAGCGCTGTGCTAGCATACAGATGTCATCAGCAAAATCAAGATCCTCCAACCTGTCTCGAAGTCCCCACTGTATCCCTCTCTTCCTTCCTCTCCCCACCTTCCTAAGAGTATTATCAAGAACAATCAGGAACAAAGTGGGAGAAAGTATACATCCTTGTCGTACTCCAGTCTGGATGGCCAATGGCTGGGATAGCTGACCCTCATGCAGGACTTGACATTCATAACCAGAATACATCTCTCGTATAATGTTAACTATTTTACTTGGTATACCATATTCCTTTAAGGTCTCCCACATGACCTTCCTATTAATGGAATCAAAGGCCTTCTCAAAATCTATAAATGTGATGTACAGTGCTGCTTGCCATTCGTTACTCTGCTCCACAATAATCCGTAAAGTGTTAATTAAGTCCACACAACTATGGTGTTCCCTAAATCCAGCTTGTTCTTTCCTCAACTTCGACTCGATAGACTTCTTAACGTGATTCAAGATTATCCAGAGAAATACTTTGCTTGGTACGGATAGTAAGGTAATACCTCTCCAGTTGTTACAATTCGTCAAGTCACCCTTCTTTGGGATTTTAACAATCACACCTTTCTTCCATTCCGCAGGCAGCTTCTCTTCAAACCAGATCTTTTCCATCAATGGCTTCAGGATATTAGCTGTGGTGTCCATTTCTATCTTGAGAACATCTGGCGAAATGTTGTCGACACCGGGGGGTTTTCCATTCTTCAGTTGTAGCAAGGCTTCTATAGCTTATAGCTAAACTGTAATAGATATGATTTTTTTTGTTTCTTTATAGGCTACTACAATAAATATTCTCAATGCTATGGGGGCTGAACTGTTGATTAGAGAGAAACAAAAGCTCACTGAATTACCAATGCATTCTCTTTTCCGTATCATTAACATTCAAAAAAGTGGACACACAATGTATGGTGGACGTGTACTATGTGTTAGTGAAAATTTTCAGACATTCCTTTCTACACGTATAATGATATGTCAGAAAGTGTGATCGAGGATCTAAATCGTGGTGGACATTCTCTATATCTAATTTATGAGGGTATAAAAAACAATAGATGTATTGTACATTCTAACTTTGAAGTTAGGTTAGGTTAGGTGGGATTTGGTTAGGTTAGGTAAGGTTAGGTTAGGTTAGGTTAGGTTAGGTTAGGTGAGGTTAGGTAAAGTTGGGTTAGGCAAAATGGCTGAGGTATGAATTAACCCCACTCTTCTTAGTTTTGCCTCACAAGGCTGAGTGTACCCCATTCCAACTATCAGACCAGAAATTTTTTTTTTTGGCAAAAGCCTGGACTCAGACCGAGGACTCCACAGTGACATTCAAGAATTCTGTCGCTTAATCATAAATTGGATTATATAAGGCTGGTCTTGATTGTACATGATTAATCAATAATTGCATAATAATAATAATAATGATAATAATAATAATAATGATAATAATAACAATAAATATTCCATTTAGCGACTACACGGTCGAACTCCCCCTGTGACATTATTCACGGTCTCAGGGCGTGGCGGCCATTTTGCGCATTAGCCCTGTGCCAGCTCTGAATGACCCCTCCATAAGAATAACATAGGGCTGATTGCGAGCGGCCGCCATCTTACGCATTAGCCCCTGCGCCAGAACCGCCTTATATTTCCTACTACTGTCTTCAATAACGGCATGGAGACTCGAGTACACTGTTGGTGCACCGCTAGCTTTGATACTGTCTGCAATACCGGAATGGAGACTCAAGTACACTGTTGGCGCACCTCTAGCTTTAATACTGTCTGCAATACAGGCATGGAGACTCTAGTACACTGTTGGCGCACCTCAAGCTTTGATACTGTCTGCATTAACGGCATGGAGACTCTAGGACACTGTAGGTGCACCTCTAGTTTTGATACTGTCTGCAATAACGGCATGGAGACTCTAGTACACTGTTGGTTCACCTCTAGATTTGATACTGACTGCAATACCGGCATGGAGACTCTGGTACATTGTTGGTGCATCGCTAGGATTGATACTGTCTGTAATACCGGCATGGAGGCTCTAGTACACTGTTGGTGCACCGCTAGGTTTGATACTGTGTGCAATACCGGCATGCAGACAGTAGTACACTGTTGGTGCACCTCTAGCTTTGATACAGTGTGCAATACCAGTATGGAAACTCTAGTACATTGTTGGTGCACCTCTAGCTTTGATACTGTCTGGAATACCGGCGTGGATACTCTAGTACACTGTAGGTGCACCGCTAGCTTTGATACTGTGTGCAATACCGGCATGGAGACTCTAGTACACTGTCGGTGTACCACTAGCTGTGATACTGTGTGCAATACCGGCATGGAGACTCTAGTACACTCTTGGTGCACCTCTAGCTTTGATACTGTCTGCGTATAACGGCATGGCGACTCTAGTACACTGTTGGTCCACCTCTAGCCATGATACTGTGTGCAATACCGGCATGGAGATTCTAGTACACTCTTGGTCCAACTCTAGCCATGATACTGTCTGCAATACCGGCATGGAGACTCTAGTACACTGTTGGTCCAACTCTAGCCATGATACTGTCTGCAATACCGGCATGGAGGCTCTAGTACACTGTTGGTCCACCTCTAGCCTTGATACTGTCTGCAATACCGGCATGGAGACTCTATTACACTGTTGGTCCACCTCTAGCCATGATACTGTGTGCAATACCGGCTTCGAGACTCTAGTACACTGTTAGTGCACCACTAGCTGTGATACTGTCTGCAATACCGGCATGGTGACTCTGGTACACTGTTGGTGCATCACTAGCTTTGATACTGTGTGCAATACCGGCATGGAGACTCTAGTAAACTGTTGGTGCACCACTATCTATGATACTGCCTGCAATGCCGGCATGGAGACTCTAGAACACTGTTGGTGCCCCATTAGCTGTGATACTATGTGCAATACCGGCATGGAGACTATAGTATACTGCTGTAGCACCACTAGCTGTGGTACTGTCTGCAATACAGGCATGGAGACTCTAGTACACTGTTGGTGCACCACTAGCTTTGATACTCTCTGTAATAACGGCATGGAGACTCCAGTACACTGTTGGTGCACCACTAGCTTTGATACTCTCTGTAATACCGGCATGGAGACTCTAGTACACTGTTGGTACACCACTAGCTTTGATACTGTGTGCAATACTGGCATGGAGACTCCAGTACACTGTTGGTCCACCAATAACTGTGATACTGTGTGCAATACCGGCATGGAGACTCTAGTACACTGTTGTTCCACCTCTAACTTTGATACTGCGTGCAATACTGGCATGTAGAATCTAGTACACTGTTGGTGCACTTCTAGCATTGATACTGTCTGCAATACCGGCATGGAGACTCTAGTACACTCTTGGCGCACCTCTAGCTTTGATACTGTCTGCAATACCGGCATGGAGACTCTAGTACACTGTTGGTGCACCACTAGCTTTGATACTGTCTGCAATACCGGCATGGAGACTCTAGTACACTGTTGGTGCACCTCTAGCTTTGATACTGTCCGCAATACCGGCATGGAGACTCTAGTACACTGTTGGTACACCACTAGCTTTGATACTGTGTGCAATACTGGCATGGAGACTCCAGTACACTGTTGGTCCACCAATAACTGTGATACTGTGTGCAATACCGGCATGGAGACTATAGTACACTGATAGTGCACCTCTAGCTTTGATACTGTGTGCAATACCGGCATGGAGACTCAAGTACACTGTTGGTGCACCTCTAGCTTTGATACGGTGTGCAATACCGGCATGGAGACCCTAGTACACTGTTAGTGCACCACTAGCTTTGATACTGTGTGCAATACCGGCATGGAGACTCTAGTACACTGTTGGTGCACCATTAGCTGTGATACTATGTGCATATACCGGCATGGAGACTATAGTACACTGTTGGTGCCCCACTAGCTGTGATACTGTCTGCAATATCGGCTTGGACACTCTAGTACATTGTTGATCCACCGCTAGCTTTGATACTGTGTGCAATACCGGCATGGCCACTCTAGTACATTGTTGGTGCACCTCTAGCTTTTATACTGTCGGCAATACCGGCATAGAGACTCTAGTACACTGTTGGTGCTCCTCTAGCTTTGATAATGTCTGCAATAACGGCAAGGAGACTCTAGTACACTGTTGGTGCAGCTCTAGCTTTGATACTGTGTGCAATACCGGCATGGAGACTCTAGTACACTCTTGGTGCAACGCTAGCTTTGATACTGTGTGCAAATACGGCATGGTGACTCTAGTACATTGTTGGCGCACCGCTGGTTTTGATACTGTGTACAATACCGCCATGGAGACTCAAGTACACTGCTGGTGCACCTCTAGCTTTGATACTGTTTGCAATACCGGCATGGAGACTCTTGTACACTGTTAGTGCACCTCTAACTTTGATACTGTCTGCAATACAGGCATGGAGACTGTAGTACACCGTTGGTGCACCTCTAGCTTTGATACTGTGTGCAATACCGGCATGGAGACTCTAGTACACTGTAAGTGCACCACTAGCTTTGATACCGTCTGCAATACCGGCATGGAGACTGTAGTACACTGTTGGAGCTCCTCCTGCTTTGATACTGTGTGCAAAACCGGCATGGAAACTCTAGAACACTGTTGGTGCACCGCTATCTTTGATACTGTCAGCAATACCGGCATGGAGACTCTAGTACACTGTTGATGCACCTCTAGCTTTGATACTGTCTGCAATAGCGGCATGGAGTCTCTAGTTCACTGTTGGTGCACCTCTAGCTTTGATACTGTGTGCAATACCGGCATGGAGACTGTAGTACACTGTTGGTGCACCTCTTGCTTTGATACTGTGTGCAACACCGGCATAGAGACTCTAGTACACTGTTGGTGCAACTCTAGCTTTGATACTGTCTGCAATACCGGCATGGAGACTCTAGTACACTGTTGGTGCAGCTCTAGCTTTGATACTGTCTGCAATACCGGCATGGAGATTCTAGTACACTGTTGGTGTACTGCTAGCTTTGATATTGTGTGCAATACCGGCATGGAGACTCTAGTACACTGTTGTTCCACCTCTAACTTTGATACTGCGTGCAATACTGGCATGTAGAATCTAGTACACTGTTGGTGCACTTCTAGCATTGATACTGTCTGCAATACCGGCATGGAGACTCTAGTACACTCTTGGCGCACCTCTAGCTTTGATACTGTCTGCAATACCGGCATGGAGACTCTAGTACACTGTTGGTGCACCACTAGCTTTGATACTGTCTGCAATACCGGCATGGAGACTCTAGTACACTGTTGGTGCACCTCTAGCTTTGATACTGTCTGCAATACCGGCATGGAGACTCTAGTACACTGTTGGTGCACCTCTAGCTTTGATACTGTGTGCAATACCGGCATGGAGACTGTAGTACACTGTTGGTGCACCTCTTGCTTTGATACTGTGTGCAATACCGGCATAGAGACTCTAGTACACTGTTGGTGCAACTCTAGCTTTGATACTGTCTGCAATACCGGCATGGAGACTCTAGTACACTGTTGGTGCAGCTCTAGCTTTGATACTGTCTGCAATACCGGCATGGAGATTATAGTACACTGTTGGTGCACTGCTAGCTTTGATATTGTGTGCAATACCGGCATGGAGACTCTAGTACACTGTTGTTCCACCTCTAACTTTGATACTGCGTGCAATACTGGCATGTAGAATCTAGTACACTGTTGGTGCACTTCTAGCATTGATACTGTCTGCAATACCGTCATGGAGACTCTAGTACACTCTTGGCGCACCTCTAGCTTTGATACTGTCTGCAATACCGGCATGGAGACTCTAGTACACTGTTGGTGCACCACTAGCTTTGATACTGTCTGCAATACCGGCATGGAGACTCTAGTACACTGTTGGTGCAACTCTAGCATTGATACTGTCTGCAATACCGGCATGGTGACTCTAGTACACTGTTGGTGCACCATTAGCTGTGATACTATGTGCATATACCGGCATGGAGACTATAGTACACTGTTGGTGCCCCACTAGCTGTGATACTGTCTGCAATACCGGCTTGGACACTAGTACATTGTTGATCCACCGCTAGCTTTGATACTGTGTGCAATACCGGCATGGCCACTCTAGTACATTGTTGGTGCACCTCTAGCTTTTATACTGTCGGCAATACCGGCATGGAGACTCTAGTGCACTGTTGGTGCTCCTCTAGTTTTGATAATGTCTGCAATAACGGCAAGGAGACTCTAGTACACTGATGGTGCAGCTCTAGCTTTGATACTGTGTGCAATACCGGCATGGAGACTCTAGTACACTCTTGGTGCAACGCTAGCTTTGATACTGTGTGCAAATACGGCATGGTGACTCTAGTACATTGTTGGCGCACCGATGGTTTTGATACTGTTTGCAATACCGGCATGGAGACTCTTTCACACTGTTAGTGCACCTCTAACTTTGATACTGTCTGCAATACAGGCATGGAGACTGTAGTACACCGTTGGTGCACCTCTAGCTTTGATACTGTGTGCAATACCGGCATGGAGACTCTAGTACACTGTAAGTGCACCACTAGCTTTGATACCGTCTGCAATACCGGCATGGAGACTGTAGTACACTGTTGGAGCACCTCCTGCTTTGATACTGTGTGCAAAACCGGCATGGAAACTCTAGAACACTGTTGGTGCACCGCTATCTTTGATACTGTCAGCAATACCGGCATGGAGACTCTAGTACACTCTTGATGCACCTCTAGCTTTGATACTGTCTGCAATAGCGGCATGGAGTCTCTAGTTCACTGTTGGTGCACCTCTAGCTTTGATACTGTGTGCAATACCGGCATGGAGACTGTAGTACTCTGTTGGTGCACCTCTTGCTATGATACTGTGTGCAATACCGGCATACAGACTCTAGTACACTGTTGGTGCAACTCTAGCTTTGATACTGTCTGCAATACCGGCATGGAGACTCTAGTACACTGTTGGTGCAGCTCTAGCTTTGATACTGTCTGCAATACCGGCATGGAGATTCTAGTACACTGTTGGTGTACTGCTAGCTTTGATATTGTGTGCAATACCGGCATGGAGACTCTAGTACACTGTTGTTCCACCTCTAACTTTGATACTGCGTGCAATACTGGCATGTAGAATCTAGTACACTGTTGGTACACTTCTAGCATTGATACTGTCTACAATTCAGGCATGGAGACTCTAGTACACTCTTGGCGCACCTCTAGCTTTGATACTGTCTGCAATACTGGCATGGAGACTCTAGTACACTGTTGGTGCACCACTAGCTTTGATACTGTCTGCAATACCGGCATGGAGACTCTAGTACACTGTTGGTGCACCTCTAGCTTTGATACTGTCTGCAATACCGGCATGGAGACTCTAGTACACTGTTGGTGCACCTCTAGCTTTGATACTGTGTGCAATACCGGCATGGAGACTTCAGTACAATGTTAGTGCTCCTCTAGCTTTGATACTGTGTGCAATACCGGTATGGAGACTCTAGTACACTGTTGGTGCACCTCTAGCTTTGATACTGTGGGCAATACCGGCATGGAGACTGTAGTACACTGTTGGTGCACCTCTAGCTTTGATACTGTGTGCAATAACGGCATAGAGAATCTAGTACACTGTTGGTGCATCTCTAGCCTTGATACTGTCTGCAATACGGGCATGGAGACCCTGGTACACTGTTGGTGCACCTCTAGCTTTGATACTGTGTGCAATACCGGCATGGAGACTCTAGTACACTGTTGGTGCAGCTCTAGCTTTGATACTGCGTGCAATACCGGCATGGAGACCCTAGTACACTGTTAGTGCACCTCTAGCTTTGATACTGTGTGCAATACCGGCATGGAGACTCTAGTACACTGTTAGTGCAGCTCTAGCTTTAATACTGTGCGCAATACCAGCATGGAAACTCTAGTACACTGTTGGTGCACCACTAGCTGTGATACTGTTTGCAATACCGGCATGGAGACTCTAGTACACTGTTGGTGTGTGCAATACTGGCACGGAGACTCTAGTGCATTGTTGGTGCAGCTCTAACTTTGATACCGTATGCAATACCGGCATGGACACTCTAGTACAATGTTGGTGCACCTCTAGCTTTGATACTGTCTGCAATACCGGCATGGAGACTCTAGTACATTGTTGGTGCAGCTCTAGCTTTGATACTGTCTGCAATACCGGCATGGAGACTCTAGTACAATGTTGGCTCAGCTCTAGTTTTGATACTGTCTGCAATACCGGCATGGACACTCTAGTACACTCTTGGTGCACTTCTAGCTTTGATATTGTCTGCAATACCAGCATGGACACTCTAGTACATTGTTGGTGCAGCTCTAGCTTTGATACTCTCTGCAATACCGGCATGGAGACTCTAGTACACTCTTGGTGCACCACTAGCTTTGATGCTGTCTGCAATACCGGCATGGACACTCTAGAACAGTGTTGGTGCACCTCTAGCTTTGATACGGTTTGTAATACCGGCATGGAGACTCTAGTACATTGTAGGTGCAGCTCTAGCTTTGATGCTGTCTGCAATACCGGCATGGAGACTCTAGTCCACTGTTGGTGCACCGCTAGCTTTGATACTGTGTGCAATGCCGGCATGGAGACTCTAGTACACTGTTGGGGCACCTCTAGCTTTGATACTGTCTGCAATACCGGCATGGACACTCTAGTACATTGTTGGTGCAGCTCTAGCTTTGACGCTGTCTGCAATACCGGCATGGAGACTCTAGTACACAGTTGGTGCACCACTAGCTTTGATACTGTGTGTAATACCGGCATGGAGACTCTAGTACACTGTAAGTGCACCACTAGCTTTGATACCGTCTGCAATACCGGCATGGAGACTGTAGTACACTGTTGGAGCTCCTCCTGCTTTGATACTGTGTGCAAAACCGGCATGGAAACTCTAGAACACTGTTGGTGCACCGCTATCTTTGATACTGTCAGCAATACCGGCAAGGAGACTCTAGTACACTGTTGATGCACCTCTAGATTTGATACTGTCTGCAATAGCGGCATGGAGTCTCTAGTTCACTGTTGGTGCACCTCTAGCTTTGATACTGTGTGCAATACCGGCATGGAGACTGTAGTACACTGTTGGTGCACCTCTTGCTTTGATACTGTGTGCAATACCGGCATAGAGACTCTAGTACACTGTTGGTGCAACTCTAGCTTTGATACTGTCTGCAATACCGGCATGGAGACTCTAGTACACTGTTGGTGCAGCTCTAGCTTTGATACTGTCTGCAATACCGGCATGGAGATTCTAGTACACTGTTGGTGTACTGCTAGCTTTGATATTGTGTGCAATACCGGCATGGAGACTCTAGTACACTGTTGTTCCACCTCTAACTTTGCTACTGCGTGCAATACTGGCATGTAGAATCTAGTACACTGTTGGTGCACTTCTAGCATTGATACTGTCTGCAATACCGGCATGGAGACTCTAGTACACTCTTGGCGCACCTCTAGCTTTGATCCTGTCTGCAATACCGGCATGGAGACTCTAGTACACTGTTGGTGCACCACTAGCTTTGATACTGTCTGCAATACCGGCATGGAGACTCTAGTAGACTGTTGTTGCACCTCTAGATTTGATACTGTCTGCAATACAGGCATGGAGACTCTAGTACACTGTTGGTACACCACTAGCTTTGATACTGTGTGCAATACTGGCATGGAGACTCCAGTACACTGTTGGTCCACCAATAACTGTGATACTGTGTGCAATACCGGCATGGAGACTATAGTACACTGATAGTGCACCTCTAGCTTTGATACTGTGTGCAATACCGGCATGGAGACTCAAGTACACTGTTGGTGCACCTCTAGCTTTGATACGGTGTGCAATACCGGCATGGAGACTCTAGTACACTGTTAGTGCACCACTAGCTTTGATACTGTGTGCAATACCGGCATGGAGACTCTAGTACACTGTTGGTGCACCATTAGCTGTGATACTATGTGCATATACCGGCATGGAGACTATAGTACACTGTTGGTGCCCCACTAGCTGTGATACTGTCTGCAATACCGGCTTGGACACTCTAGTACATTGTTGATCCACCGCTAGCTTTGATACTGTGTGCAATACCGGCATGGCCACTCTAGTACATTGTTGGTGCACCTCTAGCTTTTATACTGTCGGCAATACCGGCATGGAGACTCTAGTACACTGTTGGTGCTCCTCTAGCTTTGATAATGTCTGCAATAACGGCAAGGAGACTCTAGTACACTGTTGGTGCAGCTCTAGCTTTGATACTGTGTGCAATACCGGCATGGAGACTCAGTACACTCTTGGTGCAACGCTAGCTTTGATACTGTGTGCAAATACGGCATGGTGACTCTAGTACATTGTTGGCGCACCGCTGGTTTTGATACTGTGTACAATACCGGCATGGAGACTCAAGTACACTGTTGGTGCACCTCTAGCTTTGATACTGTTTGCAATACCGGCATGGAGACTCTTGTACACTGTTAGTGCACCTCTAACTTTGATACTGTCTGCAATACAGGCATGGGGACTGTAGTACACCGTTGGTGCACCTCTAGCTTTGATACTGTGTGCAATACCGGCATGGAGACTCTAGTACACTGTAAGTGCACCACTAGCTTTGATACCGTCTGCAATACCGGCATGGAGACTGTAGTACACTGTTGGAGCACCTCCTGCTTTGATACTGTGTGCAAAACCGGCATGGAAACTCTAGAACACTGTTGGTGCACCGCTATCTTTGATACTGTCAGCAATACCGGCATGGAGACTCTAGTACACTGTTAATGCACCTCTAGCTTTGATACTGTCTGCAATAGCGGCATGGAGTCTCTAGTTCACTGTTGGTGCACCTCTAGCTTTGATACTGTGTGCAATACCGGCATGGAGACTGTAGTACACTGTTGGTGCACCTCTTGCTTTGATACTGTGTGCAATACCGGCATAGAGACTCTAGTACACTGTTGGTGCACCTCTAGCTTTGATACTGTCTGCAATACCGGCATGGAGACTCTAGTACACTGTTGGTGCAGCTCTAGCTTTGATACTGTCTGCAATACCGGCATGGAGATTCTAGTACACTGTTGGTGTACTGCTAGCTTTGATATTGTGTGCAATACCGGCATGGAGACTCTAGTACACTGTTGTTCCACCTCTAACTTTGATACTGCGTGCAATACTGGCATGTAGAATCTAGTACACTGTTGGTGCACTTCTAGCATTGATACTGTCTGCAATACCGGCATGGAGACTCTAGTACACTCTTGGCGCACCTCTAGCTTTGATACTGTCTGCAATACCGGCATGGAGACTCTAGTACACTGTTGGTGCACCACTAGCTTTGATACTGTCTGCAATACCGGCATGGAGACTCTAGTACACTGTTGGTGCACCTCTAGCTTTGATACTGTCTGCAATACCGGCATGGAGACTCTAGTACACTGTTGGTGCACCTCTAGCTTTGATACTGTGTGCAATACCGGCATGGAGACTCAAGTACACTGTTGGTGCACCTCTAGCTTTGATACGGTGTGCAATACCGGCATGGAGACTCTAGTACACTGTTAGTGCACCACTAGCTTTGATACTGTGTGCAATACCGGCATGGAGACTCTAGTACACTGTTGGTGCACCATTAGCTGTGATACTGTGGGCATATACCGGCATGGAGACTATAGTACACTGTTGGTGCCCCACTAGCTGTGATACTGTCTGCAATACCGGCTTGGACACTCTAGTACATTGTTGATCCACCGCTTGCTTTGATACTGTGTGCAATACCGGCATGGCCACTCTAGTACATTGTTGGTGCACCTCTAGCTTTTATACTGTCGGCAATACCGGCAAGGAGACTCTAGTACACTGTTGGTGCTCCTCTAGCTTTGATAATGTCTGCAATAACGGCAAGGAGACTCTAGTACACTGTTGGTGCAGCTCTAGCTTTGATACTGTGTGCAATACCGGCATGGAGACTCTAGTACACTCTTGGTGCAACGCTAGCTTTGATACTGTGTGCAAATACGGCATGGTGACTCTAGTACATTGTTGGCGCACCGCTGGTTTTGATACTGTGTACAATACCGGCATGGAGACTCAAGTACACTGTTGGTGCACCTCTAGCTTTGATACTGTTTGCAATACCGGCATGGAGACTCTTGTACACTGTTAGTGCACCTCTAACTTTGATACTGTCTGCAATACAGGCATGGAGACTGTAGTACACCGTTGGTGCACCTCTAGCTTTGATAGTGTGTGCAATACCGGCATGGAGACTCTAGTACACTGTAAGTGCACCACTAGCTTTGATACCGTCTGCAATACCGGCATGGAGACTGTAGTACACTGTTGGAGCTCCTCCTGCTTTGATACTGTGTGCAAAACCGGCATGGAAACTCTAGAACACTGTTGGTGCACCGCTATCTTTGATACTGTCAGCAATACCGGCATGGAGACTCTAGTACACTGTTGATGCACCTCTAGCTTTGCTACTGTCTGCAATAGCGGCATGGAGTCTCTAGTTCACTGTTGGTGCACCTCTAGCTTTGATACTGTGTGCAATACCGGCATGGAGACTGTAGTACACTGTTGGTGCACCTCTTGCTTTGATACTGTGTGCAATACCGGCATAGAGACTCTAGTACACTGTTGGTGCATTTCTAGCTTTGATACTGTCTGCAATACCGGCATGGAGACTCTAGTACACTGTTGGTGCAGCTCTAGCTTTGATACTGTCTGCAATACCGGCATGGAGATTCTAGTACACTGTTGGTGTACTGCTAGCTTTGATATTGTGTGCAATACCGGCATGGAGACTCTAGTACACTGTTGTTCCACCTCTAACTTTGATACTGCGTGCAATACTGGCATGTAGAATCTAGTACACTGTTGGTGCACTTCTAGCATTGATACTGTCTGCAATACCGGCATGGAGACTCTAGTACACTCTTGGCGCACCTCTAGCTTTGATACTGTCTGCAATACCGGCATGGAGACTCTAGTGCACTGTTGGTGCACCACTAGCTTTGATACTGTCTGCAATACCGGCATGGAGACTCTAGTACACTGTTGGTGCACCTCTAGCTTTGATACTGTCTGCAAAACCGGCATGGAGACTCTAGTACACTGTTTGTGCACCTCTAGCTTTGATACTGTGTGCAATACCGGCATGGAGACTTCAGTACACTGTAAGTGCTCCTCTAGCTTTGATACTGTGTGCAATACCGGTATGGAGACTCTAGTACACTGTTGGTGCACCTCTAGCTTTGATACTGTGGGCAATACCGGCATGGAGACTGTAGTACACTGTTGGTGCACCTCTAGCTTTGATACTGTGGGCAATACCGGCATAGAGAATCTAGTACACTGTTGGTGCAACTCTAGCCTTGATACTGTCTGCAATACGGGCATGGAGACCCTAGTACACTGTTGGTGCACCTCTAGTTTTGATACTGTGTGCAATACCGGCATGGAGACTCTAGTACACTGTTGGTGCAGCTCTAGCTTTGATACTGCGTGCAATACCGGCATGGAGACTCTAGTACACTGTTAGTGCACCTCTAGCTTTGATACTGTGTGCAATACCGGCATGGAGACTCTAGTACACTGTTAGTGCACCTCTAGCTTTAATACTGTGCGCAATACCAGCATGGAAACTCTAGTACACTGTTGGTGCACCACTAGCTGTGATACTGTTTGCAATACCGGCATGGAGACTCTAGTACACTGTTGGTGTGTGCAATACTGGCATGGACACTCTAGTGCATTGTTGGTGCAGCTCTAACTTTGATACCGTATGCAATACCGGCATGGACACTCTAGTACAATGTTGGTGCACCTCTAGCTTTGGTACTGTCTGCAATACCGGCATGGAGACTCTAGTACATTGTTGGTGCAGCTCTAGCTTTGATACTGTCTGCAATACCGGCATGGAGACTCTAGTACAATGTTGGCTCAGCTCTAGTTTTGATACTGTCTGCAATACCGGCATGGACACTCTAGTACACTCTTGGTGCACTTCTAGCTTTGATATTGTCTGCAATACCAGCATGGACACTCTAGTACATTGTTGGTGCAGCTCTAGCTTTGATACTCTCTGCAATACCGGCATGGAGACTCTAGTACACTGTTGGTGCACCGCTAGCTTTGATGCTGTCTGCAATACCGGCATGGACACTCTAGTACAGTGTTGGTGCACCTCTAGCTTTGATACTGTTTGTAATACCGGCATGGAGACTCTAGTACATTGTAGGTGCAGCTCTAGCTTTGATGCTGTCTGCAATACCGGCATGGAGACTCTAGTCCACTGTTGGTGCACCGCTAGCTTTGATACTGTGTGCAATGCTGGCATGGAGACTCTAGTACACTGTTGGGGCACCTCTAGCTTTGATACTGTCTGCAATACCGGCATGGTCACTCTAGTACATTGTTGGTGCAGCTCTAGCTTTGACGCTGTCTGCAATACCGGCATGGAGACTCTAGTACACAGTTGGTGCACCACTAGCTTTGATACTGTGTGCAATACCGGCATGGAGACTCTAGTACACTGTTGGTGCACCTCTAGCTTTGATACGGTCAGCAATACCGGCATGGAGACTCTAGTACACTGTTGGTGCATATCTAGCTTTGATACTGCGTGCAATATCGGCATGGAGACTCTAGTACACTGTTGGTGCAGCTCTAGCTTTGATACTGCGTGCAATACCGGCATGGAGACTCTAGTACACTTTTGGTGCACCTCTAGCTTTGATACTGTGTGCAATACAGGCATGGAGACTCTAGTACACTGTTAGTGCACCTCTAGCTTTGAAACTGTCTGCAATACCGGCATGGAGACTCTAGTACACTGTTAGTGCACCTCTAGCTCTGATACTGTCTGCAATAACTGCATGGACACTCTAGTACATTGTTGGTCCACCTCTAGATTTGATACTGTCTGCAATACCGGCATGGAGACTCTGGTACACTGTTGGTGCACCGCTAGCTTTGATACTGTGTGCAATACCGGCATGGAGACTCTAGTACTCTGTTGGTGCACCGCTAGCTTTGATACTGTCTGCAATACCGGCATGGATACTCTAGTACAATGTTGGTGCACCTCTAGCTTTGATACTGTCTGCAATACCGGCATGGACACTCTAGTATATTGTTGGTGCAGCTCTAGCTTTGATACTGTGTGCAATACCGGCATGGAGACTCTAGTACACTGTTGGTGTGTGCAATACTGGCATGGACACTCAAGTGCATTGTTGGTGCAGCTCTAACTTTGATACCGTATGCAATACCGGCATGGACACTCTAGTACAATGTTGGTGCACCTCTAGCTTTGATACTGTCTGCAATACCGGCATGGAGACTCTAGTACATTGTTGGTGCAGCTCTAGCTTTGATACTGTCTGCAATACCGGCATGGAGACTCTAGTACAATGTTGGCTCAGCTCTAGCTTTGATACTGTCTGCAATACCGGCATGGACACTCTAGTACACTCTTGGTGCACTTCTAGCTTTGATATTGTCTGCAATACCAGCATGGACACTCTAGTACATTGTTGGTGCAGCTCTAGCTTTGATACTCTCTGCAATACCGGCATGGAGACTCTAGTACACTGTTGCTGCACCGCTAGCTTTGATGCTGTCTGCAATACCGGCATGGACACTCTAGTACAGTGTTGGTGCACCTCTAGCTTTGATACTGTTTGTAATACCGGCATGGAGACTCTAGTACATTGTTGGTGCAGCTCTAGCTTTGATGCTGTCTGCAATACCGGCATGGAGACTCTAGTCCACTGTTGGTGCACCGCTAGCTTTGATACTGTGTGCAATGCCGGCATGGAGACTCTAGTACACTGTTGGTGCACCTCTAGCTTTGATACTGTCTGCAATACTGGCATGGACACTCTAGTACATTGTTGGTGCAGCTCTAGCTTTGACGCTGTCTGCAATACCGGCATAGAGACTCTAGTACACAGTTGGTGCACCGCTAGCTTTGATACTGTGTGCAATACCGGCATGGAGACTCTAGTACACTGTTGGTGCACCTCTAGCTTTGATACGGTCAGCAATTCCGGCATGGACACTCTAGTGCATTGTTGGTGCAGCTCTAGCTTTGGTGCTGTCTGCAATACCGGCATGGAGACTCTAGTACACTGTTGGTGCACCACTAGCTGTGATACTGTGTGCAATACCGGCATGGAGACTCCAGTACACTGTTGGTGCACCTCTAGCTTTTATACTGTGTGCAATACCGGCATGGACACTCTAGTACATTGTTGGTGCAGCTCTAGCTTTGATTCTGTCTGCAATACCGGCATGGAGACTCTAGTACACTGTTGGTGCAGCTCTAGCTTTGATACTGTCTGCAATACCGGCATTGAGACTCTAGTACACTCTTGGCGCACCTCTTGCTTTGATATTGTCTGCAATACCAGCATGGAGACTCTAGTACACACTTGGTGCACCTCTAGCTTTGATACTGTCTGCAATACCGGCATGGAGACTCAAGTACACTCTTGGTGCACCTCTAGCTTTGATTCTGTCTGCAATACCAGCATGGAGACTCTAGCAGTAGCGGCTATTCAGGTGAAGGGAGTGAAGAGCCTCTTCACTAGCCATCTCGTAAGATAAACATTATATTTCTTATTTAAATGAAAATGTTGCAGTTGTCTTGCGCTATTTTATGGTGTATTTTTTATAGTGTACTGTTATTTCTACAGTCCGTTGCTAGAAGGTACGCAAGCGAGGCTCACAGATTACCTACTGGCGAGACTCTATGACGGCCTTGTGTCAGCTGAACTCCCTGTCGCTAGATTGTGCTGTCGTAACTTGGAGGAGAATCTGCAGTAGGCGAAGTAACGTGTTTACGTCAGCCACTTCGTCTCGTTGCCATGGCAACCTGACATCAGGTGTGACGTCATTACCTGCCGTTAGACAGTCGAGTGAAGACTTTGCTGTGTCTCCAAGCCAATACGTCAAGTCCAGTTGTTGAAAGTTGGCGTTGCGTCAGGCTTCTTTTCTTTTATGCTGAAGCTTGTATTTATTTTCCCAATAAATAATATTTATTTATTACGTTACTTACCCTGTTGTTGATGAAAGTTGATGGCTTTTAGTGTAATAATATTTCCAGTGTAAGACACGGTATTACTTTTATTAGAAATTCCCTTCAGTAGGTGGAAAGACGAAGATAAAGGGGAGTTATTAAATTGTGGACGGCCAAATTAATTAATAGAACTGTGTACCAAAATGATATTAAGAAACCCGGCAAATGTTATAGCCTTCATTGCAAGGGATCTTGGTTCGAGCAGTTCACAAGCTTGTGCAGTAGTTGAATTCTTAAAAACAACCTGTTCAGTTAGCCTTGCTTACTTTTAGTATCAAATGTGGTGTGTGGAATCAACAAGTTTCGGTGATTTCCAAAACATTACGCCTACGCGCGGGTTGAACAAACACAAAGACAGAGAGGAACATTTGAAGTGCCAGTTACAGATTAGAACACTCAAAAGAAACACTACCACGTTATCTGACGCCTTGAGGGAAAATGCAAGACTACAGTGCTTGCAGAAAGTTTAGGGATATGTCTAAATTTCGTTTGATGCACATTTGTCCCTAAAGTAACACCATTTCAGTCATTGTTTTACTTGATATTATTAGTCATCTATATGAGGGGTTTTCGTTTACAATTTCGCTGCTCTAGATCTAATACTTTTGGAGGCGGAATGTTTTTTTGTAAACAAGGCCAAAAAAACTGTTTTTCTTACTAAAATGTTTTCTTTCTCAAAAACTGCTAGTCCTACTGCTATGAAATGTTTACTGCTGTTTTTCTACTATATAGCAATCATAAAAATAACAACCTTGGAAAATATACTACTTATTTGGTCGCCTCTCAAACAAACTTTCTTCCCCAGTACGGTAATTTTGGCGGCAAAATTGGTCAATTTCGTTTCGCGATAACTTCCGATTGGAAACACTTCGAGCTATTCTGACTACGCAGTTGTTTTCTCCGTGTCTTGTTTGTGATGGATCGGCTGTGGGTACTTTCTCGAAATGTTGCTAATCGGAAGTTATCATGGAACGAAATTGACCAATTTTGCCGCCAAAATTACCGGGGAAGAAAGTTTATTTGAGAGGCCATCAAATGAGTAGTAATTTCTTTACCTAGGTTGTATTTTTATGTTTATGATTGATATATTGTAGTAAAACAGCAGTAAAGATTTCATAGTTGTAGGATGAGCAGTTTTTGAGAACGAAAACATTTCATTAGTAGGAAAAACAGGTTAGTTTTGCCCTGTTTACAAAAAGGTAAAACATTCCATCTCCAAAAGTATTAGAGCTAGAGCAGCGAACTTTTTAATGAAAACCCCTCATATAGATGTCTAATAACATAATGTAAAACAATAACTGAAATGCTGTTACTTTTGGGACAAATGTGCATCAAACGAAATTTAGGCCTGTCCCTAAACTTTCTGCAAGCACTGTATGTGGAGTTAGATATAATGAGAATGTGACTTTAAATAGGCTTGTAATTGGAGTTGTTCTATACTTGAGGTCTCACTCTCGTCATAACCTCTGGAAGAGAGTTCCTATGAACTTTAAACTTTACTGTAACTCGTGGGAACTTTAAGGAATTATATTAATTCTATTAATGCAGGCAATGGCCATGCATTTTCTTTGTAGGGTGGGTCAGGGAAGGGATTTTGGAAGGAAATCGGCCGTGGACCTATTGAAAGGAACCTTCCCAGCACATGCCTGGTGGTGAAAATGAGAAGTCACAAAAATCATTTTCAGGACGACCGAGCAGATATTTTAGCTTTAAAATACGAAAAAAAATCAATATTCACAAAAGCAATCAAGCACTGCTGAAATTAGAGTTTCGCTCTTCACTTTATGTTTCATCTACGAGCCGCCACTGGACTCTAGTACACTGTTGGTGCACCTCTAGCTTTGATACTGTCTGCAATACCGGCATGGAGACTCTAGTACACTGTTGGTGCACCTCTAGCTTTGATACTGTCTGCAATAACAGCATGGAGACTCTAGTACACTGTTGGTGCACCTCTAGCTTTGATACTGTCTGCAATACCCGCGTGGAGACTCTAGAGTTAAGTTTCTAGCTTATCGTGCGTATAGTACTTAGCTCGTATTTATTGTGTAGCTAAGGTCGCTTGTGTTCTTTACCCGGCTGTGTATTATCGTATTCAAATAGGATGAAGGAGTCCAACTTGATGAAATGCTTGATATTCGTTCAGATAAAATATGTGTTCAGAGTAGTTACAGAAGCCGTAAGGGCTGTCATTAATATCACTTGATCATGACGCAGCACAAGCCTTGAGCTGCTGAGGACTATGGGTGGTATGACCTCAGTACAAGAGCGGAAAATGCCAATCATATTCCAGTATTTTGTTTTGAAGCAAAGCAATGCATTTTAATAAAACAATAGTGGGGATTTGAATTATTATTGATGTTCTGTAAAAGGTTTATCCTCTTCGAACAAGATTCCTTTACTTGCCAGCTATTCCGACATGCTTCTAATAAGCTTTTAGATATTACAGTTGTCCTTACTTCAGGAACATGGGATTCTTTCTGTTGACCAGAAATGAAGACAATCATTCTGGCAAGGGCCTGGCATGGTCTTTCGGAATTACAAGTTGGTCTACGTTGGACTGATATGACTCCAGAAGGGAGGGAACACAGTCAGATCGTGGAAAGTTTCCACATTGCGTTCATGTTGCAATTTTACCAGTAATAAAAGAGTAATAATTACAATCAAGGAATTTACAGGCTGAATCTCTGGGGAAGTATGGTTTCTGGTTTGATGCCGGGCGAGTTATATACCTCTTGCACCCTCTTGCTTCAGCTCTTGCTCGGCTACTGGTCGTTTAGATGTATCGCCTCTCCATCTGCGTTAATTGGATCAGAACATTAAATACGTTATGGAGGCATGTCGAATGGATGACTTGGTATACTGTACTCAATAGCCTGTGCGACCCCATTAATGTTTCTCATTGAGGCTTGCGTGCGTTGCCTCTGGTGGCAGGAATGTTGCTACATCAAACATATAACTATCGGGCTGTGATGCATGTCTGGCGTGTGGCAAACCGACAATTTCTTTTTGGTGAAGGAATTATTCTTCTAGTCAGTATGCAACGACCCTGCCGGGATTCAAACTACACTTGTGTGGTAATTGCCACAAGATGGCCAATATTACTTACCATGAATGGATATTCTGAGATGTCAGTTCCGACACCACCAGCAATTCGACCCCCTTTGATGCGAAATGTATCTGTAACACACAAGTTTGAATGAGGTATTTTGTAAGTAGTTTAACAATACGAAGATCACGCAATGAGATATACACCAGACTATTGTCTAGCTGGAACACTTGTCCCTGACATTCACTGCATGGTTTGGTCGAGTCCTCTACCGATCCACAATTCAAATGGTCATAAGACTTTTCTTGCCTCTGGGTGTGAGGGATATTAGGTCGCTTGGTTAGTTCCTTAGTTTAGGGGGATTTTGGGGTTACATGACCATGTTGTCTCAGCCCCTAAACTAAGGACCCATTACTTTTGGGGCTGCGGCAACGCGGTCATGCAGCCCCATGTACTTTGAGCGTGTGTAGAATCTGTCTGATAACCGGTGTTAATTGTAATGACTGTATTAGTGTGTGTTATCTGTTATTAATTCAAATAAGAACTGCGACGATAATTTTAAGTAATTCCTACTTTCGCTACCAAATGCTACCGTCCACGACACCTAGCTGTGAACTTCCCAACTACTAGATGCCATCGCAACCAACGCCCGGTGACGAACGTTGGAACTTGAGAGCATTAATCAACCCTAACCTACAAATTTTGGCTTGTCACAAGTGTAGTTAGTGGAAGGTTCTTTCTCATGCCATAAATCGATGTCATAGGATCCCCGGCTTTACCTCCTCTCCGAAGGTAGGAATACTGAGGGATATTAAAAAATTAGGTTACGCAAAGTTTCGGCTTATTAACATTGTGGTGTTTGAAGCCATATTTTCAGTGTTGCCTTAGTAAACAAGAGTTTAGTGCTTTTCAGTCGGTCCACACGAATGTACCCAAAAGAGATGGGTTATGCCCTAATCCTGAAATAAATTACATGAGATTAATAAAACACTAGGATGACCAGTTTCGATCGTCAAGCGATCATCATCAGATCCATTACACTTAGGCTACAAAATCTATGTTTGAAATACAGGTGAAAATATTTACAATATGTACAATTATTTAGTTGCAGTATTGGTACTGCAACTGTCAGTGTATGCTAAATACAGTATATATGTTAGGTGAAATGCTAAATGGTGATAGCTATCCGGAGATTGTACTTTAGAGAGATTATATGGTTGTAAACTATGGTTAAACTATACAATTTTTGGCTAACTACTTATCTGATTGTCTTCCGTATTACAGCTACTCGCAGTTTTCGTGCTCACTGGAACTCGCTGTGCGGTCGACTGCGGTGGTTATCTTAACGACTGGTTTTTCCCCTGCCTCCTCCCCCCTGTCCCTACGTGCTGTGGGGAGTGATAGCGATGTGTTTATGTAAGGTGTTGCCAACCTAGATAAGATGTATGTTATTGAATGAGGTGGGTCCACAACTATTAAAGACCGTGGATTGGCCCTCGCCACGCGTGGAGCATAACCCATTCGAACTAAGCGTTGAAGGTCTTATGAGGACGTCCCGGCACCTTTAATACTGCCGCGAATATGGGCCTTGGTTTATTGCAGAAGCAAAGTACATCGTACACCTGATCCAGATAACATTTACCTATTAAAAACCCCCTAATTTCCCCCCTTTTTTATCTAGCTTGGCTGTGTCGCTAAATTGTGTTTTGTTTCCGACAGGGTGTGTTTTTTAGTAGCGTGAAGAGGGGTGAGCTCTCCATGAACGTGTGTTCATTTAGATTGTTGGGATTGTTTCGTTTGGCTAGGTGTATCTCGATTGCTTCCTTTATGTCAAGAGCTCTGCCTTTCGATTCGTGATGGATTATTTTAAGGTCCGACTCTATGTTGGTAAAGCTGTGCCCTGCGTCACACATATGTTCGCACACGGCTGAATGTGTTCCGTATCTTATCGCATTCCTATGTTCATTATAACGTGTGTCTACTCGCCTTCCACTCTGCCCGATGTAATTAGCTTGACAATCGGTGTCTTGGCACGTTATAGAATATACCCCTGACCTTGAATACGGGTCACGTTTATTTAGATTACTATTTAGGAGGTGCCTAGCGGTTGTGTTTTTCGTCGTGAAAGCTATCTTTATGCCTTGTTTTTTGAATAGGTTAGTGATTTTATATGTATTCGCATTCACATAGTTGAAACGCGCAAATTTTTTCTCATTACTGTCCGGTTTGGGAATCGTTTTATCTTTATTTTTATGTTTGGCTATAATTTGATTTATTTTGCTTGGCGAGAAGTTGTTTTCCTTTGCTATTTGCATAATAGTTCTTATTTCCTTATTATAGTTGTCTTTTGACATGGGTATGTTTAAAGCTCTGTGCACCATTGAATTGAAACCCGCTAGTTTGTGCGTACTGGGGTGATTAGACTGATTGTCGATTGCATGCGAGGTTTGTGTTGCTTTCCGGAATACGTTCAATAGTTATATCGAGATAATTTATTTTCCGGTCTATTTCGGATTCCTTAGTGAATTTGATAGAGTGGTGAAGGCTATTAATGGATTGGAGAATTGTTTCTTCGCTTGTTAGTTCAGTATCGTAGATGCAAATTACATCATCTACGTATCTTTTCCATGTTACTATTCCCTTTGTTGAAGTCTTTTCTAAGAACGCATTTTCTAGTGCATTGCTGAAGATGTCAGCGATTAACCCACTTAGTGGCGATCCCATTGCTAGGCCTTCTCTCTGTGTGTATATTTTATTGTCGAATTGAAACACGTTTTGGGTGAGAACGACCCTCAGTAATCTCACAATCTCTTCAATTTCTTTTACCGAATTGTTGGATTTTAAGTTGTTTTCGATAGTGTTGATTGCTTCAATAATCGGAATATTGGTGTACATGTTAGTTACGTCGAAGGATACTAGCCTGAAGCTAGGTTTCATTTGTAGGGTGTTCAATGCTGTTACTAGTTCTGTTGTGTTCTTTACAGAGTTGTTTTTGTCGTTGGAAAGACGGCATTTTAAGATTTTTAGTAACTCTTTGCTGATTTTGTAATTAGGGGCATTCCTACAATTGACTATTGGTCTCATTGGGCATTCCTTTTTGTGTATTTTTGGTTGTCCCCTCAATGACGGTATTTTCGGGTTCATGTTTATTAGTTTTGATTTTTCGGCTTTGGTCAGTATGTATTCTGTTTCTTTTAGCGCACTTTTTATTTGTTTTTGGAATTTGTTGGTGGGGTCTTTTGTTAATTCCTTGATTTCGTTGTTGTTTAGGAATTCGACTGTTTTTTCAATGTATTCTGTTTTGTTCAAAATTACTGTAGTGTTTCCCTTATCTGCTTTTGTGATGATTAAGTCATGTTCTTTTATTTTTTGTTTTAACGACTTTATTTCTTTGAGCTGTTTGTTGTTTTGAATGTTATTGCTATCGCCCTCTCGTTTGAGGATTTTTTTGGCTTCGTTGGTGGCGAGATTTTTGGTTAATTCCCTGTCTTCTGCTGGGAGCTTGTGACTGGCTATCTCAATATCTGTGATTAACTGTTTTATATTGTGGTTCGTGTGTGCGTCTGTGCAGTTGTATTTCAAACCTTAAACCTCTAAAGCTTCTGATAAAAGCCATGGGTGGTGCTTAGTCATGGCCTTCAGAGCACAGCTACTCATAGGGTCAGTACTGACTCAGTGAGGACAGCTACCTCACTCCTCTTCTTGCCTAGTACGCCTCAATATAGCGCTGCCTTGGGTTTTTGTGGGTACCGGTATCTACCCACAAAAACTGGCCGTGGTAAGTGATTTTTGAAAGGCGGCAAAAATACGATACGCATGTCATACGATGTTGGCATGTCAAAGAATCCATTTGAATTCAGTAGGCCGGGTTCATAATGGCAAAATTAATCTCGGGAGTTTCCGCCAACACAAAGTTCCTAATTTCTCTACTAGAAAGCGCTATAGTGTTCAAGGAGCTTAGATATCTAACATATAACCTCCTTGACTTTCATAGTCAAGGAACAACGAAATTCGACATGCAAGCTACCCTCTGGGTGTCAAATAACAAAGCTTGCACCCGGCACACGAGGCCATACGATATTATTATTATTATTATTATTATTATTATTATTACCTAACGGCGATGCTTTTTGAGGATCCAACCTGCCTTCGGGCTGACTACCTAACAGACAGACAGATCTAGTAATTAAACAAATTGAAGCTACTGTATATCCGTGTGACCAATTGAGGACCTACAAATCACATGTAGGCTATATTTCCTGAATATATTTGGATATAAACTGAATGGTATTATTCTTAGCCTACTGTCGCCTGTAAAGTAATCAAGCAGGTCACAAGAATAATGACTGAAGGTACAGGTTGTCGCGCGAACACGAGTGCTGAATGGCAACTTCACGACCAAAGGTGTGAGTTGCAGCCAACTCATTGAGACACTGCTTGTTAACGATACTGCCAGTTGTAGGTAGAGTGGCAGATAGCCTTGTTGTTCCACCCCTTAAAACGACAATAACTAACTAACTAACTTTTTAGGAAGAGTTTAGAGGGAAATACTCAGATTAGACGTGTTACTTGAAATACTTCACATACCTGTCACAAAACGTTGGACTTCAGCCTCGTTGAAACTTAGGCGCTTATTTTGGACGTCTCGTGAATCTGTTAGCAGGTTCATTAGCATCAGTAATATCAAATATAATTCAACCGATAAACATTTCCGCACCATTTTAAGAAGATTCCAGAGATTTGCCTACCAGATATACAAGGCCGGAAAATGTACGCTAGATTTTAAGCAATATGCCTGTCCTTTCCGAGAGCAGAGTTTTGCCGCCAGATGTCTCGACTTGTCGCTAAAATTTGCGTCTGGTACAAAGCATTAGCATGGGGAGAGAACGGTTCTAGTTTACTTTCATGTTTTACTTAGTGCAAGAGTTCACATTTAGTTCTTATTATTCATTCGTTCAGTCATTTATTATTAATGTTTTATTGATATCCATAGACATACTTCCCTGTAAATCTCAGTTCCACGATAACGGAGAAACATTCGAGATTTGGTAGGAATCGTGAGCGTCTGAAGCACTGAGGTACCGGTAGTGTCAAGGTCATCAGCCTCATAGGACTATTGCTCTTTACACTTAGCCGACTTACAAACTGGAAGAAGAAAGTAAAGAAGATGGGAAATAAACGTGCTCAAATCTCGAACAATGAGGATTAAGGAACTTGGAAAGTAGTAAAGCCATGAAAGGCAGATAGGAAAGGACAAGCGAATACGGTCACCATAAAATCAATGAAGAAAAAAAGAAAAAAGGGCGGATATGGTTCAGAAAACCCTCAGGGTTGCTAATTCCCGAGTCGTATGCCGTTGAGGGTGCATCAGTGTTTAGGATGCACCATGCGTGGTGGGGGTACAGGAAATACCATTTATTGTGTTGTTGTTTGAGTATTCAGACTTTTGACTGGTTTGATGCAGCCCTCCATGGCTCCCTGTCCTGAGCTAATCGTTTAATCTCTACATAGCTACCACACCCTACATCCGAGGCAATCTGCTTAATGTATTCTAACCTTGGTCTACCCCTACATTTCTTATCCTCGACCCTTCCTTCCATAACTAAGCTTGCTATTCCTGGGTGTCTTAGTATGTGTCCTACCAACCTATCTCTTCTCTTCATTAGCAGTCGCCAGAAACATCTCTCCTCTCCCACTCGCCTTAATACCTCATCGTTTTTAACCCTATCTACCCTTCTGATCTTCATCATTGACCCCTCCAAAACTGACAGTGATAGGGTGCTACAAAGGTCAAAAGGCACCATAGGCGATTGGATGCCCCGGGTCGCTAGAGGACAAGAGTGCATGGCCCTGATGGCCATACAGCACATACAGTATGTACAGAAAGAACAGATACAAATTGCAATTTCTCAAGCTCAAAATAACAAGTATACGTCAGGTAGACGTCGAGATTGAGATTAACGGATGAGGAATATCAATGATGATAGCCGTTGAAACCTCAGCATTTACTGTCGCCTTTTAATGAAAAAGCGGAACCAGCAGGCGATGGATCATTATAATTTCTAATGGTTATACTTGTTATGATTATAATGTGAATATAGGGCTCCCCTCTGAGTTTGTGGAAGTAATTATTAATGAAGGGTTATCAAGAGTAAGGATGAAATAAAGAATTCAAAATAGTCAATTTTGAATTGAAGACAGCTGACAAGGCTACTTCAATCCTTTATCATTAAGACCTCGTGTGAATGGCGATATTTTAGCTGCTAGCGCCCCTAGCGGCACTCGCTCACTGAGTCCGTAGGAGTAGTGTGTGTGATGGCTCGTGCTGGAGAACCGAGTAGGACAGTAAAATAAGTTATTTAATGATGAAATGTCGTCATCCATGGAAATTTATCAGAGTTTAGGGAATAATCGGAGGGATACGTCGTATTTCACAGCCTCTCAGCTTAAGAAAGGCGAAAAGCTCATTGTGAAACAAAAGTTGGGAGAAGACATAATTATACAGTTTGTTTTTGCGAGAAACTAACATTAATCAACTATCTAATCCTGTTAAATTTGATTTGCAGTGCCATACTTTTTGCACTATTAATCATATATTAATTTAGATTAGTATTATCAACGTACAACTTCACTTTTCTCTTTCCCATTTTTTAAAATATTTATTTAACAGATTAATTGCAGTAAGACATATCAATCCCCTGAGGGTGGATGTAAACCATATCTTTCAAAATGTAATCCTTTGTATGTTTCAAAATATTTTAAACAAATTACGAGAGAAATTATTTGAAGTCTTCCTTCCTGCAACAATGGGAAAAACCTAAGTACGTTGCCGTGGAATATTGTAAACGAGAGGGTCTGAGGGTTAGAACACGGAACACTCAGACTTGTGAGGCTACATGTATGGCCGTTTGACTGCAATAAATTAAATAAAAAATAAAGCTGAGAGGAGGATGGTTCAATTCCCACCTCAGGTGTCCTATAGGCCAAGTTGTTTTTGTTTGTTTCCCCAGGAAAATGCCTGGATGATTCCTAGTAACATAGGCTTTTAAACAAGTCTACACACACGCAAGTACATGGGCACAAGTAATGAGCAGGGCACTTCAGGAGTTGTTTATTGCACGAATACTGCGCAGGGGAGCTCGATTTCTAAATTATTCATGTTGTGATTGATGAAAACATGTGCAATGTTAGTTGTGGTGGTGACATCAAGTTCACCTCGGTCTTTTCGCTATTTATGGTCATGATGTTTGTCGATATACTCGCGTTACATAATAATCCAGATTTGAACACACTTCCTTCACATCACTCATTTTTCACGAAACGGTGAATCTTCCCCAGCGGCTCAGCGCCCCTGGGCGTGGATTGGTGACCACGGGACTCTAGTTGAGCATGGCAATACTTCCACTTGTGCTGGGCTACTCTCTGCCATCTATATATGCATGTATGTATTCTATATTGTCAGACAGACTCCACTAGTGACAATATAATAACTAACAATAAAATTTACAACTATAAACAAAACAAAAACAGCAAACACGTACAAAAAATAGAAATACACTAATCTATTATATATCAGAAACCACAACCATACAGACACGCACTCTTTCATTTCAACCACTCTTCGCGCAGTTAATCTGCTATCCTCCCCTCGTTCACGCTGATCTGATTAGTTTGGCTTCATATACAGTACGGCGGTGCCTGGGTCTGTCAGGACCTCTTGTCGGTCTTCTATTTATAAAAATGCCGACTACAAATACCACAATTACGGAGGCGTTCCTTGTACGAATGTACTGCATTTTGTGTCTGAATGCGAAGAATTACGTTCCAGGTGGATATTTCTGTATGTGTAGTTACATTCAAGAACAGAACGATTTGCTCTACTCTCTGTAGAACTTTTACCATCTTGAACTTGAAATCTTTCCGCAACATGATCTAATCACGTTGCTCCACACAGACAAGTCATACAGAATATTTGAGCGGCTTGCCGCCAGAGCGCAGCAACGTTCATTCGCAAGAGGCGTATACACTTGTAATGGATTTATAGCAGCTTGTAATGGATTTATAGCCTACGCTTTTATTATTTTCATTAGTTGCGGCCGTCTCGATCGACTTACTAGTCATCAACAAAGCTACAACATAAACAAAACACACATCCAGTTGTGCTACCAACGGTTGCTCCCCCGTTTTGTACATCTTGTGATAACCATCTAATTTCTTTCAGGTTAGGATGTTGTCTTCCCGCCTCACAATGTGTGTTGGCTGCCTGGAAAGCTTTCGATAGTAAAATAAATTAATTATGTAATTATTTAAAAACTGATCTTTAAGAATTTTAGATTTTTCAATTTGAAATTCCCAAAATAAATTGAGCTAGACAATTATAAGAGCACTGGAACTCGAATTACAGGTGTTCTTTATGTCTAGTCGGATTACTGCCATTTCACTACACAAGAGATCCATTAACTGCTAAACACGTGTACTCTGACGGCTTCTGGGAGAGTTTATATCTTTCATCATACCGACAGTGGTGGCTACGCTCGCTAAAGCGCAACGCCGGTAATGGGGCCACGCTCTCTGCTGACTCGGTAGACGCGTGGGTTCGAGCCCAACCGTCGGCCGTCCTTGAAATGGTTTTTCGTGGTTTCCCATTTTCAACACCAGGCAAATGTTGGGTCGGTACCTTCTGACAGGCCACGGCCGCTTCCTTCCACATCCTTGCCCAGTTTCATTCATCTTCATCCATTCCATCTCTCATCCCGACGCGCAGGTCACCCACGGGCGTCGACTAGAAAGACCTGCACTCGGCCTCCCAGCAGGCCACACGGCAAAAAAAAATCATAGTGATGTCAACTGACGAAGGGCTTACGATTGAGTTGAGCGGGTTATTTTCTCCTGACAAGGCAAGTATCAGGTAAGACAGGTCGAGACCAGCTTGAGACTTTGTGGACGCAATAGTTGTGCTATAAGAGGACAACGTGCGGAAATTCAGCCACCAGACTGAGCGGCCGTGCCGGGAATCGAGCCCGCAGAAATGAGAATGCTAAGATTGATAGGCTAAGTGGAGTGACAAGAGAGGATGGAATAAGGAATGATTATATTAGAGGAGCAGAGAAAGTGGGACCCATAGGAAAAGAGTAGGCTCCGATGGTGCTAAGAAGAGAGGAGGACTACGTGGGGAAAAGAGTTGGAAATCTGGAAATTGAAGGGTCAAGGAGGAGAGGAGGACCAAACCTGGGGTGGAAAGACAAGTTTACAGGGGACCTCAGAGAAAAAGGATGGAAGAGGGAGGAAGAATGGGATAGGCATTTATGGAAGAGAAGTATCCAGCAAAGTAACGCTGACCCTACGTGACGTGGGAGAAGGCTGAGATCTATTGCTGTCCTGGACCAACAGAAATAAACTACAACTAAACATGGACAAACCGGCCCACACGTGGTAAAGTTGTCTGATCTATGAGCAAGGCCCCCTAACAACTGTTAACAATAACTTTTGCAGACCTCCGCAAGCACCTTCACGAAGCATGTAGTAGGCTAAGGAGGGCGACAGCAGCTATGAAGCCCTTCTTCAACCCCATATGGCCTTATCTCACCAAGAATAACCTGAAAGTAATGGGAGTGTTCAAGGCGAAGCTTGTGTTGCTGCCTTTATAGGTACTTTCGTGAAAAGAAAGGCAGCCCTGGAGTACATCGCACGGATTTTTTTCAGATGATATCGCCGCCTTATTCCGCCTCTGCCTCACCGCTAGCTACTTCCTGTGGAAAGGTGATTTATATGAACAAATTGTTGGGGTCGCCATGGGCAGTCCCCTGAGTCCGGTGATCCGCGAATTTCTTCATGGAAAAATTTGAACAAATAGCACTCGAGACCGCACCTTTGAAACCTAAGGTGTGGCTAAGATACGTGGACGATACTTTTGTAATATGGGGCCATGGTAAAGATCAATTAAATCTGTTTTACTACATCTTTACAGCCTGAACTCTAACATTCAGTTTAGCATGGAGTTAGAAAATGAACAGAAAATCGCTTTTCTCGACGTTATGGTAACGAAGACAGCTGATCTAACCTTGGGACATACAGTTTACCGTAAGCCGACCATTACTGACCGATATTTACATAAGACGTCCAACCACCACCCACGACAGAAATACGGAGTGATAAAAACACTGGCTGACCGTGCGAAAAGAATTTGTGAAAAGCAGTGCCTAAACCAAGAAATTAAACACCTCAACGAGGCCCTACGCGCCAATGGGTACAGCCAGAAAGATATCCAGCGAGCACTCCATCCAAGACGTCCAACTACAAGGGTAATTGGAGACAATCAGCCCCTGGCTAGAGCTTTCCTTCCATATATAAAAAAGGTCACGGACAGAATAGGGAGGCTACTCGAGTCCCATGATATAAAGACCATATACTGGCCTACGCTAAAAATTAAGGACATGTTTAGGTCCGCTAAAGATAGGCGACATCCCCATACCGCGGCAGAGGTTTATAAAATCCCGTGTGATTGTGGCCAAGTATATATTGGAACAACGAAAAGAAGTATTGCCACTCGTCTCAAGGAGCACGAACGACACAGCCGGCTGGGACAAACAGATAAATCCACTGTTGCAGCACACTCGCTACTCGCAGGTCACGACATAAGATAAGGAGACACCGAAGTTCTGTCCACCACGGTGTCTTATCATGTCAGGCTACAAAGGGAGGCCATTGAAATCCTGAAGCATACTAACAGCTTCAATCTTCTGGAGGAAGCAGAACGTGTGAACAGAGCTTGGCTTCCAGTCCTTAATCCCCTCAAGCCTGCCCTCATTGGCCGTCGTAGACGAGAAGATGCAACAGAAGAGCAGCCCTGTCCTTGATGCATTAACTGTTATGTGGTACGCCGTTGCTATGGCAGCAGAGGTGGGTTGTTGACTATTTATATAACTTCTGTCTACTTGTTTTACCTCGCTTAATGTAACCTGTGAACATGCTGAACGCAGTCTTCAGAGAAACGTCAAGACGACAAAATGTCCTTAGAACACGGCCTATAATCCCACGAAACAGAGATTCCTATTTCAACGCCGGTCGTGGAAGTCTGAAATTTTACTTAAGGTTATTTAACTTTTACTACATAGAAGCTGATATTTATTTCCAATATATAAACACACTTTCCTACCTACAAAGCGGAGGCAGGCAGGTTTTTGTCCGGGTACTCCGGTTTTCCCTGTCACAATTTCATTCCAGCAACAATCTCCACTATCATTTCATTTCATCTGTCATTCATTTAATCATTGCCCCAGGGCAGTGCGACAGGCTTCGGCAGCCGGCACAGTTCATATCCTCGCTGCTAGATGGGGGTTTCATTCATTCCATTCCCTGACCCGGTCGGTCGACTGAAAACAGGCTGTGGATTTTCACTTTCCTACCTCTGATTAATAATTGGGTGAGTGAAAATGCATGTAGTCTTCACATGTAGTTGGTAACATGGAAATAACATAACTACATTAGGAATGTGTGATTATATTAATGATTTAGGCCAGCAAGTACTAAAAGCCGTTCGAAGAACGGGTACTTCAGCTAGTTAAGAAATAAAGCAGTGGTAGTCGGTCATGGTGGATAGATTCCTTATTACACTGAAATGTAATTCCTTTATGCAGTTGTAGCTCTCAAAACAGCTACTCTCATTTGCAATGATAAAAATTATCCATTTTTCTTGTTCATCTTTCATTTCTTGTAAATAATTTATTTTATAAAATAGCCCACCTTTTAAAGCAAGGCTCTGGAACTGTTTCAAGTTTCTGAAATGTGATACTCGCAAAACTGGAATCCATAGTGGGTGAGGGTAATAAACTATACCGCCCTATTAAAAATAAACATAATCTTGGCGTGCCTCCTAGCTGCATCACTGGAACCAACTAGAAAAGAAAGGAGTACGCAGTGGAAATGGATGTTAATTTCTGACCTGTGCTGGGCCCGTACTTGCAGGCCAGATGTGCCGAGCGACTCCAGACTCCGTGAAGGTGGTCCCACGACGAGTGGTAGGAATACCCTCCTGGTGCTAGAAAGCTAGAATAAGTTAGGCCTAGGTTTGAAGAGAGAGAGAGAGAGAGAGCGAGCAGCCCGATCGCCAAACACTACTAAATGAGACACATGGGTAAAGAAATGGAAATTTAATGAATTGAAACCGAACACACAAAGAAACCCGGCCAGAATTACACACACCAAAAAAAGTCAAATAAAGTCACTTTCAAACGGGGAAGATAAATATAAATAACAATAAATAACTTACGATAGTAAATAACGTTAACAAATTAAATTCATACCTGTGCTCACTTCCGTGAAAACGATGTAAAAAGGGAGGAAGAAAATGATCAAGAGGCAATCGAGCCGGTGGCTGGTCAACAACAATCACTTCTCAGCCTAGAGATGGATGGTTGTCATGACGACCACAAATAACAAGCATAGCAAAGATAAAACAAGAGGCTGTGTGCGTGTCGCAAAGGCTGTGGCGAGCAATGGGGATGCGATCGAGCTGGCAGTCCCCAGAGAAAAAAAAGCAAAACCAAAGATACTATAAGAAGAAACAAAAGACGTCAGGTGTCCGTGAAATATATCAAGATACATACACGCAGTCAAACACACAAAATGCCAGCCGACGATGCAGAAATAAAACTCAAAGCAACTCGTGCTTGTAGGTAGTCTAGCAAAACATGCTAAACCTATATGGTCCCCAACTTACGTTCCGAGTTCGAGCTGAATACGGTAAGGCCTACTTAAAGTTACCGCCGTGATCCAGTTGCCCGAAGCATGGAATGAAGGGAAAACATAAGGGCTAAAATATATGGTGTCATGCCTCGTGTTGGGAGAATGGTCGAAACGCCAACGTCCACAAACCACGGGAGACCCATTCGAAGATATGCCCAATCAAAACAGCATCAATGCACCTGGCAGCAAGAAAAACATACACTCACAAAATCACTCCCAGATATATTTCACGGCACAAATAAAAGGTTAAACGAAGACTCAAACAAAATAAAACAGGAGACCGCCATTTCGATTGGTTCCACAGCAAATCCAAGCTCACGACAAAGATCAAAAAGAATGGTTAAATTTAGGAAATGAGCATAGTGGACACAAGGTTAGATGTATTACTTACATGAGTAAATGGAAGGCTTCGGCATAATAACAATGTTAAATAAAAAGGAAAACATTACATTTTAAATAATAAGACGGAGAGCCTCAAGGCACGTCCGGACAGAAAGTATCTCACATGGCGTCTGAGTCTACCGGGACGGCCGCCAAAGAAAATAAAGAAAAGAGAGATGTTAAACATGGCTCAGGATCCACACCACCCCCCAAAAGAAAAATTATTTATAATAATAAAAGATTTTTCTTTTTACATCACTAAGCACCACCGCTTTGAAATCAATCATGTCCCAAGTGTTCCAAAATACACAACATCCTTATCACACAGGTGGTTTGTCAACAACTATAACAGTACACAAAATATGAGGGGGGAGGGTGATCGATATAACAATCACTTAAGCAATTGAGCCATATCAGAAAGAATACAGTTATAAAATGAAGTAATATATAAAAATAATCAGATCGCTTCGGCGATCGCAATATCAGGACAGAACTCCTTGGGGTCCCCAAAGGCGCGCGTTCCTTTGACGATCCCTGGGCTTGTCATAATGGTATTACGGTTCGCCTGAGCGTTACAATGACAAGAAAAGTAGATAGAGACACGGACGAAAATCATAAACAAAAGACTTTCGCCCTTTGACGCCGAAGTCTGCCATTCTCCGTATACCCATCATGAAAGTGACGTATTAAAATAACAAAGAAGCGATATAATGTGTCCATTATTTATAGAATATAAATTCTCTACTGGCCGAATTCGCAAAAATACATATTTTTACAATAAATATTAAGTTACACAGAGTATGTAGGCCTATTTCTTCTTGTATTATTTTCTTTCTTGAGCTCGTAAATTTGTACTTGACTCTGCCTCGGTCAAAATTGGTTCAATAATAGGCAGGTCAAGGAGACGCCATATGAATACTAGCTTCCTTGGATAACATAAGCAAATTATGATTGGCTCACCTACGCAGAAAAAGGACAACATTAATCACAGCAAATAAGAAGGTTACACAATAAATGGTTTCAATTGAGATATGTGAGCTCTGGATACGTCGGTGGGATTCTCCTTGGAGATCAATTCAACAGTGACAGGTGTTAAAAATCTAGTGATAGTTTTGGGCGTGCTCCAGCGAAGCATTAGTTTAGCTGACTCCTTATTCTTGGCCGAACTCTGTGGGTGCAGGCGCACTAGCACGTCGTCATTCACCTGAAAACAAACAGGTTGCCTACCCTTGTTATAGCGAGACGCCACGCGATCTCGTGCCCTTTTCAGATGCCGTACAGCAACTTCCCATTTTTCTTTGACTGAGGTACGGCGGGATGGCGCAGCCAGATAATCTATTTTCCACTGAAGCTGAAGTGGATCAACAATACGCCTTCCTAAAAACAATTCCGAAGGGGTAGAATTCGTCGATTCATGAAGAGCAGTGTTAAATCCTAAGGAGAAAAACTGAAGATTTGCGTCCCAACGTGACTGATCTGCGTTGTGGAACGCACTCAAGCAAGCCTTCAAGTTACGATGAAACCTTTCAACGTGATTTGGCTGAGGGTGGTAGGGTGCCAAAAAGACATGATCAATTCCCCAAGAAAAACACATTGATCTAAAAGACTTGGACCGGAAAACGCTCGCGTTATCGGACACTAAAAACTTTGGAGGACCAAAAACACCCAAAATATGATTGGTCAAAAGCCTAACAGTGGTACGTGTCGTGATTTCCCTGACAGGAAATAACCATACAAATTTTGAAAATCCATCAACGACAGTAAGTATAGCTTTATGACCAGAAGATGACCTAACTAGGGGGCCAAAATAATCTATAAACAGGCGCTCATTAGGATATGACATCGTGTCAGCGTGGTGAAGTCCAATGCGAGAATTCTTTGCTGGCTTAGAACGTTGACACGTAACACATTTTCGGACGAAAGCAAAAGCATCCGCTTTCAAATGAGGCCAGAAGAATTCCTGAGAGATTTTATGGAAAGTCTTCGTCATACCTAAATGTAATCCAAAACAGGATTCATGGAAATACGCCAAGAGCATACTTCGTATATTCTCTGGCACGAAAATCCTACATTTCGAAGATCGAGGAGCGGTATGCACTATAACATCATTGCGCAATGAAAACTCAGATACACCAGGATCTTTCCCGAGAATTTTTTCACGCAATGTGACACAAAATGGGTCATCTGCTTGGTACGTACGGATGTCAGTAAAAGACCATGGAATGTGTTGGAGAAGATTCACTGGCTCGGGGATCTCAACAATGGGAGGAGGTTCCTCAAACATGCGTGACAAACAATCCGCTACAACATTTTCACTGCCTCTGACGTGAATGATGTCAAAGCTGAAAGAGGATAGACGAAGAATCCAACGATTTATACGTCCCAATTTTTTGACATGCGAGCGCATCCAGGACAGAGCTTCATTGTCGGTATACACTATGAAATGCCGATGTTCTAGAAAAGATCTGAAACGTTCACAGCCGAATACGACAGCCAGACTTTCTTTCTCGAAAGTGGAATACCGGCGTTCGCAATCATTAAGCATCCGACTGGCAAAAGCGATGGGTGCCAAATTACCATTCACCTGCTGACTAAGCACACAAGAAACTGCGACATCACTCGCATCACAATGTAACATAAAATCTTTCCCAAAATCCGGAGTTCGAAGGACGGGAGCAGAAGAAAGACATTCTTTCAATTTCTCAAAGGCGAGACACTGGTCGGGGCCCCACACGAATCGTACATTCTTCTTCTTCAAATAATTCAGGGGCGCTGAAATGTCCGAAAAGCCCTTAATGAACCTATTGTAAAAGCCTGCCATTCCCAAAAAACGTCGGACTGCTTTCACATTCGTGGGAGTAGGGAACTCTTGGATACATTGGACACGCTCAGGGTTCACTTCTATGCCCACATCCGAAAGAATGTGACCTAAAAATTTGATTTGCTTCGAAGCCAAAGAGATTTTGTCCGGGTTAACAGTGAGTCCGGCTCTGCGAAGACGACATAGGACTTCACGTAAATGGATCAGGTGATCCTCAAAAGACTGACTGTAAATCACGAGGTCATCAAGATAGTTAAACACAGATGAATACTTTAAATCTCCAAATAACTCATCCAAAACCCTACTCAATACTTGTCCGCCGATAGAAATGCCCATGGGTAACTTATTGAACTCAAAAAGGCCGAACGGAGTGGAGAACGCAGTTACCTTACGGCTCTCGGGATCGAGAGGAATTTGATAATTTGCACAGTTCAAATCTAGGACGGAATAGTACTTCGCCCCGTGAAAATGCTGAAAAGCGCTCTCCAGAGTTGGAAGGGGAAAGTTGTCGAACACCACCTTAGAATTGAGTCGACGATAATCAACTACTAAACGAAAAGTACCCTCTTTCTTAGGCACCAGGAATGCTGGACTACCATAAGAAGACTTAGAAGGACTCACAACACCGCGTGCCTTAAGATCATCAATATATTCTCTCATGGCAATGAGTTTGGGTGGAGAGCAAGAAAATGGCGCCGACCTAACTGGAACCTCATCAGTCAAATCAATATGACACTCGTAGCCGATAGCGGAACCCAGTTCCGACGTGAGAACATCTGGAAATTCATTCACCAAATCAGATAAAGCGTCACGTTGACTCGTGAATAAAGTAGGAGGGATTAGAACAGCAGAGATACCAGAAAAATTACAAGGAACACTCGCTTCACAAGTATTAAAATGAAACCGCTCCTTGGATTTAAACAAAAAACTGAAGGAATGATCCGAAAAATCAAGCCTCAACCCTGCTTTGTGCATAAAATCAGAACCTAAGATCATAGGCGTAGATAAGTCATCCACCACATGGAAGTTCCAATCCCAAGAATAACCACATATCTTAATATGACATGTTACAACGCTAGAAACAGAAATAGATGACTTCACCGCAGAATAAAATTTTAAACCCCCATCTTGTGGACAAATCTGAGTAACAGGAAGCTGTTCCGCGATGGAGCGCTGAATAAATGAACGTGAAGCACCAGAATCCAGTAAAGCGGGTATCGACAATTTCTTAACACTTACAGGGACCCAAGGACAGAAGTTTCCAGTCGTGGAAATGTTCATTTCCCGGCGAACTTCATTGCATGGCCACTCCGGCGGGTCTAAACCGGGGACCCATGCTCGTTTCCCTGACGCGAAGCACATCTAGGACAGGCTATGTGCGTCACGTCACGAAGACCGCATGTGTGACAAAACACACGAGAGGGCGCACGGCAGGAATTAAAATTATGCCCCAAACGATCACAATTCCAACATTTTATACGGTTATACATGTTCGGGTTTCGAGGTAACTGTTGATCCTGAGGAGCGGGATTCGCAGAAGAAGTAGCATTGGGAATACTCCCGACAATATGCGAGTGGGGACGGTTAACTGCCCGGTCCTCCTGACGAGATATTGAAGATGGGTGCGCAGTCCTCTGAATCTGGGATTGCGCGCATGCAGTCTCTGGAAACAAACTGTCAGAGGGGAGGGGTGGGGGTACATATGACTTGCGCAGGCGCCGATTGAACTCGCATTCACGTCCTTGATCAACAATGTCAGCCACACTATACACACTGGACCGGCGTATGAAAGACTTGTACTCAGGTGCTAGATTTCTATACACAATATCAACAGTTTCAATAAGGGGAAGGGGCTGCGACAACCTACTTATTAAAGTCATTAGCCCAGTAACAAAATCGTCTACAGGCTCTTCCAAACCCTGGGTACGGCGATGAATTTCAGCCTTCAAGTCATGTTCAAAATCATAAGTCGTAAACCGCTCCTTTATTGACTTACAGAAATCAACCCACGAGATGAAAGATCTGTTGGTAAGTCGATACCATTTTAAAGCTAAACCACTCAACAATAACGGTAGGCAGACAACAATGTCGTCTGGTTCGAGGTCATAACAATGGCAGAGTTCACTGACCCTGTCTAAGAACTCAAATACAGACGAAACTCCCAGTTCACCAGAAAATGAAATTCCCCACTTGGACACTATATTGGCTACGCCTCCCTTGCGATGGCCTTTCACCTCAGTCAATGGATTAGTGTCTTTCCCACAGACACTTTCAAACGATAGCAGATCATCGTCAGACTGGATGAGCTCATTCTTCACGTTACAGCCTGGGAGAGAATACATGGCTAAACTACAGAAGTACTGCTAGCTACAATTCAAAACAATAACTACAAATGTCTTGCCTCCGTCCTGCGCCTGAAATGAGTACGAAACAAGAAGTAGGGTTGTTTAGTACATTATCAATGCTGGGGTTCGTTGATAGGGTCCAACTCATTGCACTCTCCTTACAGTTTGTTATTTTTATGGTCCATACTCCTTGGAAGTTCACATTGACTCTTAATATTTGTTTGCATAGTATGCAATAAGGAACATGAAACAGAATAAAAACAACATTGAAAAATATGCAGCGAAATATTAAAATCCAATGGATATGGCTAAGCGACCAGGAGACTTAACCTCGCAACTGATACCATCTGCACCGCCCTCTTAAAATGAACATAATCTTGGCGTGCCTCCTAGCTGCATCACTGGAACCAACTAGAAAAGAAAGGAGTACGCAGTGGAAATGGATGTTAATTTCTGACCTGTGCTGGGCCCGTACTTGCAGGCCAGATGTGCCGAGCGACTCCAGACTCCGTGAAGGTGGTCCCACGACGAGTGGTAGGAATACCCTCCTGGTGCTAGAAAGCTAGAATAAGTTAGGCCTAGGTTTGAAGAGAGAGAGAGAGAGAGAGCGAGCAGCCCGATCGCCAAACACTACTAAATGAGACACATGGGTAAAGAAATGGAAATTTAATGAATTGAAACCGAACACACAAAGAAACCCGGCCAGAATTACACACACCAAAAAAAGTCAAATAAAGTCACTTTCAAACGGGGAAGATAAATATAAATAACAATAAATAACTTACGATAGTAAATAACGTTAACAAATTAAATTCATACCTGTGCTCACTTCCGTGAAAACGATGTAAAAAGGGAGGAAGAAAATGATCAAGAGGCAATCGAGCCGGTGGCTGGTCAACAACAATCACTTCTCAGCCTAGAGATGGATGGTTGTCATGACGACCACAAATAACAAGCATAGCAAAGATAAAACAAGAGGCTGTGTGCGTGTCGCAAAGGCTGTGGCGAGCAATGGGGATGCGATCGAGCTGGCAGTCCCCAGAGAAAAAAAAGCAAAACCAAAGATACTATAAGAAGAAACAAAAGACGTCAGGTGTCCGTGAAATATATCAAGATACATACACGCAGTCAAACACACAAAATGCCAGCCGACGATGCAGAAATAAAACTCAAAGCAACTCGTGCTTGTAGGTAGTCTAGCAAAACATGCTAAACCTATATGGTCCCCAACTTACGTTCCGAGTTCGAGCTGAATACGGTAAGGCCTACTTAAAGTTACCGCCGTGATCCAGTTGCCCGAAGCATGGAATGAAGGGAAAACATAAGGGCTAAAATATATGGTGTCATGCCTCGTGTTGGGAGAATGGTCGAAACGCCAACGTCCACAAACCACGGGAGACCCATTCGAAGATATGCCCAATCAAAACAGCATCAATGCACCTGGCAGCAAGAAAAACATACACTCACAAAATCACTCCCAGATATATTTCACGGCACAAATAAAAGGTTAAACGAAGACTCAAACAAAATAAAACAGGAGACCGCCATTTCGATTGGTTCCACAGCAAATCCAAGCTCACGACAAAGATCAAAAAGAATGGTTAAATTTAGGAAATGAGCATAGTGGACACAAGGTTAGATGTATTACTTACATGAGTAAATGGAAGGCTTCGGCATAATAACAATGTTAAATAAAAAGGAAAACATTACATTTTAAATAATAAGACGGAGAGCCTCAAGGCACGTCCGGACAGAAAGTATCTCACATGGCGTCTGAGTCTACCGGGACGGCCGCCAAAGAAAATAAAGAAAAGAGAGATGTTAAACATGGCTCAAAACTAACGAATCTGATAAGTAACATTCTGACGACAAATTTCATACAAATAGATGACCGTGTCTCAACCTAGAATTTGATAATGCAAACCAATGGAGTAGTTCAAGGAGACCCACTCAGCCCCCTCCTGTTCAACATTGCGACATATGATGTGGTGATGGCAATTAGGCAAGGAACAGCAAATCTTACAATATTATTATACGCAGATGATATGGTCATTGGCTCGAGATCCATTACTGAAGTTCAAAAAGCCTTAGACAATCTAGATAGGTGGGCAAAGGACAACAAGATGACAATAAGCACAGAGAAAACAGTGAAAATGACTTTTCGGTAGGGAGGCAGAGAGGCTTCAGGAGACAGGATATACCTAGCAACGACTCCCCTTAAGTCAGTCAATACATTTAAATATCTAGGATTGAATTTGAATTTGAATTTATTCATAAATAACTGCCACTGAGGCTAAAGAGCCCCTTTATGTAGCGTATACAATGTTCTGGCTTGAAGTTATGTAATAAAAAAAATAAAAATACAAAATAAACCTAGCTTAACAACTAAGAAAAACTAAATATAAAATATACTTATAACTAAACGAGCCAATTACCAGACACTTCATACAAAATGAATTATACAAATTAGAATATAGAATAATTAAATAAAGAACCTACCTAATAATGTATTATATCAATTAAAAGAAAACAAATTATAGTACAGTAA